>OY757918.1:75825481-76045481 GCA_963585895.1 Sepioteuthis lessoniana
TGGTTTGTTTGTTTGATAGCATAAATAGTAAGAGAAAATTGCTTAGTGTCACTTATTGTTTTTTTATTCTGCCTCTCATCAGTTACTAATGATAAGGCAAATTTAAGAGGATTAGCAATTAAACAAAGCATACTTTACTTTCACATTAGTCTCTTCATGCTGCTCATATATGAAGGTGTTTGGGTATCTTAATGGGATTTTAATGTTACATAATAGATCAGTGAGAGCTATTTTTACCATGTAGCATAACATTCAAGTTGAGTCCTTAGTGGAAAAATACAGTAAGTCATACCAGTATGATGGACAGCTGTTGAACTTGGCGCCAGTCTGATTGGATGGTTTCAGTCAGGTGACCAAAACAGCTCTAGTGTTAGAAAGAAGTTAGTCCATGAGAAACTCTCAATGTAAAAGGTTGAACACTTCATTATGCTCTCACTGATACCCCATTTAGGCTGGGTGAGTCAGGATTTAAAAGTAACCAATAGATAAAAGTAAAATGTCCTTACAAAATTATGGTTGGATTGTCATTTCTCATCAACAATCAAGACCAAAGATGGTGACATGAAAGAAGTGACAGAAAAAAATGACACAAGACAACATGATGACTGACCAGAGGAGAGACAATGTGAAGAAAAAGTGAAGTGAAAAGATGGGAGCAGACTGATTGTCCAAAAAAAATACATATAACATGATTGTAGAGAAAGGATACTGAAGAGCTATGCAACATTAAAGCATTTGCTTTTTTGATTATGAGGAGTGTCCACAAAGAAATTGATTGATTGATTTTAATATGTCAACCTTTCTAGGGTCATTTTATGCCTAGAAGTGAGGGAATTATGTTTGTTGAACATTGATATCTATATTTTATATAGTTGTTTTTTACAAGATTTTTGCACACAGTTATATAATAACAAGTATTCCAATCTAATACAAATAATTTGAACACAGTTGTATGTTTTCAATTATTCCTGTCTACAAATAATTAAATGGTTTTAAGTGATCATTTCTATTTAAAAATAGTCATTTGTTTGCACAGAGTTATATAGTTTCAAGTAACTAATTATAATCATTAGTAAACAATTATATGAGGATCATTAAATAAGTTTCCAGACATTTTTTTCGTATGGGCAATTTATTGATAGTACACACATGAAACTCTAGTCCCCTTCAAAGTAATCTCCTCTGGTTGCAATGCACTTGTACCGTTCCAACAACTTCTGGAATGCCCCATGGAATCCTCTTATGTGAGCATGTCAATGACCTTCATCACAGCCTCTTTCATCTCCTCTATTATCTCATAACAACAGCCCCTGAGCTTAGGGAATAAGCAAAAGTCACAGGGAGCAAGGTCTCAACTATAGGGAGGGTGATGAACTATCTTCATGCCCATCTTGGTCAAATAGTCTGTGACAAAGATGGAGTTGTGGACTGGTGCATTGTCCTGCTGGAAATGCCACTGACCTGATTTGAAGGGTGCTGGCCTCTTCTGACAGAATCTCTTCCTGAACTCTCTTAAAACCTCAACATAGTAACCCTAACCCTAACCCTTTGGCCAATCAACTCTGGTGTATTGACTTCCTTACTCCTTCCACACCTCTCATCATCCGTCACAGACTCTGTACCTTCCTTGAATCTCTTATGCCACTCAAAAGCTGATGCTCGATTCATGCAAGATGATTGAAAAGCAGCCTGAAGCATTCCATACGTTTCTGTGGCATTTTTTCCAAGTTTAAAACACAATTTTATTACATATCATTCTTCTAAAGAGTCCTCATGTCCAGATTGCATTTTTGAAATTCACCAGCTGTGACAATCAGGCTTTAGTAGGGTGTATTCCAATTGCTGCTGTAGCTGTTCATTTAAACCTGAAATCATACAAATTGGTCAGTCATCTTATAAGATGTATAGCAATAACATACTGAATTTTCAAGTGTCTATGACAATTTTAAATGCCTGTACAAAAAAGTCAGGAAACTTATTGAACACACCACATATGTCCAACTGTTCTTAATACAATTGATTTACAGTTATATGGTAAAAAGTATTTCTATCAGATATAAATAATTTTTAACAGATCTATTTGACCCATAGATGGGATTGTAACAGATACTACCGCTTTGGGTCAGAGTGGACCTAGAAGTAATGGTAATGAAAAAGTACTCAACGCTCCGCAGAATTTCAAAACTGAGGCATTACCATCAAATGCAGTTTAGTGCCATACCTAGAACATCCCTTTTTTTAGAGTGGAGAGTCTTACCCCTTTGTTGGGGTGAGCATATTCTCAGTTCTGCCAAAAGGGCATACTGAACTTTTGAAACAGTCTACCAATGAGACATTTTACTGCACTCACAACTGAAATGTTGTTGAGCAGTTGTATAAAAAAAAATCAAAACTGTATCATGCCTTGTTGATTAATATTAATTACATATGCTAGAATAGAGGCATGTTTAGTGTAATGACTATCATTGTAGGAAATGAAATCAGCGACCAGAGTTCAAATCCTAGATGAGGCTGATGCATTTAACTACATGCTCATGCCCTTGGGAAAGGCATGAATCTATCTCTTCTCCCAGCTGTAGTTGAATAGTAAGTCAAACTAGGTTCTTTGGCCTTAGTTAGGCAACCAGTCTTGAAGGAAAAGTTTGAATTCACACAAGGTCAACTCATCTTAAAATTTGACCTTGTGTCACATCCAAGTCATGTAGGGATTTGATAAATATATACATCTATTAGAGGGAGAAAATGTGCAATGCCCTTGTCCTGTTTTTCTTTTGTTTTGTCTTTTACACTAAGTTTAAGAGTAAAAGATTTTTATGTAAAATTTTGTTTCAGATTAGGAAAAAAAAGATTTTTCTAATGTTACAACAGGCCTAAAAAGCCTGGTACCTGTGTTTCAAATTGGAAAGAACATCTACCAAAGATGGTCCCAAATCTAGAAAACTTTCTGTGTCAACGGATGATAATCACATTGAGAATTTTTGGTGAAATACAAGACAATTCCCATCTCCCAGACATCCTACTCTCTGAATTTGGCCCCAGTAGACTGTTCTTTTTTCTAAACCATGAAATAAACCCTGAAAGGTCATTGATTTACTATGTACTATGAAACCTGTATAGTATCCAAAATGACTTTCAGAAACTGGAAAAAAGATTTGAAATATAAATTTGTTTTTAAATCTGGGAACTGTGTTTCAACAATGGTGGAGATTATTTTGATGGAGAGAAGTCTCATTAAATTATGGGTAAAGCAATAAATTTGTTTTTAAAAAAGTTTGGTTTCTTTTTTGGGAAATACCTCATTTGCATGAAATGAATCTTACTAACATTGTTTGTTTGTTTGTTTCTTTCTTTCTTTTTCTTTCTCTAATCCATTTTGACTAGAAGGGATTACAGGGAAATGAAGTTGTCAATCAGCCATTCTTCTCCATGTTTTCTTTGACAATGCTATCCACTTCTTGTCAGCTAATTCCATAGTAGCTGGTTTTGAATTCAGAGTTTTCCTTCTCCTAGCTTAGTTGCTCTATCAAGGATAGAGAGCCCAGTCTGTCCTACTGTTTAGCCATATCTAGAGAAAGAACAGACAGAATCATGCTATGACCAAGGGCAATAGCATGAATTTGAACTTGGTTCACAGAATCCATTTCCTTTGACAGTAACTATTTACTTTCATCTGACTATTGAGTAATTGTGCTCCTTTTTCAACTACTGTATATACAAGTATATCACTTGACTTCCTAAGACCTAAATTTTAGCCTAATATTAGGAAGCCATGCCATATGTGGGACACAAACTTTGTATGTATAAATAGTTGGCCTAGGCTAGGCCTAGGCCAACTGGTATGCCTACAAATCCCAGCTTATATTTTACTAACAGAAGTTACTGTGAAGTATTAGGTCTACTATAAATCTAACTAGCTGTCAACTGTACGACAACTTCTAAAAGTTTCAAAAAGTAATTTCTAAATAAGATAATAATAACACAGCATTGTACAAGGGTTGACTGAAAAGTTCATAAGCTGACCAATATGCATGGAATATGACTAAATGCGGTTTATTTTTCAACATAGTTCCCTTTGCAGTCCACACACTTCTTCCATCAGTGTTGCAGTGCTTGAATCCCATTGGTCAAAAAAGTCATCAACAGCAGATATGACATCATCATATAAATTTTTCAGCTCACCCTTGAAATTAGGAATGTATGAATAAATTACCTTTCATTACCATGAGTTGTTGGTTGCCCTTACTTAGCTTTGCAACTACTTGGTACACCTAAAATTAATTATCTGGTTCAGTTTCAGAGGGCTCACTCCTCATCGGGTAGTACCTACTCCATTGCACTAAAAGGAAGTAGTGTCAGGATCAATCCCTGATGTCTGAAGCACCTAAAAAAGAGCTGAATATTATTTTCTGAACTATTTTTAACTCTACCTTTCTGTATGTGGGAGATCCCCTGCATTAAACTTTTGTGGACGTTAGGAGACTGGATAAATATCAACTTTACTCTCCTGAGTGGAATCATCATGATTATGGTGAAAGGATAAAAAGGTAAAGGTTTTTTGTAGATTGTCATATCACTTATCCTGAGGAAAGTTCCTTTAACAAAAGTAATATTTAAAGTAAGGCTTTAATTTGAACTTAAATATTTAAGTTGTGAAATTAAACTGCTAATTATGTTCCACCTAAGACATAAAAGAGGAAGATAACATGAAAAATATTCTTGTTGATTATCAATATTTAAATTAATATCTATTTACCCAACCCTTCTATATGAGCAGGATGTGACACCAGGTCAATTTTTCTAGAGGTGTTTAACAGATTTGAATTCAGAGTTTTCCTTCTCCTAGACTGGTTACTATACCAAGGTTAAAGAGCCCAGTCTTACTATTTACCCATAGCTGGAGGGAGAATAGTAGGATGCATACCTTCCCAATGGTGTATTAGTGCTATATGAAATGTACACAACCTTGTCCAGGATTTGAACTCATTTCGTCAAGTCTATTTCATCCAATGATAACCAATATACAAAGCATGCCTCCTAATATTTTAAATAATTACCAGAGTTGCATTTAGTTTTATTAATATTTGATACTTGTCTCCATCATCCTAGAGTGAAAAGAAAGATCTTTTTTTATGCCTATTTATATAGTTCTAATATAAATAGGATCAATTAGAATAGATGTTACAATTAGTATATAGAATTACAAAGAAGTAATAAAACAAAATGTAAAGTGAATTGCAGTAAATGATGAAAGCAAAAGGGAAACATTTGGCCAATGAATAGAACACCAAATCTAAGAGTATAGAATTTAATAGGTCTTTCTTTAAAATTTTCTTGATGAATGCTTTTGGATTTGCTCAGTGTTGATTGGTATATATTGGCAAATAATTCATCAGATATTTGATTGATTGATTGATTGGTTTTATGACATCTCAAGCCTTGTTGGATTATTTAATGCTGAAGTCATTCTTTTTCTGCAAGCAGTTATCTCATCCATGGAATTGCTCATGGCATAACAGTTGTAGTCATTGATACAGATACGTGAGTTCAAATCCTGGACAAGGCTGTTTGCATTTCACATAGTGCTAATACCCTTGGGAAAAGTAAGAATCCAACTATTCTTCCCCCAGCTATGGGTAAATAGTACAGCAGACTGGGATCTCTGACTTTTGTATGGCAACTAGTTTACGAGAAAAAGAAACTCTGAATTCAAACCAGTTGTAGACCTGGAGAAGTATGGGCTTCACCAGGATATTCTTGCCCAAGACATGCTACAAGAGTAGTGCCCCTATGACCAAACCAGATATCAGGATCAGTGAGGAAAAATGAGGATGTCATTTCAAGTAACTAAAGATAATCATTTGTAAAATATATAGCTGCAAGTAAGTATTCTTAATATTGATAATTTATACACAATTATATGATCTTAAGTAGCAATTCTTATTAAATAAAAATAATCTTCTGTTTGCACACAGTTATATGGTTTCAAGTATCTCTAATACAAATAATTTTCTACCAGTTATATTTGACCCATTGATGTGATCCTAACAGGTACTAGCACTTTTAGTCAGAGTGGACCTGGGAGAAATGGCAATGAAGGGCTACTCCACACTTTT
Organism: Sepioteuthis lessoniana; assembly: GCA_963585895.1. Lineage (NCBI taxonomy): Eukaryota > Metazoa > Mollusca > Cephalopoda > Myopsida > Loliginidae > Sepioteuthis > Sepioteuthis lessoniana. The sequence continues at coordinate 75,831,595 of OY757918.1, forward strand.
CAGAGCTCACCACTTGATGCAGTTTAGGGTCATATTAAGAGCAACCTTTTTTGGAGTAGATGGTCTAGCTGCTCCTCAGTGGATACACTTGGTGTATTCTTGGTCCCACCATCAGAGCTCATATGTTTGAGAAAATTATGGAACATCCCATATATTCAATAGATTTTTATACCTATTTTGATTGATGCAATAAGTAAGACACTTATATTCATCAATAATATATCTTTAGAATACATGAGCAGAATGACAAATCATTACTAACAATTATGCAAACAAGATGGTATTATTTTCTGATTGGATGCCAATGTTTTGCTTCTATTTCTTTGTACTGGGTACTCAAACTCTTCTGAGAGATGTTTGGATTGTCTTCTTTGTTTAATAGCATATCAATCTTTGTAGGTTATCTAATGTCAAAACCATCCTTTGAGAAGAACAGTAGCTGGGTTCATACCTTTCCCAAATCCTGAAATGAACATGATAGCACAACTGTAGTTTGAACTTGCTTACAACAATGTTGCTTACCAGCACATTAACCACTATGCCATGGGGACTCCCCACTTTAGAGAGAGAGGATTGCATTATAGAAAACCCATCAAGCACACTCTGAAATCTTTGGAAAGGGTTTTATCATGGCTATGTATAAGGAGTGGTGATCCAGAGACAAATATGATACCTGATCTTTAGTTGAGGCCAGGATTTGAACTCAGCTTTTCATTTTCGACAATGATAATGGGTGGGGGAAACTGCAACATTATAGTGAGTGATTTTGAACTTCAGTCTCACACTATCATGATCACTTTTGAACTTATACCTTTGGGGAAGATACGAACGCCTTTATTTCTCCAGCTATGGGTTAAATAGTACCACTACTGTTCTTGAAGGATGGCTTTGGTTTTAATAACACATGAAGGTTGATATGCCATTAAACAAAGAAATCAAACTTACAATGATAACCATTAAACCATGCACACACAGTAAGAAGAAAGGTTGGAGAAAATTCTGATATAAAAATTATTTAAAGACACACTAAAGAACTATTTTGATAATATGAGACACAATTAGGTAGGTCTGGATGTTTTTGCTGAGGTCATGAAGGTGATAAACTACTCTGGATTGAGATGCCTAGCTCACCTGATACTCTCCTAGAGTTTCTTGTCAGATTTACTTCCATAGCTTAAAGCACAGCTTTGGAATCTATGATTTTAGGTCTGTTGTGACCTTGAAGGACCAGAAATGAATAATGCAAAGAGATGTCAGGTTTACAGCAGTATAAGTAAGTAAAGTTAGCGACCTTAGTCGAGGGTAACCTGAAGGCTCCCTTTTCAATAGCTACTACACTAAGGTGTAAGGGAGGATGCTACTCCTTACCCTGGATTGCTCCACTTTACCCTTGATCCTTACCTTATAATGCTGAGTATTAAGCAAGGCGGCATCAAGTACCATTTTTAGAGTTTTTGTATGACTCGATCTTGGATTGAACCCTGGTCTCCCGGCCCATTGGCAAACACTCTTTTCATTAGGCCAATATATATTTATGGAAATACAGACAGTAATGGTTACCAGTAAGTGACTAAACTCACTTGATTCATTTATTGAGTCTAGTCACTATCTATGCAGTTATATCATGGGGTATATCACCATAACAAGGCCTACGTGACCTTGTGAACCAAACAGAATTTTTTTTAATCATCTGTTTACTGTATTATGATCAAGTGTACCTTCACCTTTCACTGAGTGGGACTGTAGAATACACCGACTGCACCTCTGCAGAGGGGTAAAAAAAAACCACAACAAGTGTCCTGGATATGACACTAAACAATCTGAGAGTGAGGTTCCAGTAATGCTGAAGCTTTGGGGAATGTGGAGCACCCCTTCATTGCCATCACTCCCAGGTCGAATCTGGCCCAGAGTGGTAACACCTGATAGGGCCTTATCTATGGGTTAAGTAGAACTAATCTGCATACTTATGCAAAACTAAATTACTTGAAATAGAACTGTTTTGACATTTAACTGTGTAAACAAAAACTATACTTATACTAAACTAAATTGTTTTGAATTAGAACTGTTTGACTAAACTGAATAGCTTAAAATAGAAATGTTTTTGACAATTAAATGGTGTACTTATACTAAACTTTTATTGTTTGAAATAGAACTGTTAATTTGAATAAAAATGAATTTGGCATTAAATAACCTACAAGGGTTGATATGCCATAAAACCCAAACAAACAAATTCACCTTTCACACAACAAATACTTTTGGTTGTTTCAGTGGTTTTATAACCTTGTTTGAACTCATAAAGCATAAATTCTGAAATTAGATTACATTGCACATTTTCAAATCACACACAGATTGAAGTAATACACAATGTGTCAGCCTACCAACTTCCACGTAGCCTAGTCAGCTGAGGCTGTAGTATACAGTGACTGCATCACTGCAGAGGAGTAAGACACCCCCATGAATGTCCTAGATATGACATTAAACAATCTGATGGTGAGGCTCCAGTAATATTGAAACTTTGAAGAATGCAGAGTACCCCTTCATTACCATCACTCCCAGGTTCACTCTGGCCCGAAGTGTTAGCACCTGAAAAGGTCCTATCTATGGGTCAAATAGAACTGTTTGGCATTCATACTGAGTGCAAACAAATAACTTATGCTAAATTGAATTGTTAGAAATAGAACTGATCATTTAACTGTGTATAAACAAATGATTGATGTTTAATTGAATTGTTAGTGATACATAACAATACTTGGAATCACTTTAACTTTGTTGACTTATGGTAAATTGAATTGTTAGAAATAGAACTGTTTGATCATTTAACTTTGTGTATCTACAAAATGTGTTTACAAATCATGCATTTAGTATAAATGTAAAAACAGGATTTGGCATTAAATAACCAACAACAGTTGATATCCCATAAAACCAAACCAAATACCACAATACTGCCAAGCACAACTAGTACCTTTCATAGTTTGAAATGTTTCAGTCACATGATATATGCATTGCAACTAGCATGTACCAAAATAATGCAAAACTTTTAACTCACCTCAACTAATTTTTTTATTCTAATAGAAAATGTATAGTATGTATTTAATAAAAATGTATGGTATGCATTTAATAAAGGAAAAACACTTAAAAGAAAATTAAGAAGTTTCCACTAAAAATTTTGTGAAAAAAAAGGGTTCACACAACAATAGATATAAAAACTATTTGTGTACACCCTAAAAAACTGCTGATAAGTATGAAAAGTGATTAATATATGAACAAAAAAATCATGATGATCTGTATTAGAATTTTTTTTTGAAAAACACCTCAATTTAAAAAATTTATGAAATATCAACAAATTTTTTGATTTTGATAAAAATGTTTAGTATGTATTTAGTAAAAAAGAAAAAAGAAAGAAGTTTCCCCTTCAAATTTTGTTGAAAAAAACAAAGGGTTCTTGCAACAGTGGAAAACAATTGAAATTTGAAGTGAATAATGCTCAAACAAAGTGTGCTGGAGAAATGACTGAGGATCTTTGAAATGGTTGGAAGCTCCAAGGTATGCCTACACATCATTTTATTTTTGTGGATTAAGCATTATGTTCATTGCATGGCAAATTCAGTTCTTTTTTAGAATTTTTTCTTGAATATTTTCAATCTGCAGTTCATTCAACCTGCTGATGCAAAACCACCAGATAAAAAGAGCTGACTGTATATCATGAAAATAGTCATGGGTCTAAGCTGGATTACAGGAACTTAATCTACCCTATTAATGGACTGATTTCAAGCAGACTTGATCAGAGACAGTGCTTTCTCTCTTCTTTCCATAGAGGTAAAGTTTTCACAGTAGGAACAAAATTTCTTTGAATTCATATGATCTAATATAAGTATTTCTCCATAGAATAAAGATATCAGTCTAACAAAATCTCCTCAAATTATAAATCTATGAACAAACAAACATAACTTTTTTGCACTTTTATAGCTTTCTAGACAACTCGTAAATCAGTTGGGTCCCTATTGTAACAGCATGCTCTATCAGCAGAGCCTAGAATACACAGATTACTTCCCCTGCAGAGGGGTAAGACTTTCCCAAAAAGATGTTCTGAGTATGACCATTAATTGCCTCCAGTAGTGAGGCTCCAATTCTGGAGCTCTGGAGATTGTGGAGAAACTACTCGATTACTGCCAGGTCCACTTGGACCAAGAGTAGTAATATCTGTTAGGATATCAACTATGTCAAGTAGAGAGGAGACCCTATGGTGTAATGGCTAAAATGCTGGATTGCAGCCTCAAACTAAATGACTTCAAACTCTAGTCATGCTATCATGTTCACTTTTTGACTCATATCCTTTGGAAAGGTATGAATTCCCTTATTTCTCCAGTTATGGATTAAATAGTATTACTGCTGTTCTTCTATAAGGAAGGCTTTGGTATTAAATGACCTACTAAGGTTGATATGCCATTATATAAATAAACCAACCAACCAACCAACCAATTTTGTCAAATAGATCTGTTTGAAAATTATTTGAGGAATACTTGAAAACAGCTGTGTGCAGATTATTTATATTAAGAGTTCCTTGAATTGACATGACATAAAACCAACCAACCAACCAACCAACCAACAAAACAACTGTTGTAAAAGCAGTCCATGATGATATTGATACTTCTATTTAGAAAAAAATTTAGGATTCTAATTACTATTTCCTAGTTACCAGTGGTCCATAATGAAATTGATGCTTCTATTTAGGAAAAATGACATTCAGAGCAATCAAAGACCACAAAAATTATCATTTAATGGCAAATTGAAATAGAAATTATTTTATTCTCTAAGTGCTTTTAAAGTTTATTGCTTCAATAAAAATTTGAATATGATATGCCATCTATGTTTGGTTATAGGTATATACATGCATACAAACATATATATATTTTAGTACTATACTTAATGACTGGTAAACTTGTGTTCCTATTATAACAGTAGTACATGATGATACTAGTACTTCTATTTAAGAAGACGTGGAGGATTCTAATAAGTATTTTTTAGTTGTCTCTTTTATATTGGGAATTTGGATGGTTAAAAAAAATCATAAATGCAGACTCCACAAAATTACCACAGAGTTACAAATTGGATTGAAATTTGCTTTATTCCTTAAGTTAGCATATAAAGTGTATTGATCTAAAAAAAATCTTGCTATGGTATGCCATTTTTGCTGGCTTATAACATATGTACATACATAAGAATTTTGGTAATACAAAGATAGATTATATCTGATCATTTTATGATCATATCCAAGCTGAACTTCAGTTGATTTAATTATTAAATATGCCTTTTGATATATAATTCAAACTGATAAAAGATCAACTTTGAAAATTGGACTTATTGTTGTTAGTTTGTTGCTTCTACCACTGATCTCTGAAATAGAACCTGATTTAAAGAGGAATGAATAATAAATAACTTATTGATTTCTGATATAATTATTAAGCTCCATAAAAGAGTTATTTAATATCTATTTTCATTTATTACAGCTGTTTATAGATATACTACAAAATATACAAAGTTTCTTGCATTGCCTGGGACAAAAAAACCACAGAGGTAATAATTAACAGTGGCTTCATGTATGCCAACTAATTTGCTAGCATGAAATGCATGACTCCGTTATAGGTAAATAGTAGGGCAGACTAGATTCTTTAGCGATAGTGAGGCAACCAGTCTAGGAGAAAGAAAACTCTGAATTCAAAGCAGGTTTATTTTGATAAAAAATTGACCTTGTGTCATATCTTGCTCATGGTAGAGGGGTTGGGTAAATGCAAACTAACTTGAGTTTTTCTTGTGAGCCAATGAACATCACTAAATGAAATTTTATATTGATTACATTTTCAAAATATGTGGTGTATTCAAAAAGTATTGAGACTGAAGTTTCATTTACAAAGACAGAAATAAACAATGGATATAACATTCATTTTTTTTTCAGAATAGTCCCCTTGGCATTCAATACACTTATTCCAGTGAGTTTTCCAGTCCTGAAGTACCAGTGAAAATTTTAGATTTATTACATTTTTAGAACAAGTTATGTATTCACGAAGTACCAAGACTGAAGTTGTATTTACAAAGACAGGAATGAACAATGAATGTAACATTAATTTTCTTCAGAATAGTCTTGTTAGCATTTAGCATTATTCCAGTGTGTTTTCCATTGGGTTAAGCTCCTATCAAACTCTTCTTTACAGATAGACTGAAGCCATTATATTACTTTTAGTATCCTCCACACAGTCAAATTTTACCCTTGAAATGAATTTTCAGTTTAGAAAACAAGAAAATGTTAAATGGAGCTACATTTGGTGAGTATAAAGGGTACTGCACTTGCACAAACCTGTGTTTTGCCAAAAACTGATGACTGAATCATATTGAGAATTGACATTGATTCATCTAGATAAAATTTAAATATCTTGACATTATTATATAATTATATAAGTTGCTCAGCTGTGAACATACTTTCATTTAAATTTTGAATTTTGAAATTTAGACAATTAGAAATTTCAGCCTTGATACTTTTTTTTATCAAACTTTGTATTTCAATAAAAACTTTACTATTGCTTACTTCTATTTAGAGATGCAAACTGTGAACTAAAATGTCAAGGTCATTACCAATTTTAAAACAGAAAATTGCTTTATTTGAATATCTAAGGAAGTCAATTATGAATTCTATTAACAAAACAATTGTTTATTTGTAAAGATAGAAAAAACATTGGAAATGAATAATAAAATACAGTTATTTGTTGTAATTTGATTTTTAAAATTGAATATGCAAATTAGTTATCCTCATTAAGAAAGAACAGCCAAGTCAGTCAAGATATGAAGTATCTTGCTATCTCAGAAATGTTATAGTGACATAACCCAAAATTTTATATAATACACATACAAACTTGCTAACAATCAACTTTTCCTTCTTAGCAGCACCTGCCTCTGATCTAAAATAAGTGGGGTTGGGTTCATTGCTTGATGCCTGAGGTGTCCCCCAAAGAGGCGTGGGTACTGAGAGAGACAAAGCAGTTTTTAAGATTACAGGAGGGTCTCCACTTAAAAATTTGAGTTTATGCCATATCCTGCTCATGGCAGGAAGGCGAGGTGAAATACTTTTACATCACAATAATTTTATATAATACACGCACTGACAAACAACTAACTTTCCCCCCAAGCAGCACCCGACCCTTATCTAAAAGAGGTAAGGGATGGGTTTATTGCCCAACAACTGAAGTGACCCAAAAGGGGAATACCAACAGAGCTGAGCTATTTTTAGCATCACTCTCAATCATGCACTTGCGTGCATGAGAGCCTCTACTTAAAACTGGGTCTCAAGTCACATCCTACCTTTAGCAGAGAGGTATTGTAAAGAAACATACAGAGTGCAATGGGTAAATTGTTGCCATTTCAAATTATTAATTTTGCACATGTGCTCTGTTTGTTTCAGGTTTTGTCTATTGTGCAGTAAACAGTGGACACTGTTTGTAGGGAAAAGCAGCACCATGACAAAATTCATTCCTCCAGAAATTTGTAAAAGGCATGCTATACTATTAGTATTCACACCAGAATCTCCAATACAAAGATTTCAGAGTGTTTGTGTGTCAATCTGAGGACAGTGTAGAGGATTTAAAATCTATTGGATGAGTCCATTGGTGATTACAAAGGTATGGCAAACAGAAGCCTAACTCTGATCATTGTGAAAAGAAAAGAACTCCTGAATTTATTGGTGAGATCTGGGCCATGATTGACAACAATCTCTGTAAGTCAATCAGATCCATAGCCAGGGACATGAGAGTGTTTGAGTTTCTCGTCAGGCAAGTAGTGCATGAAGACATTTGATATTTCTCATAAAAGATGAGAAAGTGCCAATTTTTATCATAGGTCATGAAGGACAAAAGAAAAGACAGTTCTGTAAACCTTTTGAACAAACTCAAGCATCACATGCAATCAAATATACTTTGGTTTTTCTCAGATGAGAAAAATTTCTGTCAGGATCAGATGGTGAACTCACAGAATAGCCATTAGCTTGCTCTTTACCCACAAGATGTATTGATATTGATGAAAACCAAACACTCAGTCCACATCATGGTGTTTGGGGTGATTATTAGCAATAGTGACATTATACCTCTATTCGTCTTCACACTTGACCTCAGACTCAACATGGAGACATACATAAAATGCTTGGAGAAGGCAGTTTGGCTTCTAGAAGACCCTACATCTGGCAAGAGGACTCTGCACCATACCACACTAGCATGAGAAGCCAGTTTTAGCTGTCAGAAAATTTCTACACCAATATCACCCCTAACATCTGGCTGCATAACTCTACAGATTGCCATAATGTGGGGGGGGCAGTCAAGCAAGAGACCAGCAAAACTCTGAGATAACCAAAGATAAACTGAAGGCAAGGATAATGGCAGCATTTACCAATTTAAACAGTGAGACCATCAGAAAGGCTTACAGGAGATTCTGAAGTTTTCTGGAGGCTGTAATTAAAGCCAATGAGGATTTCTTTGAATAAATCTTATCTATAGTATTTCAAGATATTTTTATGCAATTTTGATAAATATATCTGTTGTGTTCTGGTTAGTGAACACAAGTAGTAATAATAAGACAAACCACAATATATGAGGGAAATAGTTATATTTACAGGAAAGAGTATTTACAAGAGAGAGACTGTTAGTAATAAGAACATAGGATTAGTGATAGAGTAATGATATACTTCAACAATAGGAACGGCTCTTCTGGTCTGACTTGTAGGCTTATTCTTCCCAGACTGATCTCCGCTACTGCCATATATGGCAGATGGAACAGCTCATTATGCTGAAAAGGTAAGTGATACCCAACAATATCTGATAGTTATTTACTCGGCTTAGATGTGGCACAAGGCCAGAAGTATGGGGCACTAATTAGTATTTCTGATAAAGTGAGAAGTCTGTTTCTTTTTTCATTTTTACATATTTTAAATGACAATTTACCCATTACGCATAAATGCATTCATAAATCCAGATGTGCCTCAGAACAAATATGATAGTTGGTAGATGAATAGAATGTGTAGTTTTATTTAGTTGTGGCCTAATGCTGCATATATGGGGCACTCAGTGAGACTCAAACTCACTAGTAATGATTTTCTAGTTTAGCTTGCAAACCCTTACAACATACAAGGTGCCTATGAATAGAATATGTAGTTATTTACTAAGCTTTGCTTAGTCGTGGCACAAAGCTGGATATATGTTGCACCCAGTGAGACTCAAACTCACAAGTAATGGTTTACAACCATTATACCACATAAGGTGTCTATGAATAGAATGTGTATAGCATGTCTCAATATACATGGGACCCATGCAACAGCTAATAACTCTACTAATAATAATGTTGTGTTCTTTTTGGTTTTCAGATTTGAAAATAGTATACTATAACAACTATTAACCCTCGATCACAATGCTTTAGACAAAAGAGGAGAAAATATTTTGCGTCACTACTTATTTGGAAATGAAATCACTCAAAACTGTCTCAAAATAGATGCAACCCATTAATATGATAATGATTTATTACTGAGAGAAGAAACTCAAAAAAAGATTGCATGTCCTGGAAGTTGTTTATACTAACAATTAAAAAAGCATTGATTTGATGTCAATAGCACAAAGGATGCATTTTTTACAGGACGTGTTCCAAATAACCATCATTGAGCTTGTCTCAGTAATAAGTCATTATCATATCAATGGTTGCATCAATTTTGAGACACCCTGTAGGTAGGTAGATGAATTTCATCTTTATGAAACTTATGTGAATCTAATGCTTGCCTAGAGATAAACACATATGAACTGTTATAAAAAATAATCAAGATTGAATCTTTAAAACTTTTTGGTAATTTTAAATTTAAATGAAGAAATATATATAACTTGCAATTTAGAATAAAGTGATGATGTCAAAGTGCCTAGATTTCTGTCTAAGCAATTCAATGCCAATTCCCAATATTTTCAGATCAGAAATTTAAGCAAAACAAAGTATTGTGTCAGTGCAACATCTTTAATACTTCAGATCTAGCTCTGTGCAACTCTTTCTTGTTTTTTGTTATAAACATGTTTTTTTTTTGGTTGGTTGGTTTGCTTTCTTCATTAAATGGCATATCAATTTTTGTGGGTTATTTAATACCAAAACTATCCTCGTAAAAGATAAGTAGTGATACTATTTAACCCATTGCTGGGAAGATAAGAAAGTTCATACCTTTCCTAAGATTATTTGTCCAAAAGTGAATGTAATAGTGCAACTGGAGTTTGAACTCACTTACTTCAAGGCTGCAGTCCAGCACTTTAGCCATTACACTATGAAAACACCCTCCTCAAGTTTTTTGAACACACCTCATATATATAAACATAGAAGTATCCGCCCATAAACAAATACATGCTTAACAATTTTTTTTATAAAAGGTTAATTTTCTTCTAAAGATACTAGAATTTTATTATTTCTAGTGGAATATTATGCAATCAAAAATATAATATTAGATATTATTTATTTCTAAACTTTACAAAATTGAAACTGTAATAAAAAAATGCATATTAAGGACTTCTGGTTCATATGGAATAGTACGGAGTTGACCAGCCCATGACTTATTGCAGCCAAATCAGCTAGGGCAATAGAATACACCAACTGCATCTTCTCCAATGAGTATCCTGCATATGACACTAAACCATCTGATGGAAAGTCTTTAGACTTGGAACTTTGGGGAATGTGAACCACCCCTTTTTGCCATTACTCTCAGGTCAACCCTGATCCTGAGTGGTTGTACCAGTTAGGGTCCTATCCCTGAGAATTTTATACATCTCATTTTTTCGGATGGATTCTGGTTCGTGCATATACCATTTAGTAGTATGATCAAAATTTTATCTTTTGCAGAATTCCCAGTGGATCATTTTTGTCACCAAGTCATGCCTAGTTTTTTATTCCTGTGCTAGTTTACTGCATTTGCTTACTATGTGATTAATTGTTTCATTTCTTTCTCCACATAACTTTCACATGGGTATTATTGATTTTTACTTAAATATAATTGAACCTTATGGTGTTTTTTATTAGAAGAGCTTCAGTTTCTTTCTTGAGATTTCTCTTTCATCATCATGTTCACATCTTCTTGTGTGCAATCTCACCAGTTTGTTGCTTGAAATATCCATACAGTTGTTTTTCTTCCCATTTCTGCTTCTTAGTTTTTGTTACTTTTCTATCTGTACTTATATTACCACTGCTGCAATTAGCTGCTGTTATTAATCTTTCTTTACCCTTCTTAATATAGTCTTTGAGTCCTTGAATTGATGCATTTATACAATCCTCACTGCTAGCAAGTCATCTTCCACTTTTTTTCTTGATACATACAGTCTATGTTATTTAACAGATGTAATACCTTGTGCATAGTTATCTATTTTCTTGTTCTTTGGTCCATTTGTCTGAGTTCCTCCCTAGTCCATTTTAAGAATGTCCCGAGTATCTACCAAAGGGAACTGCCCAGGTGTTTATTCCTTTGATGAGACTTCTATTGCAGAGCTTAGTTTCAAGAATCTTTCTTTTTCTTCTAAGGTATTCTTTCCTTATTTTTTTCCTTCATCTTCACTTGTTTAATGGTGTCTGCTTCAAATATTACCAAGTACCTGTTGTTAATGCTTTTCTTCAAGTGTTCTAATACACTCTTGATTCAGTACTTAAATTATCATTACTATTATTTAATTTTCAGTTTTATTTGCAGTTTCTAACAATCCTTCACCAGGTTTTTACTCAAGACCTTGGGTAGGGGAAAGTAGTAATTATATGTATTCTATGTATTTATGTTTTGGTTGCCTCTTTTGAAGGATATTTTTCAGTCATATTGATAGTACTCTCCTAAGGAAACGAGCAGTTCCAAAAAGTAATTTTTTAAAATTTCATTTAGGCTGGGACTGCCAGATATCTTGTTAATGTATTTATCTGTCCCTTTTTTTGATCATATCCAAGGCTTCTACTATTATTGGCACAGTGGTAGTTTTCAGGTGCCAATTTTTTTCAACTTCAATTATTATCATTGTTATTGTTGCTGCTGCTATTTATTCAACAACAACAACAACAACAACAACAACTACTCCTACTTTATTTATTAATCCCATTTTATATATAGCAATTCTAAAGTACATCTCTTATATATATCTATGCAATTTCATTTTTGGTTAGAGTTTCAACTTCACAAAGATGAAATAACTAAGAAAAATTTTTTGATGAGATATCCTTTAAGCATTAATCAATAAATAAATGCATAAAAATTCCAAAAATTTAAGATAAATATGTATCTATAAATAAAATATGAAATGTCAAGTAACTTTTAACATCTTGAAGGTCTTCTGAAAAATGATGACTCATCTATTCCATCATATATTAATTATTCTGATCTTTAAATTAATTTTGATATTCTGATATTTTTTTAAAGTTAAAAAAAAATGCAACACTTCACAAATAAACTTAGGAACAATACAACATCCATATCTACAAGGATGGATTGAAAAGTTCATATAATGACAACATATCAGCTGTTGATGACTCTTTTGATCAATGAGATCCAAGTACTGCAACACAGATGGAAAAAGTGTGTGAACTGTAAGGAGGACTATGTTGAAAAATAAAGCTCATTAATCAACATTCCATAAAAGTGTATTGGTCAGCCTATGAACTTTTCAGTTTCAGTTTCTTTGTTTAAGGACATGTCAACTTACATGAGTTATTTATTGTCAAAGCCATCCTTATAGAACTTACTTACTTTAAGGCCACGGTTCAGAACTTAGCCGTTATACCCATTAACTTTTCTGTTGACACTCATATTTTATGATTACAAGCAAAACTTGTGAAAATTTAATTTTTCATGTTTTTTTTTTATTTTGATACATAAAATTTTTAAAAACTATACAAAGAAAACAATAAATTAAATTTTAAAAAATACATCTTTTAAATTACATACACTTATATAATAATTTTTAAGTAAATTGTTTTATAGATTATCATTCTTTATTTATTCATAATTACTCATCATTTAATTCCTTGTAAAAAAAACAAAAAAACGGACTATTTCAGATCATTTCCACCTGTTAAGTAAAGAAAATTTTACTCAAATCAAATAATTTGTTAACTTTTGGAAAGTTTTAATATTTTATGATTATTTATGAAATATCACATCATTTGTAGTTTAAAAATAAGTTTAAAATAAAAAAAAGTATTCTTCATTTCTTTCTTATGTTCATTTCTCTCTATGTCTTTAATTTCCTTCTCTATCTTCCCTTTTGTTCTTTTTTCCTTCTTTTTTCTTTCCTTCTATTCCATTGAAGTGTATTATGAATAATGTACTTGCTGCCTCTTTCTCATACCTTTATCCCTTTCAATTTATTGGTGGGCTTAGAATACACAAATTGCATCCTCAGTAGACAGTTGACACCTTCAAAAGTGGTATCCTGAATATGATACTAAACTGTATCTGGAGGTGATGCTCTACTTCTTAACATTACTCCTATCTCCATGCTGACCCAGATTGGTAGTGACTGGGTTAAATTGATCTGTTTAGATTATTTGAATTAGATAGGAATACTTGATACCATATGACTATGTGTAAATTATTTGTATTAAAATTAGTTACTTGAAACTATACAATTGCTTGCACATTATTGGTATTAGATAGAAATACTTGAATCCATATAACTGTGTGCAAGCAAGTGGTTATTATTAAATAAGAATAAGTAAGTAAAAAGTAAGTAAAGTTGGCGACCAAAGTTGAGGGTGACCCGAAGGCTCCCTTTTCGATAGCTACTACACCAAGGTGTAGGGGGGGCGCTACTCCTTCCCTGGATTGCTCCACTTTACCCTTGATCCGCACCTTATAATGCTGAGTGTTATGCAAGGCGGCATCAAGTACCATTTTTTGAGTCTTTGGTATGACTCGACCTGGGATTGAACCCTGGTCTCCCGGGCCATTGGCGAACACTCTACCCACTAAATTGTGTATGAATTATGAATATTAGATGGGAAATACCTGATGCAATATAACAATGTAAACAAATGATTATTAAGGAGAGTGTCTCATGTGGTATAGTGGCTGATGTGCTGGACTGCGACATTGTAGTAAGTGAATTCAAACTCCAGTCATGCTATTACATTCACTCTTGGACTAATACACTTACAAAAAGTAAGAACCTTCTTATCCACCCCAGCTATGGGTTAAATAGTATCACTGTTTTTCAACAAGGATGGCTTTGGCATTAAATAATCCACAAAGGTTGATATGCCATTAAACAAAGAAACCAAACTAAAGGAATAATCAAATAAAAAAGCGCAATAAAAAAATGATTACAATGAAAAGTATAGTTATGATTGTAATCAAACATTTATGAATGAGTCTATTTTTGGCATAAAATAACCCCCCAAAACTTGATATACCATTAAACTAATCAACCCACCTTTCTTCCTTTTTTCTTTCTTTCCTTCATAATTTTTTTTTTATTGTATGAAAATGATATATAATTAAGTACAAGGCCCCAGGTTTGTTGGGGAGAGGGAAGGGGAGTGGTTTTCTTGTGACTTATGATCCTATACTAATCCTAGCTAACCATATACATTGACCCAAACACTCTGAAAATATTTCCTTCTATCCATCACTGCAGTCACCAAAATACCACATCCATTCTATGATACAGCCTACTTAAAATTTTCCCCATAGCATAAAAGTTTTTATGTTGCAGAGTGGATGGGAAATCTTATTATATTTGCCTTCTTTTCTTCTTTGATATATAATGTATTCTTTTTCTCACTATCAAAACAGAATAGTCCATTATTTATCTGAGGTGGCAACAGAATATTACATTCAAACACAAGTTCATATCTTGTTCTATTAATAAAAATGTTTGTAAAAATATGGTTTTATGGCACACAGTAAGCATCGAAGGATATTAATATTAGCAAACTCAAGACATGCTATGAGGGGGATAAACCTTGTACAAGAGTAATCTGGAGCCATAACATGGAAAGAGGGTGATCTATGTCTGTAACAGAAATTAGTTCATTGATATTTAATGACAACAAAACATTGAAAAGAACCACTCTTATAAAAGACACTTGCACAAACACCATCCATCATCAGACACACAAAAACTATTCTGTACATATATGCACATACATACATCCATATTATGTACGTATTATGTACATACATACATCCATACATACTTTAAAAGAACTAAATATATACACAATGTAAATCAAAAGTGTTCACTACTAAGGCGTTTCTTTTAAGCTTATTGTATCTGAAAAATATCCATTTTTAAAATCTGGTTCAAGGGAAACAACCCAAATTACTTTTTTTTTCTTTCATGGTCCACAAAATTAAAATTTGGCTATCTGGCCGCTTGTTGTTGAGCAAAGGTAAATCAGTTAGTTTTACAAGTGAGTTCAATCCTCATTTCATGCTCCACTATTTTGTCCCTGTACCATGCTAAGCTAAATTTACTAAATAGCAACAAGTTGTGATTATTCAAATGTTATTCTGATTTCTTATTATTGACAAAACACAGAAAAAATTTAGAGGGAAACTATCTTTTGCTGATATCAAGTGTTGCTTGGACACAACTAAAACTGAAGTACTTTCATAGTTGAAAGATTGACACAGTTTTGTGGTATCCCAAGGATGTAGGTGTGATGTATTAAAGTTTGTGAAAATTTGAGGGCCTGGTAGTGTTGGGTCTTTTTTGTTAGGATGATGGAAGAGGAACTGAGTGTTGCTGGTCAGGTCCTGATGGTTGGTAAATTAAATTATTGAAAGATGGGAGTCATCAAAAGTTGTTGAATTGTTTTGCAGTTGTACAGTAAAAATAAAGACAACACTTATAGAAATAGAGATGTCTTTTTATTTAGAACAAATGTTATATGGTCGGTTCAGGATTCACTTCAGTTTGGTAACAAAAAACTCAATGTTATATTAGGAAAATAATCTTTTCTGTTTTATTTTATGCAGATAATCTTGATGTTGAGCTTTGCATGAAAACCAGGAGAATGAAGGATATATGTTTTTCTTTAGTGAGGAGCAAGAGAGAATGTTTTCATTTGCAATTTTACATTACTTTGAAGTCATTTAATGTGTCACATATGTATGTCACTGTATGCAATCATTTTGACCGCATGCTTCTAATTTGCATGTCAGTGACCTCACTTCATCTCTACTCAAAGTTGACTGGCTCCCAGGTACAGTGCTGTAGGTGCCCCTCATCCAAGTTTAGCACAAGACACACGAATCTAAGCACCTCTCTAAGCAAACATATTATATAACACAAATTCTTTTACATAATATTCATGTACTTCTTAGTGGGACCTAGAAAATACTGAGTGTGGAGTCATACCTTTAATGCTAGTGTTCTCAGATTCACTCTGACCCAGGTAGTAATACCTGGTAGGTCCCATCTTTGGTTTGGTTTTCCTGGCATATCAACTATTGTTGGTTATTTAATGACAAATCCTGTTTTTACATATATATTAAATATATAGTTTGTAAACACAATTTTTAGATACACACTGTTGAAGGATCAAACAGTTCTGTTTCTAACAATTGAGTTGAGCATAAGTCAACAAAGTTAAATGGTTCCAAATATTCCTATGTATTACTAACAATTCAATTAAACATCGGTCATTTGTTTACACACAGTTAAATGATTAACAGTTCTTTTTCTAACAATTCAATTTAGCTTAAGTCATTTGTTTGCACTCAGTTTAAATGTCAAACAGTTCTATTTGACCCATAGATAAGACGTTTTCAGGTGCTACCACTCTGGGCCAAAGTGGACCTGGGAGTGATGGTAATGAAGGGGTATTCCGCATTCCTCAAAGCACCAGCATTACAGGAAATTCACCATCAGATTGTTTAATTTCATATACAGGACACTCATTAGGGGGGGGGTCTTACCCCTCAGCAGAGACGAAGTTGGAGTATTCAAAAGCCCCAGCTGACTGTTTGCGATAAAAAAAATTGTTTACATATCTAAAATAATTGTGAAAATACATTTTTGTACTGTGTGTAATAAGAGACCATAATTTTAAAACTATAAATGTTTTCAAATGATTATTAGTTACTTGAAACCATATAATTGCTTAAAAAAAATAATACTGACTTCTACATTAAATAAGCCATCAAGGGTTGATGTGCTGTAAAACCAACCAACCAATTATTTAGCCAGAATACAAGGAAAGAATTAAACTTTTGCTATATGTTGCAAAGCTACAATTTCATTTCAGTTTGTCTCTACACTACAGGAATTTTACATTTTGAAGACATAAGTACTAAATATTTATTATCACTCTCTGTTATATATATATATATATATATATATATATATATATATATATATATATATATATATATGAAGATACATCTCACAGACGAGGTGGGGGTGAATCATCAATGATGTTTCTGGATTCATCTGGAGTTTTGGGTCTTTCAATATCAGTTTCCCTTAGCCAGATCACCTAGCTGAGATTAATTACTTTCCAGCTGGCTTTCCAGGAGTGATACTATTTACCAACCCCTCCGCTCAGGCAGGATATGACACAAGGTCAACTTTTAAGCGGAGTTTAACAGGTTTGAATTCAGAGTTTTCCTTCTCCTAGACTAGTTGCCTAACCAAGGCTGAAGAACCTAGTCTGTCCTACTATTTACCCATAGCTGGAGGGAGAATAATTGAATTCATACCTTCCCCAAGGGTATTAGTGCTATGTGAAATGCAATCAGTCTCGTCAAGGATTTGAACTCGTGTCGCCGTGTCCATTTCCTACGACGATAACGACTACACCACAGGCACCTCCAGGAGTGATAATCCATGGATTTGCCCCCTTAATCCAAAGCCATCCAAGGAATATTTTTTGCAGATTCCATTATGGTTCTTATTACTCCACTTATATAAAAATATATATGTGTGTGTGTGTGTGTATTTTTAGACAGATTGGTTGATAGATAGGTAGGCAGGCATATATGAGGATCATTAAATAAGTTTCCAAACTTTTTTTGGTATGGGCACTTTTATTGATAGTACACACATGAAACTCTTGTCCCCTTCAAAGTAATCTCTTCTGGCTGCAATGCACTTGTTGTACTGTTCCAACAACTTCTGGAAGGCTCCATGGAAGTCTTCCTCTGTGAGCATGTCAATGACCTTCATCACAGCCTCTTTCATCTCCTCAATTATCTCATAACGACAGCCTCTGAGCTTAGGGAATAAGCAAAAGTCACAGAGAGCAAGGTCTCAACTATAGGGAGGGTGATGAACTATCTTCATGCCCATCTTGGTCAAATAGTCTGTGACAAAGATGGAGTTGTGGACTGGTGCATTGTCCTGCTGGAAATGCCACTGACCTGATTTGAAGAGTGCTGGCCTCTTCTGACAGAATCTCTTCCTGAACTCTCTTAAAACCTCAACATAGTAACCCTAACCCTAACCCTTTGGCCAATCAACTCTGGTGTATTGACTTCCTTACTCCTCCCACACCTCTCATCATCCGTCACAGACTCCGTGCCTTCCTTGAATCTCTTATGCCACTCAAAAGCTGATGCTCGATTCATGCAAGATGCTCCTCCAAAAGCAGTCTGAAGCATTCCATACGTTTCTGTGAAATTTATTCCAAGTTTAAAACACAATTTTATGGCATATTGTTCTTCTAAAGTGTCAGATTGCATTTTTGAAATTGACCAGCTGTGAAAATCAGGCTTTAGTAGGGTATATTCCAATTGCTGCTGTAGCTGTTTATTTGAACCTGAAATCATAAAAATTGGTCAGTCATCTCATAAGATGTATAGCAATAACATACTGAATTTTCAAAAGTCTACAACAATTTTAAATGCCTGTACAAAAAAGTCTGGAAACTTATTGAATGTACCATGTATATATAATAATAAATAAATGTATATTAGTTTTTTTATATATTTAATAGCATGGATGCTCATCTGAGACCAGTGGTCGCAGATAAGCATCCATGTTATTAGATATATATAAAAACTGATAAATATTCATTTATTATTATTATTATTATATAATAGCTCTATCACAGATATTGAGCACTCTCCAAATTATCCTGCATTTAGTTTGCCACAAACCCATCAAGTGAGATTGTAACAACCATACACCATTATAATACACACACACACACACACACACACACACACACACACACACACACACACACACACACACACACACACACACACTATTAACCAAGAGTTTGGGACCACTCTAAATTGTTTCTCTTAGTTCATAATAAAAGCTAATTTTCCAATTGATGATAAAGTTCAAAGTGAACGGCCTAAGAATAAGCAAGAGTTATTTACTCATTTACACACTGCTTGGGAATCATTTCCATGAACATACTTTTACAAATTAGAGGAAGGGTGTAAAGAATTTACTCTGCAGTAATAAATGCTTGTGGTGGATTCTTTAATGAAAAGAAAATATAAATTTGCTTTTATTAAAATTATAATTATTTTGTATTCATTTTGATTTTAATTACTGCATAATTGCATGCAAACATAGAAAAAATAAATTTATTTCTTTAAAGACATAAAACTTTATTCATTTCTTAAATTCAGAGAAAAAGTTGATGGGGTCCCAAACTTTGGTAGTACATATATATATATATATATATATATATATATACACACAAAACCCATTCACATGAAGAGAATGCAACACAAGGTCAATTTCTAAGTGAAGTTTAACAAGTTAGAATTCAGAATTTTCTTTCTCCTTGACTGGTTGCCATACAGCGGTTAAAGAGCCTTAACTACCTTACTATTTAACCATAGCTAGAGAGTAAATAGTTGGATTCATACCTTTCCTAAGGTTTGGTTTGGTATAGTTTTATGGCATATCATCCATTGTAGGTTATTTAATGCCAAATCTGTTTTATTCATATATATTGAATATATATGATTTGTAAACATAAGTCAACAAAGTTAAATAGTTCCAAGTATTACTATGCATCACCAACAACTCAATTAAACATCAATCATTTGTTTACACACAGTTAAATGATCAAACAGTTCTATTTCAAAGAATTCAATTTAGCTTAAGTCATTTGTTTACACTCAGTTTAAATGTCAAACAGTTCTATTTGACCCATAGATAGGACTCTGTCAGAGTGGACCTGGGAAAAATGGCAAAGAAGGGGTATTCTGCATTCTCAAAAACTCCAACATTACTGGAGCCTCACCATCAGATTGTTTAATTTCATATACAGGACGCTCATTGAAGAGTCTTACTCCTCTGCAGAGATGCTGTCCTTGAATTCTACAACCTCAGATGACTGGGCTTTTTTCCCAAGGGTGTTACCACTATGTGAAATATAACAGCCTTGTCTAGGTTTTGAATTTGGTTTGCTGCATCCATTTCTTATGAAGATAAACATTACACCACAAATACCTCCTTAGATAGATAGATAGATAGATAGATAGATAGATAGATAGATAGATAGATAGATAGATACTCTAACTATTGCTTGGCATGAAAATTGACATAACAGTACCACTGTAATCATGATATAAAGTGCAAATTGATTGTGACATGTTATAGGGAATTGATTATCAGTTATAACATATTGAACTGAGATGAGACCAATAAAAGATAATAAGCTTAGGAAGAGTCTGCTTGGTATTTAATCTTCACATTGGGTGATTTGGACTATGTGGACAATAATAGAAGACAAGAGTTCAATTCAAGAAGCTGATCAGTCAATCAATAGAGATTGACCAATCAGCTATTAGAAGGGTCATGTGGGCAAAAATAGCTGTCCTCATTTATGATTGAGAAAAATAAGTAGAAGAAAACTCTTCATCAAAAACTATTCTACATGTATTCTTGTCAATTCTAATACCAAACAAGACTAACAGCATTCTTAATCAATCTAAAATTTATTTTCTATTCTCATTAGACTATTTCATTCTAATTGCTACTTTTGATTATCGTTAGGAATGCCATAGATCTTGAAATAACACATTTACAAAATCAATGGTTATGTATGATTAGTAAGATAAGAGAATGAATTCTTATTTTAGATTTTATTTCATCACCTCCTCATAGAGTGATAAAATATCAATCAAAAGAGAATTTTTTGTCAGTCTATTCTCATTACATTATATAAAACCCTGAATAAATCTTAAATATATGTTCTTGACGCTTGATATCATCTGACTTAATTTTTAGGATTCTTGAAATTCTTTAAAAATTTTGTTGATGAACACATTCAGTATTTTTAAAGAGAAAATAATTAATAATGGTTTAAAAGGAAAAAAAATATATTGGTTTGGTTTGGTTTGGTTTGGTTTGGTTTTATGACATATCAACCTTTGTAGGTTATTTAACGCCAAATCCATTTTTATTAAATAATCAGTTCCATTTAAAACAATTCAGTTTAGCATGAGTACACAGTTTAATTGTCAAAAACATTTCTATTTCAAACTATTCAAGCAGTTATATATAACAATTCAGTTTAGTGTAAGTACAGTTTCAGTGTCAAAAACAGTTCAATTTCAAATAATTCAGTTGAGCATAAGCACACAGTTTCAATGTAAGTATGATTTAATTGTCAAAAACATTTCTTTTTCAAGCTATTCAGTTTAATCAAACAATTCAGTTTAGCATAAGTATGTCATTAGTTCTATTTAACCCATAGATAGGATGCTTATCAGGTGCTACCACTCTGGGCCAGAGTGGACCTGGGAGCGATGGCTATAAAGGGATACTCCAAATTCCCTAAAGCTCCAGCATTGCTGGAACCTTACTATCAGATTGTTTAGTGTCATAATCAGGACACTTGTGGGGGGGGGTCTTACCCCTCTGCAGAGGTGCAGTCAGTGTATTCTACAGTCCCAGCCAACTGGGCAAAAAATATTGGATAGAAGGAGAAAAAAAATTGAAAGTTGTAGAATGAAATAAAAGATGGTATTATTGATGAAAAAAATTTTGGTGATGTTCATGTTACATTATCAATGTAAGAAATGAACACAGTGACTGGAGTTCAAATCCTAAACCATACTGTTTACATCTCACATTGAACTAATACTTATAGGAAAGGTATGAATGGAAAGGCATGAATCGAACTATTCTCTATCTAGCTATGTGTAAATATAAGGACAGACTGGACTTTTTAATCTTAGTATAGCAACCAGTCTAGGAGAAGGAAAACTCTGAATTCATACCTGTTAAACTCTGTTTAAAAACTGACTTTGAGTTGCATCCTGCTCATACAGAGGGGTTGGTAAATATACATACATATATATATATATATATATAAGTTTAAGTTCCAATCAGAAAAGGTAGTTAAGAAACAAATTCAGTAGGAAAGGGACAAATCTGAATCCCAAATGAAAACTTCTCAGGCTCAATTTTAATATCAATTGATCAATGAGAAAAATACAAGTTCAGGTATAAAAATCCAAGGTTTAAAGAAATATCTTAGATTAAACCTCTAATCTAGGTTTAAGTCTGGATTAGATAAGGAATATATACAAAAAGTTGTAAAAAGAAAAAATATTCAAGGTTCAAATATAAAGTCTTCAGAATAAAAGAAAATTAAATATTTTCCCCAATTTTATTTGATTTTCTTATTCAAAAATTGAATTTTGAAATGCAAACTGATAGGGAAAATGCAGGTGTTTTAAAATAAAATAGAATTAACTTAAGATAAACAGTTTCAAAGAAGATAAAGTAAAAAAAAAAAAAAATTCAGAATATAAATAAGAAAAAATAATTCTCTGAATTTATATCCAAGGAAAACTTAAAGACTTAAAAAGAAAAATATCAATATTGATAAAATACTCTCTAGAAAATTTTCCTGAATCTAGAGTTCATTTTAATACAAATACAAATATAATTTCTCTAAAATCTTTCAGATAAAAAAAAGCTGAATTATTTTTAATTATCTCCCTTAGACAAATCAGCATCTTTATCAAGAGTTAAAAAGAAAAATTATAGAAATTATCTATTATGTAATTTGATTAGCAGAAATAAATTGAATAATTAGAGCTGTACAAATTATAAAATTGCTTTCTTCTTTAATTTATTTCTATTTGAAAGGAAATTCTAATAACAAATTCTTGTTTTTCATTATTTTCATACACCGGTATTTTAATAATCAATAAACATTATTCAATATGTGTTTTTGCATAAGATACTTGCAAAATTGTGTATAAATGAATATAAAGGCATATATAAGAAAGCTCATAGATATAGATAGAGCTATAGATTCTGGTGCAGACACACAGATAAATAGGTGTGTAGACATGAGTGAGTCAGTATAAACATGTTTATGACTTTTATCATCCAGTGTATATACAAAATTTGGGATTAATAAAGATGTATCACCAACAATTTATGCCTGCCAATTCAGAGTGGATTACCAAACATTCATTGCTAACAATTCATAGCCCACTTGTCCAGTCAATGGGGTTTAGAATATACTCACTGTATTTCATGCAGAGGGGTAAGACTCCCTCTGCACAAAAACGAGGTGACTTGAGTATGACTCTAAACTGCATCTGATGGTAAGGTTTCAATTCTAGACCTCTGTCATTACTCCCAGGTGCATTAACCAGTATGGCAATTGATCTGTTTAAAAAGTATTCATATTCAATAAGAATACTTGATGCCATATAACTAAATTATTTGTATTAAGAATACTTACTTGAAGCTATAATTGTTTTTACCCAGTCGGCTGGGGCTGTAGAATATACCGACTGCACCTCTGTAGAGGGGTAAGACTCCCCCAATGAGTCCAGGACTTTAGTAAAAAAATAAACAAAAGAGAAAAGCAAGGGAAAGGGACACCTTCTCAAGGCACCAGTGAAGACAAGAGAAAACAACCAATAAACACACTTGCAAAAATACAGAGAACACAAGTTAAAAGTTTTAAATATAACTAGGTTTATTTACATAAATACAGGAAGGAAAATCTAGAACAAAAGAAGAGAACTTAACGAGGAAAAGGAATACTAATATATATGTATATCTAATCAACAAGCAAAAAATACATTTATACAGACAATATCAGTTTATGAGAAAACAAATGAAAAGGGATTAATTTACAGTACTTTGAAGGAATGAATTTGAAGTGTAACTAAAAATTTGGTTGGACAGAGCTCAATATATAAGAAAGTTATTTTCATAGATGAATGCTGACAAAATAAATTCAAGTCATTTGCAAATGCATATAATGTTTAAAAGTGTTCTAAGCTTTCATTCAGGGTGAATACTACAGGACCTTCCTCCGAGATAAATGTAACTTGGGTATCCTTATGGCTTTTTCTCAGGCGCAGATATCAGGTGACAATTCTTGATATGAGGCGATAACAATCAAGGAAATTTTAAATGTTATTTTTTTTTCTTTTTTTTAACATGTAAAGGGCATTATTCTTCCTTTTCTATTCCTCCTTCTTCTTGGAGACAAAATCAACATGACTTATCAAGCTGCTCATTGCTGGTATTCTGTGTTGTGAACTTAAAATTCGCGGGTATATTTCATTGGTCACATGTTTGATTTTCATAAGCATATATGTTTGGTTTACATGGATGTATGCTGTTGATGTCATAGGTTGCATGTACTTTGAATAATGACATGATGTTTGTTGACCTTGAGCAAAAGCAAGCTTGACTTACTTCAGACACTATTTGCTACACAACTCACATTTGGCAGGAGTTTGAAATCGGGAAGAAGAAAGTTATATACTTTAGCTCGCTGATAGATATTACTTTTCCTTTTTATTCATAGATTTAAAAACGAAAAATTTAAAAAATGCATTTTCGCTCGCTGTTACTTTTTTCCTTTTTTTTCTTACATTTTTGTAAAATCTGAAGCTGGGATTTAAAATACTGATATTATGTCCCAAAAAAACAACTATGATCAGATAGAAATAATTACTTTAAAACCATATAAAAGTACAGTTGGCGACCATAGTCGAGGATGACCCAAAAGCTCCCTTTTCATTTACTACTACACTGAGATGTAAGTGAGGGTACTACTCCTTTTCCTTGATTGTTCCACTTTACACTTGATCCCTGCTTTATAATGATGAGTGTTAAGGAGGCATCAAGTACTATTTTTGAGTCTTTGCTTATGACTCAACCTAGAATTGAACCCTGGTCTCCCAGAACATTGGCAAACACTCTACCTACAAGACCAATGGGCTGACTTTAAACCATACAACTGTGTGCAAATTACTTATATCAGATAGAAATACTTGATACCATATAACTGAGTAAAACAAAAACTCTGAAGAACAATTTCTAATCACAGAAAATTTGTCTGGAGCAGTTCATATACAACAATCTATTCCCAATGTTAATACTAGTAACAAGTTAGTCATAAAAAACGAATTTACAAAATTTCTTCATTTCAGTAAAATAAGGGAGGTGCATTTGATGTAAAGGTTATCATCGTAGGAAATGAACTCAGCAATTCAAGCTCAAATCCTGGATAAAGCTGTTGGCATGTCTCTTTGAGCTAACACCTTTGGGAAATGAATCCATCTCTTCTCCTTTTAATCATGGGTATATAGTAAGGCAGATTGGGTTCTTAAGCCTTGGTACAACAACTGATCTAGGAGACAGAAACTTTGAATTCAAATCAGCTATACTCCACTTTAAAACATTGTCCATGAATAACTTCCTACTTATGGTGAAGAGGTTGGGAAAATATATACATTATAATAAAATAAATTTCATCATTCTTATTACCATAAAACTCATCATCTCTTAAACGAGTGGCAGCCTGTGAATAAACTAGTAAGGTTTGGTTTGGTTTCTTTGTTTAATGGCATATCAACTTTTGTGGGTCATTTAATGTCAAAGCCATCCTTGTAGAAGACTAGCTGTGATGTTAATTAACCTATAGCTCAGAGGATAAGAGGCTTCATATCTTTCCTAAGACTCTTAGTCTGAAAGTGAATGTAATAGTGTGACTGGAGTTCAAACTTACTTACTTCAAGGCCAGTTCAATACTTTAACTAATACACCACTAGGACTCTTTCCAAACCAGTAAATAAGAAGTGAGATTAAAAATGAAGGAAGGTTATAAATTTCAACAGAGTACCTTTTTTTTTTTTAACTCTAGCTCAAAATTGGAGCAAGTAAAAGCCTGCACAATAGATTTAAAATAAAAGATTAAAGCCAATAATATTTTTTGATATGAGTCTAATCATAAAAACTTACATTTTTGAAATTTATTGCCTTCCTTCAGTCATTATTTCAAATATATATAACACTAAACACCATCTGATGGTGAGACTTCAATTCTGGAAATCAATGGAGTATAGAGTACTTCTTCACTGCCATTACTCCAATGCCCACTCTGACCTCAGGTTCCACCTAAGGGTCAAATAGATATATTCAAAAATTATTTGTGTTTGATAGAACTGTGAGAAAAAAAAACTCTTAAGGAACAACTTGACAAAACTGTAAATATAAATGCACAATGAACATGATTCCCCAACCTCTTGGCATAAAATAGCTCTAGACAGGTTATATATATATATATATATATATATATATATATAAGGTTCATTGAATAAATAAGGGAATTAAAAAAAAAATGGCGAACTCGGGAACCTACACGGAACGTCGAACAAGACACATAGCATAACGGTTATAGGCATTGGTTCCCTAAGCTTTTAAGGAGACAATCATCTGGAGGTTGCAGGTTCAATCCTGACTGCAGGCGAGTAATAATACAGGAATGCTTAAAACTTAGCCATAACCAGAACAGGCAACCCCTGTGGATTCAATAAAGGACGTGGTTCGAAGTTCCATGTAGGTTCCCAAGTTCAACAGACACCTGAAGAAGGCTGGAGAATATATCGGCTGAAACGTTGTGGAAATAACAATAAAGATGAAGACAATAGTCCAAAAACCCTTAATGATAAAAGAAAACAGTCCATGAAGTGGAAGTACACTGACTCTCCAGTAAAGAAAAGGTTTTGGGCATAGCAATCCAGCAGTCAGTAAAGAAAGTCATGCTGACAGTCTTCTTGGACATGAAAGGACCTATCCCTATTGATTTCCTTGAGAAAGGTGCAACTGTAAACAATGCTTCTTATGGCAAATTCACTTTATTTACTGAATGACCCTTGTACATAGATATGAACTAAATATACAGATATAGTTATGTTGCTCTGATTTAACATTTAATAAAGATATATGCAAACTCCCAATAACAATTCTTCAATGCTTACTGAGATCTGATAATTTATGAAAGAGTGCATATTGCTCATTTGTAACAGCTCATAGGTAGTATATATATATACATATATATATTTATCAAGGACAGATTTGACCGATGCTAGTACCCAATTTAAAAACCTTTTAGAGTCGACATGTTGGACAAGATCAAAGACCGCTGTTGCTTATTAACCTATGTCACACACAAATCCAGCCAGCTAAGAACAACAAACACCCACTCACCTCCTGACCCTTATCTTGTAGAAGAAGAGAACATATTTCTCTTCTAAACTACCGACTTTGTTTTGATTAAAAAAAAGGTATGTTTGTGGTAATGTTCAGACAGACAAAAATTTTGGTAGTAGCAGAGACACTGGCTTTAAGAACACATGGTCGAAAAGTATTCAGTTTTAATAAGCTTATCACAACTTGTATAAATTGTATTATAATAATATAAATGAAAGACAATTTTGTTGCACTTAAACTTCTTGTTTGTTGCTTTTGCTGTTTATTTACTTTTGCTGACTTTTCATTTCACTTAAAAATTTTTGTTTGCAACCTTCCAATACAGACTTGGAAGCATACATGCTGACAAATGCAATACTACCCTGACTAAACATTAATCTAAAAGTGAAATGAGCCAATATCAAATAAAACTTAAATGTGCAATTCTACTTTTAATTATAAACTTCATGATCATTCATTTTACTAAAAGAGGAAAGGATACCACTGTGTTTTGTTCAGATTGCTCCTGAAGAATTAGTGGAATATCTTTTGTTTTTTGTTTAGTTGATTGGTTGTGGGGTTGATTTATAGAATATCAACTCTTACTGGGTTATTTAGTGATGAAGTCAGTCTTTTTTTTTTCTTGCAAGCAATTATATGATTTCAAGTAACTAATAATAAAAATCATTTGTAAAAAATTATAGCTTCAAGTAACTATTCTGGATATAATTGATTTGCACACAGTTATATGATTTTGAGTGTTTCTATTGAATACTAATGATTCTAAAGCAGTTATATGATTTTAAGTATTTTTGTCTCATACTAATAATTTGTAGACAACTAATTAGTTTCAAATGATAATTCCTATTTAATAATACAACCCAGTCGGCTGGGGCTGTAGAATACTTTGGCAGTATCTCTACTGGGTGGTAAGACCCCACTCCTTAAGAAAGTGTCTTGGATATGACACTAAACCATCAGATGGTGATGCCCTAATCCTGGAGCTTTGAGGAATGTGGAGTATGCCTTCATTGCCATTACTCCAAAGTCCATCCTGACATAGAGTGGTAGTACAATTAGGGTCCTATCTATGGGTCAAATAGAGCTATTTAATCACTTTTTATTCTTGAAATCATTCAACTGTGTGCAAATACAACTATTAGTTTAAAATAGCAATACCTGAAACCATCCGTGTGCAAGCCACAAATAACAATACTTGAAGCCATGAAACTGTGTGCAAACAAATGATTAATAATAAATAGAATTATTAGTGTTAAATAGCAATACCTGAAACCATTTAACTGTGTGCAAACAAATGAATCATGGTTTACTTTCAAAATAATGTTACTAACAAACTATTCACTTAAAAATCTGTTATGTTCTGGTAAGTGAATACAAGTAGTAATAATAATAAGATAAACCACGATATGTGAGGAAAATAGTTATATTTGCAGGAAAGAGTATTTACAAGAGAGAGACTGTTAGTAATAAGAACATAGGATTAGTGATAGAGTAATGATATACTTCAACAATAGGAACGGCTCTTCTGGTCTGACTTGTAGGCTTATTCTTCCCAGACTGATCTCCGCTACTGCCATATATGGCAGATCGAACAGCTCATTATGCTGAAAAGGTAAGTGATACCCAACAAAATCATATGTATAAACAGGATTTGGTATTAAATGACCATCAAGAATTGTTGTGCCATTTGAATAAATAACCTAACCAATTTAAAAATAAACATTATTTGTTTACGCACTGTTATATAGTTTATAGTATTCCTTTCTAATAAATTTGTGAGCATTTATGTTTTCAAGCAACTATTTCTATTTAATAATAAGACAAGAGGATCAAAAGAACAAAAATAACAAGAAAACAAAAATGTGAAGAAAAACAACTGTATGGACATTTCAAGCAACAAACAAGTGAAATCTCATACAAGAAAACTCGGACATGGCTAATAAATAGAAACCTTAAGAAAGAAATAGAAAGATGTTAAGACTAAACATTACTGTGAATTGTGGAAAAAATTGAAATTTGCCCTTGTGAACAAATGGTATAAGCACAACTTGGAAATTATCCCGGAGAATGAGATATGCAAAATTCTCTGGGATTTTGAGATACAAATGGATTACCTAATCTCAGTCCGATGATTAGACCTAGTGATAGTCAACAAAAAAAAAAGAGAACCTGCTGAATTATGGACTTTGCTGTTCTGGCAGACCACAGAGTAAAATTGAAAGAAAGCAAAAAGAAAGACAAGTACCTGGACCTTGCTTGGGAACAGAAAAAAATATGGAACATGAAAGTGATGGTGATACCAATTGTAATTGGTGCACTCAGTACAGCCACTAAAGGATTGATAAGAGGTCTAAAGAAATTGGAAATAAGAGAACGAGTGGACACCATCCAAACTACAGCTCTGTTAAGATCAGCCAGAATAGTGAGAAGAGTCCAAGAGACCTGAGGAGACTTGCTGTCACTCAGGCGACAGTGGAAGACCATCAGCTAACGTTGATGTGGAAAACTCTCAAAGGAGTAAAATAATAATAACAATTTGATTGCACAGTTATATGATTTCAAGTATTTCTATTTAATACTAATAATTTTCAAATACTTGAACCATAGTTATGACCCAAACAGGTACTACTACTTTATGTCCAAGTAGACCTGAGAGTAATGGTACCAAGAGGTGACTCCACACACTCCAGAGCTTAAGAAGTAACTTTATCAAATGTAGTTTAGCATCATCCCTTGAACAGAAAGTGTCCTAGCTGTGAAACAGAACAAAATTCCTTGTACAACTCAAGCCAAATCTCTGCTTTTTAGTCTGGAGCAGGCAGAAAGAGACATTGGTCTCTACATGAACTCAGATAAAACCGAGTTCCTGTATTTTAATCAAGATAGTGTCATCTCTTTGTTTATATACTTCAGTAGCAATATCTCATCTACTGAAAGCCATGTCAATATACACATAGTTAAAGCACAGATTGGAGGGTGTCCTCGTAGCATAATGGTTAAAGTGCTGGACTGCGGAATCATAGTTCAAACTCCAGTAACTCTATTACATTCACTTTCAGACAAATACCCTTAGGAAAGGTATGAACCCCCTTATCCTCCCAACTATGGGTTAAATAGTATCACTAATGTTCTTCTAGAAGGATGGATTTGGCATTAAATAACCTAAGAAGGTTGATACACCATTAAACAGCAAAGCAAAGCAAAAGCACAGATTGTTAACAATAGGTTACCAACATGTTATCAAGAGATTATCAACAGGTTAATGACCATATGAAAATCTGATCTCTCTGATAAAATAAAGCCAGAATTCTTCTAAGCTGTAGTTGAATCAGTATGACTGTATAGGTGTACCACTTGGACTTTAACAAAACACTTGAAGAAAAAGCTGGATGGGAACAATACAAGTGTTATGGTACCTACCTTATGGACTATAACTATGAATACCGGGAGAATATTCATCTCAGTGTTAAGTTAACTCCAGCCCAACACTTTGGCAGTCAGACTGACGTTCAACACTCTTTTACCTATGCTGTAATTATACTTTCATTCAATATACTTGTTTCACGTAATCACGAGTTCGTGTCTTTCTTCTGGACCTTTTACTGGTTCACAACACCAAGGATGCTGCATGCTGTTTTGAATAAATCCTGAAAGCAGCACCCTACAAAATAGCAACTGTACTGCCACTTACCTCCCATCACACAAACCATCCAAGTAAAACAAGCAATACATGCTGGGCGCTCCTGGAGAAGTAAGAACAGACTCATTAGCGACATTCTCCTATGGACTCCCACATATGGACACACCAGTGTTGGCTGATTCGCAAAAATTTACATTCATCAGATCTGTGCAGACACTGGGTTCCATACAGGGAACTTATCAAAAGTGATAGTTGTTAGGTACAGATGGCTAGAGTCAAAGGAATCCATGCTGTCAATGATGACATGGCAGATGTAACAGAGTATGCCTAACTCAAGAATGGATTATTATAGCAGAGATGTTAGAACAAAGTTACTTCTTAAGAAATGACTTTGTTCTAGTGACTTAGTTCAATCAACACTCAACAGAGAAATGATTGTAAGCTAACCCATCATTTTTCCAGATTAATTTCTCTTTTACTCAGTTTTCAAACAATTAACATGTTTGGATCTGAAGGATTGTCTATCTATGAATTTTGTTTAAGCTATATGTAGCTCACAGTCAAACATAGCCAGTTATCATCATCGGAAATGAACTTGCTGACAGAAGTTCAAATCTTGAACAAGGCTGTTTGCATTTCATATTGTGCTAATACTTTTGGGAAGGGTATGAATCTACTCTCCCTGTCTCCTTCAGCTATGGGTCAATAGTTAGTTTACCTTTTTTTTTGTATTTTTCCTTGTTTGCGAATAAAATGACATATCACTGGATCATAGGAATGAAGAAACTGTCTAAAGTTCATTTTATTTGTGATCAACTACTTCTGAGTTATATTATTCAATTGCATAGCATAACGGTTATCATTATAGAAAATGGAATTGGTGACCTGAGTTCAAATCCTGGAAAGAGCTGTTAGTGTTTCATTTCTCTTTGCAAAAAGCATGAATCCATCTGTTCTTCTCCCAGCTATGAGTAAATAATTGGGCAGACTGGTTTCTTTAGTCTTGGTAGGCAACTAATCTAGGTAAAGGAAAATTATGAATTCAAATACTTCACTTAAAAAATTGATCTTGTGTCACATCCTGCTCATGGTGGAGGGGTTGGTAGAATACAAACATTGTAAATTTTTGGTTATAGCATGAGTGTTATATATTAGACTAGACTGATCAGTTCAGAAGTCAACAATGGATGTATGACCTTAGGGCCAACCAAATTTAAAGATGTCTTTCTGTACTTGGGATGGAATTTTCTGGAAAATATCATTTCATAAGTAGGTGGGTTTGCATTGATTGGGTGATAAAAAGAAGAGATGAAAAAGTGAATTTTAATTTTTGGCAGTTGAGGTTTGGACACCAAGCAGGATATTTACATTTAGTCTCTTTTCCTTCTGTAGAGCTTTGGGCTATAGGGGGGCAACAATAATATGACTTTGAATCAAGACTTTCTCCTCTTATGAAATGACAATTTAAGACATACCTTTAGGCCAATATGAGCAAGGATACACCTATAAGTAAAATTGGAGTTTTAAATTGAAAAATTGTCTACTTCTTTCATTATCCTTATAAAAATGAAAATCAATATCTTTTGATCCTGTTTGGGATCAAGTGACAACTTGACATCCACACAATATAGCATAGGGAAGAACTTAATCATTGGTCATTTAAAGTTTCTGAAATAGCTGAAAAATATCACTTCTCAAAAATATATATCGATTCTATGGGGGTATTTTTCTAAATATTCCATGATGATTATTTAGACAAAAACATCACCTTTTTCAAGGATAATGGAATTCTGTGTTATAGTGCAAGAAAGACTTAAGGGTGATAGGCCTCAAAAAAGTATGAGGTGATTCTTGGGGACAAGTCAATCTTCTGACCATTTCTAAGCACAGCTGATTCTGTGTCTACATTATTTTAATTTAGATCTACATATGTTCTACCACTGATATTGAAACACTTTATGTATAAATTTAACCAACTATATATATATATATATATATATATATATATATATAAAGGTAGATTGGTAACCTAATGGTTAGGAGAGCAGAGAATAGGATAAATAGACTTCAAATTCTAGCTTAGATAATTTGTGTTCACTTCACACTAATACCCTTGGAAAAGAAGTATGGATCTATTTTTACTCCCCAGCCATAAGAAAATATCAGTGTAGTTGGAGTCTTTTAACAATCGCTATTGGGCATTTGATAATAAGTCAGGTCAGAATTCATTCATTGCTGCTTGTACCATACAACAAAATGCTGCATGTTACTTAGGCAGGTAATTACAGCCAATGAACTCTCATTGCCCTGAGAAATAGTATAAAGGCTAATTACTTGGTATAGCTTATAGGAAGCATCCAACTATCTGTGTGTGTGTGTGTGTGTGTGTGTGTGTGTGTGTGTGTGTGTGTGTGCGTTGATTGGTTGGTTGTTTTTACATGTCAACCCTAGGTTATTTAATGCCAAAGTCAGCTTTATTTTACAAGCAAGTATTGGTATTTATATAGCTCTCCACAAGGCCAAAATGTGACACGAGGTCAGTTTAATATAGAGAGGAGGCTCTAAAGAAAATGAACTTCTTGCAAACTAAGTAATTTTTGGATCTACTCCGTAGATTCAAATGGATCCCCATCTCCACCCATGAAGCAGATGCAAAAATGGCTTAGTCCCATCAACATTCCTCTCCAGAGGTGCCTCAGGCACTGAGCAATAAACCCAGCCCTTATCCTTTTAGGTGAGAAGCAGGTGTTACCTGTGGAGAAATTCCCCTGGAACTAAGCTGATAATTATCTCTCACCCTAACAACATTAGTGCTGTGCAAGCAATCAAGTATATGGTTACAAGTAACTAACAATAATAATCATCTGTAAACAATCATATCTTTCCTAACCTGATCAACTCTGGACCAGACTTTGTCACAGTACATCAGTGCATTTAAAATAAAGGGTTTAATATTGGTATGGGAATGTCCTACAGCGAAATTGGATAACTCAAATTGTGACATAATATCATGTAATTTACTAATAAATGTATAACTATCTGAAGTGCCTGTCTCTCTATCAGCTTCATCAACTATAATTTTGAAATTAATATTGAGGAGCCAGTAATTGCAGTAAAGTGGAAAAAAATCTGATTCATTAGGTGTACTGTGTATGCCTGAGAGAACAATTAGTAAAGCTTTCAGCCATAATTCTTTATAGACTATTATAGCTGACTTGATCATTCAATGAGCCTTCTTGATCAAACCATTACTTTGAGGATGAGATACAGCCATTCTCAGTCTAGGGAAAGCAATAATTTTCAATAGTTTGAGGAACAATTTGCTTTTGAATTGGCTACCTCTGTCAGTGATGATATACGTTGGAATTCGATACCTGGTGACTCATGTATTCACAAAAGCTTTGCCCACTGATTGTGCTGCAGTTTTGATTAGTGGTTGAACTTCAATCTAATGCATTGTGTGATTAATACAGGTTAGAAGATATCTATAGAAGCTTAAGTAGGGATCTGAATTATTGCAAACTGGAGGAAGGTATCGTAAGAACTGTTATTAACAGGTTATAGACTATACGGAAATCTGATCTCTGATAAAATAAAATGGGAATTATTCCAAGCTGTAGCCATGTCAGTACTATTGTATGGTTGTACCACATAGATTCTAATGAAACACCTGCAGAAAAAGCTGAATGGGAACTACACAAGAATGCTGAATACTGTTTTGAACAAATCCCAAAAGCAGCATCATAAAAAATAGCAGTTGTAGGGCCACTTACCTCCCATCCCACCAAACATCCTAATAAGAAGCAAAACTTGCCATGGACTTCTACACATGTTCACACCAGTGTTAGTTGACTAGCAAAACTTACATTAATCAACTCTGTGCAGACACTGGGTACCATCTAGAGGACAACTCAAGTGCAATGGCTAATAGGGACCGATAGAAAGAGAGGGTCAAAGGAATGTGCTGCCAGCATGTCTAAATGAACATGATGATAATGTAAGTAGTCTGACAATATCAATGTGTACAGTCTGGAAACAAGGTAATGACAATTTAAAACCTTGAATGGGAGATTTTGTATGTTTGTGAACTTTAAACTGTTGACATACTACACACTATGTACAAAACTGCTTTATAGATGCACCCATTTTAGGCCAAAAGTACCAATTTTATCAATGATCCAATTCCAGACTGTGCTAGTGAATACAAACTATCAAAGATAGATATGCATAAACATGCTAGGATAAAAGGTCTAGGAAATGAAATGGAAATATCACACAATATTGTATCATTTTTATTGGACAATGGGAACTCTTTAGAGTTAGGATATGATTTAATCATTTCGTCTTTTGAGAACTCTTTCACTATTTCTGGCAAATCACAAGCATCTACCTGCACTGCTAATGCTGGTCTTGTTGGTTTGTTTGTTTGGTTGAGTTTTATGGCATATCAACCCTTGTAGGTTATTTAATGACAAATCCATTTGTATACAAATAAATAGTTTTATTTTAAACAATTCAGTTTAGCACAAGTACACAGTTTACTTGCTAAAAACATTTCTACTTCAAGCTATTCAGTTTAGTCAAACTGTTCTAATTCAAACAATTCAGATTAGTATAAGTGTAGTTTTTGTTTACATACAGTCAAATATCAAAATATCAAAACAGTTCTATTTCAAACAATTCAGTTTAGCGTAAGTACAGTTTCAATGACAAAAACAGTTCTATTTCAAACAATTCAGTTTAGCATACAAAAACAGTTCCATTTCAAACAATTCAATTTAGTATAAGTATGCAGTTTAGTTCTATTCGACCCATAGTTAGTATTAAATCATGCAAGTTACCTCCCCTGATACTCTCGAGAAAAGGGAGTGACTTCTTGGACCGGAAGAGAAGGGACAGCCATACTTGTTTATGTAATAGGGGAATGAGGACGAGTACAAAAGGGCGTCTCTCCATATACTGAGTGTTGTAGTTTCAATTCTTTATATTTAACAGTTAGGACCCAATCAAGTGCTACCACTCCAGTAGACCTGGGAGTGATGTACTCCACATTCCTCAACGCTCCAGCATTACTGGAACCTCACCATCAGATTTTTTAATGTCATATCCAGGACACTCGCTGCTGGGTCTTACCCCTCTGCAGATATGCAGTTGGTGTATTCTACAGCCCCAGCTGACTGGGCAAATGCTGGTCTGGAGATGCAATCCACCATAACATTTCAGTAATCTTTTATGTGTGTAACATCAGCAATGTATTCAGTAAATACTGAGAACTGTTATTATTGAGGGTCTGATTTTGCAAATGTGAAACTGTGGAAGACTTGAAATCATGGCTTTGGGGGTCAGTGAATAACACTATATGGTGACTTTTGATAAGGTGGTGAAAGTGAAAAACTGCCAAGTAAGCTCTATGTTACATACATGCATAGTAATGCAAGGTAGGAAACAAAAAAAGGGTGATAAAGAGTAAAGAAATGAATAAAGAACAATAAGGGTTAAAAACAAGGAAACAGTATATTCATAAATCTATAGAATGGCAATATATACAGTTGGAAAGTCTATTTGACAAAAGGTTCTATATCATTTAAGGTTGGATGGACAAGCATTCCTTTTGCTAGAACATGTAGCATGGATTGAAAGTAGTTGCAGTGGGCAGTAGGTTTCTTTCTAGTAGCACAAATGGTGTAGATGAGTGTTCTTTTTTTGAGCTTGTCACTCACAGAGCTGGTATGAGAGGTCAGTAGACAGCAATGGTGTGATGGATATGATGTTGCATAGGATGCAACTGTGTGAAGATCTCTTGCTGGGCATATAGTTACATAGGGAAGAGAGGGTATAGCTGTGTAAAGTTTCTTATGCTGCATATGTTTATGTGGGAAGAAGGGAGGCAGTGATAAGATAAAATTTTAAAGAGGGGTTCTTTTGCTGCAACTGCTGCAGTTGATAAGATGCCTAGAGAGTTACTGTATTATGCTGTGAGGACTGTTGTGTGGAACTTTATCTGAGAATAAGCTGTGAAGTTGAGAATAGCCAGGTATAATAATTTGCTGTGCTGCATGAGGACTTCCATGGATAGTTTTGTTGATTGTCTACCATATGCATCCATGGTCAGTTGGTATTTTTAGCTAACCACTGCTATAAGAATCTGACATCTCATGTTGTTTACAAATGTGTGAGCTAATTAGCTGTCAAGCAAAGAAAGGGAGAATAGAGGATTCTGGTGTACTTATATGCTTCATAGGTACTACTTGTGGTGCCTTCTAATTGGTTTAAGGGGGTTTGTGTGACCTATCCCATAATGCATCTGTAGAGTAAGCAGTTAGCCTGTGTTCAGTGTGAATGGTCATTGTCTTATTTTTTTTACCTTGACAAAGAGTCATGAAGTGTGGTGAGATTTGACTTAAAAATATAATATCTATGTCAAATGTTGAATGTCTGATTTGGACTTGAGACAACTTCTTTGAAAATTTGGTACAGGTTTTCCTTCAATCGTTTGATGCAATGCATCTCTGACTATATACTGATTACTGTAAGTGACCAGCTGATAATCTGTAGTTGCAGGTTGGGAGTGAACCATTGCAGTTGTGTCTGAAAGCTGCTGCACTCTATGATCAAAGCATTTTTTTTCTGTCTTTGTGAATTTAAACAAAGATTTAGGTGACAACCACATATGCTCTGACAAAGGTAACACACTGGTTGCATATAGCAGAATAGTTTTTGGCAGTTATAATTTACCAGCTATTTGGTGCTAGGATGGGTATTCACCAGGTTTCAATATTAGCCTTAGTGTATCTATTGATACACAAACACTGAATACACAGAAGGAAAAGATGAGATAACCTTATGGAAACATTTAAGACATTTAATAAATACATATAATAAAACATATAACAAAGGATGCAACATTAAGCAACATGCCTGAAAACAAATGAATTAGATATATTATTCCAAAAGAGAGTGTAAAAAGAAATATGAAAATGGTGAAAAGTTTATAGGGATTACACCACTTGCACTCCAAAATATCACTTCTAATGGCCACTATGTGGTATAACCAATGTAGCATTACAAAATATGCAGCAAAGGTAAAACTCTCTCTCTTTGTTTCAGCCTTGATAACAAAAAGCATGCATGAGTGAACATATAACCTTTGTATGGGCTTCACTTACACAGAAATAAGACAAAAATCAGAATTAGTTTTTCTAGTTTTATAAGTGGTAGTGTGTTAATGTGATATAAATGTTCAGTTATGCCTCTTCTTTCTGGGCGAGGCTTAGAACTTTTTTAACAAACCTTATATATATATATATATGTATGTATATATATATATATATATATAAAAAGTTGGCGACCATAGTCAGTGGCAACCCGAAGGCTCCATTTTCAAAAGCTACAACACCAAGGTGTAGGGGAAGATGCTACACTTTTCCTTGGATTGCTCCACTTTACCCTTGATATGTACCTTATAATGCTGAGCTTTAAGCAAGGAGGTATCAAGTGCAATTTTTTGAGTCTTTGGTATGATGACCTTGGATTGAACTCGGTCTCCAGGGCTATTAACAAACACTACTCACAAGGCCAATGGAATATATATATATATATATATATATATATATATATATATATATATTATATTATATATATATATATTACATATATATATATTACATCTTTATTTTTCGTTTTTTTATATTTTTCTATACACTATAAATTGCAATAGAATGCAACAAAAATAGGATGAAAGAAATACTAGTAGAAAATTTATCTCTTAGCTACTTGTCCTGAATATGAATAAACATAGATAAAATATTTGATGTAAGAGAAATAAAATGAGGAAGCTCTTACAGACAAAATATGCATAGTAATGAATATATGATAAATATAAACACCATTGTAGGTTATTTAATGCCAAATCCTCTTCATACATATATATGATTTGTAAACACAGTTTGTACATAACATTTTTAAATGAGTCAGAGCTCATTTCTTTGTATACAGTTTAATTGTTATACATATAATTTGTAAGTCAATAGTTAGTACGTTATTTTATTTTTAAATGAGTCAGATCTAACTTGTTTGTACACAAGTATCACTAAAGTTTGCACACAGTTAAATGGTCCCAAATATTATGTGAATAGTTCTATTTAGTATTAATCATTTGTTTTCACTCACTTAGATGGCTTCAAATATTTCTGTCTAACAAAGTATTATTTGCACATAGTTATATGGTTTCAAACATCGCTATGTAACACTAGCAATTCAATTTAGACACACAATTAAAAAGTTTCATGCAACAATTCTATTCAACATTAATCATTTGTTAGCACAGAATTAAATTGTTCTAAGTATTGCTATGTATCACTAACATTTCAATTATTAAACATCAGTCATTTGTTTACACACAGTTAAATGGTCAAAAATTTCTATTTTTAACAATTCAGTTTAACTTAAGTCATTAGTTTGCACACAGTTTAAATGTCAAACAGTTCTATTTAACCCATAGATAGGACCCTATCAGTGGCTACCACTCTGGGCCAGAGTGGATCTGGGAGCAATAGCAATGAAGGGGTACTCTATATTCCTTAAAACCCCAGGTCTGGAGCCTTGCCATCAGATGGCTTAATGTCATATCCAGAACCCTCAGTGGGGTTTTACCCCTCAGCAAAGATGCAGTTGGCATATTCAACAGCCCCAGCTGACTGGGCTGCACCATATTGGTTCTCATATATTATTTTTCTTTTAATCCCAAGTATATTAATTTTCATGCACTGGGGATAAATCTACAGCAAAAAGATCAGCTGAAATATCCTTCAAGAAGACTACCATTGTTTCATTCATAATTTCAAGTATTATGCTGTTTTGAAAATCCTGTTATTCAAACAGAGGAATATAGAAAGATACATGCTGAAAATGTTGTAGCATGAGCACATTCAAAATGATGTCATTCAGGAGCAGAGTGGAGTGAAGGACATGATCATGGAGTACCAAAAGAAGTTCACCGGGCAGGACACACTGCAAGGTTCACAGACAACAGGTAGACTTGTACAATTGTCGAGTGATATTCAAAAGACCGGAAATGACAACTTAGAAGACTATCAAGATAAGAGGAAAATGAAATTGTCAAACAATTTGAGCTGAGGTGGAAAGGAAGAACAAGACACAGACTGAAAGTAAAGTGCATTGAGGCTAGTGATGTGGAAAACATCAGATAACCTAGCCAATAGAGGAACAAAAGATCTCACATATGGTTTTCAGGTTGCATGCCTGGTCATAGGAAGGCATTTAATATTCATTAATCTGGTAAGTAAGGTGTCAATGATTGTAAATTTTTAAGATAAAAATTTAACAATAACAGTATGACATAACATTCTAACTGTATTTTACCTCTTCTGCAGTTGACAAAGCTCACAGACATATTTTATTATAGGTAGAAATGCTGATCATCGAGTGGCAATCAGCATGACAGTTTTGTGGGCCATTGCAAGAGATATATATCAATGTTCAATAAGTGCTTTGCAAATGTGATTTTGTACAAAAGTTGTTTTCATCCTACTAATGAATACTACATGCTTCAGTAACATAATCTAACCATGGATGTGCTCATGGTGTAATGGTTATTATCATAGTAAATGGGCATGGCAACCTGAGTTTAAATCCTGGACAAAACTGTTTGCATTTCACATCATGCTATTACCCTTCAGAAAAGTATGAATCCAATTATTCTCCCTCCAGCTATGGGTAAATAGTAGGGGAGACTGGGCTCTTTAACCTTGGTTTGGCAAGCTGTCTAGAAGAAGGAAAACTCTGAATTCAAATTTGTTAAACTCTGCTTAAAAACTAACCTTGTGTCACTTCCTGCTCATGCGGGGGGTTGGTAAATACAAACAAAATTAAACCATATTTGCAAGACTTTGTTCAGCCCAGTTGACTGGGGCAGTAAAATATGCTGACTGCATTTCTGCAGAAGAGTAAGACCCCCTCACCTAACAAGTACCCTAGATATAATACTCAACTGCATCTGATGGTGAGGTTCCAGTCCTTGAGCTTTGGGGAATGTGGAATATCACTTCATTGGTATTACTCCCAGGTCCACTCTGACCAGGAGTGGTAGTACAATCACGGTCACATCTGTTAGTTAAATATAACCGTTTATTAATATCAAATTGAATTATTAGTATTAGATAGCCGTATTTGAAACCATTTAACTGTGTGCAAACAAATGAGCTTTGGCTCATCAAAAAAATGTTACCAACAAACTATTCACTTAAAAATCATATGTAAACAGGATTTGGCAATAAACAACCATCAAGGGTTGATATGCCATTAAACCTAATAACCTAACCAAGACTTTGCATAATTTGATACAAAGTTGTTCCATACATTTTCTGGGATGGTGTTCTCTTGTTTTTGTAACAAAACACTTCAGCAGATAGGATACTTTATCATGATATAATGGTTAGCAAGCTAGTCTTGAAGATCAATAAATTTGATCCTCACTAGGTACCTCCATGCCTATGGTCTTTTACCAAAATCTAAGTTATTGATTTATGGTCAAGTCATCCTGAAAGCACAGTTTACTACCAGAGCAGTGAAATGAAGTTATGATGAGTCTGTTCCTTACTTGGATGGGTGACTGCTTAGTAACAATGTTGTGTATCAAAAGTTTTCAGCTGACAATATCAAACAGTGATAATCAAGCTATGTTTTGATTTTTTGAGTCTGAAAATAGTCATAAAGATTCAGATCCAGGAGAATAATATTCTTGCAGTGTAAATTATTAGGTAGCCATTTCAAACCTTTCTATTTTTTAGCACTTCAATTTATACATATATATATATATATATATATATATAGTCATCCACAGACAGATCTGTTTCGTTCTATCAGAACTCATCAGTGTGGCTAGACAGTATCTCCCCGTAGCTGGGATCGAAACCCAGTTGACTCAAACGCCAAGCCAAAGCTTCTAACCATTTAGCCACGAGGAGATATTAACTACGAAGTACATTTTAAACGGTTATGAATCACAATTACTATTCTTTACATACATCCGTTCAACGGCCGCCGAGATCTCAATTCAAATACGAAGTGACTTGCAAAGGCGCTAATGGCAACACGATTACTTCTTCGCTAGAGAACTCGACCCTACGGGGGTAGGAGAGTATATAAACAGTAGAAAGAGAGAGAGAGAGAGAGAGAGAGAGAGAGAGAGAGAGAGAGAGAGAGAGACTCTCAGCTATAGTACTTTTGAGCATATTTTATGCAACTTTTATTTGTACTTGATCTCCTTTTATTATGCATACCTGGAGTGGTAGTACCTGTTAGGGTACCATCTATGGGTCAAATAGATATGTTTAAAAATTATTTGTATTTGATAGGACTGTATAAAAAAAATCTTAAAAAACAACGACACAAAAAGTGTAAATATGAATGTACAATGAATGTGATTCCTTAGCCTTTAGGCATAAAATAACCCTACATGGGTTTGCATACCATTAAAATCAATCAATCATCTCCCTCCAGCTATGGGTAAATAGTAGGGCAGACTGAATTCTCTTGCAACCAGTCTAGAAGAAAGAAAACTCTGAATTCAAACCAGCAGTACACCACTTAAAAATTGGCCTGGTATTGAATCCTGCCTATGGTGGAAAGGTCCAATAGATGCCAACATTGAATTGGGATGTGATCTGATCAAAGGTGTGTCCTTGAAAATATCCTGGGCTAAGCAAATAAAACTGTTATGATCTTAAATGAAAATGAATAATTTTTAGTAATTCAATATATATAAAAAAATGTTTGTGTTTACAATCATTAAACTCCAAGCATAACTTTCAAAACAAAATTCAACAGTTTTCAAAAAGCTTACACCACCGAATTATAATAATTTCTATTTTCATTATCAAATTATTTACATGATTGTCATCATTCAAGAACTATGACTCTAAATAATGAATTTAACTGAACTAGGATAATAAGTAGTGAATTCTACTGAACGAGGATAATAAGTAATGAATTCTACAGAACGAGGATAGTAAGTAATGTATTCAACTGAACTTATAGTTATAAATATAAGCATATACAAATAAAATTGAAAAAAACTCGATTGTCATTTAGCTATTATAAATTAATTTCAGCTTGCACCTTCATAAAGGAGACAAGCTTTACCAGATAGCCATTGCACAATTTGCTCTGTAAAAACAATTTTCATACATTTAGCACACCTGGATTTTGCTAAAATCATCAAATACAATCCTACCTAGTGGTTAGAGTGTTCGCCAATGGCTCAGGAGACTGGGGTTAAATTCCAGGTCGAGTCATACCAAAGACTCAAAAAGGGGTATTTGATGTCGCCATGCTTAACACTTGGCATTATAAGTGTGCATTTATCACTGATAAAGTTGAGCAATCCAGGGAAAGGAGTAGTGCCCTCCCCTACACTTTGGGGTAGTAGCTATTGAAAAGGGAACCTTTGAGTTGCCCTTGATTATGGACTACATATATAATGAATAAATTGTGAAGTTGGGTATTTGTTTGGCCTTATTCATTTATAATTGGCCAAAGTTTTTTCAAGCAAATATATAATTTCAAGCTCTTAACAATAATAATAATGATAATAATAATAATCCTTTTTAAACAATTATAGATTCAATTATTTAATCTTAATATAATTTGGACACAGTTATATGTTTTTAAGTATTCCTATCTAATATTGATAATTTTCAAACAGATCTATTTGACACATAGATGAGTCCCTAACAAGTAGTAGCAGTCTAGGTTAGAGTGGACCTGAGAGTAATAGCAATTAAAGGATGACACTATACTTCCTAGAGCACCAGAACTGGAGCTTCACCACTGGATGCAATTTAGTGTGCTACCCAGCTTGTCCAAAAATCCAGATTTTTGCTCTTTTATTGCCATTGGTTG
Organism: Sepioteuthis lessoniana; assembly: GCA_963585895.1. Taxonomy (NCBI): domain Eukaryota; kingdom Metazoa; phylum Mollusca; class Cephalopoda; order Myopsida; family Loliginidae; genus Sepioteuthis; species Sepioteuthis lessoniana. Next base: position 75,875,638 of record OY757918.1, read on the forward strand.
GAACATGTTGTTTTTGGAATCACATGGTTTGTTACAACTATGCCCATGTAGGTTCAAAAATGGCACCTCTGTATCTGTAATTTCAGTTCTATTTTTAGACTTGATGCAAAGTTTATTTTAATTTATCTTAATCATTTATTTAAAGGGCACAACATATGTATGCATATATACATATGTATGTGTTTGTATGTATCAGTTCTAATTCCATTGACAAAAATCCCAATACCATAGAACTTAGAAATTAAAAAATCATTTCATGGCCAAAGATAAAAAAAAATTCACAACTGGCTTCAGTTTAGAATAAAAGCAGTTTTTTAGATGACAAATCACTGAATTTTTAATATAAATGACTCGATTTAAAAAAAAAAACAAACAAACATTTCCGTACTTTGAAATTAATTATATTTAGATGTTCCCTTTATAATAAATATTGATAGCAGGCAAGCAAGCAAAAAAACAAAAACAAAGGAACTAAATAAAGACAAAAAAAATCTCTCAACCCAGACGACTGAGACTGTAGAATACACCGACTGCATCTCTGCAGAGAGGTAAGACCCTCCCCACAACGAGTGTCTTGGATATGACATTAAACTATCTAATGGTGAGACTCCAGTCAGTGGACATCTGGGGAAGATGGGGTACCCCTTTATTGCTATTACTCCTAGGTTCACACTGACCTGGAGTGGAAGCATCTGATAGAGTCCTATTTGTGGGTCAAATAGAACTGTTTGACATTTAGACTGTGTGCAAACAAATGACTTACGTTAAAACGAATTGTTAGTAATAGAACTGTTTGACTATTTAACTGTGTAAACAAATGATAGTTTAATTGAATTATTAGTAATACATAGCAATACTTGAAACTCTTTAACTGTATGCCTAAATTAAATCATTGGTATTACATAGGAATACTTGGAACCATTTCACTGTGTGCAAATAAATGAATAACGTTAAATAGAATACTTAGTGTTAAATAGCAATACTTGTAACTATTTCACTGTATGCAAACAAATGATTAATATCGAATAGAACTATTAGTATTTGACAGCAATAAGTGAAACCATTTAACTGTGTAGAAACAATAGCAATACTAGTGTGCAAACAAATTAGTTCTAACTCCTTTGAAAATGAAATTACCTACAAACTATGTGTACAAAGAAATGACTGATGTTAAATTGTGACAGTTATATAGCAATACTTGAAACCATTTAACTGTGTGCAAAAAAAAAACAAAAACAAAAAAAAACAAACTCAGGCTCGTTTAAAAATGTTATCTACAAAATGGGTTTACAAATCATATATATTTAATATATATATATAAAGAAGATTTGGAATTAAATGACATAGAATGGTTGATATGCCATAAACCCCAACCCATCCAAATTTTATATATTTGATATATATGTATAAAGAGGATTTGGCATTAAATAACTTACAATGGTTGATATGCTATAAAAACAAACCAAAAAATCTCTGGACTATTTCTCTGGTTATTTCAGAAGACTGCATCTCCTAGGATTAGAGAGTATATGTTCCAACTCAATAAACATGATTTCTGTAACATTTTGGTCTCCTATTCCCAATCTAAGTGGAAGTATTTTTCAATAGATAAAAAAAGTACTTACTGAAGAAAACAATATAAGATGACTTATCTTCATTTACCTTTTTGTAATTTTTCAACATAAACCCAATACTTGAAAATTCTTTTATTTTTAACATTGAAATTGTTTTGATGCTTAAATCATACAAAAAAATGTATAAATTACTTTTTATTTTGAAAATACTTAGTATTTGTAAAATAAATTGATATCATCATTTTCTAGATGGTAAAAAATCATTTTTGATTTTGCTGTGATAAATTCATTGAATACAAAGTAAAATCAGCTGAAGTTAAATAAAAATTGTTGTTTAGATCATTTTAAAACCTAAAATATCATCCACGAAAAAAATATTTCCTTTGAGCAACAAAACAATAAATGTATTTGATTTTATGATAATTTATATGGAAATCTCCTGGAACAATAACGTCGTTCAAGTTATGAAGATATTGTAAAAATAAATAAAATAAACACTAAAATTAAAATTCATCCCCAACCCCGAAAACCCATAGTTGTACTGCTCTAAATTTAAAGATCTTTAGACCCACAAATAGTTAATTGATCGTTATCAATGAAAGTTTAAGATTTAACTCATGCGAAAAATACTTTAAATATAAATGCCCACTCCTTCGCCGAAGCATAAATTGATTTTACCAGATGAGCCTCGACATCTAATTTTTAACTCAGTTGTTTTAATTGCCTAACAACTACTGACTTAGGTTCCAAGGGCGCCCCCTGTGGTATAAAGGGTTGCGAGTTGAAGTTGTTAGTTAGTGAGTTCGATTTCCACTATGTGTCCTGGCCTTTTGCCAAACTAAGCTTAAATGACAACTGACTTCAGATCTGAAATGAGCGCTAGGTAACACCGTTTAAAAGTAACCAATTGTTTAAAAAGAAACTCGAAAAAAAGTCGTTCTATCCAATTATGAGGTTTTGATATAAAATATTCGAGAAAAGTCCTAGCAAGTATGTAGTTTCATTTCAAGTGAACAGTAGAATTTCATTTATGAACTAGAATTCCTAAAATTATCGAATCTTCCTAAAAACACAAATTAAAAAGGGGTATTCATTTAGCCGAAACTAATTTTCTCACGTCAAGGAACTTTAACCTTTACTGAGATAAAACCAACTGTTGATAAGTTTATGTAAAACAGAGAAAATATTAATGTTATAAAATGTTAATGTTCTAGCATGATAACTGTTTTTCAGTTTTATTCATTTATTTACATTTATTATTCAATGTCATCATTATAATCCAATCTTGATAATAAAAAGTAAGAAAAAAAAAAATTAATTACTGATATTCAAAGTCTTATGTGTTTCATAACGAAAAAAAAATCGTTTCAGAATTCAAATTAAACGTTTCAATATTAACATTAAAATCGACGGAATATTTTTGTTCTTTCAATAGCTTCTTAACCTACTTTTTAAGACCATGGCAGCATAAAAGTCGAATTTAGTGTTATTTAGTACTGTCTCAAGTCAATGGGCATTTTAATGCTATTAAAAAAATAAATATAAAGAGTAGTAGTACACGAGACACGCAGAACAGAGCGGCAAGTCTCGGCCCACGTGAGTATATATAATATTATCAGCAGCAGATGTTGATCAGTCAGCAGAGGTGACCCAACCTCGGCACCGTTTCACTGTGTCCGACCTGTCTACCCGACAAATGAGGACAACACACAAAAGGTAGCATTTCATGACGACGTGCCGGTGATGAACATTTAAAAAGAGTCTAGGGGGAAAAGAAAGGGCAGTTGTAAAGAACTTTAAAGTCATCAATCCGATCTAACTAATAAAAAAATTAAAAGAAATAAAAAAAGGAAATAAAATGGTTGGACAGTACTCTTTAATCGCCATATCAGGGAGTTGCGGAATGGTTCTGGGAGCAACCCTTTACGGTCTTTATTTGTGTCGTAAAGCTCATTCCAAGAATATCTACGAAACGAAAAAATCAGTCGAGGAGTATATGCACTTCCATTATGGGAACTTTGAACAAAGTTCACCAGGCAGTTATTGGTACAAGGAACATACAATTGATGATGGATTTAATTTTCCTGTTCGATGTGTCATTCTCTGTGCCAAACATTGTACAATAGAGGTATGTGCATCGTCTTTTTATGTGTGTGTATGGATGATTCCAATTAAGTAACGAAAACTATTGGGGTTTTTGTAGTATGAATTTAAGCGTGATCTTTCTATCGTCTTTGAATACTACGCCTTTATGTAAGATGTGTGTGTGTGTGTGTATATATATATGTAATACAGTAAATAATATTTTCGGGGTTATAAAACAACCAATAAACCATACCGACGAATTTTTAAATGAATAGAAATAAAGCTAATTCAGCTGACAAGTTTTTAAAAAAGTCCATTTTATCATAACTCAATATTTAATGGTGGGGTAAGGAGCAGGTTTGATCATGTTGGCATAATTTTATTGAGACGAACTTAAAAACAAAACAAACAAGCTATATCTTTAGTGATTTATAAAAAAAAACAAATTTTATGGTCTTTATCTAATTATCGGCCTGTCTCTAATCTTTCAAAAAGACTTGAAATTTTAAATGTGTCTGTCTTGAAAAATAAAAGCTATTATTCACTATTTCCCTCAAAAAGCGGTATATCTGGGTTAAACATGATTTGATGTAAAGATCAAAAGTGGTTGTGTTTTTGTTTAGGACTTTAAATAAATGGTTGGGTTGTATTAAATTTTCGGTTAAGTGAACCTCGGTAATTTAGTCAAATTTTTTTTTCTCATGTAGTGTGATTTGCTCTGTTTGGAAATGACCTTCACTTCTTCCGGGTTTTTTTTAATTTTCGAGAAAAATTAAGGAGCGAGTAAAGTTCTAAAATAGGGATTCAATTTACAATATACGTATAATTCAGGATTAGACACTGACTTTATTTCCTTTCTTATAACACCAAGTGTTCTATTTACAATATTTGTCCACTTTATATTAGTTGATAGTATCAGTTCATGTGTGCAAAGTCTGTCAATCTCTGTATTTGATATAATCCTTTTTTTTTCTTTACTTTTTATTTTATTTTAAATACTTTGCTAAAGTACTATTAGTATTAAAATCATAATAGTTGACTTTGATTTATTCTAATGAACATACATCTAAATGACAAAACTGGAGACAACATAATTACTGACTCCAAACTTTTAACCTAAGTTTTTTGTATTGTCTGGTATTAAAAAAAAACATTCAAGTTTTGAGAAAGATTGTCACAATATGAAACGTGATAAATACGATTACTGTTTTCCTCCATAGCATCATCAAACGAACTTCTCAGTTTTGATGTTAAAAAAATCTGTAGCTTTTAAATACGTGGAAACTTATTTTATTTAAAAAAAAGCCACTCGGAGTGTCAATTACATAACGGTAGTAAACGATAATTAATTCAGATACAGAAGAAAACTAACTTTTTTTTTCTTTTAACATTTTGCATTTTTCTTAAGAGTGCATCAGTGTTTCGTTAAAATTAAAATACTATTGTGACTTGTTGAACGGGAATGATTTTAAAATTGATTTTGGTGGCAATTTTCATGTATATTATCGAAAAATTAAGTATATGAATGAAACTAAAACTACTAAATTTGTATTCTCAATCAGCTGGTTTGTAGAGAGAAAAGTAAGTTGCGTGATTGTACAGTTTTTAACTGATGATGGAAAAAAAGAAGTTTTAAAAACGAGGATGAACCTTAAAAACGTTTGTTTTAAAATTTCATATAAGTTTTGTGAACAATATGACGAGATTTGATATATACATAAACAAATACGAAAAAACAAAAACAAAAAAACAACAAAGATTTTGAATCTTAAACAATAGTCAGTTTCTGTGGATTTCTACATTCCAATCATTTTTAGCTTTGATGCCAAGGACAAATCTTTGAATCTTGGTCATGTTCAACTATCACATTGTGACTGTAAAATAATTTGATGGCTTTATTTTGACATTCATCTTTCTTTATTTGGAATAAATATACATTTTCTTTTATTATAAATGCAATCAATCCTTTTTTTTTTTTTTTTTTTTTTTAGAATTTGATATGAGCACCATAATTCTTTTTCAAATTAAATTATAGTTATATCATGAGATTAAAAGTTAGTATTGAGTTATGTATATGTATGTATTTAGCCAATCCCTCCGTCATAAGCAGAGTAAAGCTGGTTTTAATTGAGTTTTCCTTCTCCTAGATTAGTTGTCTAACCAAGGCTAACGAACCTAGTCTGCCTTACTATTGATCGATAGCTGGAGGATTCATGCCTCTTCAGACTGGTTCATGCCTTTCTCAAGAACGTTTGCGCACAGAGAAATGCAGCGCATGGTTAAAGTTTAAAATGAGAGTGAGAGTTTTGTTAGTCATAGAAATATTCTTTCCTTTCCTTCGGTAAAATATCATGAAGTAAAGATATTTTCTTCTAAAATCCGGTATAAAATTTTGAGTTAAAAACTTATTGATTATTTTCCCTCCTTTTTAAACTAGCTGTAGATTCATTGGTTTTGTCACATTTTATGTGTATTACACAAAATGTGACGGGTCCAAACAAAGTCTTACAAAACTCTAAACTACAAAAGAAAAAGAAAAACCTTAGTTAAATTACGACTTGAAAAAAAATTTAATTAAGTGGCGACAATATTTATAGTTTAGGGACATATTTATAGAAAAGAGTTTTTATCATGAAAATGATATTGATATGTTATAAACTTAGAGGCGGTTAAATGACTTGAGTATTATTTCCATAAATTTTTACTATTTTTTAAAATTATAGTTATTTTTTCTTAGATATTTTGTGGTTTTATTTATTTATTTATTTATTTTTGCACGCGTGGGATTTTTGTCGTCCACGTGTGTGGATCTTCGCATGGTTGGAAAATGTTCTCTAGCAGTTAATTTTCTTTTTTGTATTCTATCTATTCAGACGAAAATATTCAGATCTTTCCAACTTTTTCGTTTATCCAATTAGGAAATGTCAGTAAATTTTTTATCATTTAATTCTAATTATTTTAAAATTCAGTTTATGAATTTAAATATATAATTGCTTTATTTTTAAAGAAGATTTATCATTTAAAATAAACTGAAACTGCTAGATTAGTAGATGATTGTTAAGAGTTCGATTCTCACTTGATGCCCTATACTTCTGGCCTTGTGCAACATCTACGTTTAGATTACTTATCGACACGATCCAATTTATCTAGTAGTCAGGTATTCGTGTGAGAAGCGGCTTCTTTTCAAACATAAAAAAATTCTTAGGTGATTTTTGTATTAAAACTTAATTTATGTAAATCTGAACCGTTTATTCCTTAAGTTTAATATATTTTTAAGGATTTAAAAAGTGCTCCTCTTGAAGGGACATAGGTTATTTTAATTTTGTAAACTTTTGGCTCCTAAAAAAAGTGGAACTTCATTATTCCCTTTTTTCGTTTAACCACCGAAAAAAGGGACGATTTTAACAGCCTTTGAATCAGTCTTGATAGAATGTCACTAAAGCAGATTTAGATTTAATATTAGTAAATAAATATAAGGCAAATAATGTATACTGTATCACTGTTTTTATTGGGGGGGTGGAAATGTGAGAAACATGTATGTTAAAGGGATTCTCATGTTTATTCATTACGATGTGCGTGCAATCTTCCTCTTACAGCCTTCACCTTTAAGTGAATAACTTGAAAAATATTGACCGATTTTCAGAGCCATTTAACGCTTGTTTTATCAAAAAGTAGAAATTGCAAACGATTTGTTTAAGTTTTATTCATTACGAAATAATAACTTAAAATTGCCATTTCACACGATTTATTCATTTTTATTTTTTTCGGATTTAGTGCATCTCAAAGTGAAAGCAACTTTGAATCCACGTCATTCTCCACTTTTTAAAAAAAAAAAAATTATTTTCCTGTGTCAAATAAGACAGTTTTTACTTCCAAGAGTTAGTGCAACTCTTGAAATTAAAAAAAAACTAATATTTCTTTCTTGAAACCAGATTTACTCATTAAGCCAATGAGTGATTGATTTTAATGGTATGTCAACTTGTTTTGGGTTATTTTCTGCATACAGATTAGGGAATCGCATTCATTGTATGTTCATATTCTCATTGTTTATGAATTAAAAAGAAACTTTTACCCTCAATTATATATCAAGTATTCCTAATCAAATACAAATAGTTTGTACACAGATGTATAATTTCAAGTATTCCTACTTAATACTAATAATTATATGGTTTTAAGTAATTATTTTAATTTAATAATAGCCATTTGTTTGCTCACAGTCATATGGTTTTAAGTAACTAATAATAATCCTTAGTAAACAAAAGCTTCAAGTAAGTATTCTTAATACAAATAATTTACAGCTATGTGATATTAAGTATTCCTATCGATTACGAATAATTTTTAAACGAATCTATTTGATCCATAGATGAGACCATAATAAACACTACCTATTTCCATTAGAGGGGACCAGAGTGGAATGGCAATGAAGAGGTATTCCTAACTCCATAGAGTTCCTAAACTGGAAATTCACCATCAGAACCCCCTTTTAAGGGAGGGATTCTTACAACCTCTGCAGAGGGTACAATCAAAATATTAAGATTGCAGCAATTCTTACCAAATTTCAAGAAGTTTCTTTAACATCATTATTTATTACAAAACTTGAAAAAAGAAAAACAACAAAAACTGATTGGGTCTAAGGTATTCTCAAAGTTGTCAATATCGACCCCCCCCCCGGGGGGATCTCATTCACTGACAGGATTCGATAAATGCCAGGGTACCATGTAGTCAATATCGAAAATACAACTCATTGATTTCGATGAGATTGAATTCTTTTCACATTTCAAGAGCGATATCCTCAGTTGTGGTGGGGGATGATACAAAACAGTCTTGCAGGGTTTGCTGTGCTGTTTCCTTTAATGTATATAAAAACTGCACGTCTATATATTTATTAATTTATTGTCCTACCTGGTTGTCAATGAGGTATCTAGGATTTCATGAAGGGATGAGGTTGATGGTAAAAAAAAATTTGGCGACTCTTTGATTTGAAATTCTACATGGATACATAACTTTTTTTTTTTTTTTTTATTTCAATGTCATGACCCAAGACCTGTTTGTTACAAAATAAATATCTAAAACTTTTCTCTCGCCTTTATTTGTTTATTTGAATAAATTTGTCTATTGTCTAAGTTAATTACATTAATCACTCGATCTTAATAGGCATGTTACCAGTGTGATGGGGCATCACTTACGGCTTTAAGTTACATTTAGACTTACAGTCGTGATTTTTCAGGTGGGGGTATCCTTGCCGAGAGACGTTCCTAAATTCGGAATAAAAGTATTTATTGTAAAGATTCAAACTCACATCTTTGAATTAAGTAGTGGTGTTGAAAATTTCTCAGTCCAATCAAGATGAGAATGACTTAAAGCTACGAAATGTTCAGTTTCTTAATGCCATTCATGTTTATCTTGGGCACTTTATGTGGTAAAATGGTCAGCAAGCTGAATTAGCAGACCATTGCTAGTGAGCTCGATTCTTACTGGCTGCCTCATACCTCCGGCTTTGTGCCACAACTAAGTTAAGTTTAGTAAACAACTATTCGAGACGTTTTATTTTTTTAATTATTTTTTTTTTCATAACCTTTCCTAAAAAGATGATAAAAAAAATATAATTCTCATCTTGGTTTGACAGAAAACATCATGCAATTAATCCTCTTAATATAAGTGTCAGCTAAAAAATTTAGGCTCCAGAGTTCAACAAGAAACACCTGAAGAAGGCCGAAGGACGCATCGGCCGAAATATTGTGAATATAATGATTAAGAAAATAGACCGAATACTTTAAAGGATAGAAATTATATCAAGCTTCATCTCAGAAATTTAGACAAATGAAATGTAACAATTCTCATCTGAATGGTAAATGTAAATATTACATTTCGATAGATTTTTTTTTTTTTTTGTACAACACATTTCTTCAGTGGTATGATTTGGACAAGTACTCCTCCCAAAAGAAATTACTTTCATTGCATTTTTTTCCAACAATGAACATGAGTTTGCATGCTATGCTCATATTGCCTTGAAGGAGATACCTCTTATTTTTTTTTTAATGTTTACCAACAATGTCAGAAGCAGATAGTGACAGTCTGGTTGCTCTGTGTACCTGTCATAATTGCGAGTGACCCTCATAAATAAAACTTTTAAAATGACAAAAAGAAAAAAATCAAATTACTTGGATCCATGAACATTTTGTCACTTATCTTTACAATTTATGATTTGTCAATTGATTGATTGATTTTGAATGCATATCAGCTTGCCTAGGGTTATTTTATGCCTAGAAGTTGTGGAATCACATTCATTTTATGTTCATATTTTCATTTTTTGTGTAATTGTTTCTTAAGAGGTTTTTTTTAATTGCACACATTTCTTTCAAATTTAAATATTTTTTAAACTGGTTTATTTGACCTATAGATGGGACCCTAACAAGTACTACCACTCCTGGTTAGATTGGACATCTAGAAGCCAATAAAGGTTACTCCACACTCCCCAGATTTGGAGTCTCACCATCAGATGCAGTTTATTGCCATACACAAAGCACCCCTTTTTGGGTGATCTTACCCCTTTGCAGGAGTAACAGTTAGTGCATCTACTGACTGGGGGATTTTGTGATTTAGCCGAAAACATTGCCATTATCGTATTACTTAATTTTTTTTGATGTACACTTTGTTGATTATTTAGAACTTTATCAATATGGAAAGAGATTACACCAAAAAAGTGCTGAGTTTTGATGAATGACTTTGAAGGAAAGGTTAAGAGTCTTGGATATTAGTTCAGGTTAAAAATAAGGGTAACCAGAAGCTGAACATTTTTAGACCTTATTTTTCTGATGGGGGTATCCTGCATCGGACAAATAAGGTCTAAAAAAAGTTGAACTACGGGTAACCTGTACTACATACATTTATGCTTTAATTTTTGAGTTATCTAGAAATGAATAATTAATACTTGGCTTTTATAAAAGACTAAAATAATCTTGTTCTCTTGATAGAACAATTTGACCTTTTTTTATCTTTAGATGCTTGTTTTCTGTCTAGCCCATCTTTTTTTTTTTTTTTAAATTACATTAGCAGCTGAGCTGGTTTGCTGGAGAAATTGCTCTTCTGAGAAATGTTTACAGTAACAGTCCTAAATAGCTCTTGAATACCTCTAGGCTCAAGACTGATCATTCTATGCTTCTTGATTTTCACAGATAAATGCAGTAATTTCCTCTCCAGTTTCAGGTATCCACAGACACTAAAGAATTCAGCAAATAACTTTTCTAACCAATCAGATTCAGTGATTAAAAAATTCTATCCAATAACAATGAGTTCTGGAATAAGTCGGTCATTTGGAAATCATTAAAAAAGTAGAGGGTTACTTAGTAAGTTGAACCATTATTAATGAGATAACTCTTTATATAACCGGTTCTGTCCGAGGTTGGATTTATTAAATGAATATATCAAAAGTTTCACTTTGATTATTACATTACTGGCAGTGGTTATGAAATGGTTGCAATTTATTTAAAAAGATTTTTAAGCCAACTCTATTTGAATCTAGTTTTCAGAGCAAAATTTATTGCTGCCCAGTGTCTTTATTACTACTCATGTTAAAATATTTTTTGTGGTAAGGTGTGGGAAATTTGATTAAATATCTGATTTTTTTTTTATCTATATATTTTTTCCCTAAAAGCATTTATAGTGCATTGAAGAAAAGAAAAAAGGGATTGTTAGTTGTTAGAAAATGAGGTAAGTATTTTGGACTACAGATTTTTGGGGACTGATACACATCTGACTTTTTTACCTTCGAACTGGGTTGGAGTGTTATCTTTGAGTGGAATGCAGCAATTGGTCTTGGGAATCCAGGCTGTCTTTGGTCTTGCTTATGCTTACAAGACTGGATCCTCTCATTAAACTGACCATGAGGGGATATAGTAAAATTTCTACTGACAGAAAAAGACTGTACAGAGAAAAATAATTATTTCTCTTAGTCTGTTGGGGTCTTCATGGAGTGTTACATGGTAGTTACAGAAAACCATCCTCAACTTATATTTTCCTCTGTTTTATGAACTATGGAGAAACAATTGTCTCTTACTGTTGTGGCTTTGAAGGGCCAGAAATGAATAACAAAGAGATGTAAAGTTTATAGCAGTATATATTTATGGAAATACAGACAGTAATGGTTAGACTTGTTTATCGAGTCAGTCACTATTTATAGTGTCGAGGAGGGTCCATGCAGCGATGTCATGGGTTATATCACCATAACACTTACCCTGTGCAATATCAACCATACTTATGAGGTAAGCCATTTTCTGTTTTGTATCTGTTCCACATACTGCTTGTTCATGGAACAATATTTGCATATTTCTAGCTGTTTGGACATGTTTGTGTATTCTATCTTTTTAATACCATTGGTATGTCTGTTATGTACTTAAAGTTTTTAAATGTTCTTTTATGTACAAATACTTGTCTTTTCTTGTATTTTGTTTAGTGTTGGTATATCACAGATATATTAATTCTAATATTGGTTCTTGGTGAGTGGGTACTCAATTAAATATCTTGCTTTCTACTGGCCATTTCCAGAAGGACTATAAATGCATAATGATAATGAAAATAAATCTTTTTTTCCAATATTTAAATAGTGAATTATCCTCTTTTCCAAATTCCTAAACACTTGATGAAAAAATATTTTTAATTTCCAAAAATTTCACTGAAGACATCTTCTGTCTTCCTAATTTTCTAAGTTTAATTCAACTTTTAATGTTCGTTTTGCAACATGAATTTACCAAGTTAGGTGTTCCCAAATGCTTTAATTTTAGATGACGGTTTTCTGCATCATTGGATACTCTGTTTTTGCCATTGTTTTTTTTTTTTTATGAATTTCACATAAATTGTCTATGTAGTAAAGATTTTTACTATCTGGATGATCTTCCTAATAATACTCCCCCTTCTACAAAGTCAGTTTTCTTTCTATCAAGGCTAGAGAACTCAGTTTGGGAGGATAAAGTTTTTCATATTTTTCTCAAGGGTATTAGTCCAAAAGTGAACGTAATAGCACAATTGGAGTTCAAACTTGCTTACAACGATGTTGCAGTTTAGCAGGTTAACCCTTCCACCATGGGGACTCCCCACTTTTTTAATTTAAATCTAAAGATGTATGGTAAATGATATTAATTCTATGATAAATATATGGCATTACTGCTTCCTTAGAATTAACAATGAGGATTAAAAAGATAAGAAACAAACAGGTTTAGATCAATAAATCAACAAACTTTCCTCTTGCCGACTTAAAATAAAGACATTCAAGGATTATCACTATAGAGTACAAAGAAAAATATGTACCATTTCTCCTATGGAACTGTAAAAATGTGCAGCTAACCTTGCTAGATGGAGATTGACATGTCATCAAGCTTTAATGTCCTTTGAGATTGCAACTAGCTTTGTCGCCCTTACAATAAAGAGATAGATCTGTCATCCTGCAAAATCAACAGTTGTATTTCACACAGTTCTCTTAATTCTAGGGCAAAAGATGATACTTTTATAACATAAAATTTCAGTAATGTGATGTTCAGTATTATATTAATAACTAGAAAAAATATGTTTGACTGCCCTCTATAGATGACCAAACGTTTTGATTTGCAGCAACTGAAATGGATATACTTATTGGAGAATCTTATACCCAACACTAATTGCAGTTTTGTGTCATACCAAAGATACCCATTTGGATGTAGTCTTACCCCTCTGCAGTGGATGTAGTTGGCTCTATAATAGCTTAATGCTTTTCATAAGATTTTCTTCATTCTCTTTCTCTTTTTTCATGGAGAAAAAAATTTACAGCATTAATGAATTTCTAAAATTTACAGTATTAGAATAAGAACAGAATGTCTAATACTTTGCAGATGGTTAAGACACCTCCCCTCAACAAGGTCACCTATTGGCTGTGGGTGGCAATTGGTAATGCTTGAGGAAAGGATGCTGGTGGATGGACAATCTGTAAGCAAAGTAGTCATATGACCTGCAACACTCCATTTTGGTCCTTACTGGAATTGGTGGGCAGTTAGAGAGACCCATTCTGATCACTTGGCTGGTCATATCAAGACCTAGCACATATATGATTGTCTCAACCATATTCTTCAAATTGCTCTTGTATTCAACCTTATTTTATCTTAAAGGTGCTCAAAGGTGGTGGCTGAGGGTCAATTGCACTGAGATAGTAATACTTGAAATCATTTAAACAGAGTGAAAAGAAATGATTTATCAGACCAGTCAACTGGAGCTGTAGAATATGCCAACTGCACCTCTGCAAAGAGTTAAGATCACCCCTCCATCAGTGAGTGTCCTGGATATAATACTAGACCATCTGATTGTGAGTCTTCAGTCCCGGAACTTTGGGGAATGTGGAGTACCCTTTCATTGCCATTACTGCCAGTTCGATGCTAACCCAGAGTGTTAGTATCTGTTAGGGTCTCATCCATGAGTTGAATAGAATTTGTTCTAGGTATGACACTAAACTGCATTTGATGGTGAGGCTTCAGTACTGGAGTTTTGGGGAATTTGGAGTGCCATTTCATTGTCATTATTCCCAGGTCAACTCTGACCCAGTGTGGTAGTATCTGGTTGCATATTATTCAATATTTCAACTTCAGTTTGGTATTACCAGCTGAGAAGTTATAAGAAATAAATATTAGAATAAAATTATATAGTTAGAATAGACATTGTTGACGAAATAACAGTTGATCTATGTCAATTCACTGATGATCTCAAACATCATGACCAGCAGCTTATAGCAAGAATGATAGTTAATGTCTCATACCAATTATGCATATTATCATAAGTTCTTCATTTTGATCTTTTGAATGCTAAAGTTATGAAAAAATTCACTTTCTGACTAATACTGTTGGTAAAGGTATGAATCCCCTTATACCACCCTTATAAGGATCAAATTGTGATGGTCTGAAGTCTGCCCTATTTATTTAACCAAGCTTGCTCTAATGCAGTATGTGACATATGGTCAGTTTAACAAGAGGTTACATATGCATAAGCAAGGTTGCAAATAGCCCTAGCCTCCTTCACCAATATCATGCTGGTGTTAGACTCCTCTGACACATTCCCTTGATGCAGTGGGGAAAGTGCTGCTGCAGTTTTTATCCTTGGGACCAAGCTCACTTCAAATCTGTGTCTTGTCTGAAGACAAGAAACTGTTGAAGAAGAAAATGGATATTACAGTTTAATCTAACCTGAAGGTCAGATAGCAAGATTTATGAAGACTAGGTTAGAGAATTTCTGAAGTGTGCAGTTTGTAAGGGTGTCCATGTTCACTTGTGAGAAATACCTATCAGCATTGGTCTGAGAGGGGGGGGGGGCACCAATTGCTGACAAGGTATTTAGTGTATCTTTTTACACTACATGTATTGTATAAGAATAGTTTCTGGAGCATGAAGACTTTACTGTACTTCAAACTTTACTGATCTCAATCCCATTGAGTACTTAGCCAGGAGTCCTTGTGGTGTAGTAGGCAACATACTGAACTGCAATATTGTTTTAAGTGAATTCAGACTCCAGTTATGCTATTACATTCACTTTCTGACTAATACTCTTGGTAATGGTATGGAACCCCTTTATAACTCCCAGCTCTGTCTTGAATAGTACCACTATTATTCTAGATGGATAGCTTTGGTGTTAGATAATCCATGAAGGTAGGTATGCTATTAAACAAAGAAACCAAACCAAACCATTGACTTGACCCAAGTTCATTCTGCAGAATCTCTACTACATGCAGCAGTTGATATCCTGTCACCACATTCCAAAGGAAAGTTTCAGCATTCATGTAGAATCCATGCTCGATTGGGTTAGAGTTATTATGCAGACAGTGGGCTGACCATGACCTTATTAGGCAGCTGGTCCTACATTTTGTGTACATCAGCGTATATATATTAGAATATTTGGCAATGAAAATTGGTCAAATTATGTTGACATTCTTTATTACTGTTTTCTGCAGAGCATTTTCATATGAAAACAAAATTGCCACCTATAACAATCACTTTTTGTTTCTCATCATTTTTTCTTTATTTGTTTAGTTCTTTTTTTTTTTTTTTTTTTTTGTTTTCTTTGCTTTTTCCTTTTCTTTTGACTTTTTTTCTTGCCTTTTTTGTCTTTTTTTTTGTCTTATCTCTTTTTGTTATTCATTTGGCTTTTTTCTTTTTCCCTCCTTGCTCTCTTTTTCTTCTCATTTGTATGAATGCTGATGCTGGACTATTTTGATTCTTCACCATCATGATGTCATGCCTCTAGCATGGATTTCCCTGAGCCTCCCTCAACATTTGTTTCTATTTTCCATCGCTTTCAGCAGGCCTTCAAGTCTCTATCCTGTGTCCACACAACTACTGTAAATGAGTTCTAGCTGGTCATCCAACACTTGGTCATCTGTGTGAAGGGGTCTAGAGGAGAATGTTGCTTATAAATTTGTCCTTACTTCTCCGGCAGAGTTCAGCATATCTTGTTTGTCTTATTTGGATGGTTTTAGAGATGGGAGGGAGGTGGCTGTATAGCTGCTGCTTTGTGAGATGCTGCTTCCAAGATTTGTTCATTACAGCTCGTAGCATTCTTGTGAAATTACTGTCAAGCCTTTTCTCTATACGCTTTGTCAGCGTCCATATAGTAGTATAGACACAACTGGTACTTGGAAATAATTATTTTATTTTATCGGAGAGGTATGACCTCCATATGACTGATAACCTATTGATCATATTTACCAACCACTCCGCTCGGGCAGGATATGACACAAGGTCAATTTTTTAAGCGGAGTTTAACAGGTTTGAATTCAGAGTTTCCTTCTCCTAGACTAGCTGCCTCAACAAGGCTGAAGAACCTAGTCTGCCCTACTATTTACTCATAGCTGGAGGGAGAATAAATGGATTCATACCATTCCCAAGTGTATTAGTGCAATGTGAAATGCAATCAGTCTCGTCAAAGATTTGAACTCGTGTTGCTGTGTCCATTTCCTCCAACGATAACCATTATACCATGGGCACCTCCGATAGCCTATTGATATGTGTCCATGCCTTTGCTAGTTGTGTATTGAAAAACTGAAATCTGTTTTGAGACTCCTGTTGCTTTTGAGGAATTCTTGATTTGTTGTATGTCATATTGACTTAAGTAAAATTCATTCCAAAATGACAAATGCCCAGTTGGCTGGGGCTGTAGAATGCACCAACTGCTTCTCTGCAGAGGTTAAGACCCTCCCCTCTAATGAGTGTCCTGGATATGACATTAAACAATCTGATGGTGAGGTTCCAGTGATTCTGGAGCTTTGGGGAATGTGGAG
This sequence comes from Sepioteuthis lessoniana, assembly GCA_963585895.1. Taxonomy (NCBI): domain Eukaryota; kingdom Metazoa; phylum Mollusca; class Cephalopoda; order Myopsida; family Loliginidae; genus Sepioteuthis; species Sepioteuthis lessoniana. The sequence goes on from OY757918.1 coordinate 75,892,582, forward strand.
CACCTCTTCATTGCTATCACTCCCAGGTCCACTCTGACCCGGATTGGTAGCACCTAATAGGTCCCTATCTATGGGTTAAATAGAACTAAACTGCCTACTTATGCTGAACTGAATTGTTTGAAATAGAACTGTATTTGACATAGAAACTGTACTTATGCTAAACTGAATTGCTTGAAATGGAACTGTTTTGACATTTAACTGTATGTGGACAAAATCTATACTTATATTAAACTGAATTGTTTAAATTAGAATTGTTTGACTAAATTGAATTGCAGGAAATAGAAATGTTTTTGACAAACTGTGTACTTATGCTAAACTGTATTGTTTGAAATAGAACTATTTGTATAAAAATGGATTTGGCATTAAATAACCTATGAAGGTTGATATGTCATAAAACCCACCCAACCAAAATGACAAATCATCTTAATGAGTAGAGTGTTCGCCAATGGTCTGGGAGACCAGGGTTCAATCCCAGGTTGAGTCATACCAAAGATACTAAAAATGGTACTTGATACTGACTTGCTTAACACCCCGCATTATAAGGTGCAGATCAAGGGTAAAGTGGAGCAATCCAGGGAAAGTAGTTGCGCCCTCCCCTATACCTTGGTGTAGTAGCTATTGAAAAAGGAGCCTTTGGAGTACCCACAACTAAGGTCGCCAACTTTTACCAGTCAAAAGTATTTGGCCACTCTAAAAAATTTTCATTTCTCATTCTAAAATTGTTGTTATAATGAAGCAAGTTAAGCACAACAATATTTTTATTTATTATACAAAATACAAGTCTTCTTCTGTTACTTTGACCTTACTATAAGCAGTTATCTTTTGAAAAGTTGATTTAAAGGTGTTTTTCTTTTGTACTGAGCATGAATGAAACGTTCTTGAAAAGTTATATTATACCACCACTTGAACTCACATTAGACTATGTTGTGTTGAATTACTGCTTTCTAGGTACTATCTCTTTTTTACCTACGCAGAGGACAATTTCATCAGAGTCACCAGCTTGTGTGACAGAAGGCTGACTGCTTCAAACATCACTGCATAACTGAACCAATGTTGTGAAAAAAAAAATATCAACATCCACTGTGAGAAGACGTTCTTTGGATCTAATAGGAAGATCTATGTACAGCAAAGAGTTAGTGAAAGAGCAGCAACCTCCTGTATCACACCAACTGTAAGGAGGCTCTGTTATGGTATGGGGTGGTTTTGACAATTGCAAAGTTGGGGATTTGCACCAGGTGAAGGGCAAATAGAATCCGACCAGCTATCACAGCATACTGCAGCATCACGTGATTCTATCTGGAACACAGCTTATGGGTCAAAGATTTGTACTCCTGCAAGATATTGCTTCCAAGATTGTCATAGTAACAAAAGAAAACAGTTACTGTCCCAAAATCTTTTGAGATCATATTTACCAACCCCTCCACTCGGGCAGGATATGACACAAGGTCAATTTTTAAGCGGAGTTTAACAGGTTTGAATTCAGAGTTTTCCTTCTCCTAGACTAGCTGCCTCACCAAGGCTGAAGAACCTAGTCTGCCCTACTATTTACCCATAGCTGGAGGGAGAACATTTGGATTCATACCTTTCCCAAGGGTATTAGTGCTATGTGAAATGCAATCAGTCAGGTCCAGGATTTGGACTCGTTTCGCCGTTTCCATATCCTGCGACGATAACCATTACACCACGAGCACCTCCTTTTGAGATGAAAGTGGAAGTGATGGGTGAAGAAGTGAGAAGTTACAGAAAATTCCTTTGAACATGAGATATATTGTAAGAGTTATAAAGAGAACATATGGCAGTGTGTCATCATAAGAAGCTGGTTTGATGGCAAAGGATCTTTGATTACCTTTGAAAATAATATACTGAGTAGGTGCCACACCTGTGTGTATGGGGTGGTGGAGGATTAAGGTGTATCCACTCTGAAAGTTATGCCATTTTTTTCTTTCCCATTGATGCTGAAAAGAGGTTACTGGTTATAGGATTCTACTTTTCATCTTTTTCCTTTTCTCTTTCTAAATTGTGAAACATTCCTCAGATTCTATTCAGATTATTCATCACTGGTGTGTATGTGTTATATAGTATCTCAAGCTCCATAATGCTGAATTGTGACAAAAGGTTGATTTAATGTGGGGAGACCGAAGAAACCAAGCCTCTCGGGAGACAAAGGAGGCAGTGTCAAAAATAGTTTAACTCCATTAGTATTCCCCTTTTGGGACACCTCGGGTGCTGGATTATAAACCCTACTCTTATCCCTTTAGATAAGGGAGCAAGTGTTGCCTGAGTGGAAAACCCCTTTTCTCTGGAGCTTAGCCGATTTATATTTTACTCTACACAATTAGCTTATTTTTTTAGGTAAATTATTTATCGTTTTTATTTTAAGAAAATTTAATTATATTTTTAGATGGGTAGTTTCATTTACAATAATACTTACCTTGCTAATTCATGAGAAAGCCAAAGTTGAAAGTAACATTATCACAGTTGAGAATAATTATAAAAGCTCTCAAGAAAACAATCTCCTATTTGGGAGGGAAAAAAAGAATACAGTTTATTTAAAATAAAATTGTATTTGAATAATGAGACATAGTTATTCATTTTCCATTTCATGTGAAAATAGCAGACTCATCAAAACTCTTCTGAGGTAGAAAGTAGCTGATGTTTTGGTGATACAATTTCAAAAACAAACATGCAGAAGAAACTTTATATAATAAGATAAAGAGTGCTCAATATTGGTGATATGTAGATCTAAGTTAGGATAGCATTGACACAGTCAACAGTGCTTGACTGTGACTCTTTGTTTCTCACCTATTAGATCATCAGTCTATGATCATAGCTATCCTGACTTTTACATATATTCTTTTATAAAAACCCTACCTCACTAATTTTTGTTCTTAAACACTGTATTATGAAGTCTTCCTTAATTTCTCTTGTGTTTATTTTTCTTTAGTTTATTCTTCCAGTTTCTTTTCTACTCTACTCCCATTTTTTAAAAAATTTTATCATCCTGTGCCCATCAAGTCTTGTTGAAAATTTATCATGTACTTTTTATTGTCATAACTGATTGATTTGTTTATTTCGTAACCACCTGCTTCTATGCCAGGAGATCCTTGAATAAAAAGGTAACTTTTAACAGTAGATTCCAGCATTTTAGAAAAGCATAGGCAATATTTCACACACTTTAGTCAGGTATTTGTTTTTCAAAAAGAAAAAAAATTACTTATTTGTTATCTCTAACTAAAAATTAACTAATCTTATATATATATATATATATACACACACACATTAATCTTTATTTTATATAAATTACCTACTCATTTTTACTTATATATATATAGTAAAAATGAGTATAGTTAATTTGTATATAAGAGTATAATTATATATATAATAAAGCTTAGTATAGTTAATATATACATTACCAGTCAAAAGTATTTGTCTACCATCAAAAATCTTTATTTCTCATCCAAAAAGTATTATTTTTGATGAAACAAGTTAAACACCATGATGGTTTTATTATACTAAAAAGTCTTCTTTAGCCATATTGAATACAAATTAAAACAAAAAATACTAAGGTCAAAGTTACTGAGGAAGAGTTGTATTTTGTATAGTAAATAAAAACTTTGTAGTGCTTAAAAATAACACTTTTAGGATGAGAAATAAAAATTTTTGAGGATGGCCAAATACTTTGAGTGTCTTTTTCTTTTGTATATATATATATATATATATAATCACCTTTTAGTGCAACATGAATGAAAATCGAACCTTACTTTATGTGTCATCAGGACATGATAGATATATATAAGATTCTGGTGGGGCTAAGGGCATGGGTGATTTCAATCATGCTGATGATTCTCTTGGACTCTTGGCATGTTTTGATCAGTGACAGCACCAGAGCTCCTGGAAAGTTTGTAGGGTCCTCCACATCTTTACTGTCCACTTCTTTGAAGTTGTGGAGGACCCTTAAGTCCTTACAGTTGGAGTTTGTTTCTCTTCCCTAGGATATCTGCATCCAACCTGTATATGTCTCCCTCCCATTTTTTACCTCAGCAAGTCTTTATTTTTTTCTTTTGTTTTGATAGTTTATCCTCCAAGCTACCAAAAGAAGAGTTCCATTACTGTTTTTTTTTGGTTGTTGTTGTTGATGATGATGATGAAGTAGCTAGTGATGCTACTGTTGCTACTTCTACTGTAACTGATGATGGTGTTGTTGTTGATTCAACTAACAGCAGTGGTAGAGGATGAGCTCCTTTTGAGTTTTTTAGTAGTCATTTTGGAGGTAGGCATCCACTGGCCTGGTGGCATCAAAGGTTGCCTGATTGTGGCTTAGAGGAAGGCATAGTGAAGGGAAAAGACCTTGAAGAGGAGCCGGATGGCTTTGCCTTGTCCAGCTGCTTTTTGAATTCCAGGAGCTTTTTAAATTCCCACTCCCTTGACTTGTACATCTACTTTTAATTGTTAGTAGTATTTTTGTTGTGTGGGGACTTAGTAAGTGTCTGTTCAGGGAATTTTTTGAAACACGTTTCGCAAGTTGGATCTTCCTCTCACTTTTTCCCATTGTTAGTCCCTCTCCCGACTTCTCAGTGGTATCCAGTACTTTTGTTGTTGGCAAAGAAGTCTAAGAGAGAAGGAGAGGAACCATTTTTCTGAAAACAGCCAAGACTATAGGAGCCTCTTATTTACCTTTTGTGATGGTGAGATAAGATTCCACATATGGTTGGGCACTTTCTCACGGGCCTTCTTCCCTGGGCAATTTGCAGAGAGGTGATGTATCTCTCCACAATGCCAACAGGTTGGTTTCCTTCCTGTCACAATAACAGGCAGCCTATGAACTTCCAAACCCCACCAGTTTGGAATAGAGTAGGTTTTGTTGTTGAGCATGATATCATACCTACACTCCTTGCACATAACATTGTGTGACACAGACATGATGTCTCCAAACTGCAGCATGTATGCAGCTAAATTCTCATCTATGAGATTGCTGGAAACCTCTTATACTGCTACCATGGTCCTCTATCATCTTTGGTATTCTGTTTTAAAGATATTCTTTTTAGTTTCTTGGTTTGGTTTTATGGGATATCAACCATTGTAGGTTATTTTATGCAAAATCCATTTTTATACAAATAAACATTTCTATTTCAAGCTACTCAGTTTAGTCAAACAGTTCTTATTCAAACAATAAGTATAAGTATAGTTTTTGTTTACACACAATTAAATGTCAAAACAGTTCTTTCGATTCAATTTAGCATAGTACAGTTCCAATGTCAAAAACAGTTCTATTTCAAACAATTCATTTTAGCATAAGTACGCAGTTTACATGTCAAAACAGTTCTATTTCAAGCAATTCAGTTTAACATAAGTATGCAGATTAGTTCTATTTAACCCATAGATAGGGCCCAATCAGGTGCAACTACTCTGGGCCAGAGTGGACCTGGGAGCGATAGCAGTGAAGGGGTACTCCACATTCCCCAAAGCTCCAGCAATGCTGGAACCTCACCATCAGATTGTTTAGTGTCATATCCAGACATTCATTGGTGGGGGGAGTGTATTCTACAGCCCCAGCCAACTGGGCGATAGTTTCTTGGGTTTTCCTTGTAAAGGCAACATCTATTGTGGGCAACAGTACATTCCAAAAGGCGTAAAAGGTGCCAGCTATTACGGTTAACGCCTTTACTTCCAGACTGGCCAACGATTTAGTGACTAAGTCTTCAGTGGGTTTGACAATCTATTTTGTTTGTCTGTCAACCATAAAGACTGACACATTTTTTTTTTCTGTTGGTCTTGTCTGAACTACTCCAAAATGATTAAAAGGCTCTTCTTCCTCATGGAGTGGGATATGGCCTTTGCCCACTGGACCAACTCATCAATGTTGACTGCTACTTTCGGGGATGCGTTCCAGACATTAGAAGAGTCCCATTTGTTTTATTCTGGGGAAAACTTTTTTTTTTCCTTTTTGTTTTGTGTCATTTGTGTTTTTTTTTTTTTTTTGTCAGATTGATCCCTTTTCTCAGGTGATAAAAAGGGCCTTTATGGACAAGCCATTACTCTAACTGGCCATAAGGAGAGAAAAAGATTTTTTGATAATTACCTTTTTAAATTGTTTTTTTTTTGGGGGGGGTTGTATACAACTCAAAGACAAACATGCTAGTCCAGTCTGTTGCAGTTTCTGGTGTTGAAAGGAAAGTCCTGTGAAGAGAAGGAAAATAGTTGTCTTGCAAGAGCCAGTTAAATCCAACAATAGGAAAAACAATAATCTGGTGAACACGCCAAAACAAAAAAGGAACAACTGTTAAGCATCCTCCCCCATTAGACGTACCAATGAGCTATTAATAGCTCCAATGGCTGAAGCCATTCTGATCAACAGATGTAATAACCAATTACAAACAAGCATTGATATTTATTGACTGGAGATTGTAGTTTCCATTTCTGTGCTAGGCAGTAAATATACATCCAATAATAAGGTGTCCGCTTGCTTTTTGAAAACATGAAAACATCTTAATCTGAGCAGTTGGTCTTGTAGGTTCAATATTTTAAAGGAGTAACTTGGATTTTACTGTTGATATTCATAATTGATTAAAAAAATTACCATTAACTCTTCATTTTGGAATTTTCTCTAGAGAAATTTACAAAAGAGAATAATTATTTTTGATTTATTAATGTTATAAACATTCCATTCTGTCATCAAGGCTTAGAATACACTGACTGTATCCCCTGCTGAGTAGTAAGACCCCCACCCCACGCCCTCCCCAAAAAAAACACCGAAGTGTCCGAGGTGGGCACTAAACTGCATCTGATGGTAAGGCTCCAGTTCTGGAGATCTTGGGAGTGTGGAGTACCCCTTCATTACCATTATTCCCAGGTCCACTCTGACCTTGAAGAGTAATACTTCTTAGGGTCCCATCTCTAGGTCAAATAGATCTGTTTAAAAATTATTCATATTTGATAGGAATACTTAATGTCATATAACTAACTTTATCCTATTAAGAAAAATTACTTGAAGTTATCATTATTTACTATGGATTATTTTTAGTTACTTGAAAGGATATAACTGTGTGGGAACAAATGACTATTATTAAATAGAAATAATTACTTGACACCATATAATTATTAGTATTAGATAGGAATACTTGAAACCATCCAACTGTGTACAAATCATTTGTAGTTGATAGGAATGCTTGATAAATAATTAAGAAACAATTACACAAAAATGTGATTATAAATGTACAACTAATGCGATTCTCTAGACATAAAATAACCCTAGAGGTGTTGATATGCCATTAAAATCAATCAATCAAGTATGAGAATACATACTTAAATTTTTGACAGTGGCCAAATAATGGTTGTGGCAGGCATCTACTTTTGATTCTTGCAAGTGCATCATTTTTCTCATATTTTTGGTAGACCTAGTGTCCATCAATGGTCTGGGAGACCTGGGTTCAATCCGAGATCAAGTCATACCAAGGAAAATGTAAGAACTATTGAAAAGGGAGCCAACTGTCAGCCAACAACTACAATTATTAGATAGGAAAGAGAATAAAGACAGATAAGCTGCTAACCTGCAAGTACATTTTTTAAATCTCTTATCACTTTGATACCACATTTTTGTCATTACAATGTGTGGTAGAGTTAATATGAATTTAAATCTAATATAGATAAATCTTAAACTTTATTTCTCTTCTCTCTTTTTTTTTTTTTTTTTTTTTTTTTTTTTAATATATTCTGCTTGCTTTTTAACAAAATTGAAAGACATGAAATTTAACCTTTTTCTGAATTTGAACAGCTGGTATTATAGGTTCAAGGTTTAAAAGGAGTGACTTGGCTTTATTTATGTTCATATTTATGCTTGATGGAAAAAAAAAAAAAACCTTAACTTTTTTTTTTTTTTTTTTTTTTTTTTTCTAAAGAAATTCATAAAGGAGAAGAATTATTTATTTTACTTTATTAATGCAAAAAATCTATGGAAGTGAAATGTAATATTGTTGCCAATGACTAAATGAAGGTTGTGGCAAACATAGTTAGATGATGCCAAGTTCAGCATTGAGCTTTAATTAAGCTAACTGGCATAGATTTTTTTTCTGCTAATAAATAAATTTAAAAAAGGATTCATTTGACAACATATACCAGTTGACTTAATGAGATATGTGAAAGTATATAGCGAAATCCATGCTTTAATATTTTTGTCTGGAGAAAGTTCTCTCATTGAAATTCTGAAAGTATTACATTATCGTGGGTGTTTTCAACATTAGAAATTATTAATGAACTGGTTCAGCTATGTTGTCAAAAATGATGAAAATTACATAATTTCAATTATTGTCTTAGGAATTATACTTACAACATTTTGACCAAGTGTCTTTTCCTTTTGTTTTTTTGTTTTTTTCTATAAATATATAGATGCTAATTTTCATTTATTTTATATTTTAATTAAAAAAAAAATTCTAAAAGTGCAGAGAGTGCTGGGATGCAACACTTTAATTTTTGGTTGCATTGTCAGCAGCGCTTAGAATATACGGACTTTATTCCCTTCATTGGGATAATACACCTCCACTTGCCCAGTCGGCTGGGGCTGTAGAATATACTGACTGCTTCTCTGCAGAGGGGTAAGACCCCCCAACGAGTGTCCTGGATATGACACTAAACAATCTGATGGTGAGGTTCCAGCAATGCTGGAGCTTTGGAGAATGCGGAGTACCCCTTCATTGCCATTGCTCCCAGGTTCACTCTGGCCCGGATTGGTAGCACCTGATAAGGGTCCTATCTATGGGTTAAATAGAACTAAACCGTACTTCTTTCACTATACTGATTTTTGCATTTAAACTGCATATTTATGCTAAACTGAATTGTTTAAAATAGAACTGTTTTGACATTGGAACTGCATACTAGTGCTGAACTGAATTGCTCGAAATAGACTGTTTTTGATGTCTAAACTGTGTATTTATGCTGAACTGAATTATCTGAAATAAAACTGTTTGACATTTAACTCTGTGTATTGCCCAGTCAGCTGGGGCTGTAGAATACACTGATTGCACCTCTGCAGAGGGGTAAGACCCCCCCCTAACGAGTGTCCTGGATATGACACTAAACTATCTGATAGTGAGGTTCCAGCAGTGCTGGAGCTTTGGGGAATGCGGAGAACCCCCTTCATTGCCATCACTCCCAGGTCTACTCTGGCCCAGATTGGTAGCACCTGATAGGGCCCTATCTATGGGTTAAATAGAACCAACAGCATACTTATGCTAAAATGAATTTAGTAAACTGAATAGCTTGAAATAGAAATGTTTTTAATAATTAAACCGTACTTACACTTAAACTGCGTGCTTATGCTTAACTGAATTATTTCAAATAGAACCGTTTTTCGACATTAAAACTGTATTTACACTTAACTAAATTATTACATATAACTGCTTGAATAGTTTGAAACGGAAATGTTTTTGACAATTAAACTGTGTACTTATGCTAAACTGAGCTGTTTTCAATAGAACAGATTATTTACATAAAAACAGATTTGGCGTTAAATAACCTACAAAGCTTGATATGCCATAAAACCAAACAAACCAAACTACACCTCCATGCACTCCCCCCCCCAAAAAAAAAGGGTTGTTATGGGTATGGTACTAAACTGCATCTGATGATGAGGGGCCAGTCCTGGACATCTGGGTGGCAGGGAGAGTACTCTTCATAGTTATTACTCCCAGTTCTACTCCAATATGGAGTGATAGTACCAGTTAGGGTCCCATCTATGGGTTAAATAGATCTGTTTAAGAATAATTTGTGTTCAATAGGGCTGTGACAAAAAAGGGGTTATCTTTAGAAACAACTATAGAAAAAAAAATGTAAATATCAATGTACAATGAACATGATTCCTTAACCTCTAGGCATAGAATGACCTTAGACAGGTTGACATGCTGTTAAAATCAATCATTTGACTTTTGGCAGGGTGCACATATACTACACATTCATTCTAGCAGAACTTACTGATAAATGAACAAAGAAAAAAAAACAGTCATTCTGTTCATTATATAGATAGATTCTAGCTGTTGTAGGTATACAGTAAATAATCATCTCCCTTAGAGGATTGGCTTGTCTGTTAGGAGCCTTATAGGTTGTTACATGATGCCTCCATTCTTTGAAAAGTAGAGACCTTGTTTCTGGCTCTGTCAGGGAACAGTAAAACCACATGGTTATATTACATAACTTCATCAAGTAAGCCTTTTTTTCTATTTTGTAACCCTTCTATATACAACTTGTTTATAGAATATGTGTATAATTCCATTATAGGACATACATTTGTGTATTCTTTCTAATGCCATCAATATGTATATTATGTTTGTAAAAGGTTAGATTTTTTTTGTATATGTAGTTGAATTTATTTCGTCTTTACTTCCATTTTGTTCAGTGTTGATATATCACAAATATACTAATGCTAAAAGTGGTCCTTAGAGAGTGGAGACTTGTCTAAATATCTTCACTACCACCAAGCACACCAATGACTTGTCCCTTTTTTTACAGAATTTAAATGCTGATAAAGCTGGCCTCAACTTCTGGGAAAAAAACAAAAAAAAATCTAAATTGTTGGCTTGAAGTAGATGTGTTGTAAGCGATATAAAAATATGAGCATGAATTATTAAGTCCATAGACTGACACAGTTAAGTGTTGAATTTTTATCTAAAATTCTCACTGTATAACGTTCACTGATTAATGGAGAATTTAGGTTAAGCACATTGACTAGGAAAAGGGTTATGCTGAGAAAAACCTTTTTTTTTTTCTTTATTAGATTGTTTCTATTTGATTTTGTTGTTAAGATAGGATGCAGGTAACCTGACAGTTGATAGTAGTCTGAATAGAATTAGCAAACTGACTTTAAGTTCCATCTAAGAATATATGTACTCAATTTGCACTTATGCCTTTGAGAAAGGAATGAATCCTTTTCTTCTCCTGGCTATAGATAAATATATCAAGGCAGATAAGACCCTCTAGTCTCAGTTGGCAAACAATCGATGAGAAAGACAGTACTAAATGCAACAATTGGCAATAAGTTGGTTGATTTCTTTGGCTCAGGCTGTAGAATACACTAACTGCATCTCTACAGAAGGGTAAGACCTCTCCAATGAGTGTCCTGTTTATGACATTAAACCATCTGATGGTGAGACTCCAGTAATGCTGATGAGCTTTTGGGAATGGAGTACCTCTTCATTGCCATCACTCCCAGATCCACTCTGGCCTTGGAGTGGTAGCACCTGATAGAGTTCTATCTATGGGTCAAATAGAATTGTTTGGCATTTAAACTGAGTGCAAACAAATGCCTTTTGCTAAATTGAATTGCTAGAAATAAAACTGTTTGATCATTTAACTGTGTAAACAAATGACTGATGCTGAATTGAATTGTTAGTGATACATAACAATACTTGTAATCATTTAAATTTGCTCACTTATGCTAAATTGAATTGTTATAAATGGAACTGTTTGATCATTTAACTGTATGTAAATTAATGACTGATGTTTAGCTAAATTGTTAGTGATACATAGCAATACTTGGAACCATTTAACTGTACAAACAAATGAGTAATGTTGAATAGAATTTTCACATTAAATAGCAATACTTAAAAACACTTAACTATATGCAAAAGAAATGAGTTCAGGCTTGTTTAAAAATGTATCTACAAAATGTTTACAAATCATATATTTAATATATATGTAAAAAAAGGATTTGGCAGTAAGTTGGCATGGAGCTAATAATCCCACCTCTTAAAACCTACTTACCAAGATGATTGGTACACAAGCTGAAAGGTATAAGATGAGGTTAGCATGGTTTAAAATCTTTGATATTTGAAGAGATTTGAATATGATAAATCTGGGGTGCTCAACCCATGGCCAACATGTGACCCTTGATCCAACTTTCAAAATTTTCTCTTTGCCTTTTGATGTTAACTGATGAAGCACCATTACAACTGCAGATGGAACTCATTGATCTTCAGTGTTCAGAAGATTTCAAGTCCAAATTTCTTGCTTTCAACATCCTTGATTTTTTTTTCATATAACCATGTGCATCTATCTGGATGATTTCCCAACATTATTACCTATACTCAGCAAGAAAAGAGTATGTCGTGAACAGTTGTTCTTCAAAATGAATCTTGCCAACACTATGCTGCAATCGCAATTGTCAAATCATCTCTTGTCTGATATGTTCCTTTATTTAAATCTGATAATACATCTTTTTCTGATTGCAAACAACATCAGATGTCTCATTGATAAATCATGATTGTTACCTTGTGAATTTAGATTTTTTTCCTGTCCTTTGAAGTTTGCAGCCCTGGATTCTCCTGACATAAGCTTTGTAGTCCTTGAGCTGAAAAGGTTGGGGGCCCCTGTGTTAAATGATGTACTTAAAATCTACTCTTAATCTTAATATTGTTATGTGAACAGAGACTCAAAAGATTCAATGAGAACAATTTATCTGGCATTTCTATGTAAAACATTCAGCTATAAAATCATAGTTAAATGTCTTTCTGCTTGTGTAGCTTGTATGGACCAACAGATGAAAATCTTGCAGGTGTTGTCTGCACTGCAGCAGTCGGCAGATAGCTGTTGCTTCTTGTTCAAATTACTCAGAATAATGTTACAAAAATGAATTGCCTCTCAGAATCCTATCTTCTATATTTAAAATAGGAATTCTTCCAAGCTGTAGCCATGGCTGCACTACCTGGACTCTAACAAAATACCTGAAGAAAAAGATAATTGGGAACTACACAAGGATACATGTTATTTTGAACAAATTCTGGAAGCAGCAACCTACAAGACAACAATTGTATAGCCACTTACCTACCATCTCACAAACTATCTAAGTATGATATGCTCAGCACTGCTGGTGAAGTATATATTTACCTAACCCTTTGCACAAGCAGGATGTGACACAAGGTCAATTTTTTAGCAGAGTTTAACAGTTGAATTCAAAGTTCTTCCTTCTCCTAGACTGGTTGCCATACCAAGTTTGAAGAGCCCAGTCTGCCCTACAATTTACCCATAGTTGGAGGAAGAATAGCTGGATGCATATTTTTCCCAATTGTATTAGTGATGTGTGAAATGCAGTCTTATCCAGGATTTGAACTTGGGTCACTGTGTCTATTTCCTATGATAGTAACCATTACACCACAAACACTTCTTGCTGATGAATTAAGGATGAACTCATAAGTGACATTCTATGGACTCTTACACATTGACATACCAGTGTTAACAGATCAGAAACTTATTTCACTTGCTTGGTTTCTTTGTTTAATGACATATCAACCTTTGTAGGTTATCTAATGCCATAGCCATTCTCCAAGAAGAACAGTAGTGGTACTATTTAACCCATAGCAGGGAGGATAAGGGAGTTCATACCTTTCCCAAGGGTATTTGCCCGCAAGTGACCGTAATAGCGCGACTGGAATACGAACTCGCTTACTACGATTCCGCAGTCCATCACTTTAACCATTACACCACGAGGACACCCCCATTTCACCTGCTCTGTGCAGACTGGTTACCATTCTATAGAATCTACCAAGAACAATATAGGGATGGATTTCAAGTGAGTGTTAAAGGAATCCCTATGTCCATCATAACACCCTTATTTGTTGCTGTATAAACTAGAATTTATGTTAATAATAGAGAACGTCTGTGTTGATGACGCTTAGAATATGCTGACTGTATCCCCTACAGAGTGTTAAGACCCCCCCATCCCCCAAAACAAAAATATCCTAGGTATGATACTAAACTGCATCTGGTAATGAGGTTCAATTCTGGAAACCTTGAATGCGTGGAGTACTCCTTCATTACCATTACTTCTAGGTCTACTCTGATGTGGAGTGGTAGTACCCCTTAAGGTCACATTGGTGGGTCAAATAGACCTGTTTAAAACTTATTCATATTCAGTTGGACTGTGCACAAAAAAATGCATAACGAATGCAATTCCTTAACCTCTAGGCATAAAATAACCCTAGATGTGTTGATATGCCTTTTAGAATCAATCTGTCATTAATTGGAAAAAGATTTTCTTTTCTTGATAGCTGGCCAGATTGTTTGATGCTGAGCAACTAAATTCCGTATCGAGGAGAAAGTTTTTAATCTAAAAAAAATCTATTCCTCATGGGGAAAAGTAGAGAAACTCATTGAGATGGTGTCTCTAACAATAAACAATGAGTGGGATGCTATCTTACTACAAGACCTAACTAATAATCCAGAATTTAAATTTCCTAAGAAAAATTAAATTGTTTTACTGAAATAATTACTCACATTTGATTAAACATCATTAATTAGATTTATATGTAGTTCTTAATATGCATACAAAAAACAAAGTTTTTTAAATTGATAAATCTATTATCATTCATTTGGATTTAAAAAAAATATTTCTCAACAAAATCTGAAATTTTTCAATATTAAGGGTTAAGTTGATGAACATTTCTTGAAATAAATATAGTTATTTACTAGCTTAATTGTGGAAAAAGGACTGAAGTATGGGGTGCCCTGTGAAAATCAAACCCTCTAACAATGATCTGTTTATCTAGTTTACTAACCATTACACAATGTGATGAGCCTTTTTTGAAACAGAAATCAACATCCATTTTAATGTTCTGTTTTGGTTTTCAACTTTTATAATCTTATGAACACTTGTTACCAAGGACAGATAAATAAACACGTCTACCATCCAACATCCTTTTAGATGGGTAATAATTCTTGCTAAACTCATTAATAATTCTCGTCTATTTAAAAAATAGAATTATTTTTTAGAATTATTTTTTTATTGCTTCAAATTAAGTTTTGCGAGTTGTTTTTTTTTTAAATTTTTTAAAAATCTTGATTGCATCAAAGACTCATTAGTTTTAGTGGATGGTAGTCCTTGTGGTGTAATAGTTAAAGTGCTGGACTACAGCCTTGAAGTGAGTGAGTTTGAACTCCAGTCGCACTATTACATTCACTTTCAGATTAATACCCTTAGGAAAGATATGAATCCCCCTTATCCCTCCCATTGCTGTTCTTCTACATGGATGGCTTTAGCATTAAATAACCCACAAACATTGATATGTCATTAAACAAAGAAACCAAACTAGATCATCAAGTAATGAAGAAGAAACTCCTTTAAGAAATCTGTAGTCTGCTCATTAAGTTCATAAGATAATTTTAAAAAATACATATGGCTATATAACTGGCAAAGTTGGGACTGTAAAACAGTCCCAACTTGCCGGGCTGTAGAATATGCTGACTGCATCCCTGTAGTGGAAAAAGGCACCTCCCAGTATCCTGGATATGACACTAATCTGTCTGATGGTGAGGCTCCAGTTTTGGAGTTTGGAGAACGTGAAGTACCTCTTCATTACTATTACTCTCAGATCCACTCTAACCCAGAGTGGTAGTGCCTGTTAGGGTCCCATCTAATAGAACTATTTATGCATTTACTATCCTGGAAACTATGTACATGTGTGCAAACAAATGATAGATATTCAATTGAATTATTAGTATTAGATAGCAGTACTTGAAACAATAAATAGCAATAGTTGAAACCATTTAACTGTGCAAACAAATGAGCTTTAGCTTGTTTTAAAAATCTTATCTTCAACCTATTCATTTACAAATCATATAACAGGATTTGGCATAAAATAACATAGATGGGTTGGTTTGCTATAAAACACAACCAACTTTTCTTCTGTTATGAGGATTTATCTTTTATGAATTTTATTGTAAAGATTGTCAAATTACTAGTCTTGACTTCTTGATATAAATGGTGTGGTTGTTTAACAGCATATCAACTCCTTATGTGTTATTTAATGCTGAAATTTGATTTATTTGTAAATTTTTGATTATAATAATATTTTTAATCTCACTTCTATCTATGATTTTTTTTGTACACGATTATATGGTATCAAGTATTCTTATTCAACACAAATAATTAAAGTAATATAAGTTATATGGTTTTAAGTATTTCTATACAATACTAATAATTTTCAAACAGATTTACTTGACCCATTGATAGGATTCTAATATTTGTTTGCATAGTTATATGGCTTCAAGTATTCTTATCTAACACTAATAATTTGCAAGCAATTATATGGTTTCAAGGAACCATTAATAATCCTTAGGTTTTAAGTCTTCTTTACTTTCATAATTCTATTTACTCATAACCATTTATTTGAACATGGTTATGTTTTGTGTATTCTTATCTAATGCAAATAATTTTCAAACAGATCTATTTGACCCTCAGATGGGACTCTGATTGGTACTACCATTCTAGATCAGAGAGAACCTGTGAGTAATGGTAATGAAGAGATACTCCACATTCCACGAATCTGGATTTATGCCAATGTTTAAGGTTTTACTTATTTCTTAGACTATCTGAATTATAAAGGCCTTATTTTCATGGATTTCTAAATGTTTGAGATATTATTAACAAAAACTTTTATACAATGGTGATGCTAGCATTTTTTTTTAACCAGTCTGAGCAAGATTTAATTGGAAAACTGAATGAAGTTTTTATTTGATTAATGAGTTTTATATTATCAATCAAATTTAGATTCACTTACCAGTTTTAAGGTAACTCCAATTTAAATTCAACTTGTGAGCTATGAATACAGACAAACTTCTTTTACTCTATATACCATAGATCAAGGGTCCTCATCCTTTTCTATACCCTTTCAGCAGGACTTACGATACACTGACTATTCCCTGCCCAGGGTTAAGAGACCTTGAAAAAGAAATGTCCTGAGTAAGACACTAAACTGCATTTGGTGGTGAGGCTCCAGTTCAGGATATCTAGGAAGTATGGAGTGCCCTTTTATTGCTGTTACTTCACACTGATCTCGAGTAGTATTACCTGTTAGGATCCTATGTATGGGTCAAATACATTCATTTCCAACTTATTCACATTAAATAGGAATACTTGATATATAACTGTAAAAAAAAAAACACTTATGATTAGATAGTGCTAATATATGTGTAATATAAATGCCTAATTGATGATTTCACAGAAGGGGACATTCCAGATAATTTTGCAATGGAAATGCATTGAAAATCATGAAGAAAGGGATTATTAATAGTCAAGAATTGAGACAAGCATTTATAAGATAGTGCTATATGTGTAATATAAATGCATGATTGATGATTTCCCAATTCAATTGTGGTAGTGGCATCTGTTAGTTTTGAAAGACAATGAATGCTGCACCTTGATCTGGGCACAGGCCTGCCCATGCAGCAAGTCTCCTCTCTCTATTCCACCAAGATTGTCTAATGAAAAGGTAAAGATTAATGGAGTTGACTAAACCAGGTTGAAGACAACATCAGTTATTCTTCTCCTAGATAGGTTGCCCAAGGCTAAAAAGCCCCGTCTACTCTACTATTTCACTCATATCTGGGAAAGGAGGGATCAATTCATGATTATTACAGTTAAAAAAATGTTCTTTAAAGAGTTCTCAAAATAATTTCTCTCTATTCCACTTTTTATATGAAAAATTATGTCGTATTAATAGTTTTCTTTGTTTTGTTTTTCAGTCAGAACCAAATCGTCCTCGTCGTGCCTTAGATGTTGGTTGTGCAGTTGGGCGTTCCACATTTGAACTGTCACGACATTTTGATGAAGTGATTGGAACTGACTACAGTAAGGCATTCATCTCACAATGTAATGCATTGAAAAAAGAAAAGCAACTGGATTATTCTATCACAACCGAAGGAGATCTCACAGAAAATGGCACTGTCAGTTTGGATCCTACCTTGGTAAGTTCTTTTTATTGATTAATTAGCAATATTATTTAGTAATAAGACCAAATGGCTGTATGAGATAATTTTATTGAGCAATATTTATTACAAGCAGAACCAATAGCCTAGAATATGCTGACTGCATCCCCTGCTTAGGACCACTCTGTTGACAGGATGTAGAATAAGCTCACTGTATCCCCCTACAGAGAGGTAAGACCTCCTCTAAAAAAAAGGGGGTGGTCCTGATTATGACACTAAACTGCATCGGATGTTAAGGTTCCAGTTCAGAGATTTTGGGAGTGTGGAGTACTTCTTCATTGCCATTACTACTGGATCCACTCTAATGTAGAGTGGTAGTATATTAGAATTTGGGTAGCCATTTTGGTCTTCCATTCATAGACTGCAGTGTTTGTAATACAAAAGATACGTCTGTCCAGTAGAAACTGTAGAACAGTAATTCAGTATCTGAGGATAATTGCAACTGATTTTAAATGCTTTCACTCCTCATGTCTGATTGACCAATTTCCACTGTGAGTACCTGCTGCTGCTGACTGGCAAATGTATAAATAGAATGGATTATGTTATAGACATCTTATACCCTCAAACCAGTCCAACCCGCCCCCTATTTTTTGGTATAAGATGAAATCATCCTTTCCAAAAAATTAATACATATTAAATCAAAAATTGTTAGATTTTTTTATCATTATTATTATTATTATTATTATTATTATTATTATTATTATTGTTGTTGTTACTTTATTTAGATTTTTTCACACTGGTGTTAGCCTGTGGTTAAAAAAAATAAAAGTAATGCATATTAAATCAAAAATTGTTAGATTTTTTTTGTTTTTTATTATTATTGTTGTTGTTACTCCTTTTCAAGTTTTTCACACCAGTATTAGCCAATGGTTTATCACTGGAGTTTGAATGACAGCAAGTCTCCTCGACTCTTCTCAGTATTCTAGCCAATGCTGTAGTTTAGATGGTCTCCACTTGTCCTCTTATTTCCAAGTCCTCCAGTTCCTATACCAATCTTATGGTGACTATACCAAGAGTACCAATTATTTTTATTATTATTATTATTGATATTATTATTTGTTCCCCCTATACTTTGGAAGAAAAAAAGGATAACTAATACAAAAACACGGTTAGTGATTTAGTTTTTTTTTTTTTTTTTTTTAATTGGCTAGTTTAATGTCATATCCAGAACACTTGTGGGCGGCGGTCTTATCTCCTCTGCAGAGATGCAATCGATGTATTCTCATATCCCAGCCAACTGTGCTAAGATATGTAATTCACTAAGTTAAGACTGAATGCCCATGATAACCTTTATGAAAGTATTTAATTTTATTCTTGTCATTGGCTTTGTAAACATGTCAGCTATGTTTTTTTCTGTTTCAATGTATTCTAAAGGAATATACCCTTTATCTATTTCATTACATATAAATTGGAATTTTATATCTATATGTTTCAATCTTTGATGGATTACTGTTTTTTTTTTTCCAAAACTATGTTGTTGGGTAGCGGGCCTTTGGTTTTTGTCACAGTTCCAATAATGCCCTAAGATACAGGACTTCTTGACTTAATATGCAAGTCAAGAAATTCCACTTCACAAGTTGACAAAGTGACTGCATTTTGCTTTTTAGACTTCCATGAAATCAATGAGTTGTCATTTGACAATCTAAAGCAATATCCACTCTCAATTTTTCTGTCATTCAAATTAGCCCAATCTACATCGCAAAATCCCTTGAGCAATGTTTTAAATATCAGTGGCTGATTGATTGCACCTTTTAAATAACGTAGGACATGTTTTGCTTTCATTAAATGAACAGAAGTTGGTTTTGTTAGGTCCTGGGATAACCTTATGATTGTATAGCAAATATCTTGGCTTGTTGCAGTCAGGATATATATCAGACTACCAATAATTTCCTGATAAAGTTTGTTGTCTATAAATTCGATTTCATCACTTATTTCACTTATATCCATTTCTCATGAAGTTGAGTGCAGTTTCCCATGTTAAATTTTGATATCTTCTCAATATATATGGATTGATTCATTTCAATAGTAGTATTTTTACATTCAAATTGTATTCCTAAAAGCCAGGATAATTTCCCAAGATCAGTCATTCAATTTCGCCTTAATTTTCATTAAGTCTGTCTCGATTTTTGAAGCAATTAATGTTATCTACCCATAATAAAATGATGGATATTTGATTGTTGACATTTTGAGAGTACATACAGGGGTCCACAGGCAATTGCATGAAACTGTGTAATTAAATAAGTATGGAATGTCTTATTCCGGGTTCAACCGCTTTGTTTTAATCCATTTAGGGATTTTTTAAAGTTATTAAACATAATTCTCACTTTTATCTTCAAAGCTTTTGGTGGGTCTGCATAGATTTTGTAGTCTAAGGGGGCATTCAAATATGCAGTTTTAACATCCATAAGATGGATTAGTAAATCGTATTGGACCTCTATTTGTTATAGGAATCTTATGGAAGACATTTATAGTATCTTGAAAAATTAAGATTTTTTTCTACATTCAATCCATATAAAACAATGCTTTAAATTTTACCTGGTATCTAAAATCTTTTACACAGCTGTTTACCTTCTACCTTTTTTACTTTTTTTATTCTTCTATTCACTGTAGATGACTGAGCCACTAAGAGAAAAAGGCTACAAAACTTTCCCTGATAAAACAAGCCACTTTATATGTAGATATTGCAACCTCCCTCCCAAAAAAAACAAAACAAAAAAACTCATGATTAAATCTATAAGGAAGTCAAGTCAGTATTGAATTTTATCTGATAATCATCTGTTGCTCAAGTCAAAAACCCAATTATCTTGGAGAGAATTCAAAAATAGCTATCAGTGTTTTCTGTGATACATCTAAGGAGCATCAGTGGCTCTCAAACTGCATTTTGAATAAAAGATAGAATCTTGCAAAAAAAGTGTGTAGACATTGCTAATTTGCCTTGAAGAGTGAAAGGGTTAAGAAAACAAAATTTTAAAGTTTTAGAATAATCAGGATTTTTCTCCTTATACTACTTTTATATCTAAACAAAAGTCTTTCGATAATCTTTACCATATATTTGCAAGTAGCCTTTGGCCACAAATTGAACTTTATACACATAACTTCCGTCATCCTTATATTTAAAAGTATACACCCACGTGCTCCTTTTATTCTTTGGGGCTTTCTTTAATTTAAAAGCATTATTTTCTAAGAAGGAATCAATTTTTTTGCGTTGCGAAGACCCAATATTCTGAGTTAATGGCCTCAGTATAATTAGTGAGAATTGTATGCAATGTATAACAGTAGTCTATTCCACTAAATTAAAAATTTTCAACTACAAAAAAATCAGGTTTTTTTCTCTGTCTGGTTGGATAATGATGTATTTGCCCCTCCTCTTCAGTTTTATAGTTATCTTTACATTTTTCCTTGTATGTATTGTTTATATAGTCAGACAATACCATCTGTTCATCTTCTGATTCAGGTAGAGGGCTATTGTCATAAGAATTAGTGAATTTTACATGCCTAACTCTTTTAATAGCCTCTGTTTCTGGAAAATATATCAAATAAGTTGGGCTTTGCTTATCATAGCCCACAAAAATGCCTTTTTCACTGTGAGGCTTCAATTTCTGTTTGCTTTGTATATAACAAAAGCAAGTTGTACTAAAAATATGCATCTTATTTAAATTTGGTTTCAAACCTGTGAAACTTTCACATAAGTTTTTTGGTGTTTCTATTATAACAACAATTTCTAATATATGCTGAGGTAAATGCATAAATCCACAAATTTTTGACCCAATAAGAAAACACCTTGCCATAGAAAATAAGATCCTCCATTAATGTGCAACGGTACTATTTTGGTATGGGGAATATGGAGAAGACCTCTGGTGTTTAATGTGGTTCTCCACTAACAATTTTTCAAAGTTTTCTGGCGTGAATTCAATTCCATTGTCAGTTTATAAACATTTTTCATGGCCATAAGGGGCAATGTCCACTAGATATTTCTTTGTAGTGAGCAAAGTGCCAGATTTATGTTTTAAGAAATACAACATTATAAGGTCTGAACAATCATCAATAAAATTAAGCACATATTTATAATCTTCTTTTCCCGGAGGTTGATTAAGCCCTGCTAAATCACTGTACATGAGTGCCAGAATTTCGGTTGCGTTTTGGTCTAAAGTTTTACTACACTTTTCGTTCATTTTACTTTGGATGCATATATCACAGTTATGGGCATAATTTGGAGTTGGTTTTATTTTCATTCCCTTTACTAATTGGAAATATTCTCTGCTCTTATAATATAGTCTGTAATAGATTCTGATTCCAATCTTTTCAAAGATGTTAGCTCGGTATATAGGGATGTCCTCTTAATGTCACTTATGCTTTTTGCCCATTTTCTTTGACATCTCTCATTACTAACAATAAACTTCTGTAATCCAAGCATGGGCAAATACAGTTACATTTTTTTCTACAAATCCATATCGTCACTGTGATCTATTGGTGATGGTATAATTTGGTGTAATTGTTGAATCCTTAGGTATCCAAGAAATTTCACCTCCCATAACTCATATTTGGATTCATTGCCATCAAAGAACAATTTCGCTGTCGTGAGCCCATAACATGTTAAAATTCGGGTAGCCATTTTGGTTTTCTGTTCAAAGGCTGTAGTATTTGCAATACGAAAGATATGTCTGTTCAGTAGAAACTGTAAAACAGTAATTCAGTATATGAGGATAATTGCAACTGATTTGAAATGCATTCAGTCCTTGTCTCTGATTGGCTAATTTCCACTGTGAGTACCTGCTGCTACTGACTGGCAAATCTATAGATAGGATGGACCATATTATGGACGTCTTATATCCCCAAACCAGTCCAACATTATACCTGTTAGGGTCCTATCTATGAGCCAAATGGATTGGTTTGAAAATTATTCGCATTAAATAGGGATACCTAATATCATGTAACCATGTGTAAAAAACTTGAGAGACAACACTAGGTTGAATAGATCTGCTTAAAAATTATTTGTATTTGATTGAACCATGTGTACAAAAAAAAAAACACTCTGAAGAAACAACTACACAAAAAATGTAAATATAAATATGTAATTAACGTGATTCCTTAATATCTAGACATAAAATAATCCTAAAAGGATTGACATGCTATTAAAACCAATCAATTAAAAAAAAAAAATGACTTTCAAAAGATTCTTTTAATTATGCTTACAGATTGTAACAGGAAAACAAAATTGGGAACAAAATTTTATTTATTAATGCTGATAATACACATTTCTATTCGTTTTCTTAATATCAACTTTTTTCTTTTTTCTCTCCTTTCCATATAATCTACTGACTCAACTATTCAATGTCTTTTTTAAAAAATTTTTCATACCTGATAGGATGTAAACAAAGTCAGTTTTAGAGTTGGAGATGCCTGCAACCTTCCCAAAGATCTTGGAAAATTCCATTGCGTCCTGGCATCTAACTTGATATGTCGTCTCTATGATCCGTTCCTGTTCCTTGAGCAATTGCCTGATTTGGTAGTAGTTGGTGGTATTCTTGTTCTCTCAGCTCCCTACACATGGCTTTCATCTTTCACACCAAAGGTATGTTACAGTTTCTTACATCTTTTGTGATTTATTTTGATATCCAGGCAAAAGCACTTTCACATAGCTTGGGCTCTTGAAGATTCTACAAAGAATAGATGAGCCTTCTCATGTTATAATGAAATAGTGGCTATTTTCAATTTATCAAAACTATTTTCTGTATATATCTATTAAGACAATGTGATTGCTAGCTTTATCAACATTTTTTTCCTGTTCTTACACAAAGACAACTGTTGTAGGAACAAAATATCTATAAATTAAAGTATGAACCTTCTTATCTCCTCAGCTATGTGTTAAATAGTAACAATTTGTTTTTCTACAAGAATGACTTTGGCATTAAATAGCCCATGAAAGTTGATATGCCATTAAACAAAGAAACCAAGCCATTTAAATAAAACTAAAGAGCAACACAAGTTGACAGAAACACAATAATAGAAAGATAAGCACAGATCAAGGTAAATTTTAAAATAAACAAAACATGTAGATTGATTTTTGTACTGTATATAATTATTATAAAATAACCCAACATTATATAAAACCAAATTGTTTACAAATTATGACTAGTTGATTTGGCATCACTTGCGTGTGATATGAACTGGTGGCTCAGTTGTAGAGTTTCGGCACTGCAGTCTGTGGTCACTGGTTCGATCTCCAGTGGTAGAGATTACGGTATACATTGCTGATGAGACCTAATAAGGTCGAAACAGCTGTTCAGTGTTCCCGTATATCATGCGTAGGTGTTCGGCGAATTTTCTGGTCATGGTAATTCAAATTTACAATATTAATTCCTCTACTTAAAAAATAAATGTACATACAAATCATTTGTATTAAGAAAAGTTATAATTGTCTCGAAATAATTATTATTAGATAAGAATAGTCACTTAACGATATTGTTTGCAAAAAGAAAATAATGTACTAAATAACCCAATAAAGGTTTAATATACCAAAAACCTACCAACCAACTCAGAAATCTGAGGCTGAGGCTGAGGTCAAGTCAATATCTATGCAAAACATCCAGTCTCTTGAACTTTTCTTGGGACTCGCACACACACACAAATTTCACCATAGTTGTATATAGACAAAATAAGTCAGACAAAAATGTTTTTTGTGACTTTTTGGCATGTTATGTAAACTTTGATTTATGTAACTTACTCATGCCTTTTTTTTTGCTTTCAGGCTCGATGGCTTGGTGGTTATCTAAATGAGAAAAAAGACCCTGTCCGTGCAATTGATACTCTTAAAGAAGTTTTGACATCACATTTTGCCTTGATTAAACAGAGTGACATGCCAATGCTTATACGTGAGACAGAACGAAAACATCAGTGGACCATGTGCCACATTACAATATGGCGACGGCTGCCCCTAGAATCTTAACGCCTGCTCCCTTGCTTTTTCTTTTGTTAAAAGATGACAATTTATCTTTTTTACAATTCCTGGATATATTTTAAGGTTTATAC
This sequence comes from Sepioteuthis lessoniana, assembly GCA_963585895.1. NCBI lineage: Eukaryota > Metazoa > Mollusca > Cephalopoda > Myopsida > Loliginidae > Sepioteuthis > Sepioteuthis lessoniana. The sequence continues at coordinate 75,917,356 of OY757918.1, forward strand.
TTTTCATAAAAGATAATACATTTATCTATAAACCTTAACAACTATGTAGTTTTTGTTTTTTTGTTTTTTTTTATACAATGTGATACTTTGGAATATTTGTTTTAAAATGAAATTTCAAATATTATTTTGAAGAAAAGGGGAAATCGATTTTTTTTTTTTTTTTTTTTTTTTTTAATCTCTTTGAATATTTTTGAAATTAGATATGTTTAAAATTAATAAGGATTATTTTATTTTTATAAGGCTTGAAAAATATATTGGACTATTTTTAATGTTTATTTTTCTTTTATAATGTTGTTCATGCATAATTGAGTTTTTGGTTGGATTTTGAAGTATGGCTCATGGAAAGATTTTGATAAATATTGAAGAATTATAAGGAGAAAAATCTTGATTTATTCTAAACCTTTAAAATTTTGTTTTCTTTACCCTCTCACCATTCAATGCAAATTAGCGCGCACTGCAAGATTCTTTCATGTATTTAATCATGCTGAGGCCATTAACTCAGAAGTCTTAGAATATTGGGTCTCTGCCATGCAAAAAGAATTTGATTCCCTCTTAGAAAATAATACTTTTGAATTAAAGAAAGTCTCAAAGGATAAAAATATTGTAGGGAGCAAGTGGGTGTATACTCTTAAATATAAGGATGACGGAAGTTATGAGTATAAAGTCCAATTTGTGGCCAAAGGCTACTTGCAAATATATGGTAAAGATTATCAAAAGACTTTTGCTTAAATATCAAAGAAGTATAAGGAGAAAAATCTTGATTATTCTAAAACTCTAAAATTTTGTTTTCTTAACTCTTCAAGGCAAATTAGCAGTGTCTACACACTTTTTTTGCAAGATTCTATCTTTTATTCAAAATGCAGTTTGAGAGCCACTGATGCTCCTTAGATGTATCACAGAAAACACTGATAGTTACATGTGGCTCTCAAAACAGTGAAAAGGTAAAAAGGAATCAACTATTTTTGAATTTTCTCCAAAATAATTGGGTTTTTGACTTGAGCAACAGATGATTATCAGATAAAATTCAATACTGACTTGACTTCCTTATAGATTTAATCATGAGTTTTTTTTGTTTTGTTTTTTTTGGGGGGAGGGAGGTTGCAATATCTACATATAAAGTGGCTTATTTTATCAGGGAAAGTTTTGTAGCCTTTTTCTCTTAGTGGCTCAGTCATCTACAGTGAATAGAAGAATAAAAAAAGTAAAAAAGGTAGAAGGTAAACAGCTGTGTAAAAGATTTTAGATACCAGGTAAAATTTAAAGCATTGTTTTATATGGATTGAATGTAGAAAAAAATCTTAATTTTTCAAGATACTATAAATGTCTTCCATAAGATTCCTATAACAAATAGAGGTCCAATACGATTTACTAATCCATCTTATGGATGTTAAAACTGCATATTTGAATGCCCCCTTAGACTACAAAATCTATGCAGACCCACCAAAAGCTTTGAAGATAAAAGTGAGAATTATGTTTAATAACTTTAAAAAATCCCTAAATGGATTAAAACAAAGCGGTTGAACCCGGAATAAGACATTCCATACTTATTTAATTACACAGTTTCATGCAATTGCCTGTGGACCCCTGTATGTACTCTCAAAATGTCAACAATCAAATATCCATCATTTTATTATGGGTAGATAACATTAATTGCTTCAAAAATCGAGACAGACTTAATGAAAATTAAGGCAAAATTGAATGACTGATCTTGGGAAATTATCCTGGCTTTTAGGAATACAATTTGAATGTAAAAATACTACTATTGAAATGAATCAATCCATATATATTAAGATATCAATATTTAACATGGGAAACTGCACTCTAGTAGCTCAATCATCTTCAGTGAATAGAAGAATAAAAAAGGTAGAAGGTAAACGGCTGTGTAAAAGGTTTTAGATACCAGGTAAAATTTAAAGCATTGTTTTATATGGATTGAATGTAGAAAATATAGCAGAAAAATCTTAATTTTTTGAAGTTGAAGATACTACCAGGCATGCCTTTTCACATTTTCTGGGGTGTCAATGTCTATGAGATCATATGATATTTCAAATATTGTATTGTGAGCCAAAGATGTGACCCTAGCAAGCCTATCACGAAGCAACAAAGTCAACTGCAGAGCAATGCACAGTGAGTTTGCTAGTCAAAATACAGACAATTGTTGAGTTATTTACATTCGATGTTTTAACATTGTCTTATATTTTCAAAGATACTGGCATAAGATAGATTGTTTTAACATTTGAAACATTTGGTTTTTATTGTAAGTTTCTAACCTAAAAACACTTTCATACCAAATGGATTTGCTAATATATAGAATTATTTCATTCTGACTCTATCCTCTTTATGATAAAGTTAAACAGGGAATTTTAAGTCAACCCAATTACCTAAGAACTTCTTCAGAACTATGTAAAATCAAATGTGAACATCTCATGTGGTGTAATGGTCAGCTGGCTAGATTCACACACCATTGTTAGTTTGTTCAGTTCTCATTGGAAGCCCCATACTGCTGGCCTTGTGCCACATATAAGCTAAATATCTATATAAAATCAAATGAGAAGGTGTACATAGCATGATGCTTATCATACAAAATGGAATTGGCAATTTGAGTTCAAATCTCGTATGAAGCTGTTTGCATTTCACTCTACACTAATGTTCTTGGGAAAGGCACAAACCCATCTATGAATAAGTAGTAGGGCAGGCTGAATTCTTTATCCTTGGTGAAGTTACCAGTTGAAGGAAAACTCTGAATTCAATCCAGCTGTACTCCACTTTAAACATTGACCCTGTGCCACATCCTGCCCTCAGGTGGAGGGGTTAAATAAATACAAACATGAATACAAGCATAATGGGAATTTTAATAATATATAAATGTTTATTCTGACAACAAATAAGGTTCAGTGAGTAAATATCACCTTGTCCGTAGAAAAAAAAATTCCTGTCATGTAACAGTTGCCTGAAAGCTGTATTATAGATATCTTTTGCCCCCTCTTCAATGACTTACCTGTCATTAAGTTGACTATATCTACTAGAAATGTATATATCAACCTTCAGTTGCCTCCTCAAAAGTAGGACATTGCAAAACATTAAAAAGCCATGAATTATAGGGGCTATGAAATCTGCCATAAAAGTTAGCATGGGGTGACTTCAGCCTGTTGGAGAGAAGTTAGAATAATAGAAAAGAACATTGAAAAACAAAATAATTGAAAGATTTGGGACATCTGCTATGCTCTAATAATCACTTTTATAGGTCAAGCATTAAAAATGAATAGGAGCTTTTAATTTAGAAAAAAAATTGTTTTATGCTTAAGGATTTAAAATCCTTCTGATTGTTTTATGACAATAACATAGTGGATAACATTTAAGTTTCAATCTTTGTTAAATGAAAAATGTAAAAGCACCATAAGAATGAATCAAATGAAAAAAGATATCTTTATGTGGATAACAGAATGAAAACAATTTACCTCTATGGACTGTTTCTTAGCAGGATACTGAATAAAACAGTGACCCTAAAAAGACCTGAGATTATAAGGGTTTAAATATGGCTATAATGACAAGACAAGGACATACCTCCAAGAAGGTACAATAAACTTGATCATTTTGTTCTAATTTTTTTTAATGTCTGAAATAGAACAGTAAAATTTTGTTTTACAGATTAGATTTACTGATGAATTATCTTACAGCCTTTAGCAAGGATGTTAAAAATACTAATAGAAACCTGTTTGTAGTAAGGATACATGACCTTCCTTAATAATTTGCTCATACATGATTGATAGCTTAAAAAAAAAGTGGCGGTGGGGGTTCTTTAGCATTTGTTTGTGACTATCCTTCTCAAGTGAAGCATTGGACTTGAGATTTTTTATCATTTGGATTAAGGAGCCACATTTAAATAAATAAATAAATAGTTTTTTTTTCTCTTTCCTTAAAGTATATAATCATTATTGTGGTATAACAAATCATTGTAAGAGATATGTGAAACCATTTATTTATCATCTCAGTATCAATAAAAATTGCATGTATGTATATACCCAACCCCTCTACAAGATTCCATACATATAGTTACATCTATAATCCCAGACACAACAAAGTATGTATTTACCTAGTTCTTCCACCATGGGTTGGATGTGACTGACTGCCTAACCAAGGCTAAAGAACCCAATCGGTCCTACCCATAACTTGGGATGAACAGATGAATTCATGCTTTTCCCAAGGGTATTGGTTTGGAGTGAAATAAAAACAGCCTACAACTGTGTCTCCTTGAAAATCATATACATACATAAGTACACACACTCACAATGAATGAATGGACTTGTTTATTTGCATTACTAATTGATGACAAAGATGATAATGGAAACTGGTCTATAGATAATCCAAAAACACTTAGATTTTTGTTAATTTAAATTTTAAAACTAAACATTTGGTATATACTTGTGTAATGGACGACTTTTTAAGACCAGTTGTTCACCTCAAAAACAAAGAATTGTTCATTACATGAGATATATTTCAAAGCTTACCTTATTCCTAAGCCTAATCTTACTGATAAAAACACTTTTTTTATGGCTAAAAATTAGAGGTTGTTCATTTTATGAGGTTATTCATTAGTAGAATATATAAGGTAAATATGAGTATGCTTCCTGTCCTATCTGATAGGATTGTTTACATAAAGATCAGCACATTTTCAAAGGATCAATGTAGTACCTGTATCCAAGAAAATTATAGTTATTTAAGAAAAAAAAAAAACAAGATATAATGTTTTTAAAAAAAAGTTACCAAAGAAAAAATGATAGAATTAAACAAAAAATTATAAAACCATTATTTTGATATACAAAGGTAGCTTGACTTTTACCACTACTAACTGTTGGCATTGTTTTTTTTGTTGTTTTTTTTTTTTAGTTTCATCACTGGTTTGAAGTAATTATTTTATTATAAATTATTTTAATTATCTTTTGTAAGGGATAGGAAAACAATATCTCAAATACACTTTTCCTCCTTATAAATGTAGAATCCATAATGAAATGATAACTGATAGAAACCAAACTTAACTATTGTACTAAATGTGGCATAGTACAGTGATATTCTAACTCGTCTTTTTTTTTTTTTTTTTTTTTTTTTTTTTTTTAAGGAATTATTTTATAGATTATTTTAATTTTCTTTCATTGGATAGGGCCAGGAATGAATTACTGTATATACTGGAATATCACATGATTTCCTGTGGTCTAAATTTTAGCCTAATATTAATATTATCCTAATATACAAGATAGAAACTTCTGTGTGTAAATAGTTGGCCTAGACCAACAGGAAGGTCCCCAATTTCCAGCTGTAAAAGTCAACAAGTTGTCCTAGATTAGATGATACTTGAGTATGTATGGTAATTGAAAGGGGAAAGTAATTTTTTTAATTTTTTTTTATTTTTATTTTTTTTTTTCTCTCTCTCCATTGGTTTTCATTAACAGTGCCCCCTCTTGCCCAATTAGAGATATAAATCAGCTTACCAGTGTGCTTTTAAATCTTCAAATTGGCAAATTTTGATCAAAGATTTATAAGACTAAAATTGAAAAACCCATATCACCATAACAATATAATTTCTCACTACTCGCTACTGGGAGACGAGATTGTTAATATAGTACAAAAAGCTTTGTAATACATGCATTAGTGTTATGATCAACATCATAGGAAATGGACATAGCAACCTGAGTTCAAATCCTGGAAGAGGCTATTTGCATTTTGCATTTCACCTTGGTGAAAGGTATGCATCCAACCAATCTCCTTACTGCTATGGGTTAGATAAAAACTACTACTGTCCTGCAAGGATGACTTTGGCATTAAAGTAACCCATGAAAGTTGATATATCATTAAACAAAGAAACCAAACCAACCCAGCTATAAGAGCTGACTGAGCTCTTTAATCTTGTAATGGCAACCTATCTAAAAGGAAAACTGATTTCGAACTTTTTAAACTCTGCTTAAAAATTAACCTTGCACATCATGTGCATGGTGGAGGTGGTGTTTTTTGGGTTTTCTTTTTTATAGTGTCATACAAACTGCTGAATTATTACCTGTTTATTTAGCTTATTATGGACATTGTTTGAATTTCCTCTTTGGATTCTGTTCATAAAAATATATTTATTTATTTATTTTTAGATTTGATTGTTTGCAAATTTGAAAGTCTGAGTTAATGTATAATTTTTAAAAAATATTTATTTGACCTATAGATAGGACCCTAAGAAATATTACCAATCCAGGTCTAAGTGGATTTGGGAGTAATGGCAATGAAGGGGTACTCTACACTCCCCAGATCTCTATAATTAGAACTTCACTACCAGATGCAGTTAAATGTTATATCCAGAACACCCTTTTTGTGAGGCTCTTACCTTCCTGCAGAGGATATAGTCAACATATTTTAAACCCTGCTGACAAGCTAATTTAAATTTCTAATAAATCATTTTCATTTACAATGTTTTGGCCATGTACTCTACTCTCCAACTTTTTCTTGGATTTATTTAGGTTCAATTTTTTGTTTAATGGCATATCAACCTATCTGGGTTATTTATTGCCAAAGCCATTCTTGTAGAATGTCAGTTGTGGTAATATTTAACCCATTACTGAGAAGATAAGCTAATCCATACCTTTCCCAAGGGTAATAGTCTGAAAGTGAACATTACAGCATGACTGGAGTCCAAACTTGCTTGCTATGATGTTGTAGTCCAGCACATTAACTATTATGCCATGAGGGCCTCACCTGGTTGTAGATGGTGTCTTATGTTCATCAGAATTCAAATACAAATTCAGTTTTGTCTTGTTTTTTCTTTTTTATGTGTTTATTCATTGATAAAAATGATAACCAAAAAAATAACAAAATCTCACTTGTATTTCTGCACTGTTGGCCAGGGGTTTTAGAATATGCTGACTTCACCTCTACTGAGGAGTAAGACCCTTCCTTCAAAAAGTAGGTGTCCTGGGTATGATACTAAACTACATTTGATGGTGAAGCTCCAGTCCTGGAATTTGGGGAGTATGGAGTACCTCTTTATTGCTATTACTCTCAGGTCCACTCTGATATGGAATAGTTGTAACTGTTAGGGTCCCATCTATGGGTCAAATAGAACTGTTCTCTCATTTACTAAGAATTAATATTATTTAGTTGAAACCATATAGCTGTGTGCAAATTATTCATATTACATAGGAATACTTAATGAATAGATTTACTAATTTTAAATAGTAATACTTGAAATCATTTAACTGTGTGCCAAAAAAATGACTAATTTCAAATAAGATTTTTCATATTAGCAATATTTGAAACCATTTATATACCAACTCTAACAACTTGTTTAAAGATAGTTACTTACAAACTATTTGCTTACAAATCATGTATATAAAAATAAGATTTGGGATTGAATAACCCACAAAGGTTGATATACCATAAAACACAAATACACTAACCAACCTGATAGTATTGATAACTGTTATATACCCTACCAGTGAACAGTAATGAGTACATCCCATTCCTCATAAATATGTTGGACACTATTGTGAAGGTGGGTAATTTGCTGACTGAGTAGTCACCACTAGCAGTGGGTACCTTCTTTACGCTTTGACGAGTTTTGTATTTGTTTAATGTTATAAGGATTTCCATTTCAGTTACAACCTGTTTTGGTTAGTTCTTATTCAGTAACCTTTTGTTGGGTTACAACAATAACAAAGGAGTGATTCCCCACCCCCTTCTCAATACTGCAGGACTGAAACCTTACCACCAGATGCAGTTGAGCATTATACCTATAATGCTCTTTTTGTGTGTGCCTTACTCCTCTGAAGTGGATACATTTAGTATATCCTAGGCCTCATTGTTTGAGTAGCTGAAATGATATCTTTATGACACTTTATTCATCTAAAAATAATGATCAAATGCTAATTTTTTATTGGTAATTGATTTTCATTATTATCATTAGGTATACTATTTAAGTCGGTGCCTACCTGTATTAGAAATGGTCATGAAGAAATGCAAATTTATTTGTTAAACACACTACAAAGTATATGAAAAATCATTACTACCTGAGCGCAGTCAGCTAGAGATTTAGAATATGCTGACTGCACCTCTGCAGAGGGGTAAGACCCCCACCCCAACAAGTGTCCTAGATATAATATTAAACTAACTAGAGCTTTGGAAAATGTCGATTACTCTTCCTTTGCCAATACTCCCAGGTTTATTCTGACATGAAGTTGGAGTACCTGCTAGAGTCCCATCTATGGCTCAAATACAACTGTTCAATCTTTTTAATTATCATTAATATTGAATTAAATTATTTGTGTTAAATAGCAATGCATAAAACCATTTAACTGTGTGCAAACAAATGAGCTTTGACTTATTTAAAAATGTTACCTACAAACTATTCATTTGCAAATCGTAATAAAATTACCCACCAATTATTCTCTTAAAAATCATATGTATAAACAGGATTTGGCATCAAATAACCCACAAGGGTTGATATGCCATAAAACACAGCCAAACCAAACATTATTAACTGTTCCATAATCATTGTTACATTTTTATCACTTAGAATTTTCAGACTATTGTCTTCATATTCATTGTTATATTCACGTTTCGTATGATATATCCTTTGGCCTTATTCAGGTCTTTCATGTTGAACTTGGGAGCTAACACAAAACCTTGAACTGAACCCTTTATTTAGTCCATAGGGGTAGATTGTTCTAATTTCACTAACCATGACCAGGTACAAATGTTAAGCTATTGTAAGTGTTCTTTGTTATCTTACCTGTAGTTGGGAATGAACCTACAACCTCCAGATGATTTCACTCAGAAGCACTGCAAACCAAACATCTTATCCACTCGACCATGTGTCCTTAAAGAAACAGTGCATATGTTGGGTGACAATGACCAGTTGGACAGGCCAAGTATAAAGATGAATATGATTTGTGAACCTTTATTTAAAAAAAGGTCAATAAAAAAAAAAAAAATTTTTTTTTAAGTGTATGTAATATGAGCTTATGTAAAAAATCACACATAGTTCACATAGGTTGACGGAAACATTAGGTTTATAAGTCCAAAAAATTCACTCGAAATTGTCCTGCAAGACACATAGTGCAATGAACACTATTTTGTGGTTGAGAAGTACTCCTTTGTAGAGAATCCAGTTGAGATGACAGTTTTCTGAGTATTGTTCCCTGTCTTTGTACTATTTTAATATTTTAGTCAACCTATTCTTCAACCCTTGTCAGGTGTAAAAATCCCAGAGAAAAAGTGGAGGAATCTCTTTCCTCTAATAAGAAAAAGCACTATGGCACAGAAAAAAAATATACACAGAAAACAAATAGATGAATCTATCATATAACTTCAAGTACATTAAATCCCTGGACAGCACCAATCTGTGGTTCAATTGTCCAAAGAATTTTCTGTGCACATCATTGTAAAAATTTACATGTGATACTAATTGTCCAGGTTGAAAGCATGGTAAAGGTAGCCTGAAGCCAAACTTTTTTAGACCTTTTTTTTTATGCAAGTATTATTGGGGAACAAAATAGTTTTGGTAAACAGGCCGGTTTGGTTTCAGGTTATCCTTACCTTGCTTTTAACCTGAACTATATGTGGATGTTATTTAGTTTATTTTCTTAAAAAAATCTTTAAGAAATTTAAATATATTGGTGAATATTTTAGGCGATAATTAGTAAAATATAAAATTTAATAAGATTTTATTTATCCTTTTTAAAATCTACAACCAAAAAAAGGTTTGTTTTTTTTTTTTTTGTGTGTGTTTTTGCTGTATCTATAGGTTTAGGCTGCAGTGTCAGTTAGGGTCTAGAATATGCCAACATTGATGGCTGAGCCACGAAAAAGAGTTATTTGTAATGTACCTCACCAGCCTTGTTCTCAAAAAAATATACCAGATCCCTGCAGTAGGATAACCCCTACAAAAAATAGGTGACCTGTGTATGACACTAAACTGCTTCTGTTGCTGAGACTTTGGGGAATGTTGGATCACTCCTTCATTGCCATTGCTCTCAGGTCCACTCAGATTTGAAATGGTAGTACCTGTTAGGGTTCCACCTATAGGTCAAGTAGATCTGTTTTATATAATGAAGTGTTTACCTGTTTAAAATGTTTACATTCTGCCAACTCATACCACCAGAATCATAATTAAAGAGAGTGCGTGTGTCTTGTCACTAAAAAAAAAAAAAAGTGCGAATCAAGAGGGAGTAATTTGAGAAATAAAGAATTAATTTAAATGGGTTCTGAGTTAATTAAGCCAGATGGTGCCATTAATCAGAGGAGAAAAGAGATGACATGTTATTTGAATATATAAGTAACTCAATGGAATGTGTGGGATAAATGAATACGGTGTTGTAATATATTGGGACTTGGCTGTAATTGGTAATTAGGACAAAACACGTATGTTCTTAACTACATGCTTTTATTAACTAAATACGGTATTCAAAATGGCCGCTATCCGTTATGAAAAAGGGGCTGATGCCTCGTTTTTATTTCTTTCCTTAAGAGTTCCAATAAAGGGAGATAACTTCTTATAACTACCTATTACAGTTGTAAAAGGATTAAAAGTATGGAATTGGTGGGATTCGTTGATGGATCAAATACCAAGGTTAATTTTTTTGTGTGCCGTTATGGATATTGGAATGCTTGATGCTAGGGAATATATTTAGTCAAGTCACCAGTCTCCAAGGATCGATATTAACATGAGTATATCCATGATGTACTAACACTGAACTAAACGAAAAGAAAAAACAAACTTATTTACACATACAAGAACAGTTTCTCTATTGTTCAAAGAACAGAAAAAAATGGGTCAAGAAAAGCTTTCTGTAACTGTCATGTGAAACCATGCAGACACCAAACGGGTATGTAAATTATCTTAGGGGATAATTAGTGTATCTTTACGGGATTAAAAGTATGAAATTTGAAAAGTTCATTGGTTGGGTTAAATACCTGGGTTAACTTGTATGTGTGATGTTATTAGGGACATAGACCACGCACGCATTCTATTGTCGCGGTTATCATCATACGAAATGGATTTGATAAACTTAGTTCAAATCCTGACGAGGTTGTTCGCCATGCAAAGTAAATGACTTAGATTCTGTATATTCTAAGTCAACCCTCGTTACGATTCATAAACTCTTCATCCGCTTTGTCGTCTGAGGCTGTAGAATACGCCGGCTGTACCTCTGCAGAGGAGTAAGACTTTCTAAAAAAAGTTAGCCGTGGGTGGCGACCCGTAAGGCTTGAGAACGGAATTCTGGTACCTGAGTAGTCAGTGAACAAACAACCGAAGTAATCACGTGATTTGCAACACACCGCTTTGGCTCTTACTGGGCTCGACGGGAGATCGGGTAGGTCCGAGCTGATCAATCGACTGGTGACGTCAGTCCCTTGCATCTATATAATTGTCTCGACCATGACTTATGGTAAGCAAACATCCAACCCTATTTTATTTTAAAGGTACTAGAAGGTAGCAACATTTGAAGCCATTTAACTGTGTACAAACAAATGATTAGTATTAAATAGAATTCTGAGTATTAGATGACAATACTTAAAACTATTTTATTGTGTGCAAACAACTCGTTTGCAAATAAAGTTATCTACAAACTATTCGTTTACAAATCTCATATATAGGTTTTGGTATTAAATAACCCACAAGGGTTGATATGCCATTAAACCAAATGACCAAATCATAAACTCTTCATCGCAGTCAAAAATAGAATGGCGTGTAGGTTATTCAAGGTTACTGAGGGGCGTAGCGTTGAAAATCATGTAACAAGGAATTAAGACGTGTTTTTGGACATCCTACTTGATCCTATCAAAAGCATATTCTACAGGTCTCATTATCACAATTCTCATGCCTTTTCGACAGCTAGTAGCTCCTTCGCTTGCCTCAATCACAAAGCACGAATACACTCAGAAAATATTTTTTGGACCAAACCCCTTTATCTCACACACACACCAAAAGAGCCCCAGCAAGTCATGCATGAACTTACTGAGAAGTCAACACCATAAAACAAACATTCAATGACTTAGCTTCTTAGTAAGCTTTGAATTAATATAAGGAAAGAGAACCCTCTTGTACATTTTCCGTAAATAAATTCCACTTCATTGCTGATACCATTGTAGTTTTCTTACCATTTCTACTACCTCTGCTAATACACTCCTAGTACAATATTCTAGTTAGCGAATCGCCTCTGTTTCACTCTCTCTCTCACACACACACACACACACACACACACACACACACTCTCTCTCTCTCTCTCTCTCTCTCTCTCTCTCTCTCTCTCTCTCTCTCCTCCCCTGCGTTGCCATATAGGAATATAACAGTTCCTTAGCATATCAGCAGAGTTAAAATGCTAACCTAACAGACAATTACCATTATGTATTATTTTAGTTTCTTTGTTTAATCGTATATCAACCTTCGTGGGTTATTTAATGCCAAAGTCATCTTTGGAGGACAGTAGTGGTTCTTACTAACCCATAGCTGGGATTTATACTTATCCTAAGAGTATTAGTAGCAAAGTTAATGTAATAACGCAACTGGAAGTCGAATTTGCTTACTATAATGTTGTAGTCTAGGACGTTGGCCACTACGCTACGGGTCCCCCCCCATTACTATTGTTATGAGTTTTATCTTCACTGGTGTCCAACAAGTGAATTGATATCATAATTATAAGCTGAATTTATTCAATGATAGCGGCATGAATGATGTAATGGTTATCGTCAAAGAAAATTGACTCTGACCTGGGAAATATGAAATTACAGTGCCCCCCTCCAAAAAATTTGAAATCAGTGTCAAATTATTGAAGGAAGCAGATAACAAGAAATCAAATTAGTGAAGCTCTACAATACTGCATAAAGGAAGAATTGCCTTTACCAGTGAACGGTATATTGTGGTACTTGTTTAGAATTCTTGTCTGTTCATGAATACGAAGAACAAAATACGACGTCACCCAATGTTGTGTACAATATGGAACACTGCCTTAGTTTTGAGTTTATGTGTTTACCCAACCCCTTCGCCACGACCAGGATGTAATACAAGGTCAATTTTCAAAGTGGAGTACAGCTGGTTTGAATTCTTTTTCCTTCTCCTACACTGGTTGCCTTATCAAGCTTAAAGAATCTTGTCTGCTCTCCTATTTGCCCATAACTGTGGGGAGGAGATAGAATCGAGGTTTTCCCAAGGGCATTAACGCGAAGTGAAATGTAAACAGCCTTGAGAAGGATTTGAACCCGGGTGGCTGATTCAATTTCCTACAACAATAACCGTTATGCTAAATGAGCTTTAGTTTTAAGTTTAAGTTAACTGCCTAGACACAACGACAACCATAGCCATAACCCTGACCTTTGAAAAAAAAAAGCACGCACACAACGCACCCCCCCACCACTGAAATGCATCCTACTTGGTTATAAAACTGTCGTATACTGTATTAATGATCCTTGTTACATCCTGGTATCACGATTTGAATGCCCTTGTTTTGTTGTTAAAGTTGATTCTTATACTTAGTAATAAATGGTTAAACCGTACAGACGTGTTTTCGTGTAGTAAATGAGAAACCCCTAAATGAACAAACCCAGTTAAAAAAGAAAAAAAAAACATGGTGTCAGAAGTGACTAAAACAACCTGAGGTTCTTTAAAAAAATATATCTTCAACCACCAGAAATATTCGACTTTTTTTAAATCCCTCTTTGTTGCCGATCTGGTGTCAAAGATTTTAAAATTTTCGAATTGTGTCTAAGTTGTATTTGGAAACTTGGCAAATTCAAATAAATACTCTGATATATTGTATGGGCAAAGAGGCAGTAAGTGTCTTAAAAACATTTACATTTTCTAAGAAGGAAGACGAAAATTACTTCTAAACTTTAATGATAAAATTCGAAACTCATTTCATGCTCAAGAAAAATATGAAAAAGTCATGTTTCACTTGAGAGCACAAACCCCGGAGAATGTGTCATAACATTTGAGAGAGCTTTATACGATATTGCAAATGGTTGTAACTTCGCCAAAAAAAAAAAAAAAAAAAAAAACCGAAGAAATAAAGGACAGATTAATTATCAGAGTTCAGGACAAAGGATTATCCGAACACCTTCAGCTTACTCCAGAACTGAAACTCGTCAAGGCCTTAAAAATAGTGAAAAGTTATGAACAAATCAAAACACAAATAGAGGAAAGGCAGACAAAAACGTCGAACGAACGAAAGGAGGTAATTTCAGACCGAAACCAGAAGAAAATCATCTAGAAAAAAATGAGGCAGATCCACCCAGCTACATGATTGGGGCCGGTGTCCAGCAAAAGGACAAACTTGTAAAAAATTCTACAGCCCCAATCACTTTGTTATATGTTACCGGCCGAAAATAAACAACGTCTGGGGAATAAAACACGACACCATGGAGGAATATTTATTAGGCTTACTCACAGAGGAAAATAAAATGCTCGACCCATAGTTCGCAAGTTTTAAGATTTGCGGTAACCACCTGAAATTTAGAATAGACACAGGAACGGACATTACAGTAATAAGCCACAAAACATTAAAAAAAAATCTTCGAAATAGACCACGTTCAACATAGCATGAGCATTTAGAAGCCCAGGCGGAACATAATCATGTCAAGAAAAATTCTCAACTCCCATGACACATAAAAGAAAAAACTTACATATTTGAAGTATATGAACTAAATAATCGGGATATAGAAAAGAGAGATTGACCATTTGATACGAATGATTATTAAAATCATCCAAGTACAGAATATTGTCGACCAGGAGGCTACATAATAAGTGAACCAGTAAAAATTCATCAAAGAGAAAATGCAAAGCTATATGGTGTCATGATAGAGAGCCGGATACCGTTTCCATTTCTACCAAAAGTAAAAACCGAACCGAAACGTCAAGTAGGCGAAGGTATAATAGGAAAAGTTAACTAACCGACAGACCTGCGCGCCAATTGTTCGAGTAAATAAAGAAATGGCCATGTGCGTTTATGTGTTAACCTAGAAAGACAATCTCGCGGTTAAACGTGAAGTATATATGTTACCCAAACTAGATAAATATAGCGCCAGAATTGAAAGGAGCTACTGTATTTTTTCCACGCTTGATGCGACAAGTGGTTTTTATTAAATCTCTTTTAAGAAACACAGTTGTCTACAAACAACTTTTGTCATGTCGATGGGACGCTATTGCTTTAAACGAATGGGAATGGGATCGGCACCGGTGATATACCAGCGACGTATCATAGTCTCTACTCCATCATCTATCATTGTTTCTACTCCTTTTAAATCTCCTAATAAAGACATTTAGAAGGAGTAGAAACTATGATAGACGGAAGAACCAGTTCGGAACACGATGAACGATGGAAGAAAACTCTCGAACGAATAAAACTCACGAAGGAAAAATGCGAAAAATAAGAATCACATCGATTACTTCAGACGCATAATAACGAAGGATGGAATACAACCAAAAAAAGAAAAAATGCGGGTGATATTGAAATTATCAAACCCTACTTGTGTATCCGAACTCGGACGTGTTCGTGGAATGATTCGGTACCTGGAACGATTCCTATCCAATTTAGCAGATGTCATACAACCAGTATCGGACTTACTAAAAGAGATATAGCATTGAATTGAGACAAACTACAGAGAAAAGCATTTTTTTTAGGTAAAACTGTTATTAAGTTCCCTATCCTTAGATTTTATAAATTCACCAAACCAATTGTAGTAGCAGCGGACGCTAGCAGTTATGGGCTGGGAACGACATTGTATCAAGAAATAAGAGAGGAAAGGAAGCCTATACTTTTCGAATCGTGTACCTTTACGACTGCTGATTCCCAAATAGAAAAAGAATATCTCGTAGCAGTTTATTTCTGACCGGTACATAACTCGATAAATTTCAGCTACTTACCGACCACGAGCCACTAGTACCCCTAATAAAGACTCGGGACCTTTATAATACCCCTTTAAAGTGCCAGAGGTTACTTATGAGTTGGGGGAGGGTACAATACTATCACAGAACATATCACTGGAAAACTTCTCATAGTACCAGACACACTTTCCTGTTGTTCACTGAGCGAAATGGATAGCAGCATGGCCAAAGACACAGAACGGTACATTAAAAGTATCGTTGAAACTGTAGTGATACTGGGGCAGCGTAGAAAATTGGATGTTCACCCTAAGATGTTATAAGTAGAAATGACAGAAATAAGGTTGTGCGCACTCAGCTCGATGCATTGTTCCTGTCAAACAAAAAAGAAAAAAATTAATAAAGAATTAGGAACCAATCAAAACCGTTCACGCCCAAAATAAAAGATGTTTTCGGGCGAGCCTTTTGGTCCACCTAAAACGCTCAGAGATCTTTTCGGCCTGTAGACAGAGTTCCCAACTCCATCATACAGAGTGACGCCACCACGACAGACTGCTACAATTCAAACCCAGGAACTAACGCCTTCCGACCTCTTCACCACCAAACCTGAAAAGTATTGTTTCATTTGCCATTCAAGACATTTAAGTATCTCCTTTACAATTAATATTCTTAATGTCTTAATGCTTAAACTTGAATTATTGACTTGGTTCTGTTTAAGAACTAAAATACCCATTCTATCACCAAGATCTCTCTCACACATACAAGACAAAAACTTTGAAAATTTGTAATTTTGTTTTATGAAAATTCTTATTTTACAGCGTATTGAAATTTTGATTTAATTTCCTTTTGCGTTATTTTTATGGGGGTTTATCTGTCTGACTAATCTATCAACCTCCATAAAACCAGACCCTTATCAGATAGAAAACTTCGAGAGATTCGAAATTCCACATTCGTCGATAAAGTTTTGTATAGGAAGTTGCCCACTTGACTTTAAATGGATGTATAGCGGGGTGAGTGAGGAATTACACTATTGTTTTTAGGGCACACAAATGAATTGCGAAACTATTCTTTAAACAACACACAACAACGAAAGTTTTTATTTGCAGCTTTGAGGCGGTTTGTTCTTGGTGCTGCAAGACTCGTGGTGGTTAGGCTTGTTGGATGTTTGAGATGAAATGGTTTAGCGGGATGTTGAAATGGCAGCGTGTCGTTGGACGTGTGAGGGAAGTATTCAAGGTCACCGTGTAGTTTTGTGTGTCTGGTATTTGGGGAGAGTAGGCGTTATCTCCATTAATGTGGACCAGAGGTGAAATGGGAGCTAGTGTGTCGAGAGCGAAGTGGCACTCGGATCGACATAGTAAATTTTTGTGGTGCTTGTGGAAGGCATGCTGAACGTATCTAATTCATATTCAACTGGGATTCCTTGGTCTAAAATATATTAGACGCAAAGAATCCATAAATTAGATGGTTCCCTCGTTGAGTGTCCATGTTGCTGCTGCTAGGGTTAAAGCCACAGTGAGATGTCCCACTGGGTGGCTTGTTTAGCTAAAAAGCATCGCTAAGCAGGGACGACCAGAGACACGTCTGTTCTGGTTGCCGTCTCAAGCTGAAGAGAGAGTGTTTGGCCGCTCACCCGTTTTGCTAGCCGGAAATGAAGGTCCGGGCTGAATAGGATATGTCATCCTGATTGGGTGAAATTCAGTGTTGAATTAAATTGCGCGCCAAAACAAAATACGAGATTTTCCTCTTCTCTACAGATGGAATGAAAATAAACAAAGGCTGAAAGAAAAGATTAAGCTTTACATTCCATATTGAAGTGAACTATTTGTATATCAAGACCTACTGTTCAATCAGGACCATGTAATGATTTCAGAATCACTCTGAATGGAAACAATAAAGGCAATCCATGGTGGTCACATGGGCCTAAACAAACGTAGAGAGCAGACTAATGTATAAGTGTTGTGGCTAAGAATATCACACGAAATTGATGACCACATCCAAAGATGTATATTTTGCAATCAGCGTCATCTATCATAATCCATTAAAACCGACACCGTTACCGGAGAGGCCTTGGCAGAAGATTGAGACGGATATCTTCAGATTGAACGGACGGAATTACCAAAGTAATAATCGACTAGCTCTCTCACTACATCGAAATAACCCATCTCAATCCTCTAACTAGCGTCAGAGTAATTGGTGAATTGAAAAGTATTAACCAGATAGCTGATCCCAAATTAAGTGATCAGTAACAATGGAACTCACTTCACAAGCACAAGCTTCAATGACTTTGCATACAAATTATATAACAGGACTGTAATTTCCCACTTTCCTCAAGCAAATGGAGTAACAGAAAGTGGAGTTAATGTCGCAAAAAGTCTCTGACAACAAGAAGATATTTTCCTGTCTCTAATGGCTTACTGTAGCACACCGATATCCGTTACAAAAGCAAGTCCTGCGAAGTTGATCATGGATAGAAAAATAAGGACGGTACTATCAAACCGCCCAAACAGACTATATCCGAAAAGGGCCTAAATTGGAACGAGACAGAAATAGATTCCTCAGCAACGAGTCGAATGAAAAAGAATTACGATAGTAAACATGGTGCTAAAACGCTCAAGGTACTTAAAATAGTTGATCGTGTAAGAGTAGAAACCCATCAAGAAAAATTTTGGAACGCTACATAGATAATCATAACAGCTGATCATCAGAATAGGAGATACGGCAGCCAAACAATTTCTGGAATGATCCGTCGTAACGGGTGACATAGTTACAGTATTGGTGTTGAACGAGGGTTCCAAATGAAAAGGACACCAATAGAATTTCAATTTCAAAATAGTCACGAAAGAAATAGAAATGAGAATACTAACAGAAAGAATCCCAAGGCAAACGATACAAATAGTCTAAGAATACACTGTTGCAATTAGATGGACAAAATAAGCATAAAAGGTAGTGGCAAAGAAAACAGGACTACACGACACTTCAACAAAACGGTGTATTATCAACAATAACAATTACAAACGTAATATAAAAAGCAAAGTGTAAAAATTGATGAAGAACTTGAGTTGTTAAGTGAACTTAATAGGTTGCAAAATAATATGCCAGCGAACTTATCTTGTCACTTATGTTGTTAAATGTCTGTTGCTTCCGTGCGGTTGACCTTACGTAGTCATCGGCTCTTATAAGTCGCTGGCGTGTTAATGTCTTACTCGAACGTCTGAGCGTATCTAAGAGGGAGATGTCTCCCTTGCGTTTGTATTTGTACCCCGAAACAGAACCTAACGTCGTATGTCTTGTGTGCTCTGATTGGTTTCCAACAATGGCTCTTGAAAAATCTCATAAGTGCTTATCAGGTGATGTTTGAGGGGCGGTAAATGTGAGGTTCCGTATGTTATTTCTTTAACCTCAAACTTGGAGAGGCGGGGTCGTCCATAGACTAGAGCACCCAAGTGACTACGTATATTGAAAAAAAAAAGACTGAAAATCTAAGTTTTTATGGGTAACTATCCTTTTCAACCACGAATATTAAAATAGAAAAAAGGAGAGAAAAAGAAGGACGTGAACTACCACTCACAAGGGACAGTGAAGACGTTTGAAAGACTTAAACAAAAATAAGTAAATGAAATTACGTCATAAAGTAAAAAGTATGGGATCAGTCTACTCGGATTAAAAAGTAAAATCTGTATCTGAGTATCCTGTCTACAAATACAATACAAATTTATAAAACAATGTGAAAAAAACAATAAGAAGAAAGCCAAATTGAATTAGTTAAACATTTATATACATATTAACATTTGTGTTTATATTTTTGTGCTTTGATGTGTTGCGGTCGGAAGAGACCATAAGTTCAAAAGTTCAAAAATTCTCGGGAGGAATGTGTGAGTATGTGCGTGTGAGTGAAAGCACATATGAGTGGAGTATATGTTTGACTGTTGATTGAATGTGTATGTGTGAGGGTGGAGACATGAAATCTGAATAAGGCGATCTCATAAGTAAATAAGCAGATGGTAAACTTACTTTTGCCGCAACCATGAATGTTGTTTTTTGGATGTATGGATTCGCAGTTGTCACGGTAATGCAGTAGAATTTTTGTCGTGGAATAAATAAGTTTCCTAATCACGTCACCGGCTCCAAATGAAATATTAATTTTTGCACAGAGGCGATACCATAGCTAATGAGGATTTTCCGATGCGTGGTTATTGCTAGTTGAAAGATTTACTTTTGCGCTGGACTAAACAGACGTAGTTGAAAATACCAACACGTGACTATACTGTCCAATCAGATTCCAAAAACCACATTTAATTTTTTACTGATTTGTACTAAAATTTGTGTTTCTGTGATTTTGATCTGCTTTATACGTGTGTGTTATTTGTGCTTTCCTTATGAGTTGTAGAATATAGGATTTTATATCCTATAAGAGAAACAAACTAATTAATATTCCTAGTGAGGGAGACGTGCTCGAAACAAAAAATGGGTTTATCAATGGTCCTTGTTACATCTTGGTATCACAAGTTATGTGCCTTTGTTGTTTTTGTTACATTAAGTTATAAATGGTTAAACCACACTGATGTGCTTCTGTGTTGTGAGTAAGAAAGTCCTAAATGAACGAATCCAGCTAAAATAATAAATCATCTACAGAAAATATTAACTGTTTTTATTTTGATTTATACTATTGTTGTCAATTCTTTTGATTTCGTTTAAATCTAAAAATAGGTTTCCATATTATGCGCAACGCCGTGACGTCATATCTTGAGTAGATTTTTTTTATTCTTAAGGAGACACCAATTCTCAATAAAAACCGATATTTGTTCCCTATTTTACGAGTCAATAATATTCAAATAGTCGAACATCTGCTATACAGCCCAGTCAATTGGGGCTACAGAATACACCGATTACATCTCTGCAGAGGGGTAAGACCCCACTTCCAAAGAGTGTCCCGGATATGACACAAAACCATCTGATGGTGAGGCTTCAGTAATGCGGGGGCTTTGAGGATTGTGGAGTACATCTTCATTGACATCGCTCCCAGGTCCACTCTGGCCTGGAGCGGTAGCACCTGAAAGGGTCCTATCTATGGGTCAAATAGAACTGTTTGATATTTAAACTGTGTACAGACAAATTACTTATGTTAAATTTTTAGCAAAGAAATATTGTTACGTGTTATTATGTTGTCATTTCCTCGCTAAATGTTGTTTATGGAAATAAAGGAGAGAAGAACCAAGATATCGAAAAGTTTTTATGAAGATTTAATGGTAGCCAGAATAAAGGGTACCTTTATGCGGGAAGTCTCGTAGGAAGGAAGGAAGGAAGGAAGGAAGGAAATAGTTATGGAGTAGAGAAGGAATTTTAGCAGCTAAATGCCTGAGCGAAATGTGCATCGTTAGGTGTAGTAAAAGTCCTGTTTGCTGGTTAAGGACAGGAACGTTGTCGTCGTCCATGAATGTGTGGTCCTGGTCGTTTGGGAAGAGAAGTGTGATTGTCTCCAGAAAATGTTGCCAAGGGATGAAGTAGCTGGATGTCTGAGCGGAATTTTGCATCGCAGTCGACATAGCCAATTTTTGAGGTGACGTAAAGTTGTTCCTGTGTGAGGCGGATTGAATTCATATTCAACTGGGAACCCTTGGTCTAAGAGAATAGATTCAAGAGGTCCATAAATTAGATGGCTTTCCTCGTGGTGCCGCGATGTTGCTGCTATGAAGGGAGCGGACAGTAAGTACGTCTGTCCTGTTCGAAAGCCTCTTAGGAAGAGAGTGTTTGGTGGGCTTTTCCCAGTTTGGTGCTGCCCGGAAAAATGGTCAGGACTGAATAGGGTAAGTCATCCTGATTGGGTGAGAATATGCGTCGGCCCTAACGGTCAAATTAATTTACGCGCCAAACAAAAATACGAAGTTCTTTCTGCTACAAATTATTTAAAATAAAACTGTTTGACCATTTAGTTGTGTATAAACAAATGACTGTCTAATTGAATTGTTAGTGATACATGGTAATACTTGGAAGCATTCAATTGTGTGCAAACGAATGAATAAGGTTGGATAGAATTATTAATGCCAAAAAGCAATATTTAAAACTCTTTAATGTATGCCTATATTGAATTATTGAATTATAGCAATACTTGGAACCATTTCACTGTGTGCAAATGAATGAATAGTGTTGAAGAGAATACTTAGTGTTAAATAGCAATACTTGTAACCACTTCACTGTTTGCAAACAAGTGATTAATATTGAATAGAATTATTAGTATTAGATTGCAATAATTGAAACCATTTAACTGTGTCGCAATACTAGTATGCAAACAAATTAGTTCTAAATGAGTTTAAAATGAAATTACCAACAGAATATTCGCTTACAAATCAAACGTGTATTCATTTAAGTGTGTGCAAACAAATGATTAATAGTAAATAGAATAATTTGTGTTAGAAATACTTGAAACCATTTAACTGTGGCCAAAAATAAAACGAGTTCTGCCTTGTTTAAAAATGTTTTTACAAATCATATATATTTGATATACATGTACAAATAAGATTTGGCATTAAATAACCTACAATGGTAGATACGTCATGAAATCCAACCAACCCAACCAATATCCACTATTAATTCGGCATAAAATCACAGCAGGATAGAAGTTGATCGTTCTTTTTTACGGATAAGTATCAAATGAACTGCCTGTGCGTCAAGTATTAGTCTGCAATATTGCGTTAAGCGTTTTAAGATCTTTACTGTTAACTCGGTATATCATTGACAATTTTGGTGGGAATGGGAAGGATATTCACATATTTCTTTATTAGGTACTTGTTCATTTTTAGAGCGCAATGAGGAATGCAGCTGACATTATTCTTAAATGTAGTCTTGAGAAGACAATTCCAAAATTCTCTTTGTTTTCGTGTTTTTTGTTGTTTTTTAATTCAAGATTTGTCAGTCGCAGGTTTTGATCACCAGTCAGCTCCACAAAGCAAAAAAGAAGCAAAAACAAATTCCGAGAACACCCACCTATGACTGTTTTTATCATATTTACCCAACCCCTCCGCTCGGGCAGGATATGACACAAGGTCAATTTTTTAAGCGGAGTTTAAACGGGTTTGAATTCAGAGTTTTCCTTCTCCTAGACTAGTTGCCTCACCAAGGCTGAAGAACCTAGTCTGCCCTACTATTTACCCATAACTGGAGGGAGAATAATTGGATTCATACCTTTCCCAAGGGTATTAGTGCTATGTGAAATGCAATCATTCCAGGATTTGAACTCGGGTCGCCGTGTCCAAATCCTGCGACGATAACCATTACACCACGGGCACCTCCATACTGCTGCACACCACCTTACTTATGACTGTCTTTATTGATGATATTTTTTTCTGATTTATACAGGTTGTAGAGTGCGTGTGACACTACGCATTATTAATTTGGACGTTGATCTCTATAACGATACAGACGGTTGGTTTCTTTCAATATATACCGTCCGACCTTCTGGAAAAGAACTTCATACCTCTCGCGTGGACCTTCTAAAACTGTGGTCGCTGGCTTTGTTAATCGTATCTCACGTGTTTTCTTTCTCGTTTATGAAATTCTGTTCCCAGGGACCCGGCAATTAGCACACTACTCATAACTACAAAAAAACTGTATCCACATTTTCCACTTTAAGACACATCTATAATCTCAGACACAACAAAGTATGTATTTATCCTACCCTTCTGCCACAGGTAGGATGTGACACATGGTCAATTTTTAAGCGGAGTAAAGCTGGTTTGAATTCAAAGTTTTTCTTCTACAACACAGGTTGCCTAACCAAGAATGCAATCTACCCTACTATTTACCCATAACTGGTGGTGGTGGTTGGGGATAAATGGATTCATGCCTTTTCCGAGGGTATCAGCACGAAGTGAAACGCAAACGGCTTTGTCTTGGGTTTGAACGTGAGAATAAGAAAAGAAAACGCTCAAAAGTATTTTAAAAAATCGCTAGATTTTGAAAACATATGTAGCAGAAAGAACTTCGTATTTTTGTTCGGCCCGTTAATTAATTTGACCGTTAGGGTCGACGCATATTTTCACCCGATCAGGATGACTTATCCTATTCAACCCGGATCATTTTTCCGGGCAGCACCAAATTGGGAAAAGCCCGCTAAACACTATCTTCCACGGAAGCTTTCGAACTGGACAGACGTAATTACTGTCAGCTCTCCTTTTAGCAGCAACATCACGACACCATGAGGAAAGCGAGGAAATAACAATGTAACACCACACGTAACAACAATATTTATCGCTAAAAATGGTGACCTTAGGACTGAAATGGACACACAACCTTTATATACGAAAATACAGCCTTTACAAACACGCAGCCTTATAAACACTCAGCCTTCCTACGCAAAGGAAAAAATCGAGACATTGAGAATTTTTTAATTTTCCCGCCGACTCGGCTCCAAGAAGAAAGCAAGATGGCCGAACATAACCAAGCAGCATGGAACCTTTCTGCAAACCTCCTTCTTTGTCTATCAACCACCAAGGATTCCTACTACTATTAACACGACACACACACATTTTCACTTCACCACAACCAAAAGAAGACAACCTCTTTACTTTACCTATCCACTTTAGTGGGTACCGCAATACATTTTGCCACCCCCAGTTTCGCTTTAAATCACCAAGCGAGTCGAGCTTACTGCTACTGCTGCATACCACCTTACCAGCTCGTCAATTTCTTTTTTTCTCAAGTGACATTTTGTTTGAAAAAAAAGAAAAGTACCATATGGTACACAAAGAAAAAAAAAAATTGTAATTGCAAGTCAAATTGGAAAAGATGATACAATAAGAACTGACCTGGACACTTTATCTTTTTATTATTTGTTATTACTTGTTTCTATATGTATGTATTTGTTTTCATTGTTTGTATTTTACACTTTTGTGCTGTGAGACTCGTAGTTCTTTTTCAGTACCCACAAAGTTGCTACTGTATGGACCGACAGTTGAACTTTAGTTTTACTTAAAAGAGCCTACTTCTTTTAAAATCCGCACGCAGTTTTAACAATGAAATAGGGGGAAGCATTAGTTTCTCGACATTTTGTTACTGTTTTCATTAAAATGAAAATAATTAACGGAATTTACTGTTTGAAAATTAAAATAGTTTTAGATTACAGCGAAACTTTTTGGTCATTAAAATCTTTACTAAGCAATTACATTCTTGCTAGAGATCAGCTTTTTTTAAAAAGTACCAACAATATTGTTTAGATAAGCTTCGTTGCACGCATTATGGTACGTAGAAGATTTATCCTCCAATATTTTACACCAGTCGAAAAGAGCACGTGGAGGGGGAAATTCTGGAAAAATAGGATTCAAAACTCACTTGTGTCCGAAACAAAAATAGTTGGGCGCCAGAATAAAATAAGTAGTTTCGGGAATCTGGTTAGACAGAGTACTCACGTGCCGGTGTCTTCAATTCCGTCCGTGCGTTTGGAATCCCAAAGGAACTCGTCCTACGCAAAAATAAATCTTGCGTTCAGAATCACTTGACAAGGAAACCTATATATTTCCCGTTTTTGAAAGCAACTTCCTCTTTTACTTACATTATCACCTCTCCCAGTTAGCCACACACAGCTCCAGATAACTTGACAGTTTCAGATACGCTGCAGAGCATAGGAGAACGTACAGGCAGTAAAAACACGTTCGTAGTCCGAACGAAATTATTATGCTTACTATTTTTCAAGTTGAAAAACTTCCCATGGACGTCAACATCTCCTACAACATATATATATATATACATATATTCAGTCAGCGGGCAGACATATACTCTGCAGCTATTTACTTTTTAGTTTTCACACATACATACGCACACACATATTTGTAAATAGGACTTGTTCACTTTTTTATTCCTTTTTGTCTTGACGACAAACACACATACACAGATATGTTGGAGTAACATTCACTACCGTTTAGCTAACATGTTTGTACTATACATACCCACACACATATATATTCATAACAAACATATTTGCACATCGCTACTTTCCTAATTTGTTTGTTTTATAAAAAAATGTTTGTTTAACATTCTCGTTGTTGCTAAATTTCCTTTATCTGCGTTGTTCATATTCTTTGTGTTGTAAATTGTGGAACCTATACTCGGAGTTTTGTTTCTTAGAAAACTTTGAGAACAAACTCATCACTCCACAAGTAGTGACCACCGACGTTTGATTTCCCACGTGTGTAATGGTCTCTAAGTTAAGGTGTTTCAATACATTTAAGAATAGAATTATTTTGTCGAAAAAAAGATCAAAGTGTGTTATCATTTCTAAGAACAACTTTTCCTTATCTTGCTGCCAAAATCTATGAGGTCTGAATAACAAAAATGTCAGTCCCGAATTTCACGACAATAACCAAGTTTTATTCTCAAAGAAATCCAGTACTTATATTTTGGTTTAGCGGCTGAAGTAGCAGGAAAATATATAAGATCTGTTCTCTTTGAATTCTAGAAGGTTACTGTCATCTAGCAGGAGAGAGCTGTTATTTAGACCCACTAGATTTTGGCGGCAAAATAGGGAAATGTTATTCTTGGAAATTAAGACACACTTGTGTTTTTTTCTAAGACGGGATAATTTTATGTGATAAAACACCCTGACTTAGTGACTATTACAGGTATTTATCCTAACCCCTCTAAGACGGGTAGGATGTGACACAAGGTCAATTTTTCAGCGAGGTTTAACAGGTTTGAATTCAGAAGTTTCCTTTCCCTAGACCAGTTGGTATACGTACCAAGGTTAAAGAGCTCAATCTGCCCTACTATTTACCTGTAAACAGCAGTAGAATAGTTGGATTCATACATTTCCTAAGGGTTTTAGCGCAAACGAAAATGCAAACAGCTCCTCCCAAGATTTTAACTCGGATGTCCGTTCTTTTTTCTACAACGATTGACATTACGTTAAACTGACCTTTACAGGTTTATATATGTGTGCGCGTGCGCGCGTGTGTGCATAACGCAAATCGAAGAAAACTCAACGTAACCCTGTGAGACATTTATAATAATACCCATACATAGAGCACTTTCGTAGAATTGCTATGTTCAGTTATATATATATATATATATATATATATATGACTGAACATAATAGACATGTTTTGTCTACATATTTTTTGTTAATCCTTTCGAATTGCCGTATCGATCTTATGGTATTCGGCGGGAATTCGTTGATAAACCCTCCATAATTAGTTATTTCCCAAGTAATTTCTGCCCAATGTTGGGCCATCATCAGGAGAGGATGTATTACAAAAAGGATGAATGAGCGTTTATACTGTTGTATTGTGTAGCGTTTGCATTTCAAATTTATTTCTGTAAATAGCGTCAGTAGTTAAAGATATTTAAGTACATTAGCACTGGTTTCAAAGTTAATTCAATTAAGTTTGGGTTGTGTATTCCCAATATGTAGTGCCTCGAGAATCTGTAGTTTTTGCTTATTATTTTGTTGTTCTAATATTGTGCTTTCGGTAAGAATTTTCCCTAAATCTGTTGTTGGGTACGAATGTTTTTTTGTTTTTTTTAGATATTCTGCTATGGAACTGGTATCACAAAGGTACATTGTAAGTCTTCTCGATAGCGTAGTTGAGGTCAAACCGACGTATATATTATTGTTTTCAGAGATGCAATAAAGGACATTTAAATTGATATATAACGTTGTTTTTTTTTTGCAAAACTCCAATCGAGGGAGAGGAATTATTTTTAATAAGTTGGAGGTTTTAAATTTATTATAGTATATGATAAGTTTTATTTTTTTATTAGGATCAGTGGGGAGTATATTTCTTTGAATCAATGTTTTTAATATATTTTCATCTAATTTATAATTGTAGTGCATTTGGTTGCGGTAAAAAAGTTTGATAAATGTTTGTTGACGGGCTGGAGTGGTACAGTGTTTATTTTGTTGGCTAACATTTTAATCATACGTTTAATTTGTTCATCAACAATATAGTTAGGGAACCAATTATTGATGAGAGTTTGTTTTATGTTTTTTATTTCTTTATAAAATATTGTTTTGGAGGAGGAGATTAGTTTGGCATGGGAAATTAGGTTATTAATAATAGCTTTTTTTATATTGGAAGAGGCATTCACTTTTAAAGTTGAGGGTACAGGAGATATTATTAGAGTTTTTTTTTTGTAAGTAGAGGTAGTGAAGTTGTAATATATGTATTTAAGTTATGGTATTTTAGATAATAAATGAGAAGTACAAATATTAACTTTAAAAGAGGAAATTTATTCTTCATATACAGCGCCACGTGTTGGCTAGAAAATGTCCGGCGGTCAACACGCATGTTTAGTATCTAGAATCTTTTCAGCAACTCTACTATCTCCGCTGATTGGGCAGAGGGAGAGGGAGGGCGAGAGAGAAAAGGAGAGAGAAGGAAAGAGAGAAGAGTGAGAGGCGATGGATTCTGGGATAGCATTCCTTGGCCGAGGTGGAAGTAAGGACCAAGATTTCTGTTGAGGTATAATTGACTGCCCCATTTACTGACCTTAGTAAGTGGGGTGATACTACAAAGTTATTATTATTGTTAGTATCAATGAGAACATCTAAAAAGGAAATTTTATAGTTTTTGTTTATTCCATGTGGAAAGTTAAGAACTGAATTTATTCAGAAGGTGCCTTGTAGTATGTTGATTTCGCTAATATCATTAGCAGGAATAAGTATATCATCAACAAATCTTAGGTATCTTATAGGTTTTCTAATGCTACTGAATATTTTATTTTCGAGGTTGGACACGTAGAAATTAATGAAGATTGAGCCCAGGACAGATCTCATAGTTACCCCATCTGTCTGAACGTAAATATTACCAAGATGGTCATGAAATGGAACTTCAGTAGTACATGTTAGGAGTATTTTCCGAAGTCTATTAGGGTTAATTTTAAGAGGAGGGAGAGATGGGTTATTATAAATATTATTTATGATAACACCAATTGTTTCATTGACAGATACATTAGTGAATAGATTTTCTACATCCAGTGAGGCTATTTTACCATTATTGGGTTTAATTGTATGAAGAACTTGAATTAGTTCGTGTACATATTTTATGTTATATTTACTAGGTAAATATGGTGAAATAAGTTGTTTTATTGTTTTTAAGAGTTCATAAATCGGTGTAGGTATTTGTGATATAATAGGGCGCAGAGGATGATTATGTTTATGTATTTTTACGGCCCCGTAGAGGTAGCCGGGTTTATAATCAACAATTATTTTTGGTATTTTTGTGCTATTAAGTTCGGCATTATCAGCAGTGATTAGTTTATTATTTTTTGATTTTAGTTGGTTGGTAGGATTCTTATTTAATTTTTTGAATTTGGTATGGTCATCGAGAATATTTTGTTGTTTTGAATGGTATTGAGTTCTACAAAAGTAAGTAAAGTTGGTGACCGTAGTCGAGGGCGATCAGAAGGCTCCCTTTTCAATAGCTACTACACCAAGGTGTAGGAGCGGGCTCAACTCCTTTTCCTGGATTGCTCCACTTTACCCTTGATACGTACCTTATATTGCTGAGTGTTAAGCAAGGCGGTATCAAGTACCATTTTTAAAGTCTTTGGTATGACACGACCTGTGATTGAATCCAGATCTCCCGGACCATTGGGGAACACTCTACCCACTAAGCCATTGCTACCTTCAAAGAAAAACTAAACGTCCTTGGGAAAGGTAAAATTTCTTCTCTTCTCCCCTAACAATGGGTAACTAGTAGAGCGGTCTGGGTTCTTTAACCTTTGTAAAACAACCGAAAAAGAAAAAATGAATTAAAAACCCGAGGAGTGTTGCTTGAATAATTTGTAGCACACCGGTGGCTTATTTTTCAGTTATTAGCTTATTTAGAAAAATGTGAATGGTTCACACAAACCTTCACTATAGACAAATTACCTGTATTGCCATACAGTGGTTTCCATCTTTAACTGAACTGTTGGACCCGTGATCTTCGTCCACGAAACAGAGCTTAGAATGTTTTTAAAAAAGAAAAAGAAAAGAAGAAATCTGTTATATAAAACTTGCTCGTTAAATATTCAATGATTCTTTTAGAAAAAAAATTGCAGCGGTCTTGGCGTCTGTTTCCAAGCATTAAGGAAAATATTCTTACAACGGTTTAAAGAGACGCTGACGGTCGTCTGATTGAAAAGATCGTCTAATTTTTTTTTCTAAAAAAAAAAAAAAAAAAAAAAAAAAGAACGTTAAAGTTTCTCCGTTAAAAATGGTGAAAAAAAAGGAAAAATTTGGTATGCCTCCATTAAGCAAAGAGGCAGAATACTATGTCCTGAAACGACTGCAGGAATCTCCGGACAGAAGGTGGACGTTGATGCGAGGTGGTCGGACTTTGTTTTCTGTTGTCGTTTCTGTCCTTCATTTGCTGCTCGTCATCCTGGCTGTTATAATGCTTTGTTTATCCGTGTTCAATCATGTTTATGTCGAGAAGAAAATCAATTTGTTTGATGGATTGGACATTAATAAGACCATGGCTTTTTTTATTGTTCTGTGTGTCTTCCTTATGGTGGTTCATGGATGTGCGAGCGGCTTCTTTTACAAGTTGAAGAGTTGTACGGAGCTCAATAACAACTGGTTTAGAGGTAAGTGTTTATTGTCAGTATGTCAACCCGCCAAGAGTTATTTTATGCCGAAAGGTTTGGGAATCGCGTTCATTTTGTGTTTATATTTATATATTTTTTGTTTTTGTTTCGGAAGATGTATTTTTTGCACATGGTCCTGTCGAATACGAATATTTTTGTACAAATGTATTTGACCCATAAATGGAACTCTAACTGGTTTTACCACTCTGGGTCAAAGTAGATCTGGGAGTAATGCCAACGAAGGAGTCCTCTACACTACCCAGATTCGCAGAACCAAAGCTTTACCTTCAGATTCAGTTTAGCTTCATACCTAAGACACTTCATTTTAGGAGGTATTGCCCCTCTGAATGGTATAAGTTAAGTAAGTTGTTCGACCGTAGTCGAGGGCGACCTGAAAGCTTCCTTTTCAATAGCTACAACACCGAGGTGTAAAGGAGGGTGCTATTCCCATCCCTTGATTGCTCCACCTACTCTTGATCCGAACCGTATAATGCTGTGTTAAGCAAAGAGGTATCAAGTACCTTGTTTTGCGTCTTTGGTATGAATCGACCAGGGATTGAAACTAGTCTTCCGTGCCATTAGCGAACACTCTAACCATTTTGCCAATGAACCGGTAAGCCTCGTTGACAGAGTAAGTGTTATTTATTTCAGTTCTATTTCACATAATTCAGTTTAGCATAAGTACGCAGTTTAAATGTCAAAACAGTCCTATTTCAAGCAATTCAGTTTAGTATAAGTACACAGTTTAGGGTACTTATGCATCTATGTTCCGGGCCGATAACGGAAAGAATCGGAATATTCCGGAACGAAATTTAAGCAAGCAGACGATAAAATAAGTCAACCAATTTGTTGACAAAATGCATTAAAAAAAAAAAAAAAAAAGAAGAAGAAAGAGAAAAAGACAATTTTTAATGGATAACGTTACCAACCTTTTCAGGAGAAAAAGAATAAGAATATGGTAATTTTCAATATGAAAAAATTGTTTGAATTTTTATTTTATCTATTTGGCGGGGGGATGTATCATTTTTTTGTCTTTTTAAATAATTTTTTTTCGTATTTATGCACTGATTGTACCGTGCAGAAGTAATAACGTGTTAATTTAGAAATCCATTCTTACCATGGGGAGTGGGGTGTTTTGTAACTATTCTGTACTTTCACTTAACAATTTAATTATAATCCAGGTCCTGCATTTGGTGTTACGGCATCTCCAGGCATAACTTTCCCTCATTTTTTTTTTTTTTTTTAGGTGGCAAGGGTGCTCACATGACCGGCAACTTTTAATTTTGCCAATAAGGTTTTTTCCTCGGCAGAAATGGATCACCATTTGGGCACATTGTAGATTTTCGCTTAGCTGCGATAAATTCATGTTTACACTTGTTTGTAACTTAGTAAACAAATTGATTGAATTATTTATCTTAAATTTGATTAGCTGGGCGCTTCGGGATATTCCGATTCTTTCCGGAAATGCTCGGGAAAGTTTGGCTTTTTTACGGTATTATAGATGCATAAGTACCCAGTTTAGTTCTATTTGACCCATAGATAGGACCCTATCAGGTGCTAACATCCCAGGCCAGAGCGGACCTGGGAGCGATGGCAATGAAGAGGTACTTCGCATTCCCCAAATCTCAAGCATTAGATAGATGTAGATAAATCTTTCCATCCCAGTCCACACTCATTTCATCAGTTACTACTTACCAACATCCTACTTACCCTTGCCCAGTAGGATGGGGCTGTAGAATACACCGACTGCTTCCCTGCAGAGGGGTAAGACCTCCCACCAACAACGAGTGTCCTGATATGACACTAAATCTCATGCCCAAATCTCAAGCATTACTGGAACCTCACCATGAGATTTAGTGTCATATCCAGGACTCCCCACCAACGAGTGTCCTGGATATGACACTAAATCTCATGGTGAGGTTCCAGTAATGGTTGAGATTTGGGCATGAGATTTAGTGTCATATCAGGACACTCGTTGGTGGTGGGAGGTCTTACCCCTCTGCAGGGAAGCAGTCGGTGTATTCTACAGCCCCATTCTACTGGGCAAGGGTAAGTAGGATGTTGGTAAGTAGTAACTGATGAAATATGAGTGTGGACTGGGAAGGAAAGATTTATCTACATCCAGGATGTGATAGAAAGTCACTTTAACATTGCGGACCTTATTAAGAAGTATTCTTCCCTTGTATTCAGCGGTAAAAGTTCCTCTGGCTCTTTTTAAAGAAATAGATACCGTTTAGAAACACAGCTCCTTGGGATTAGATCAATTATTTCCATCTATATATATAACTTTTTTTTGGGGGGCTTGGTTTATTTATTTAACGAGGTACCTGAACTTGTCTATAAATTTCAAAAAACTGCTCATACTCGTTTGAAACATACATATTACGTTTTTTTTTTGCGTTTACATGAAGACCAGTGATTCCTGCTACATACTCCAGTCTATGCTACAGAGTTTCGGTTTGGGTAGGTGCATTTGCAGAAAGTGCTATATCACGTACCTCGGGAGCAGTGTCTCATCTACTGAAAGTGGCGTTAATATACACCCAGCGAAGACGTGGACTGCTATCGATCTTATAAAAGCATGATTTTTTTGCATAAAATAAAACGGGGTTTCTTCCAAGCTGTGGCTTTATCAATACTACAATATGGATGCACCACATGAACTCTAAGACGAACAAGACATGCGGGACACTGCTGAGGAAGTTAGGACGAACTCGTAAGTGATGTTCTTTTATGGACGCCTACACATGGACGTGCCAGTACTGGCTGACCAGTAAGAACTTACCTACATCAGCTCTGTACGAACACCACTACTTATCATAAGACTAAAAAAAAAAAGAAAAACTATTCAGATTTTTTTTTACTTTTATAAGTAGTGGTAGTGTGTTACCACAACAAAAATGTTCAGCTCTGATTTTCTTTCTCAGTTACAATAATGAATATCTCTTTAAAAGTTTTTGAACGACTCTCCTACTCGTGCATATTTGTAAACTTCACAATACACATGTTATCCACCCGAGTCACCTGGGGCTGTAGAATACACCGACTGTATTTCTGCAGAGCGGTAAGACCCTCACCAACGTTTGTCCTTGATATGGCACTAAAATGCATCTGATGGGTGTGGCTCCAGTCATGAAGTTTTGGGGAATGTGGAGTACTCCTTCATGGCCATTACTCCCAGGTCCGCTCTGACCCGGAGTAGTAGTACCTGTTAGGGTCCCATCAAAGAGTCAAATAGAAATATTCAATCATCTTTTAATACTTGAACCCATTTAACTGTGTGCAAACAAATGAGCTCGGGCTCGTTTAAAAATGTCACCTACAAACTATTCATTTACTAATCATATATACCTAAAATATATTTATAAACAGGATTTGGCTTTAAATAACCTATAAGGGTTTATACGTGTTATATCAAGCGTAGGGTTACAAGGAAAAGACAAAACACAGAGTAGCAAATCAAACAAGAAAAGCGAAAATTTTAGCAATTATATTAACAAACTAGAAACAAAAGGTTCTGTGGAGTTTTGACTGAAGGTCAAGGGCAATGGGAAAAGCTGTGTTGCCGTTTGATATCTGACTCCATTATTAGGTTATTTTATTTTACCCCACATTGGCTAGTTGGTGTAACGCCTTGCCCAAGAAAGGCCCCAAAAGAATTATACAAAAGAAAACAGTAACAGATAGGAGACGAAGACGTTTCTTTTATATTTTCCTTTATTTCCTGTGTTCAACAACCATTCCATGGATGAGGGAGTTTTCACTGAATACAATTGAAATGGTTGAATCCCCGAGTTAAGGTGTCTAAAATACGTTAATCGTTTCTTGCATATGCTTGTCCTCATTTGGTATTTAAAGCTTCCATAAGGGTTAGTTTCTTTTGGAAGTTTGTGAAAGTCCAGTTGTTTTAGCTTGTAGTTCCATTTCATAGTCTTTTATATTCCGGCATACTGTTAACCGAGAGATAGCTACTACTGGGTGAAAGGGACTAACCAACGCCTAGTCCAAAGACATATGCGTGGCACCCAGACACCCGTCAGCAATGATGTCAAATCGCTGGTCACTGCCTGAAAGAAATGAGCCTGTTCCCCCTGTCGGGAGGTTGCTTTTTCTTTACGCATGCGTCGTCCTTTTTTCCTGTCAGAAACCTCTGGGAGTTTCTGCAAATTTAATATTTTTTTTTTATTCAATTTAAAATATTTTTGAAAATTTTTTTATTTATTTATTCGTTCCCTACAGTTCAAACAATTGTGTTGTTGAATATGAAAATATATGTAAAATTGAGAAGAAAAATGTTTATAGTTGTATTGATAAGAATGAGTTAATTTTAGGAAATTTTATGTGTTGAATGGTAGTGGAATCGAGAAATAAAATGTTCCAATATTTGTGTTGGTAGGGGTGGGTCACAGACTTGCGCGGTCAATCAAAGTTTAGGTCGACTGGGAAGGAGAAACGTCGGTATTGAAAAAGTGGAATGTAGGTGGGGTAGTGATTCTCAGGTCACACGGCTTCTATCAAAAGCTGCAGTTGGGAGTTTAAGACGGGTATTATGTGAAGTTGAATGTTGTAGGCGACCGGCCGATGTTTAGCGTCTGGCTGTGCGTTCTTCTCTGTCTGGACCTCGAAAGAATCTCGTCTTATATAGTTCTCTTTTCCTCAAATCGGATCAACTTTGGTCTTTTCTTATTTTTTACTGCAATGGTCGAAAAATTACTTTTAATTCTATCTTTTGTGAGAAATTCTATCAACATT
This sequence comes from Sepioteuthis lessoniana, assembly GCA_963585895.1. Lineage (NCBI taxonomy): Eukaryota > Metazoa > Mollusca > Cephalopoda > Myopsida > Loliginidae > Sepioteuthis > Sepioteuthis lessoniana. The sequence goes on from OY757918.1 coordinate 75,952,520, forward strand.
TCACCGTGTGCGGAGCGTATGCGGAGAGACGCATTTTTTTCATTTTGGAAAAAATCTCGGCCCCGGCAACATCCGGTGAGTGTTTTTCCTATCTTGTTAATTGGAATTGCCATTATTCTGTTTGTACGATAAATCAGAAGAGATCTATATCAGTCATATAACATATGTTGTAAAATACAACCAACCAATCAACTAACCACAAGTTGTCTATAAATTTATTTGATAGCTGAGACAGTTGTGAATTTGCTTTCGAGACCTCATAGCCAGTGTTCAAGTTTAAGCAAAAGCCGGAACATCAAATTTTGATTTTCGAAACTAACGAGTCATATGGACTAAATCCGACGCAACGCACAAAACCAGTGTCGATATATCTTTTTAGATTTAAAGACTATATTGACTACTTACAAGGCTACACTTGATAAGTTTTTAGTATATTTACAGTAAAATCTAAAGTTCAAACTTAATAACTTGGTCCAAATTTGATTAATATATGTATTTACCCAACCCCTTCGCACGAGTCGGATAAAACACAAGGTCAACTTTTAAGCCGAGTTTAACAGGTTTTAATTCAGAGTTTTCTTTCTGCTAGACTGTTCGCCATATCAAGTTTAAAGAGCTCAGTCTGCCCAACTATTTACTCATAGCTGGAGGGAGAATAGTTGGATTCATATCGTTCTCTTGAGTTTCAGCGCTATTTGAAATGCTTACAGCTTCCTCTTGAATTTGAACTCAGATCGCTGCGTCCATTTCCTACGACGGTAATAATTACATCATGAGCGTTTCCATTAATTTGAATGATAAATTACTAAAATGCAAAACTTTACTACTCTTTTAATTATTTTTTAGATGTTTTTTGCAAACATTGGGATGTCAGGTTTTAAAGTTGGAGTGCACAATTGTAATTGATCTTTTGACTTTTTTGTGTCATTCACTTATCAACACTTAAGCGGAGAAAGGGAGCACATTGTATGGCTGGTCTAGGTCACTTGATAACTTGTCGCCAATCCTGAGATTGGCTTTGTACATTCTTCTTCTAATTTAGTAGGAGCGAACTGACTAGAGATCTTGGTTCCTGGGCAAAGAGGGTTATTAACCCCCCCCCCGACAACCTATCCCACAATACCATCCACTCTATGTAGACATGTACAATTTTAATCAGTTATTTGTTTCTTAAGTTCTATGTCTCAGAAAAATATAAAAATTTTATTAAGATGTTTATTTCTAGTGTTACAGAGTATAAATTTGCCTAGACCCCTTCACCATGAGCAGGGTGCAAAACAGGGTCAAATTTTCGGAGAAGCAGTACTATTTTGAATTCAGTTTTCCTTCTCCTAGACCGGTTGTCATACCAAGGCTGAAGAACCGAGTCTACCATACTATTTACCTATTGCTGTAAGGAAGAAGAGATAGATTCATGCTTTTCCTGGGAGCACCTGTAGGAAGTCAAACACAAACAACTTCGCCCAGGATTAGAACCCAGCTCGTCGAGTCTATTTCCCCAGACGTTAACCGTTACACCACGTGCCTTAGATGCTACGTAGATTCATAAGGAACATGTCTAACGGACTGTTGCAATAAAACAATCGGGATTTGTAATGTTAAAACATTTTAGATTTCGCTCATTGGGTCATTTGAGATTTCTTCAAAAATTAGACATTTTATTACTTAGGCCTTTTTGTGTTTTTGTTATTTTGGCACAACTTGACAACTCAATTGCTCAGCTCACCCTCGATCAGTAGATTAATGCATTTGAAAAATATGTGTTCGTTCCTTATTAGATGCTGCATGCTTTCGGCCTTGAGCTAAAATTGAGCAGTGCTTAGTTTTTGTGGAGCACTTTATGTGGTATAATGGTTAGTGAGCTACTCGAGCAGACCAACAATTGTTAGTGATTTCGATTCTCGCTGGCTTTGTTCCTAACAACTCGGGTCAGCCGGAAAGTTCATAGGCTGACCAAGATACTCTCATGGAATGTGACCAAACGAGGTTTATTTTTCAACCCTGTTCCCTTTGCAGTTAACACACTTCTTCCATCGGTGTTGCAGCGTTTGAATCCACTGGTCAAAAAAATCAACAGGAGATATGAATGACGTCATCATATGAACTTTCCAGCCTATGAATTTTTCAGCCCAGCCTCGTATGCTAAGCTTAGTAAAGGACATAAGTATTGGATGCGCCACATTTAGAACAAGCTCATCAGATCATGGGTGTGTTGTGTATTGTAATTTACTATGCTTTTTGCTTAGATGTGGCACAAGGCCGTATGAATAAGGCACCCAATGAGAATCGAACTCACTCGTGAAAAAACAAAAAACAAAACAAAAAAGAAATAAACTCTCTCTCTCTCTCTCTCTCTCGCTCTCTCTCTCTTTCTCTCTCCCCCCTTCTCTCTCTCTCTCTCTCAAACAGAACATAATCTACAATCAAAATGTTACAGTAGTCAAAGATATGATTGACCATCACAAGAAATCTAGACCCGGAAACACAATGAGAATCTAATTTCCGGTTCCGTGTGCGTTCAGCCAAATAATAGAAAACTGATATTGTAGCAGAATTAACAATCAGTGCAAACAAAGACTGGGTTTTAAGTGGAAAAATATTCTAATAATTCGTCAATATCATATGATTCAAATTTTGTATGCAATTTTAACACGGCAAAAATAACATTTACTAGCAAAACTTTGGAATCTCAATTGCATTAAAGCACTCTAAGTCAGAGAATAAAGCAATTTCCATTTTACAACTTAATAATTATAATAATAATAATAATAATAATAATAGTGTGGTGTCTTTGTGCTCACAACAATCATCATCATTTCTCAAGGGAGAAAACTCATTATAGAATATAGAGTATTTATTTATTTGCTGTTAATTATAATATATATTTTTTAACTGAGATTTTTATGTATGCAAAGAGCAAAAATGCAGTTTCTCAATTTAGGCAGAAGCTTACCTCCTTTTAAATTGTAATTACTCTCTCTCTCTCTCTCTCTCTCTCTCTCTCTCTCTCTATATATATATATATATATATATATATATATATATATATATATATATATATATATATATATATATATATATATATATATATATATATATATATATATATATATATATATATATATATATATATATATATATATATATATATATATATATATATATATATATATATATATATATATATATATATATATATATATATATATATATATATATATATATATATATATATATATATATATATATATATATATATATATATATATATATATATATATATATATATATATATATATATATATATATATATATATATATATATATATATATATATATATATAAACGGCACAGTGGTAGAATGTTCGCTAATGGTCCAGGTGACCGGGGTTCAATCGCAGGTTGAGTCATACCAAAGACTCAAAAATGGTACTTGATGCCGCTTTGCTTAACACACAGCATTATAAGGTATTGATCAAGGATAAGTGGAGCAATCCAGGGAAATGAGTAGCGCCCTCCAGTACACTTCGTTGTTATAGCTATTGAAAAGGAAGTTTCGGGTCGCCCTCGACTACGGCTGGCCAACTTTGAATATTTTTTTTTCATATTATATATATATATAGAATATTCCCATGTTAAATACTTCATCCAAAAAATATTTTCGGATGAAGCATTTTTCATATGTTATATGTTGGGTATTACCCACCTTTTTCCATACAATGAACTAGTCCATCTGCCATATATAGCAGTAGCTACTAATACCAGTGAAGACTAGAAGGTGAAGAGCAGCTTCTTATAGGAATAGTATTAGAGCGTTGGAGACTGGAGATCGCACTAGATCACCTTACTTACTACCGTAATAACGGAAGCCAATACTATCGTTGGACTATATCTTTATTCTGTATTCACTAATCCTATGTTCTTGTCTTCTAATAGTCTCTCTATTGTATATACTTTTTCCTGAGAATATATTTCTATTTTCTCTCATATCGTGGTTTGTCCTTTATTTAATATTACACGCGTTCACTAACCAGAACGCAACATTATATATACCCTGAAGATGGTTTATGAAAAAAAAAATCAAGTAAAAAACAAAACTACATTGACATATTATCATATATAAGAATATATCCTCTGAACATTTTCTTTATTTTTATATACCATCGGATTTATTTTGATTTTTCTCTAATATATATACATACCCTTCTAAACGAGCAGGATGAAATACAAGATCAATTTTTCAATGGAGTTTAACAGTTAAATTTCATCATCATCAAGCCGTAGTGAGATGCACAGTTCCCTGACTTTCTCTTGCCATCCATTCCTGTCATCCATCTATCTTGGCAGGTCATCTAGGCTCATCCTGTGTCCGCACACATCTGATGTAAGTAAATCTTTGATGGTTGACCAACACTGTCACGTCTCTGTGTAAGAGTCTATAAGAGAACGTCACTTATGAGTTCGTTTTTGCTCTCCAGTAGTAAACCGTCTTATGTTCGTCTTACTTGCATGGTTTATAAGATGGAAAGTAGATGGCCGTGCAGCTGCTGTTTGGCCATCTGTTCTCATCTCACAAACCAAATATTATCATAAAAAATGTAATAATCACCTTCATTTTTAACGACTCCAGTCCAACGCAAAGGCAAATTTTTTATTCCATGTTTACTGAAATCTGGCTCTTTCCCCGAAAAACAGTTTGAAAGATCGTTTTCAGCTTCTTTGTTTCTGAATATTTTACCCCTTATGAAATGTTCTAGGGATCAAAACAAATGAAAATCTGTAGGTGTAAAACTAGTATGGAAGATGTGGAAGAACTTCCTATCATAACGATTTCGTCTTTTCTTAGGTTTGTTAGTCTACAGTCGTTAAAAATGAAGATGATTACATTTTTATGATAATATTCTGATAAATTCAACTGAAATTTTTGTTACAACCTCAATAATAAAACGTAATTGCTTGTTGCGGAGCCAATAAGTATGTGGACCCCGCAAATGAGTTATCTGCAGATCACTATCGGTCTGACACCTCTCCAGGTGTCGGGTAGCACTTCGGCCGGCCGTGTTATCTGCGGCACGGATCTGGCCGAGTGTGTCTCGGCACCTGGAGATTTCCTTCGGCCTCAGGGGGCCTTCCCCCCAGGCTTTTACCCCCTTTCGAGGGGGGTTCGGTTCATTGCCCGGCGCCTGAGGCGCCCCTAACAAGGGGAATGCCGACGGGGCCGAGGGCACTTTTGGCAAACTCCGGGCGCGTGTGGGCTACGGCCCTGCGCCCGGTCCCACCCAAAAAAGGCCTTTGCCATACATGCCCGTAAGGTGGGGCGTGCATCAAATACCGCAAATGAGTTATGTGAATGAGAACAGCCAAAACAATATGAAGGAACAAAGGCGAGGTAACAATAATAACAAGTGACAATTTATTTGTCGTATTTACAAGCGTGTATGTAAATGTCCGTAGCGGTTGTATGTAGTCTTCAGCTAGGATGGGTTATGTCGTTAGCTGGTATAGTCGCGTTGTAGATGTTCGCAGCTGGGCGTTCGACGAGGGTCGCTGGCGTAGGTCGAGTCGTGGAGATACAACTGGATGTTTGATGCTGGTAAGCTGAGGTCGGTTGAGTCGTTGAGTACAGCTAGATGTTTGATGCTGGTAAGCTGAGGTCGGTTGAGTCGTTGAGTACAGCTAGATGTTTGATGCTGGTAAGCTGAGATCGGTTGAGTCGTTGAGTACAGTTGGACAGTCGTCGCGGGCAGCTGAGGTCGGTCGAGGTTGGTAGATCGATATCCCCGGTTATGACGGTATGTTGTGGTTAACCAAGGGTGTGTCGATCCGGTTACTGGCTCGTACGGCGGGTCGTACGTGAGTCAGGTGTTGCAGTGGTAGGGCAATCCGTAACAGCGAGTCGTTACGTGGACTGCGTGGTACCTTGCAAGAGCGTCGAGGTCGAGGAAAGGCTAGGGCTTTTGCCGGGCCCCCTAGCCGTGCGGACGTATCGGACGGGAGCGAAAGCTTTGCTGTGTCAAAGCCGTGCGGACGATGGCTATGGCTAGGTTCGCGCCAAAGCCGTGCGGACGTATCGGACGGGAGCGAAGGCTTTGCCGTGCCAAAGCCGTGCGGACGAATCGGACGGGAGCGAAGGCTTTGTCGTGTCAAAGCCGTGCGGTCGATGGCTATGGCTAGGTTCGCGCCAAAGCCGTGCGGACGGGAGCAAAGGCTTTGTCGTGTCAAAGCCGTGCAGACGAGTTGACCGGCCATGGGGCCGAGGCTAAGATGGGCGTTATCTTAGCGCTGCGCAGATAGCGAAGCGGTAGCTAAAGGCTGGACCGTGCCATTAGCGCTGCGCAGCTTATCGGACAATCGGAACCGAGCGAGGGTTAAGACCGGTTGGTCTTAGAATCCGTCTTCATGTTTGCCACCTGGCCGTCTATTTCGACTGGTCATTACTGACCGCCAGAGATGCTCTGACCCGCAGACAGAGACCTCTTATGGTCCTTAAAAGGACCTTTGTGCATACCTATGTAGGTGGGAGAAAGGCAAATCTACCACGAGAGGTGGGATCCACGCCAGAAGGTAAGGTGAATGCAACCACACAAAATGCAGGATTCTTCCTTAATGAGCTTCGCCAAGAGCTAGCCGACGAGCGTTGAAAAAGGGCCTGTTGATATGACGAAAATGCTGTGACACACAGCTCCTGCCGCATGAATATGGAATTCTTTTGTAAAAAAAATGAGTGTAGCCATTAGGTATTTTTTTAACCTGCTATAAACTGGCGACGACTATTGGTTTCAGTTTTATCAAGTTATTTTTGGCCGAAGTGCTTTGTAAATATTAATTTTAATTCATCCTTTTCTTTTAGCTATAACGAGATGTCAAGGTCGTTAGAAAGAAAAAGGGCTTAGTCAGTTCCGGCCGTACCCGGATATAATTGTCCTAAAGCGGGCGTGTAACTTGATATGTTTATGTTTATCGGCAGGTCGCGGCATGCTTTCCAAACATTGTAATATATAGATATTATGATCCGGAAACAAAGCGTCATAGATTAGGAGTAGAATGTAGTAGAAAGAAACTTGTATTTTTGTTTGGCGCGTAATTTAATTTGACTGTTAGAGTCGCTGAACATTTTCACCCAATCAGGATGACCTGTCCAATTCAGCCCGAACCATATTTCCTAGCAGCACCAAAAATTGAAGAAAGCCCGCGAAACTCTCTCTCCCTCAGAAATCCTCAATGGGAACGGATGTCTTATCGTCTGCTCCTGAATAGCAGTAGCAGCATCATACACTATGAGAAGAGCCGTCTAGTTTATGAACCCCTTGGGTCTATTCTTCTAGACCAAGGGATCCTAGTTAAAAACAAATTAGATGATACACTCTAACAACTTCCTACCTTCTTTCTTTCCTACGAGACCTCGCAGCATACCAGCGTAAACCCCTTTACTTCATGTTGCCATTAAAAACAGATACAAAAACCTAACGACGTCTTCGTTCTTTTCCACCACCTTTATTTTCCATCAACATTTAGCGAGGGGATAACAACCAACGCTACCAACGAAATACCAACGCTACCAATGTAATACCAACAAAACCAACTTAAACCTTAAACCAAAAACCCAATAATAATAATAATAATAATATCCCCATCGCTATAAATGGCGACCTTCCGACTTGTGAGAACACGCAAGCACATATAAAAACAAATTAAATATACCACTACAAAATGGAAATTAAACATCAAAACACAATATCTCTCCCTACAAGAACACGCGCAACTTATTACGTCCAAAGAAAACAAAAAATAGCAGTAGCAGCATCATACACTATGAGAAGAGCCGTCTAGTTTATGGACCCCTTGGGTCTATTCTTAATCCAATATTAATTCAATGTTCATTTTTCTTTACTATCTGTCACGTAATAGCTCACGGAGACGAAGAGGTAAGACTGATACTATCCTCCCGTTGAACTAACACTATCTAGCAGTCAAAAAGTGACCGTTGAGAGAGAATGTGGGTCACAGAGGAGATTGACCAGATGTTCGCACTTAGTGACCTCAGGTCGCCGGACATCGGAAGGGGAAAGAGAGAGAAGCCAAATGATTGGCGGGGACCCCAAAACGGAAGTGGAGTTCCCTTCCCCTCAGCGGAAGTAAAGGACAAAAAAAGGTAGTTTTGAGCAAGGCTCGTGGCAGACGGACCATAGCCATTTTACTCCGGGCTGAAGACAAAAAGATTAACTGAGACATGAGAGACCCGAGTCCCTCAAGCCAGTACTAAAAACAGAACCAAGTCTAGTAGCCCGTGAAAGAAGAAAATTCTCCAGTGGAACCCCGTCGAAAATAAGATAAGTAACTTTGGGGACATTTTTCCTTTACACCCAAATTTCGTTTACCACTCTCTCTCTCTCTCTCTCTCAATTTGAAGAAGGACAAAAGTCAGAAAAGACATTTATATTCGTGGACTGTCCAATTATATGTTTTTGACACTCTGAACGTGTATATATAAGTAGTAAAGGAATTTATGTATTTTCATTCTTACCATGTGGTCTATGTTGTTACTTCATGCTTTCTTTCCAGCTTCTATTCGCCTTATGTTATCTTGCTTAGAATTGTCCTATTAATTCCTAAAGTATCACACGGGAAACCGGAGTTGCCGACTGCTACAATATTAATATTATTACGACTAAGACCTATAGGCCCGTATTCTTCTGTTATCTAAGGGAAAGAAGTTTAGCGGCCTGGTGGGTGTGTGATAGTGTGAAATTTGGAACCCCTTTGCCAGCGGTGGTCAGTCTGGCCCTAAATTATTCCCTCACGTAATATGCCAGTTCTTATATGCCTGAGAGAAAAACTCTGAACAAGACTTATTCTGTAGGGGATCAAGTGCCAACCTGCCCCGTCTTCACACGTGCGAAAATAAAGTCCCGTTTTGGGATTTTAGTCGATTTGCCGTCACATATCGAAGTATTGTTTATAATGAATTTGTGTCTCAAGGACAAACAAATTTACTTTTGTCTGTACGCTAACACTTATATATACATATATATACAAAAGTAGCCCTGAAATTGATACTTCCTATTTAATTTTGTTAATCCATGACATCAAAGGTGGAGTTGGTAGTGTGGCAGTAGAAATTAAACCTCCCCACCAATACCATACAGTTATTTACTTTGTCTTGTTATAGATAACAGCTGACTGATAATTTGGCACAATCGAGTCCGATGAAAGTCCATATGAAACAGAGTTGTGTTATTGAATTCTTCTAAGTGGGAAAGATTTGATACCCATTGACATTTATCGACCCTTAATGAACATTTACAGTGAATGTTAGCACAGTTAGCAATGGAAATGCATTTAATCAGTGACGGCACTGTTGTGTGCGGAGCTGAATGTCGGCTTCAAGGCGTTGAAAACGGTATTGGCAACGTTGTACTTAAACAAAATCTGTGCCAGGTGGATCCTTAGGATGCTCACACAAAAATAGTCTGTAAGGACTTGCGGAAGCACTATAAGACTAAATGAGACAGGTTTCCTTGACCGTGCCATCAGCAGTGATGCAATTTGGCATCACCATTACGAAAGGAATAGTGCAGATTTTTATGTGCAAGACAAGCAGGTTCTTGCTCATCGCTGCGAAAATGGTGGTGACAATGAGGAAAAATAGACTTTTGTACCCTTCTCTATCGAACAGTGTTATTATGGTTCTGATACTAGTTTGGAGGTATCTATTTTTAAACTGTTGATTAGTTGTGTTTTATGTCATATCAACCCTTCTAGCTTATTTACTGCCAAATCCTATTCACACACACACACACACACACACACACACACACACACACACACACACACACATATATATATATATCCTTAGAGCCTTCGGATCGCCCTCGACTATAGTCGCCAACTTTACTTATATATATATATATTATAATTTCTCAAAACTGAAATTTCAGCACCAGATATAGTTTAGTGTCATACACAGGACACTCTTTTTGGAGGTGTCTTACCCCTCTAAAGGGGGTGCAGTTGGCATATTCTAAACCCTTGTATACAGAGTGCTGGGTGTTTTTCTCCGTAATATCATTTGCATTTAAGGATGAAACAGCGAGAGACAAAATTATTTGGCTGTATTGTAGTCAGGCTACTGTCAAGACTTCCTTGTTACATCAAACCTTTAACAGATGGAAACTCAAGTTATAACCGGTAAAAATATAAATTTCTATTCTTTCGAATTTTTTGTACTCAAAGCTGTGTGACATGATTCGTTGTGCATACTATTCGCCAACTTGAACAGACGGAGGAGTTCCTATTGCGTAACGGCTAAAGTGCTGGACTGCGGCCTCAAAGTATGCTACTTTGTACTCCAGTCGCTCTATGACATTGACTTTCGGATTAATATTCTTGGGAAAGGTATGAACCTTCTCGTCCACTCCAGCTATAGGTTAAATTGAAGCACTGCTATTCTTCTACGAGAATGGCTTTGGCATTAAATTACGTACGAAGGTTGATATGCTATTAAACAAAGAAACTAAACCAAATCTGAACAGATATCTATTTAAAACTAATATCTCTATTCCAGTATTTGTTGTAGTTTTCTTGAAAATAAATAGGAGGCATTACATTCGGAGCGCTTATATATATATATATATATATTCAGAGAGGGAGGACGAAATTTCTCATTTTTAAACGAGGTTATTTCGATATCTGCTTCTTAGAAGTTGAATTAGTAACCTTGCTATTCCCAGTTGATGCTGTAATAACTGCGTTGCCAACTAGAATAAAGTATTTTAAACTGTTAAAAGGAAAACTGTGTTTCTAAAACATTTGTCCCTGATCGATCAGGAGACTCTCATTATCTCTGCTACTACTTTTTTTAAAAAATTGTCTTGATTGATTAGTCGTTTGCATTTGACACTGTGCAGGTCAAAATACACATGACAGAACACTGACATAAGTTGTAAATGATACGAAAAAAAGGGAAGAAATAAAGAAAAGAATTATTTATTGTAAGTTGTCAGTGGTGGCAAAAAATTACCGAATGTGTGTGTGTGTGTGTGTGTGTGTGTGTGTGTGTGTGTGTGTGTGTGTGTGTGTCGGGAATCAACTTTTTTTACCTTTCTTGCAAAATTTTATTTGCCCATCGTTTATTCACTATTCGCTCGATGTTGGCGTCGACATTTAGGAGAATGACGTCATCCTTGTTGACATCTTGTCATTAGCAAGAGTCATGGAGAGATGATAGGCAATTTATTCTTATCCTTTCCATACTATTTATATTTATCAACGTAAATACTATTTCATCCGTAGCTATCTATTTCTATTCTAATAGTTTGCATCTGGGGAGAGAGAGACAGAGAGACAGAGAGAAGGAGGGAGAGAGAGAGAAAGAGAGAGAGAAGGGGGACAGGAGGAGGAGAAGGATAGATTTTATCAAAAGCAGACAATATTTTTATTCATTTGATTTTAAGTTGTTTTTGTAGGGTACGGCGTTTGCTTTTTGTATCTATGCATCTGTGAGATTTGAAGGCTTTGAAGGTCAGGGGCTAAGGGCAAGGCTGTGTTGCTGTAAATATCTGACTCCATATATTGGTTATATTATTTTACCCCACGTTGACTGGCCGGCGCAATGCCTTACCCAAAGAAAGTCCCAAAAGAAATATACAAAAAGAAAAGATAGAAATAGATAAGAGACGAAAACATTTCTTCTATACTTTCCTTTATTTATTGGGTGCAGGGACTAACCGACGCTACGTCCCAAGACGTAGCGTGGTGCCCAGAACACCAGACAGCAAAATGGTGTTGTTGGTTCGACGGACACTGCCTAAAAGAGAAAGATAATATCGTCTAATTTTTAAAGAGGAAAATCCTTTTTTCTTTTTACGCATGAGTCATCTCCTTTTCCGTTAGAGACCCCTGGGAGTTTCTTCAATTTAATAGTTTTCTTTTTATCTATTTATTTATTTTTTAAAATTAAATTTATTTATTTATTTATTTATTCGTTCCCTACACATCGCAACAATTTTGTCTGTGATTTTATCCGTGCAAAATTTTCCAGCGTATATATGTGTATATATAGTTTTGAAACAGAACGCTACAAACAGTAATAAAATGCTAAGATTTTTCCCTTATCATCGTTTCCTTTTAAAATTGAATATCTTTCTGAAGAGACAACATAACAAATTACATTGCCCTGATGATGGTTTAATTCAAAAACTGAAACATGGGCAGATAACTCAACAATAAATGAAATTATCTTCTGAATACATATATATATATAATTGTTGAATCGTTTTTGTTATGCGGATTTATCTTTCATCGTAACTGGCGTGAATTATTGACAGTAAAGATTGTCAAATAACAAGTCACACTCAAAGTAGTAAATAACTACTTGATATAGATGGTTTGGTTTATTTGTTGAAAGACATATCAACCCCTTATGGACTATTTGTGGCCGAAATTTGATTTATTTGTAAATGTTTGGTTGTTATCATATCCATTTATATTTTTTGATGTTCCACATTCAGCTTTTAGTTTTCAAAATTAGGAAAACATTTGCATACACCTAACTAGCTTAATTTATGCATGCATGTATTTACCCAAGCCCTCCGCTACGGGTATGATGAGACACAAGGCCAACTTTTAAGCAGAGTAAAGCTGGGTTTAATTCAGAGTTTTCCTTCTCTCTAGACTGGTTGCCTAAACAAGGCTAAATAACCCAGATTGCCCTACCATTGGGGGGGGGGCAGGGGGCGAAGAAGATATGAATTCATGCCTTTGAGCGGAGTAAAACATAATCCGCCCCTAATGGCCAATTTCATTTCCTACGGTGATCGACGTTACGCTAAGCGCACCTGCGCAATTCGTGCATGTTTCGTTTAGTTAGGTCTCGGATTGCTTACAATACCTGCTGTTTCTAGCTGGTCACTGATCTAAGAACTGAACAAGCTCAATGCTGCTTAACATTGATCTAGCAGAAATCAGTGCCTTAAGTATGACTCGATCATGTAGGAATTGGATCAAGTGGGCTTTGGTAACTGAAATCTCTGTCATCTAATCGGAGTGAGAAGAGGTAAAAAAACGGATATGAAAAAATAAAAATCGGGCCGGTGAGCTAACATTCTCAAGTTAAGTTAAACTGCTTTTTCAAAACAGGCAAAAAAAATTGTCTCAATCACCTGGAATGGGTTGTTACTAAACTTTCCAGGTAACCAAAATCCTTCTTAACCAGTAACTTCTAAAAAGAATTCAAGTCTTATACCTTTCACGCGACACAAACACGCAACTTTCATCCACCTTTTGCCAAACCCCAAAGAAGAGAGTCTTTTTCTCTAAAGCAGAATCTTAATCATGATTTGGTGTTGGTAAAACTCATAATGCCGAGTAAGCAGAGAAATACAGAGTGTTCCGACCCGTTCAACGACAGAACTACATTGCTGCTCGCAGAACAGGTTTCGAGAACAAAGAACTTTCTATTCCGTACGCGAACCGGGTAGCTTTCAAGAAGCTTGCACAACAGCGATAGGACCGGGCAGTGAAAAAAGGCGTGCGCGATCGACTTCTCCAAAACATTACACCGGACGCACTTTGGTGAAATTGTCAGATGCGCTGCGAAAAGCCTCTTGCCGACCCAGAACTTGGATCGAGCTCCTTGGTGAAAAGTTTCTGAAAGTAATTACGAAACTCCTAGTAGTCTGACGTTGTCCAATCGCGATATGTTGCTGTGAGGCATGTCTTAATTCCTCAGCTCGTAGTTCTTGAGCCATGTTCGTTGCCTAGCAAGACATAACTCTAAAGAAGAATTTTAACTTTGCCACTCCTTTTTATATGCAACTTTGGTCACGTCATCCAGCGGCCATTTTGAAGGTAAGGGATGTAATCCCTAAAGTCATAAATCTCTCCATTTTTCAAGTTTATCAGTGTAAATGTTTAAACCACCTACTCCGTATTTTTTTAATGTATACACAATATATGTTTGATGATATTTGACTATGATAGACTTGGATTTCTTATATATCAGTTGAATATGAATGTGTTTGGATAAAGAAGTGAATACACGCAAACGCGTATACACGTAAGCATAAGAAATTATCGATTAACGATAGTATAAAGAAAGTGTATAATCTTGGCAATTTCAGATTGATTGTCACCTCAATAACTTTGAAAGGATGTTGAAAAAATAATCCATACACACAAGCATTACATGGTTTTGAAGACCCTTAGTTGTAAACATTTCGACCCCATGATATTTTCGGTTTTCCTTTCAACACGTCAGCGTTTTTAATCCTACTGTACTTAACCAAATGACTTTGTAATATTTTCAGGTTGTTTCGAGAAGGTTATCATTTGATCCCGGGCGACGAGAGAAGTTGACAAACTCATATTTTATATTTTTTGAATTTCTCTTTTTATTCATATGTTTCCTCATTATTACAGTTAGCCTTTCTTTGTAAGGTTTCTGAGATTTTCATACCGTCATTAGAGAGAGAAGAGTTCCTAACCCTCTTTAGCATGGTTAAGAAAAACTAAAGTTCTCAAATGATTTTAGGGTAGTCTTTTTGGCATTGTGGCAAAAGTGCTGGACTGTGACATCGTAGTAAGCGAGTTTGAACTCCAGTTTCGCTATTATGTTCATTTTCTGACTATTGCCCTTGGAAAAGGTATGCAACTCCTTATTAGACCAAGCAATCGGATTATTACTATTTAGTACCACGAATGTTCTTTTACAGTGGTGGCATTAGCATTAAATAACCCACGAAAGTTGATATGCCATTAAACAAATAAACCAAACAAGACCGATTAAATTTTAACCTCGTCATGTTATTCTTTGTAAGAAACATTTTTCTATGTACGAGCCCAACAATAGTGTTAAGTCAATGATGCAAGATTTGAATTAACTGACAAGATAACGACATCAAGACACTGGGCGTGTGCGTAACTATAAATTTAAGTGGAAAATCCAGATAATGATTCACGTGGTTCAAGTTGAAGAGACTATTTTTCAAAATGATAAGTCGTGCCAATAAAGGAATCCTCTGTGCTGTAGTAAAACTGGCCCCTGGTTCTTGTTAATCGACAAACTATATCCGTTCGACGTTCTATATCTCAACTCAAACTCTGAAAAATACTAAAGTAACTTGGGAGCGTAATGGCTAAAATGCAGGACTTTCGGCCTCGACGTAAACAAGTTCAAACTCGAATGGCGCTATTACATCCACTTTCGGACTAATACATTTGGGAAAGTTATGAATCCCCTTATCCCTACTGCTATAGGTAAAATGATATAACTGTTGTTCTTTTACAAGGATGACTTTGTTATTAGACAACCCAGGAAAGTTGATAATCCAATAAAACAAAAGAAACCAAACCAAACTTTTTTTCTTTCTCCACCACATAACAGTCCAACTACACAATCAAAGCTGAGACAACTCATTCACAATTCTAAATCTCGGTTTTGGACACTTACATCAGATCTCAATTTGCATATGACATTAAATAACCTACAATTTTGATCTGTCATAAAACAAAATCAAACTAAACCAATTATCTTGTATAACCTTTTAGATTGTCATTCACCGGGCAAGTACTTAACTCTCGGGCCAAAATCGTACTCAGTTTCCAACTATTTTCCGACTATTTTGTTTGTCAGTCTGTCATCGCATAACTCAGTGTATGGAAAGGTCCCTGTGGCGTAGTGTCTAAGGTGCTGGACAGCGACATCGTAGTGACAGAGTTCAAATTCCAGTAACGCTATAATGTTCACTTTGTTATATAGCGGGATTCAGATCTCTTCCGATTTACGATTTCATTCAAAAACAAGCAATATTAATAAGCACTCTATTCAACCTTAATTGTAAAACTGCTGTTTTGTGGAAAATATTTTTTCGAATTTATTTCTATCAACATTGAATTTTTGCACAAGTTTCCATACACCCAGGCATTTACTGTCATATGAACATTTATTTTGGTAATTCAAGGGTTTTCATAACAACCTATTAGCTTTATTGCAATTAAACACTGTGGGGGTTTGCCTGCCGAACAGTTCTGCTATTTAGTGCAAGTTAACACAAAAGGCTATCACCACCCGTGTTTGCCAAATAATACTGTTAATAGCCTCAAGAAAGCGTGGTCAAAGCAGAACATAACGAAAGAGCGCTAAACGGATTTTTTTTTCGAACTCGACAGTGTATTGAAACAGGCATTCCAGTTCACACGGATAGAGAGATGGCGCCCCAACAACCTCATGTAGCCTTACACACGAGAACATTTCTTAAATATGTAAGTCTTCATTCAACACTTCCATTCTCTCTCATACGTACGTATATTAAGGACTTTATAACTTATACAAAATACTCTTTCAACCACAACAGGACATTTCTCTATATAACCTATTCATGTACTTCTTTTAGTTTTTCATGTAATTTTTGTATCCACACTGTTAAGTTGGCTCAGGCAATAAAATGTTCTTGTTAATTCGTCGTGAATTGTTCTTGCATTATTCCAAAAGAGAAATATTTAACCACGATACCACAAGTATCTACTACAAGTGTCCGTATTGTTACCTCTCACACAAAAAATGTTGGCGAGGAGTTATGGTACTTCGATGTGATAAACATACAAAGATAACCTTCAGTCGTCGATAACATAACCTCCACTACAGGACTATTACTAGTGAAAATAACTGACGCCTTTTCCACATTAATTTTGTCCTGTTTCTGGGGGAAAATGACCCTTTTGTATCTTTTAGTTTGAGACGCCTGGCATCACGTAAGGGTGGTTAAACCTAATTTTAATTTGGGATGTCAAAAATTAAATTACACTGTCTTATGATTTAAATGCCTTTTTTCTAAAGTGTATTTTCAAATAAAAACTGGTATAAATATTAGTGTGTATATGTGTGTGTGTGTGTGAGAGAGAGAGAGAGAGAGTGAAAGAGATTTTAAAAGCAGACAATTTCTCTTTCCTTAAATTTTATTTGATTCAAAGTTTTTTTACATTTTTTTTTTTGTGTATGGAACTCTCCCTGTAAATAAAGACTAGTTAATCACATACATCAGCAAGCTTAATATTTTTATGCAGATTTAGGCGTGAAACTTTGCATGGGTGCTTGAAATCTTGTGGTTACAGTCTAATGTTTTACCGACAGACGATAGTAATTTACTAAGCTTTTTGCTTAGATAAAGCACGAGGTCGTATGAATGGAGCACCCAATGAAACTCGAACTCACTCATGAAGGTTTGCTAGTCTAGCTTGCTAACTATTACACCACCGAGGTACCCTTTTACCTACAGACAATAGTTGCATAGCAACTTAGGAACAGTATTTATGTATCAGGAAATGATTTGCCCTCTACCCCATTTCTCCAGAAAAGCAAATTAAAAATATGACTGGCCTGGTCTGAGAATGACTACCAATGGCAGCCAACCTACCTCTTGGCAAAATTCCTGTTCTCCTACTCAGTTAGATCCAATAATAACTCTCCAAAATTAAGGTTTTTCTTGTATTTTACTGGCAATGCAACTGCTAAGAACAAGAGGTTTTTGCTTCATGGAAGAATCGATGATAATCAAGTGATTTTTTAAATTCATTTTTTAACTTATCAGTTACTATGTTTTCTGGATTATAAGATGAAAGTACATATAAGACATCATGAAATTTCGTTCAAAGAATCCTATGCATTTTTTCATAAAGTTATTGAAAATGAGATCTGTTTTCAGATAATGTCAGTTCTTACACCTGGCGCACAATATAATCGCTAGAGTCTTTTTGTAGGCTTCTTGAGAAAGAGATATTTCTTTAAGCTAACGTATTTGTAAAATATTTAATGTAAGAAATAACATGCGTTTAATGTAATGTTTTGAGCTTTTTAATTTCTTCTGCCATTATTTCACATCATTGATAATTAAGAGTAATAGCTTTTCTTATTCTATTATAAAAATAGTTTTTTCTTCTATAATAGTAATAATTTTTTTCTTTTTCTATAATTGTAATGGCCTTTCTTCTTCTATAATAGTTATAGTTTTTCTTCTATAATAGTAATTTTTCTTTTTCTGTAATAATAATAACTTTTTTCTTCTATAATAGTAATAGTTTTTTCTTCTATGATAGTAATAACTTTACTTTTTCTATGATAGTGATAACATTTATTCTTCTATGATTTTAATAAACTTTCTTCTATAATAGTTATAACTTTTCTTCTATTTCACTGTCGGTTGCAGTTATAGAATACGCCGACTGCAGAGGGGTAAGATCCCCACCCAAAGCGAGGCTACCTATTGATAGTGACACGTAATCCGGGATTACAGAAGGTGAGCAGTCCATGACCTAGCAACTGAAGTGGTCACGTGTCTTTCAACACTCCACTTTGGCTCTTACTGGGCTAGACGGGTGGTCGGAGAGGCTCTATCAGATCAATCAACTGGACATGTCAAGCCCTAGCGCCTATATAATTGTGTGCCATTACCCACGCGGCGGGGTGATTGGCCGTTGATCAGTCTTCTATCTAGTGCTGACCCCGTTGTTACTTCTTACACCCGGCCGATTGGGCACTCCACAAGTTAAAGAACAAAAAAATAAAAACCAACAAAAATCAGAGGTAGGAAGGAAGAAAAGACAAAACACGGATTTAGGACAGTAAAACATACGAAGACGAGGTCTGGCACATTTTTGTCATTCTGTGAGTTTATATATGGTTATCACGAGAACTTAGCGTAAATCCTAAACAGCTACCAAGAATGCTGAGTCATCTCTGGTCATCACCTTCCATTTCTCTGGCTGCGTCTCTCTCCTGACTGCAAGACCTTTCTCTCTCCGAGTTTTAGACTTAACTGCTAGACTCTCTTGCTGCTTCCCTCCGGCACTGCATCTTGGACTCGATTTCCTCGCGTCTTTGACTTGACTAACCGGCCCCGCATCCTGGACTTGACTGCTTCGTGTCTTTTACTTGCTTGACTGGCCCTACGTTCTGGGCTGGACTGTCCTGTGCCTTTTACTTGACAGACCAACCCCCTTGGTCCTTGCTGCCCCCTACTTCCGGTCTCGTGGGTTCACGTGGGCCCAGCTCTTTGTGTGATCTTCGTGCTAAAATTGACAAAAACAAAAAATACCTTCCGGACAGTCTGACGCTGTTCAAAGATGCTGAAGATAAGATCCTTTCTTTAGCCACCCATCCATGTACACACAGAGACCCACACACATACATACATACATACATACATATATATATATATATATTTAACGAAAGGGCAAATTGTAATCTACCCCTTGTTACATTAAGAAGGAAAGAAGTACAGGAATGAGGACGAGAATATTGAGGAGTTTCAAAAAGTTTAATGACAGGCAGAAGATAACCCTTGTGCTGTAAGTCGCAGGATAAGGAAGAAAACGGTTGTAAATGAAGTACCGGTATTAAGACGCCGAATGTCAAAGCAGGAGTTGAGATGCTGTCGTCAGGACAGGAATTAAAATGCTGAAGTTAAAAGCAGGAGTTGAAAATATCCAATTTGTTTCGTCGAGGATCCGTTAGTTTAGAAGGAAAGATGAATGATGGAAGAATGATTTCCCAGACATCAACGGTCTCCTCATTGTGCTCAGCGGACTGTTCGAAATATGTGAGAGAGGGTCAGTGAAGAAGAGTCAGTGAAGAAGAGTGAATGTGGTCTCTCATGTTGGCTGGTTCTTCCTGCTGCTACGAAGCGAAGAGAGAGAGAGAGAATGCGTGTTCTGTCATGTTGACAGGTCTGTCCTGCTCGAAAAGCCTGTGTGAAAGAGAAAGTTTGTGCTCTATCATGTTGGCTAGCTTGTCCTGCTGCTTGGGGGCGAAGAGAGAGGGTGTGTGCTCTCTCACGTTGGCTGGTCTGTCCATGCTGCTAGCAAGGGAAGAAGCGAAAAGAGGGCGAGAAATGGTTAGCGCGGCCTATTATATTGCCCCGGGGAGGTGACCCGGACAGAATGGCATCAGTCATTCTCATTGGACGAAATGTGTAATTTCGAATCTCCAACGGCCAAAGCAATTCCCGCACAAAATAATAATTTGAAATTCTTTCTGCCACACACACACACACACACACACACACACATATATATATATATACATGAATGAACATTATTGTGCCACGATTATCCCAACCGTAGTCTTCAAATAGCTCTTGTGGCAAACAAACACCTTACCTTTTTAATCTTTACAGTGCTAGAAGGCGGTGGCTGAGGGTCAATCGTGTTGAGAAAAAAGATATTGGATACACAAAATTGTAAGAGAAGGGAAATAAAAGAAAAGAGCCACGAATCTCGCAACATAAAAGAGCAAAATACAAACAATGAAAAATACATACATATATAAAAAACGAGCAAAAACAAATCAATAAAAAAGGCAAAGTGTCCTGTTTAGTTCTTTTTTTGTGTGTGTACCTCGTGGTACGTTTTTTTTTAAAAACCAAAATATCACTTAGGGAAAAAAGTTAATGAGCCGAGAAGGTGGTATACAGAATTAGCAGTATAGCTCAGAGGAGTAGTGTGAGTTTTTTTTTTTTTTTTTTGGGTGGTTCTCTGGAATTCCTAGCAGCCGCTGGTGGTTTACTGAGGTAGTGGGAGTGATAACCCATGTTGCTGAAGAAACCAAAATAGGAGTAGGGTGAGTGAAAGTTAAAAAGTTACCTATTTTGCGAGTTGGGAAGTGAAAAAGTGTGTTGATAGATAAAGTTTTGCTGAAAAAAAAATTCCACGTCGTTTGGTATTTACGTCCATTTTGCATTGTCCTTGAAATTATTTCAGCGGGAACATTTGAAAATTTTTCTCGATGTTTCGCTGGTTTTTTTCTTTCGTGGTGGATTGATGCATGTTCGTAAGGCTGTGTTTCGTAAAGGCTGTATTTGGTATCAGAAGGTTGTTCGTTTACGAGGTTACCATTTTAGTGATGTTTGAAGTGAGTATTATTGTTTAGCGAGAGGAGACCATTTTTGTAGCCAGAGTTTTTGTTGTTGGTAAGCGAGGAAAAGTTTGTTTGTCTCGCAATTCAGTGTATGGGTACGACAGATATAAATATTTTGTGAATGTGTGTTTTTGTTTGAAACTATCTACGTGTATGTGTGTTCATTGTTAAAACTAAAAGTTATAATGTCACAGTCCTTATTTACGTATATGTGTGTGTATGTATGTATGTATGCTCGAGAAATCAAAGTACTAAAAAGCGGTGTGTGTGTCTGTATGTATGAGGCGATTTTGACATCCATGTAAAGTCCAGCACATGGGAGTGTAGCAAATATACCCGTTTCGTCATAGCAATGAATGTATTTTTGCTAGCTGTAAGTTCTCCCATGTTGGCTGTTGCCTCTATCTGTACGTGACCATATGTCACGTGCGTGAGAGTGAAAGCTGTCCAGCTGGTAGTCAAAAAATAAGTGAGTGTGTGGGGATTAAGGAATTAACAGTAAAACTCCCAACCGGATATTGACTCGTCGGCTGCCAGATAAAAAATATATAAACGCGTCGCCACGCATAAGGCTCCACGCATCCATCCGGTTTAAAATCAGAAAAAAGAAAAATAATAAAAAGTAAAGTAGCCAATGGGAAGCGGTCGCACCAAAATTAGAAGGATTTGGGAGTAGCGAATTTGGAGCCGGTGAAGAGAGATAAATACTCAGGTTTTCTGTGAACCGACCTCTTTTTCGGGTAGTGACGTCGAACCGACAACACCGATTTTACTATCTGGTGTTTTGGGCACCACGCTGTGTCTTGGGACGTAGCGTTGGTTAGTCCATTCACCAAGTAAATAAAAGAAAGTATGGAAGAAATGTTTTCGTCTCTTATCTGTTTTTATCTATTCCTTTTGTATATTTCTTTTGGACTTTCTTTGGGCAAGGCATTGCGCCAGCCAGTCAACGTGGGGTAAAATAATATAACCAAAATATGGAGTCAGATATCTTACGGCAACACAGTCTTGCCCTTAGCCACTGACCTTCATAAAAACCTTTCAAACCCCACATTGGTGACCTCGACGCAAAAAACCTTTAAAAACCTTCAAACCCCACAAGTGAAAGCTTTTGAAGTCGCAGTCTATATGGGTAACCATGTCACGTGACTGGCTCCAAACGCAAGACTTGTTTTTGCGTGGGACAAAATCAAAATGCACCGATGTAGTTGAAAGCACACGGCACGTGATTACTCTGTTCAATCAGGTTACCGAAACTATTTAATTTATCGACGTCCAACTACTTTTGTTTTAGGAAGAAGTGAGTCGTGGATCTTATTTTTAGAATTTTTCTGATCCACGTGCTCATCGACTGCCATTTAAAAGATATAGGAGTGTAAATCCTATATTCTATAATAGCAGAATTAATTTTTATTTATTGCGGACTTTTTGTCCTCAGCTTGGTAGTTTTTGTGTTGTTTCTTCTTTCACTACGTTTCGGCCAAATTTCACCTCTGGCCTTCTTCAGGTGATTTACCGCGACCTCGGATAGGAATGCTGAGTCTTGTAACCGAATCCCCAGTAATTACTGCCTTCCATAGTTGTTGTCTATCGCACCACGTTTTTGACCAAGTAAACCTCTGGCCGGCTTGGGTAGGATTTGAAACCGCTATCTTCTGACAATGCTCACCTGGAACCGTAGAGACTCAACGCCTCTATCCGCTGCGCCAGAGGTGAAATTTGGCCGAAACGTAGTGAAAGAAGAAACAACACAAAAACTACCATGATGAGGACAAAAAGTCCGCAATAAATAAAAATTAATTCTCAGATTAAGAAGCCTCATCTCAAAATGATTCCAATTAAAGACAAGTTCTATAATAGCAATAACTTTTCTCCTTCTACAATGGTAATAACTTTTTTTCTTCAATAGTAATAACTTTCTTCTAACATACCACTTTTCTTTTCAAATAGTAATAACTTTTGTTCTACAATCGTAATAACTTTTTTCTATAATACAGTATTAAGTTATCTTGTTTGACAATATTTTATTAACTCAGTTTTCCGCTGGTTGCCTATGACAAACTATCAGAAAGGTTAAATTGTCTACAGCACAATATTATATGAATACAATCTAACCTGATTTTTCCTCAGAGCCAATGAATTTTTACATTAAAGGACTGAATGATGATTGTGATGGCTTATGCATTTTTTTTGTTAAAGCAAAAAAGGTGTCGGAACTACTTGAATCATTTTGGTTTTGATAAGAAAAAAAAAAGACTGACTCAAGATCAAATATTTGTTTTGCAATGCTGCGCCATAAATCGTTACAGTACGATTGCATTGTTTTTTTTTTTTTTGTTTTTTTTTAAATTTTCTGCGAATGTCTATTTCAAAACGATGACCAGTTCATTCTTTAACTTTCGTCACGAGATCCATAGTACCGACAACTAAAGGTTGTTTGCCGTCTTTGGGTTCAATAACTCGCGCTAACAGGAAAAGAGTACAAAAGTACATGAAGGATAATGCCGAGTGATGTGCCCAGGCCAAAAGGACAGGACACGTGCGCATTAGCTGGGTGCCACGAAGAAGAGACTGGGGCTTTCGTGGGCTTGCGTTATAAACTTTTTGACAATGTCACCTAATGGTTATTAGCAGAATTCTTTGGCAAACAAGGGAGTTAATCCCACTATTATTTTTTCTAAAAAGATTTATTTGTAAGAATGTAATAAAAAAGAGGGCTTTGTTTTGTTTTAGTTTCTATGCGGTTAGCTGAAGGTTAGGGTTTCAATTATCTTTAAATTAGATATTGAGGTAGTAAGTGAGATTTTGTTTATTTATAGCAAATGATTTAGGCTTTAACAGAAACTAATCGAGGATTAAGATTTTAATATACTGTCTAATGTCAAATATGTTACACTCTCCTAGATAATGGCACTCATCATCATCATCATATCGTGCTGGCAGCACGGATATCCCTGACCCTCTTTCGCCACTCCTCCCTATCGTTCATCGCCCTAGGCAGGTCTTCAGGACAACAACCTGTATCCTCACATAGCTGCTGAATGTACGTTCGTGCTGGTCGTCCTGCTTTTGCGCGGCCGTGTGTGGGGATCCATAAGAGTACATCTCTTATGAGTTCATCTCTGCTTCTCCAGCAATGTCCTGCATGTCTGGTTCGCCTAACTTGAATAGTTTTCGTGATAGGGGGCAGGTGGCCGTACAGTTGGTGTCTTGTTGGGTGTTGCCGCCAGGACTTGTTGAGGATTGCACGCAGCATTCTTGTGTAATTGCCATCTAGTTTCTTCTCCAGCCGTTTTGTTAGCGTCCATGTAGTGCATCCATATAGCAGTATCGATGTGACCGCTGCCTGGAAGAAACTGCGTTTCATTTTATCGGTTAGGTCTGATTTCCATATAGTCGATAGCCTATTGATAGCTGTCCATGCTTTCGTTAACCTCGTTTCGATGTCCTTTTCGGTTGATTCGACGCTGCTTCCTAGGTACGTGAATTTGTCTACTAGTTTAAGAGGGGTTCCTTCTAGAGTGGAGATGTCCCCCGTTTGGTTATAGCACATATATTCCGTTTTATGTGCATTAACATGGAGGCCTATGCTTGCTGCTGCTCGTTCCAAACTATGCAGAAGTGTTTCGGCTTGGTCAGGTGTATTTGCCAGTATCGCTATGTCATCGGCGTAGTCGGCGTCGGTAATTGTTGTTGCGGGGTATCTTCTGCTTCTTTTCTTCGTCAGTTCGAAGCCATTCTCTTTGATTTTGTCAATCGATGTTCTAAGTACGTAGTCTAGACAAATGATAAAGAGATACGGAGCCAGCGTGTCTCCTTGTAGTACTCCTGCTACTATGTCGAAGTATTCTGTGTCTCCATCTGGTGATCGTACTTTTACTTTAGTGTTTCTATAGAGAATCGTTATTGCCGCTACGGTTTCTTTAGGTATGCCGTACGCTAGTAGGATTTGTTCCATCTTTCCTCTGTGAATGGAGTCGAAAGCCTTGGTAAAGTCGACAAATATTAATGTCGCTTGTAGGTTCTTTGCCCGTACACCTTCAAGGATTCTGCGGATGGTTAATATTTGTGAGGTCGTTGATCTATTTCTTCGGAAGCCATTTTGGTTTTTTCTAAGTATGTTGTCGATTTTGGGTTCTATTCTGTTTCGTAGTAGGGCATTGTAGATTTTGGCAGCTATGGATGTAAGTGTTATGCCTCGGTAGTTTTTGGCTAATCCGAGGTCCCCCTTTTTAGGGAAGGGGAGTATGCATCCCTTCGTCCATCTATCTATCGGATTTTGATTGTATACTGCGTTGCAGTGTCGGAGCAGTATGTCGTCGAATTGTCTGGTCTTCCATACTTCCGGGGGAATTTCGTCCAGTCCTGCAGCTTTTCTATTTTTAATTTTTCTGAGAACCGAGTCGAGTTCTTCTTGTGTGAACGGTCCAAGTTTAATGTCTAATTGTTTGCTAATTATTCTGGTGATTGGTTCAGGCGTTATTTTTGGTGGGTTTCCAAGTAAGTTTTCGAAGTGCTGTTTCCACAGTTTTATTCTTTCTTGTTGGTTTGCTGCTTTAAGTTTTGCTTTGGCCGTGTTCTTTCTTCTGCTCACTTCGTTTATTGTTTGCCAGGCAATTCTAGATTGTCTATCTTCCACCGAGTCTCTAATCTTATCTATCTGATTTTGAATGTATTCTGTCTGTTCCTTTATATATATGCCTGCTAATTGATATTGTGCCGTTTTTAGTTTTAAGGCATTTGTGTTTGTTGGGTTTTTTCGATAGTTTTTGGAGGCTGTTTTCACTAGTGCACGTTTTTCTCTCACCGCTAAAGTTTCCCATGGGACTCTATATTTAGTTTTAATTTTTGTTGGAATGTATTTTGCTGCTGCCTCAAGGTGTGCATTGACGAAATTTTCGTATTCGTCGTTTGGTGTACTTTTTTCCGTCTTTTCTTGTAGTGTTTCGAATCTGTTTCTTAATTCTAATACGTATTTATCTCTGACATCTTTGTTGTTTAATAGGGCCCAGTCATAGTGTTTGGTGGTCGCTGTTCGTTTGTCGTTTTTTCGTAGGCTTAACCGTATTTTCGCCGTGACTATTCGGTGATCGGTGGACACACCCTCAAAAGAGGAGTATGCCTCGCAATTCAATGCACTATTCTTCCATTTCTTGTTTATAAGGACGTAGTCTATCTGAGCTTTAGTATTGTTTGCGTGCGTGTATGTCCATAGTTTGCCCTCTCTTTTTTGGTAGTTTGTATTGAGGCATGCTAATCTATTTTCTATCATGAAATCTGTTAGATGTTGCCCATTTCTATTTGACGTGTTGTGGAGGCTGTATTTGTTGTTTCCGTTTTTCCCGATTTGTGCATTCATGTCTCCGCCAATGACTAACATGTTGTGTTTCGGGATGCTACGCACTAATGAGGATAACTCATCGTAGAAGGTGACTATTTCATTTTCTTCACTAACATTGGTGGGGCTGTAGCATGAGACGATTGTTGCTCTGGGGTTTCCGTTAAATGTAGCTACCATCATTCTAGGTTGTATTTTCTCTATGCTATTAAGCGTTTTTAGTGCTCTAGGTCCTATAAGCAAACCTACCCCTCCTACTGCGGCGTTGACAGAGTTTTTCCATGCGGATACAGTGGCGAGCGACCATCCATTGCCAGTTTCGTGATATTTGATATCTTCTGTGTGCGTGTATCTGTGTTCTTGTATGCATATTATGTCTATTTTATGTTCTTCGGCCGATGCGATTAGCTCTGGGAGTTGTCCTATTCTATTTAAGGTTCTTACGTTAAATGTGGCTATTTGTAGTGTTTGCTTGCATTTTAGTAGTTTTGATTGTTTGAGCTCTGTAGCTGATTTTTCGAACACCGAGGCCAGGGCTCCAACCTCAGCAGGACGCGCCCCTTTTTTACCCGCGCGAAGAGCGATGCGGTTTGTGTAAGTGGTTTGAGTGTGGGTCATGGTTATCTTTCGATGGCTGTTTTATTCTCTTCTATAGAAGCCACTCTTATAGAGGAGCAGCAGTAGTTCCCCGATCGAACTGTCGATCCTGAGCGAAAAGTCTTCAGACTCACGTCCAGGACCCATTTGGGTATTGAGTTTGGTCGTCCATTGTTTTATTCAAATACCTTTACGTACATCATGCTGCTTCCCATGTGTACATTTAAAAAAAAAAAAAAAAAAAAGGGTGGGGGAATTTGTTTTAAGTTTCAACTTAGTTAAAGTCCAACATTAAGGTACTTTCTTAAGACTTTCACTAGTACTGACTTATACTTTTACGAATTTTTAAATTATTCGATAGAAGATATTCAAAAACATTCTGCCTTGTTCGCTGACATGTGGATAGGCTTAATATCAAATTGGCTTTATAGTAGAGTAAGCGTGCCTTTACATTTAAAACGCATAGTTTAAGCATTATTTCACAAACAAAATACAGCATAACATTTTGTAAAATTCAGCATTTTAAATTGGAATTAAAGACATACTGACCAATATTGACATTTCTTCCACTCGGCTCCTGAGTTCAAATGCTCTTCTTCGTTTGGACTTTTATTTACTACTGATATTTTAGGTAGCTTTGGGGGTGGCGGTCTACTGGGGTGGAGGGGAGAATTCGTTTTTGTTGGTTTTTTTTTTTTTTTTCCTTTTTCCCTTTCTGAGGGGGGGGGGCTGTGGTAGCATTCTAGGCTTTTCTTCTAAACTACTGTTAGGGCTTTCTTTACGAATTTTTAAATTATTCGATAGAAGATATTCAAAAACATTCTGCCTTGTTCGCTGACATGTGGATAGGCTTAATATCAAATTGGCTTTATAGTAGAGTAAGCGTGCCTTTACATTTAAAACGCATAGTTTAAGCATTATTTCACAAACAAAATACAGCATAACATTTTGTAAAATTCAGCATTTTAAATTGGAATTAAAGACATACTGACCAATATTGACATTTCTTCCACTCGGCTCCTGAGTTCAAATGCTCTTCTTCGTTTGGACTTTTATTTACTACTGATATTTTAGGTAGCTTTGGGGGTGGCGGTCTACTGGGGTGGAGGGGAGAATTCGTTTTTGTTGGTTTTTTTTTTTTTTTTCCTTTTTCCCTTTCTGAGGGGGGGGGGGCTGTGGTAGCATTCTAGGCTTTAATGGCACTAGCTTGAGTAATTAGATACAAATTAAGTGAATACATGTTTCGTTAAAATTCCTTCGGCGAAATTGCAAATGGATGCAATTTAACGAAACAAAAGAAAAGTATCTCTAAGGGAAAAGTCTTGTAGGGAATGAATAAAAAAAATTTTTAATTGAATTAAAAAAGAAAATTATTAAAATATGCAGAAACTCCCAGAGGTCTCTGACAGGTAAAAGGGACGACGCATGCGTCAGGAAAAAGGGACCTCCCGGCAAGAGGAGGAGGCCCACTCTCTTTCAGGCAGTGACCGGTGAAGTGACAACACCTTGCTAACTGGTGGAAGACGCCACGCATTCGTCTTTAGACGAACTGTTGGCTAGTCCTTTCATTAGTAGCAACCCTCTCAGTTAACAGTACGCCAAAATATAAAAGGCTATGAAATGGAACTACGAACTAAAACAACTGGACTTCGACAAACTCCCAAAAGCGATTAACACCATGTTAAAAGCTTTAAAATATCAAATGAAAACAAGCATATACCAAGAAACGATTAACGTACTTTTAAACACCTTGATTTGGGGGATTCAACCATTTCAATTGTATTCAGGGAAAATTCCCATACCCATTGAATAGTTGTTGAACCCAGGAAATAAAGGAAAAATACAAAAGAAACGTCTTCGTCTCCTATCTGTGGCTGTCTTCTTTCGTATACTTCTTTTTGGTGCCTTCTTGTTCGGGGAGTTACACCAATAAGACAACGTGGGGTAAAATTATATAACCGCAGAATGGAGTCAGATATCAAACGGCAACCCAGCTTGTCCTTGACATACGCCTGACTCCATAGTCTAATGTATTCACATTACAAAAACTCCAAATCTAAAGAAACGTGCATGAATTGTCATATTCTTGCTTAAATATCGTATTACTTCTCTTTTTGAACATTGCATGAACTTTTCGTTTAATATGTATTATCTGCCTTTATTCGGGAACTCTTCAGTAGAAGAACTGGTCCTTGTTTGTTGTACATTAAATTCTTATGTCTTAAGGTAACTTTGGCTCGTCTTTTACTCATTTCAATTTAATGCACAACAAACCACCCTCAAAATTATCAAGATGGACAAGATCTAAAAACGCTTGGATACAATTCCTAAGACTGCTTCCTCATCGAAGATATTTAATCATAGGCTCCGCACTTTTTCAGCTCAAATTCGAAGGACCGAAATACGAGAAGACCTCGATAAACTGGACTTGGCAATATATATTTTTCCGGACATCTACGAATATATAGCGGAACAAACTACTTATGATTCGACAACGAGAGCTGTATATGAAACCTGCTCACGAAATTTTTGCTAGACACGTGCTGTCTACACGCGCACAAAAGGAGGAGGTGGTTATAGACGAATACACCAAGGAATTACTTCTATTAGCGAAAGAATGTCATTTTCAAGCCGTGGAAGTAGGGCAAAACCGAGACGATAGTGTTAAGGACGCATTTATTACTGGACTACGCTCAAACACTATCAGGTAACGATTATTAGAAAATTGAAGCCTCGATTTAAATACTGTCATTGACCAGGCGAAAACTCTCCATACTGCACAGAAAAACTCAGAATGTTTTTCGCGACCTTTTCAACCTGTTGGTGCGGCTACAATCGAAAATAGTGACTCATCTGTGATAGAAAACTGTGCTGCTGCATCTAACAATACTAAATCACGATGTTATTTTTGTAATGGACCCTGTCACGATCGTTGGAACTGCCCAGCGAGCGAAAGCACGTGTAACAGATGCAATAAAATCGGCCATTACTCTAAAGTCTGCCGTTCAAGACCAACACACATGTCCGCTTCAATATGCACTGCAACTGAAGCTCATAGACTCGTTACTGTTATAAATAATTCTAAATGTTTACCCGAAAAAGTAGCTTCAAGCTTTACAGTAGCTTCTGCAAGGCTTCTAAAATAAGCCACAATTTTCGTATTAATTGGAAAAAATAAAGCTACTGCGTTAATGGACACCGGTAGTTTCAGATCCTTCGTTTCATATGATTATGCAAAAAATATACTTTAAAAATAAATCCTG
Organism: Sepioteuthis lessoniana; assembly: GCA_963585895.1. Classification (NCBI taxonomy): domain Eukaryota; kingdom Metazoa; phylum Mollusca; class Cephalopoda; order Myopsida; family Loliginidae; genus Sepioteuthis; species Sepioteuthis lessoniana. The sequence goes on from OY757918.1 coordinate 75,982,626, forward strand.
CCTCGGGGACTGTTTTCATGGCCTCTTAGTCGCTGAACGCCTCGTTAAAAGGACGATGCTCAGTCAACATCAATTTATTAGGTGAGTCCTATTCAAATATTCAACTTTCTGTGTTATCAGGCTTTTACTGTGACGTTATTCTGGGTCAGGATTTTATAAACCATCATTCAAGCGTATCCTTTACTTGTAGTGGGCCTAGAAAATGTCTCGTCATCTCTAACACTACCGCTTGCAGTGTGCCATCCGCTTCAGTAGACAGTCCTTCACTCTTCTCAAACCTTACCCCTAATTACAAACTCATTATTATCCAATCCGAAATAGATACGATGCTTCAGGAAGGGGTGATTGAAGAGAACACATCTCCCTGGAGAGCCCAAGTTCTTATTGTCTCTGGTGAACGCCAAAGAAAAAGACTTATTATAATCAAACCATCAATAGATTCACCAAATTAGACGCATACTCTTTACCAAGGATGGATGATTTAGCATCAGAAATCTCACTATAGAAATTTTACACTTCCTTAGGTTTGAAAAGTGTTTATCATCAAATACCTATTCGGGAAGAAGATTATAGCAGAAAGAACTTCGTATGTTTTGCGCGTAAATTATTTTGACTCTTGGTCTCGTCATATATTTTCACCAATGGGGATGACGAATCTCATTCAGCTCGGATGACTTTCCCGAGCATATCGAATTCGGTGAAAGCCCGCCAAACTATCTCTTCCTCAAAATCCTTCAGACAGGACGGACGTACTTCTGTCCGCTCCTTTACCAGCAGCAACACACCACCATGAAGAGAGCCGTCTGATTCATCGACCCTTGGGTCTATACTTCAAGACCCAGGGGTTACCAGTTGAAAATGAGTTAGACGAATTAATTCCGCCTCTGACAATTCAGCTACTTCATTCCTAGAAAACCTTTTCTGGAGACCTTCATACTTCTCTCCTACAGCAAACAGGACCACGCATCATGACTGAATATTTCATTCCTGATCTACCGTCTAATTCATGAACCTTTGGGTCTACACTTCGAGACCCAGGGGTTCCCAGTTGCAAATAAATTAGACGAATTAATTCCACCTCTGACAATTCAGCTACTTCATTCCTAGACAACCTTTAAGGAGACAGCGATTACTTCTCTCCCACAGCAACCAGGGCCACATTCACTCCTGTTCTAAAATCAGCAATACTTGCTATGTCTACAGCGACGAACATATTCCGCTCCGACATTTAGCTGCTATGATTCTTTCTCAACTCGATAACTATTTTCTTCCTTCCTACGAGACTTGCAGCATGAAGGTACTCTTTAATGTGGCTGCCATTAAACCTTCTTGAAAACCTTTCGATATCTCGTTCCGATTCATTTAATTTCCTTTAATTATAACGTGAAGGTAACCCGTTCCACCTTTACCGTTATAAGATAAACAATATATGACTTTTGAAGCTAATGGAAAGCTGTACGAGTTTTGCAGGGTTCCCTTTGAAGTTACTTATGGAGTAGCCTGCTTTCAGAGAACAATTGACAATATAATAAAATCTACGTAGTGCCTATGCGTACATTGACATTATAGTGGTAGTAGGAAAAACCCAAAAGGAACATGACGAAAATGTCACTAAATTCAGAAACATTGCTCAGTTATATAATCTCACATTTAATGAGAAGAAGTCTGTCATATCGACCGAATCAATCGACTTTCTGGGCTACTCTATATTACAAAGAAAAATAAAGTCAGATGCAGAAAGGCTGCGACCACTAAAATAACTACCAATCCCTAAAGACAACACCGCTTTACATAGAGTTAATGGGTTATTCTTATATTACTCTCAGTGGATCCCGAAATTCTCCGATAAAATCAGGTCTCTGATTATTACTGATACCTTCCCTCTCAACCAAAATTCCTTGAAAGCATTGAATGACCTCAAAGATGAGGTTAGAAGTGCATTCCATAGATGAAAATATCCTCTTGATAGTGGAAACTGACGCCTCGAATACAGCTGTCGCGGCAACACTGAACCATACAGGTCGTCTAGTTGCATTTTTCTCGCATACCCTAACCTCAACGGAACGTAAACACGCTTCAGTCGAAAAAGAAGCTTGTGCCATTGTGGAAGTCATTAAAAAGTGGTCCCACTACCTGTCTGCTTTACGGTTCACTATAGTCACTGACCAACAAGCAGTGCATTACATGTTCCACTCTGAGAAACTGGGGAAAATATGAACAATAAGATCCAAAGATGGCGGATGGAACTGGGCACTATGATTATGACATAATGTATTGCATAGGTAAAAATAAAATCCCTACTGATACACTATAATGGGTGCATTGTGGAGCTATGGTCAGTAAAGAAAAGCTATATGAGCTCTATGTTAGTTTCTGTCATCCAGGTATCACCAGATTGGCCCAATTCGTGAAAATCAGGGATCTTCCATATTCTATAGAAAAAATGATGAGAATATGTGCTGGATGGAAACCTCGGTTCCACTCATCAGATTCAGCTGACCTAGTGAAGGCCACACAACTAATGGAACGACTCAGTTTTGACTTTAAAGGACCTCTTCCTTCCAACACTAAGAACCGGTATATGTTAGTTGTGATAGACGAGTACTCACGCTTTTGTTTCGTCTTTGCATGTCCAAATATGACTATGGACGTGGTGATGAAATGTCTGAGTCAGCTATTTGCGATGTTTGGAATGCCCTCCTACATCTACACTGATCGTGGATCCTCATTTATATCCAAGGAGCCCCGAGAACACTTTACTAAACTAGGCATAGCTACCAGCCGGAAAACTCCATATAATCTTCAAGGTAATGGCCAATGTGAACGCTATAACGGTATTGTCTGGAAACACGTAAAACTAACTCTTGATTCTAGAAATCTACCGGAAACTCAATGGGAAACAGTACTTCCTGAAGTACTACACTCAGTCAGATCTCTTCTGTGTACCGCAACTAATACAACCCCTCATGAGAGACATTTTTCATATCAGCGACGATCTCCAAATGGCCAATCTATACCCTCCTGATTTGCAGTTCAAGTTCCGATACTATTGCAATTAATGGAGGCAAACCCGCAGTACGCTCATCTACGTTTTGTTGATGGAAGAGAATCAGCTGTTTCCATACGTGACTTATCCCCGGTGAGGAATATGTCGCTAAATAGATGGGACAACTGACTGCAACACTAGAGAAAATTCGGAGAAAATCACTACACCAACCCATAGAACAACAATAACTGAAGACAACATCGCAGAAATAGATGGAAACGACCGTGTAGAAACAGACGTGATGGAAAGCCGCCAACCGTCTGCCGAAACTGAAAAAATTACATCGGTTCCAGAAATCCCTGAAGTACTGAGACGTTCTACTCGAGAGCATCGCAAACCAGCTAGATATCGAAAATCTGAAATTATTGCTTTATTAACCAGTATTCTTTAAAATAAAATTAAATAAAAATATATGTATATATATGTTTAAATATTATCTCCCTTTTTCAAAAGTTGAAACTCAATTTTATAAGGCTGGGAGAATGTCATATTCTTGTTTGAATATCGTATTGCCTCCCCTTTTGAATATTGCATGAACTTTTCTTTTAATATGAATTGTCTGTCCTTATCCGGGAACTCTTCAGTAAAAGAACCGGTCCTTGTTTGTTGTACATTAAAGCCTTATGTCTTAAGGTAACTTTGGCTCGTCTTTTACTCATTACATGAATGAAAAAAAGCTTGAATTAAGATTCTCTCAATATATTTTTCCAGCTATATATTCTTTCCAAAGATTGAAAAATTGGCAAATTTGTGTTTTTTGTTGTTTCTTTTAAAAAAATAGAAAGTGTAACGTAAGTCTGTGTTTAGTTTGATATTTACTCGTGTGGGAGATATATATGCAAGAACAATTCACCACGTATTTACAATAACATTCTATTGCTTGAGCAACCTTTATAGCATGGATACAAAAATGACATGAAATGCTAAAAGAGTTCATAAAGTGTGTAAGTAGAGAAGTGTCCTAATGTGATTGATAGAGTCTTAAGTATAAGTTGTCTAGTTCATAATATACAACGTATAAGAGAGAAGAGAAGTTTTGAATGAAAATTTAAATGTTTGAGAAATGCTCTCGTGTACAAAGTGACACGGGATTGTTCGGGGGATGCAAAGTCTCTGTTCGTACAAACAGGGATCTATAGGATACACATTTCTTTAGTTTTAGATCAATCAACTCAGAGCACGTACGTAGATAAGAATATTCCAGATAAAAAGGATCAAAATCTCACTTACATAGAATTTATACTATCATATTTTTAAACTAATCAGTGAATGACACATAGAATAGAATATTCTAGAAAAAGCGGATCAAAAACTAACTTGTAGAAAAATTTGTCATAGAAACAAAAATAGTTAGGTTCCAAAATAAATAAGTAATTTCTGTGAATCAGATGGGTTAAGACAGGTCACGGCTTGCGTTCTCGCCGACGTCTGCGCATTTGAACTTTATTTGACTTGTTATAAAAATATTTTACTTTGACCTACTTTTATTTTACCCAAAAGTATAAATACCGAAGTTTCTTAGTTCAAAGAGAGAGACCGACAGATCCACAGACAGTCACATCACGGCACGATAGATTGACGCTTGATGACCCGCAAATATACACAACGATAGGAGAGTGGCCGAAAACTCATACATACCAAGATACACGCATATACATATACATACACTTATATTTAAGTACAAGCCTATCTTCTTTTAATTCGGACATACTCACGCATATACACACATTCAATTTGACTGAGAACATTTATAAGAAAATTACGAGTTATCCTCAAGACTGCTGTGTACTCTTAAAGCTCTCTTATTCTTTCTTATGAGCCATATGTGGGTGTCGTTAAAATTCCCATATTTTGTTAAAGTATCTTACTTTAGTGGTCAATAGTCTTTAAGAAAACAAAATTAAAATTATAATACATTTATCTGTGGTTGGAGAATGTGTTGTCTTTCTTTATATTTTCTGGTTGTGTTTAAGACAGTTTTAAGAGGGCTGCGAACGTTTGGTTTCGTAGGGCTCGAAATTGTCTTCTGGGTTCTGTTTGTAGAGTTCGGCGGTCTGCTAACACCCTTTTCTTTCCGGGCTCTCTTTAGCCATGTCTCGCCTCGTGAAGACCCTTGTCGCTTCTGCTCCGTGGAGATCCTAGTCGCTTCTGCCTCTCTCAGTGCCCAAGTCACATGCTCAAGTCCCTTCCGTCCTGCATTCTTCCTTTACCCTCGCCCTCTTTACATCCGGGTACACAGCCGTCTTGAGGATAACTCGTAATTTTCTTATATATACGTGTTTTACACACACGCGCGTGCGCACATATGAACACCTTTTGAGTAATTATTGCCATTGTCGTGTTCATAATATATAAAATTGTTGTTGTTTTTTCAATGTTCTTGTTTTTTGTTAAATTTCTCGTGTCTACGTTGCTTGTGCAAATTTGTGTTGTATTATATTGGAACCTAACTATTTTTGTTTCTGTGATAAATTTTTCTACAAGTTAGTTTTTGATCCGCTTTTTCTAGAATATTCTATTCTATGTGTCCTTCACTGATTAGTTTAAAAATATAAGAGTATAAATTCTATGTAAGTGAGATTTCGATCCTTTTTTTTTCTTGAATATTCTTTATACGTGTTCTGAGTTGATTGATCTAAAATTCAAGTAATGTGTATCCAATAAATCTTTTCGAGGCAGAGGAGAATTTGATTTTGGGCACGTTCACGTTATATACTACTTTGATCACGCTCGCTAGTGACCATTAGTGAACTATTTGGCAGCCACAGAAGGTAATGGCCCCTTGTGTCACCTAGCGCTAGATAGCAGAAGTATTCAACAACCAAGGGATGTAATCTCCACAAAAGTAGAATAAATTCTATTCTTTTCAATTTCATCAAGAAGCCTAGAAAAATTGTGCTGTCCGCCTGGTGTCAAAATAGACATAAGCAGAAAACACCCCTAATTTTCAATAACTGCATGTGTCAGAATAACCTGAAGTTAGTAGATATCTGACATTAAGGTATTGGCTAAATTCGTTCAACTTTAGAACAAACTTGCATCTATTGAGAATTCGAGCGAACCAAACTCACACAATCCAACTTTTATTAGTTTACCTGAAGCCTGCAAGTTAATATTCGATTGAATAACAGATTAGGGATTAGCCTCGTGAGTCCTCGATCAATTTATAAGAAATGACATAATCTGAACACAATACTGATTCAATTAGGAAAGAAATTTTATATAAAAAACAAGCATATCATTCTTTAAAAAAAAGCACGAGTAGGTCAATGCTTGAAAAAAGTTGATTGAGAAAAATATTCCTAATATAATAGAATTCAAAGGAGGAAGTATCTCAAAGTTCCTATAGCAAAGTAACCAAAGCAAAAAAAGTGTCTCAAAGCACCCACAACAAAATACCCATAGCAAAAATACTCACAGCAAAAAGTGTGGAAGCTGACAAAAAATAGAAAGGTGAAGAAGTAAGATCTATTCGTTACTTATTGGTATTACAATGCTTGGTGTATCTATGACATACTAAGACTGAATTAAACAGAAGGAAAGACAGAATAAACTCATTTACATATACAAACTTACCGGAAATTACCATGGTGGTTAGAGTGTTCGCCAATGGCCCGGGAGACCTGGGTTCAATTCCAGGTCGAGTCATACCAAAGACTCAAAAAATGGTACTTGATGCCTCTTTGCTTAACACTCAGCCTTATAAGGGACTGATCAAAGGTAAAGGGGAGCAATCCTGGGAAAGGAGTAGCGCCCTCCCCTACACCTTTGTGTAGTAGCTATCGAAAATGGAGCCTTCGGATCACCCTCGATTACAGTTGTCGACTACTATTTACATATACAAGAACGATTAACATTAAATACAGGTAATGTACATAACAATGGCATTAAAAGAAAGAATACACACATATACCAACAGATAAACCTATACACATATTGTTCCATGAACAAACAGTATGTAGAAGGAAAGACTTAGTAGATGAGTGTAGGTAATATTGCAAAATGGCTTCAAAGTTCCCTGACAAGGTCAGAAACAACGTCTCTACAGAGGCAAAAAGATATCAACAATGAGTTTCTTCATCGGATATAGTTTAGTGTTATGCCAAGGGCCTTCCATTTTTGGGGCGGTGGGGGATCTAACCTCTTTGCAGAGGATACAGTCAGCTTTTTCGAAGCCCTGTCAACAGGGCGAGAAATCCAATAAGCGTTTGACTATGCAGATTACGGTAAAATTATTTCTCATGACGTATTTACTCCCAGAATCGTCTTTTGTAATGTATTGTATCCATCATTAATATATTCTTGGAAGCAAATAGGAATTTAGTTGGAATATGGCGAGCAGCAACACTTTGATATGACTTTCTAAACACCTGTATTTTATGGAAGTAGCAGACTGTAACTTCTGTAGAAAATGTTCATTTAATAAAAAGTATTTTATTATTTCTTGAATACCTAATCAGTATTGGAGATGTGTGCCGTCGCATATGAATAATTCGTATCATGAGTAATTATTATTCAGATACTGTACACATTTTCCGAGAACTGATATAAGCAAGGAAGTATAAACTGAATTATGGTCGTTTACTGAATGTTCTGCGTTACTAAAGATAATAATTAATGTTTTGGGCAAATTGATGCCCTTCGTATTTCTTAAGCACCAAACCCAGAGTTTTGCCCAATTTGTCCATTGTTTCTCCTGACTGTCGCTTCTCAGTAGATAATTGGCACTTTTCTTTTTGGCAAGGAATTCGTTTAGACGCAAAGTCGACTCGAAGGTCGTGACTTGCGATTAACTAAGTTAATTTATGATTCCACCGTTTGCGTAAATTCGAACAGCTACCTTCATTTCAAATATTAATGCGCATATACAAGGAAGGACAGAAATATTTAGAACACGCAAATAGAGTCTTTTGTGTATATTTCAATATGGAATATACATCCCTCTTTGTCAGGGGTTCTATTTATGTAAATAAGTGTAAGTTTATCTTCGCCGACTGTTTACAGCAATAACAACAAACAATAAAGAAGTGTTTCAGTTTCCCACGTTTATTAGTATGTTAATAATTTACGTCTCCGTGAGTTTACAAACCGTCTTTCTTAGAGTGGAAAAAAGTCTCATTTTCTAAGGAAACTATCGAAGCTCCTAAAAAAGGGTTTTCTAAAACGTTAAACACAAAAATACACTAGAACTATCACTCTCAAAAAACTCAAAACCCAAACTTCCCCATTACCTATTTCAATCGAAAATAGCTTTTTACCCCACTTGTCTATCAAATATCGACATCACAAATGGGGAGTGATGGTGGAAGGTGATGCCATTACATAGATCGTGTTATATATATTATAGATAACTGTAAAATGCTAATTAGCATCCTTCAATTCTTCGTAAATAGCGATAGAAATATCAACATGAACCGTTGTTCTTTTGCAAAAAATTGAGGTAAAGAAAGAGGTAATGAAAACTTTGTAACTTGACCCCACTGACAAAAGAATAGCCAAACGTGTTATTACAGTTTGATTCCCATGTTTATTAATACGTCTATAATTCCGGTTGGCTATTGTAATTTTTTCCTCAGAGAGTTTTTCGTAGAGAGGAGAAAAGTTTCTACCTTTTCTAAGGAAAATATCAAAACCCCTAAAAAGGGGCTTCTAAAACGCTCTGCAACATACATCCGCTTTACAACACATCAGAAATATCATTCTCTAAAAACTCCAACGCACGCTTTTCCATCACTTATTTCAATCGAAAGTAATCTTTAACTCCACTTGTCAATCAAATCTCTATATCATCACTCGAGGAGTGATGGTCGAGTGAGAAGTCATTGCATAACAAGTTTTTCTCATCTTGGGTTTCAGAAAACCAAGTCGAAGCGGAGTTGGTTGACATCTATATATAGCAATGAGTGAAATGGTTAATTGTTTAACACTATATTTTTTTTGGCAACACAAATGAATTACGAAACTTTTCTTTAACACACAACAAGGAAAACTTTTATTTGCTGCATGGAATATGGTTTGCTTTTGGTGCTGCAAGACTCGTGGAGTTTAGGCTTGTAAGTGTTGGAGACGAAATGGCTTAGCTGGATGTTGAGATGGCAGCGTGTTGCTGGACGTGTGAGGGATTGTGTTCATAGTCACCGTGTAGTTTTGTATCTGGTAGTGAAATATGAGCTAGTGTGTCGAGAGCGGAGTTACGCTCGGATCGACATAGTCAATTTTTGGGGTGACATGAAGTGGTGCCTGTGGAAGGCATGCTGAATGCATCCAATTCATATTCAACTGGGATTCCTTGTATGAAATCCATAAATTAGATGGTTCCCTCGTTGAGTGTCCATGTTGCTGCTGCTAGTGTTAAAGCTACAGTGAGTTGTCCACACTGGGTGGCTTGTCTAGCTAAAAAGCATCGCTAAGCAGGGACGTCCAAAGGAACGTCTGTTCTGGTCGCCGTCTCACGCCGAAGAGACTGGATTTGACCGCTCACCCGATTTGCAAGCCGGAAATGAAGGTCCGGGCTGAATAGGATTAGTCATCCTGATTGGGTGAAATTGAGTGTCGAATTAAATTGCGCGCCAAACCAAAATACGAGATTTTCCTCTTCTCTACATATATTTCTGGTTTGCTTATGAGCTCTTGTAGGGTGTCATGTTGTTTGTTTGGTGGATGTGTTACTCTCCATTTTATGGTGGTATGTTTGGTTTGGTAGTTTGCTTCCCCACAATTTATGTTAGGTCATTATTGAAAAGCAAATGAAATGCACGATGTGAAACGACGCGGACAAAAGAACATTCAAAACAAAGTAGTACAAACAATATTAAATTTATATATCAAGAAAATACATGAAAAAGAAAACATTTCAAATATTCTAATATAGTCTGTTGAATATTCCTCTGTGTGTGCGTGGTGTATGTAACTAACACGAGTCTGTTTAATATTCCTGTTTGTGTGCGTATGTGTGTACTAACACGGATATTAAGGGAAAAGACTAAATATTGAAAGTGTCCTGTCGACTATAAAATGTATGTGGGCTAAGTATTTCATGTAAGGTATCGATATATAGAAATATAGCAACGTGTCCTAAGAGGAACGTGTCTTCTCCCATGTTGGTTGTTTGTCTCTTTCTGGATTTGACGAAATTTCTGAGGCTGTGTTCGAGGCTGGAAGAAGTCTAACCGGAAACGCCGAACAGGAAAGAAAAAGGTTGCGGAATGTATACATTTTCGTGGGGTTGACTGCTGGAAGTCAAAATGTAAGAGAGAGAGAGAGAGAGAGAGAGAGAGAGAGAGAGAGAGAGAGAGAGAGAGAGAGTGTGTGTGTGTTGTCTCTGGAAGGGAAAATGTGAAAGAGGGTGAGAGAGTGTGTTGACTCTGTAAGTCAAAATGGAGAGAATGAGATCTTGTGTGGGGTTTAAAGGTTTTTAGGAAGGTCAGTGGCTAAGGGCAAGGCTGTGTTGCCGTAAGATGTCTGACTCCATATTTTGGTTATATTATTTTACCCCACGTTGACGTGGCTGGCGCAATGCCTTGCCCAAAGAAGGTCCATAAGAAATTTACAAAAAGGAAAGATAAGAACAGATAGGAGACGAAAACATTTCTTTCATACTTTCCTTTATTTACTTGGTGAATGGACTAACCAACGCTACGTCCCAAAACATAGCGTGGTGTCCAAAACACCAGATAGTAAAATCGGTGTTGTCGGTTCGACGTCACTACCCGAAAAGAGAGTTCGGTTCACAGAAAACCTGAGTATTTATCTCTCTTCACCGGCTCCAAATTCGCCACTCCAAAATCCTTCTAATTTTGGCGCGACCGCTTCTCATTGGACACTTTACTTTTTATTATTTTTCTTTTTTCTGATTTTAACCGGATGGATGCGTGGAGCCTTATGCGTGGCGACGCATTTATACATTTTGCATCTGGCGGCCGACGAGTCAATATCCGGTTGGGAGTTTTTTCTGTTAATTCCTAAATCGCCACACTTGGAAGACGAGAGTATATATAGGCAATCCTTGTCATGCAGTCGGCTCCAAATGCGCGAGACAAAATCAAAGTTGCAGACATAGTTGTGAGCACTAACCACGTGACTTTCCTAACTAATAGGTTCCTTAGACTGATTAGTTTACCGACGTCCGCCATCTTCGTTTCGGGAACAAGTCGCATCACGGCCATTTTAAAATATAGGAGTGTAAATCCTATACCATTCAGAGGTGTTGAGGGGTTTTGGCTTGTGTTACGTTGGTATTATTTTGGTTGCGTTGGTATTACGTTGGTAGCGTTGGTATTTCGTTGGTAGCGTTGGTATTACGTTGGTTATGTTGGCGTTGGATATCTGACTCCATATTTTGGTTATATTATATTTTACCCCCACGTTGTCTGGTCGGTGGAATGCCTTGCCCAAGAAAGTCCCAAAAAGAATTATACGAAAGAAAGACAACAACAGATAAGAGACGAAGACGTTTCTTTTATACTTTCCTTTATTTACTGGGTTCAACAACCATTTCATGGATGAGGGAGTTTTTCCTGAATACATTGAAATGGTCGAATCCCCCAGTCAAGGTGTCAAAATACGTTAAATCGTTTCCTGTAGGTATTTGTCCTCATTTGAATATTTCAGGCTTCCATAAGGGTTAGTTTTCTTTTGGAAGATTGTCAAAGTCCGGTAAGAGTTAGTTTATAGTTCTGTAGTGGGTCTTGTATATTTCAGCATAGTGCTGACCAATAGAGAGAGGTCTGCTACTGGGTGAAGGGACTAAGCGACGCTACGTCCAAAGACATATGCGTGGTGCCCAAAACACCAGACAGCAAAATGGTGTTGTCGGTTCGATGGACACTGCCTGAAAGAGAAAGAATACAGTGTTTCATTTTTCTTGAAAGTGAATGAACTTGTGAAAGCTGATGTTCCTTTTGCTCAATTACAGTAGAGATTTTCTTGACTAATCCTAATTTGAAGCTTTAGACTGGAAGAAAATCATTACCAAGGAATTCACTTAAATAATCAGCTAAATTAACATATTTACTGCTGCAATAATAAACAAATGAGTATAATATTGGACTTTTTGGTTTTTAAGATCCAACTCTTTAAAGATATTTTTCTATCATTAATTTAGTCTTTGTGAGTGTTTTGCCTAAGTTTTAACTAATGGTTTTTCACAAAAAATCCTATTGACAGCAAATCTCCTCAGATCTACAAGACTTCTACAAGTATTCTCACTGATTTTAACAGTGTTATGGTCTGGATAGTGTTGATTTTTTCTTTGATCTCCAGTTTACCTAGTCTCTTTTCCATTTTGGTATCACTGTCATCCTTATCTTTCATATGTTTTTAGCTGTCTGGTAAAGTTCAGGTATTAATCCTTTTTCAAACATTTTTAAAAATACTTTTGTTCTGTTCTCTGCTTGTATGGCAAAATCCATTAATTGACTTGTTCTTTTTTTTTTCTTGTCAATTAAAACTAGGTCTGGTCTTCTGGTTTACATTGAATAGTTTATTTTTATCTCAAAATGCTTGTGAGTTTTGCATATATTTTCCAGGATATAGTGTTTTAGTTGGTTGTACAAATCCCAGTGGATTAACTCCCCCACCAAGTCATATCTGTTTTTGTATTCTTTCTATGCCAGTTTGCTGCATTCACTTTTTATGTGGTTGACTGTTTTATCTCTCCACATAGCCTTCACTTGCTATGCTTCAGAGTCTTATCAATTCTAGCCTTTAAATAATTAGTTTTTATAGAATTATTCTGGGTTGCAATTAATATCAATTCAGTTTCTCTCTTTAGGCTTCCTCTGTGTAGCCATGTTCAGGTTATCTCATGTGCAATCACTTTAGTTTAAAGTATCCAGGGAGTTAATTTTCTTCCCACTTTTGTTTTCTTGATTTTAAAATTCTTGTTTTCTGCTTCTCTATTTGTTATTTTTGTAGTGGTGTTTTTGGCTGTTGTAATTAATTTCTCTTTATTTATTTATTATAATTATTACTTTACTCCTTTGAAAGTTTTTCACACGCATGTTAGCTGATGGTTTTTTCACTAGAGATAGAGTGACAGCAACACTTCTCAAGTTTCCAGGACTCTTCTCAGTATTCTGGCCAATCTTAATAATACTGTAGTCGGGATGGTCTCCACTTGTCCACTGATTTCTAAGCATTCCACTTCCTTTATCAAGCCTTTGGGGACTGTTCCAAGTGGACCAATTACAATTAGTATCACTGACAACTTCATGCTCCATAGTTTTTTTAGTTCTCTGGCAAGGTCAAGCTCTTTCTTTTCACTTTCTTTTATTTCTACTCTGTGGTCTGCTGGGACAGTAAAGTTCACTATTTGGCAGGTTTTGAGTTTTTATACCAGCACTAGCTAGTGTCCTTCACTGGAGACCAAGTGACAGCAAGTATTTTCCATTCTCCCAAACTTTTCTTTGTATTCTTGCTAATCTTAACAGTACTGTAGTATTAGTGGTTTCAATCTTTCCCAGATCTTTAGTTCTCTCATTCTCTTTTCTAGGCTCTTTGGGATTGTTCCAGGGCTATAATAATGATTGGTACCACTGTCACCTACATATTCTATAGCTATTTTAGTTCTCAGGCAAGGTCCAGGTATTTATAAAGTTCTTTTTTCCTTTCTTTTTACTCAGTGGTCGTCTAGAACAATGAAGTGCACTAGCTTGTCAACTAAAATGAAGCCTGGTCTTCTGTCTAGGATTGGTTGATGTGTTTTTATCTTAAAATTTCAAAGAATTTGGAATCTCATTTTCCAGGACACTGGGGTTATTAATTCATATATTTTTTCATTGGAAAATGAAACTTGATAATTTTTAACAGGAGTAAACTAAACCAGATAGAAGATATAAAAATAGTGAATGAGTTGTGTATGTAGGAAAGTTTATTTGCTGATATATATGTGTGTATTAAATTACTAAAAAGATGCAAAGGCTTGTGAGAGGCTTACATATTTGAGAAGAGTTGCTTTTATTTTGGGTTGTGTGTGTCCGGAATTATATGTGAAAGTTATTGACATTGTTCATTGTAGTTGTGTGTTGTATGCTACTGGCAGAAATTGTTAGGCTCCAGTGTGAGGTGTCCTAACAAACTGTTGAAACAGACTTTTTGCTGCTACTGCATTCAGGAGGAAAAGAGAAAGACTCATGTGCCTTTCATTTTATACCTGGATGGGTTGCTAATGTTAACAATTGTCGCAAGTCATGCGAAGAGTTTGTTATCGGCAAGGGCAGATAATTCAACTGTGAAGGTAGCAGTAAGAAAGACAAGTAATTCCACAGAAAGTAAGGGCGGGTTAGGGTTATACATTATCATCTTTGAATGGCAACCATTCTAGGAGAAGGAAAACATTGAAATCAAACTAGTTGTAATCTACTTAAAAAACAAACCTGGTTACATACAGCTTATGATGGAGGGGTTAGGTAAATACACACTATCATCTTCAGGGTAAAAAAATCATGGCAGATTGACAGCTATGTACAAACCTAATGTAAAGTGGATAAAACATGTTTACACCTGCTAAATAACGACTGAAGATTATATTATTTGCATTTTCAGTAATAAACAAATTCTTTACCATTATGATTACCAGGTAATTATAAAATTATTTTATATCTTCATTTTTACTATAGAATTTTTAAGATATTTTAATTCTTCAAGTTCCTTAGAATATCTTACTTTTATTGTAGAATTATTATCATGAAAATCTTTAATTGTTCAAGAAAACACCATTTATAAGTTTCAATATTATTTGTTTTGGTATCCATGATTCTGTGCTACTGAAGGCTTCCATAAAGAAGTGTTATTAATGTTACTATAACATTTATTTATCTATTTTTCTATATGAATTGTGTTAATTTAGTTTCCTAGAAGAATTGCATTGCACTACTTCATTGTCATTAATCTCAGGTTCTCTGTGACTCAGAGTGGTAATACTCATTAGGTTCCCATTTATGGGCCAAATAGATCTATCTGAAAATTATTTGTATCAGATATGAATAATTGATACCATATAACTGTGTGTAATTTGTTTGTATTAATTGTAATTATTTACTAAGGATTATTATCATGAGTTTCTTGAAACCAAATAACTATGTGAAAAGAGATAGTTATTATTTAATAGAAACTGTCATTTGAAACCATATAACTGTGAATAAACTATTAGTGTTTGATAGGAATGCTTGATACCATGTATGCAAATTGTTTGTATTAGGAATAGTTATTTGAAGTTGTAATTATTTACTTAGGATTATTATCATTAGTTACTTGAAATCATATAACTGAGAGAAAAAAAGGTGATTATCAAAATGAAATAGTTACTTGAAACCATATAATTGTGTATGAATTATCAGTTTTAAATAGGAATACTTGAACCAAAACAATTGTGTGCAAATTATTTATATTAGATAGGAATACTTAATATTATATAACTATGTTCAAACAAATGATATGCAAATAAAAAAATGCAATTTAAAAAAAATACATTAAAACACTGAAAATATAGTTATGATTACAAACAATCATTTGAAAAGGAATTAAATTTCTACATTAAATAATCTATAAAGATCTGATATGATGTTAAGCAAATAAACCAAGCTATCATTTATTGATTCTTTTTTCTTTGTAAAAAGCAAAACAAAATAAATACTAAGTTACGGGTGAGGGGAGAAAACTCCACCTTCTGATTCAAAACTCACCCAGTCTCTAACAAAAAATATGCATGAAAAGTCTTTACTAACATATTTGCTTTCATTTGAGCTTTTAATCTTAAATGTTGATAAGTTATTTTCCAAGTATTATGCTGTGACTGATTTATTGGATATAAAATATTATCATAACTGAGCCTTGAAAGGATCAGTGTTGGAAGTTTATATTTCATGAAGAAGAAATGAACACATAAGTTGTTATAAGTATTCGATTAACTTAATAGTTTATTCAATATATGAAATCAACCATGAGAACAGTTCAAACAAGATTGATATAAGGCTACTGAAGGTTCTTAGAATTCTGGAGAATTCTTGGTTATAATGTCTTTCCGAGAGAAGACTTGATATAACAGACCTATTTGTTTTTCAGTGATGAAAGTAAGCAGATGTATATGCATAGGAAGGAATAATTTTTTTACTTATTATTTTTTATGTTTAGTCACAACTGTATTAAAAGAACTCTTATGTTTTTGATGATTGTTTTGACACATGTTTAAGTTGATAAGTTGAAAAGGTGGAAATCCTTCAATGTGGTCAAAATGTCACCATGACCTTAGTCTTCAGCTCTACAGATTGAACATGGTTTGCTAGACATCAAATTGTGACTGCTGGTAAACAGGGTTAATATTTCTCTGCTCCTAGCTCTGGTTTCAATAATAAGAATGCTAGTTCAACACCTGGAGTGAAACTTTCTGGCAAAAGGCAGATGATCCAATATTTTCAATATAACCACAATAAATTCTTCTTTAATCTCAACATTTGGTAATCCATGATATTCTGCTGAAAATTGTTTTGTTTTCTTTTTTTTTTCAGGTCTGACAGTGTACCTCACCGTGGTGTTCCTTTTGATGTTGATTGTTATTGCGGGCATCTTTATTTGCTTCATGTTAAGTGATGATATAGAAAAGCAATTACATCACAGTATCTTTGGCGCCATGAAAGAGTACAAAATTAATCAGAAAATCAAAACAAAGATAGATGTTATGCAGCAGACATATCACTGCTGTGGAAGCATATCAGCCCGTGACTGGTCATCAGTCAGCTGGATAAGCAATGCCCTCCTGGACATCAACAGCAAAGAAGTCAAAATGTATGCGAAGATCATTTTACAAATAATGTTGTATTACAAGAGAAACCTTTTTAGATGATTTTGTTTGAAAATTGTGAAATTTTAAAATTTGATGTCAAAGAAAAGACAAATAACTTCATAAAAAATGAAATGACTTCATAAAACTAGAAATGGATTATTTTTCAATTTAGAGGGAAACCCACTTATGTATGATTTTAAGTGCGGATGTTTACTTTTATTTTGAAGAAATAATCACTATTCTTCTCTCTTTCTCACTCATACATACACACATATAGGAGGTGCTTGTGATGTAACGGTTATTACCATAGAATTTGAACATGGCAAATGGAGTTCAAACCCTGGATGAGGCTGCTTGCATTTCATGTTGCTTTTATACCTATGGGAAAGGTATGAATGTAATTATTCTCCCTCCAGCTATATATACGAGGATCATTAAATAAGTTTCCAGATATTTTTCATATGGGCACTTTTATTGATAGTACACACATGAAACTCTAGTCCCCTTTGAAGTAATCTCCTCCGGCTGCAATGCACTTGTTGTACTATTCCAACAACTTCTGGAAGGCCCCATGGAAGTCCTCTTGTGTGAGTGTGTCAATGACCTTCATCACAGCCTCTTTCATCTCCTCAATTGTCTCATAACGACAGCCTCTGAGCTTAGGGAATAAGCAAAAGTCACAGGGAGCAAGGTCTGGACTATAGGGAGGGTGACGAACTGTCTTGATGCCCATCTTGGTCAAATAGTCTGTGACAAGGATGGAGTTGTGGACTGGTGCATTGTCCTGCTGGAAATGCCACTGACCTGATTTGAAGAGTGCTGGCCTCTTCCAACGGAATCTCTTCCTGAACTCCCTTAAAACCTCAACATAGTAACCCTAACCCTAACCCTTTGGCCAATAAACTCTGGTATATTGACTTCCTTACTCCTCTCACACCTCTCATCATCCCTCACAGACTCTGTGCCTTCCTTGAATCTCTTATGCCACTGAAAAACTGATGCTCGATTCATGCAAGATGCTCCTCCAGAAGCAGTCTGAAGCATTCCATATGTTTCCGTGGCATTTTTTCCAAGTTTAAAACAATCATTTTATTGCATATTGTTCTTCTAAAGTGTCCTCACGTCTAGATCGCATTTTGGAAATTCACCAGCTGTGAAAATCAGGCTTTAATAGGGTGTATTCCAATTGCTGCTGTAGCTGTTCATTTGAACCTGAAATCATAAAAATTGGTCAGTCACCTGATAAGATGTATAGCAATAACATAGTGAATTTTCAAGAGTCTACAGCTATTTTAAATGCCAGTACAAAAAAGTCTGGAAACTTATTGAATACACCACGTAAGTATAAGGCAGATTGACCTTTTTAATTTTGGTATAGCAACTGGTCTAGGAGAAGGAAAATTTCAAACCTATTGAACTCCACTTAAAAATTAGCTTTGTGCAACATCCTGCTTGTGTAGAGGAGTTGGTAAATGTACACACACACGCATACACACACACAATCAGAGTAGATAGATAAATAACCACATTCTTCAAATGTTAATTTTCTTCAAAATCAAAGACACAAGGCTTTTATTATTTTTAGTAAAACATTATACAGTCAAAAAATATATTATTAGGTATTATTTATAACCAAAATTCACTGGCTTGAAATCTCTGAAACCAACGAAAAAATCAAGTTTGGTTGGAAAATATACTTTCTCTATGGAATTTTGCATTATGGCATTTATTTTTGAAGTGCAACATATACATATATTTGGTTTCACGATTTCAATGCTGTAGACTTTGGTAATAAATAATACCTAATAATATACATATTGTATTATATTGTACTAGAAATTATAGAATCCTGATATTTTTGCTTTAGAAAAAGATTAACTTTTTTATAAAAAATTGTTTGGAGTGTACTTATTTGTGGGCACAACAGTAGATAGATTCAGAAAGGGAAAAAATCAATGTTCATTGTTAAATATGATTTCTTGTTTGTTAACAGGGCATGTTCTTAAGAGTTACTTTTTGTGATTATCTTATCTGTTTGTGAATTAAAATAGCTTTGGCACAAGGCCATACTTAAGGAGTGTTTTGTTGGAAATGTGCTCACCAGCAATACTATGAATGTATATTTGTCAGAGTTTCCAAGTATTAAACTTTAAATCTGATGCAAAAAAAATTTTGTATGCTATATTGATTAAAAAATTATAATTTTTGGTTAATAACTTGGCTTATGCCCTTAACAGAAGTGCCAAATAAATTGCAGATAGCCACTTGATAATGTGCAGCTCCTCGCTTCATTTATTTGACTATGTAATATTGCATGGAATCCACTAGGTGTATGAGGTATTGCATCTATCCACATATTTCTTAGGGCCACAAGGAATTTAGTGAGGTCTGAAATATGTCCTATCAGCCCAGTTGTCTGGAGCTGTAGAATACGCTGACTGCATCTCTGCAGAGGGGTAAGACACTCCCACCCCCAGTGAGTGTCCTGAATATTACACTAAACCATCTGATGGTGAAGCTTCAGTCCTGGGGCTTTGGGGAATGTGGTGCACCTATTTATTGCCATTACTCCCTGGTTCACTCTTACCTGGAGTGGTCGTACCTTTTAGGGTCCCATCTATGGGTCAAATCTTCTACTATACTTGAAACCATCTGCGTGTAACCAAATCATTAATATTTAATTGAATTATTAGTGTTAGATAGAAATACTTGAAATCATTTAACTGTGTACAAATAAAACTATTAACATGTGATGGTAGTACTTGAAACTGTTTAACTGTGTGCAAATAAATGCGCTCTGGTTCATTTAAAATTTTTACCTATAAGCTATTCATTTACAAATCATATATATTTAATATATATGTATAAACAGGATTTGGCATTAAATTACTAACAAGAGTTGATATGCAGTAAAATACCACCAACCATTAAGTCAACTATATGCCCACTTCACTCTTGTAACAAAGGCTATGCAACTTGGCTTGGAGTCTACAAGGTGCTGAGGCCATTGCATGAGTAAATCTATCTTCGGGGTTGTCCATAACTGAGTTTTACTTGTTGGGTAATGCATCAGGGAATTTAATTAGATGAGCATGCAAAAATTCTGAAATTAGCACACTTAGAGGACTTTCACTTAAAGGTTTTTTATTTAGCAGTAAATAAACTAATAACAGATAAGACACAAAACATTTTTAATTTGATAGCTGAACATTCTTGCCCCATAAAATATTCCTGAAACAAACTAGTTTAAATCATTTAAATAATTGGTATATTTTTTCCAAGCTATGCAGAGGAAAATATTACAGAGTAACCTATTATCAAGGAAAAAATCAAGTCTTTGTTGATCATGTAAGGAATATTTTATGAAGCCAGAATATAAGGCAAAAACACATCCACACTTCCGTCCAGGATGCAGACATTTTTATCTTAAATTATTCCATCATTTTATTAAAAGAAAAGTTGTGAATGATCACAATATTAAGCCTTTTATTAAGATCTGACAAAATCTTGCAGTACCCGGAATATCAGATTATTTATTATGTATAGTAAAATATCACTCTGCCAAAATATCAGGTTTATGGGTTCAAAGGATAAAAATGTGACATGGGCATATTTTGGCTCTTTATCTTTAGAATAATACTTGGTAAGACTAAGATGTTTCTAATTTTATTTTGTTTTTATCTCACTTCAATAACTTTCTTCTTTCAGGAATATAGAAAAAAATGAATATTTCCCCAATGGTGTTCCATACAGTTGCTGCTCACTCACTGCTAAGCCACCTTGTATTCACATCTTGGGTAAAAATGGTGATTTTTTCAAAGAGATGAATGTTTATAAACATGGTTGCAGCCAAAAGTTACTTGATTATTTTGATGTCATCTTTCTACTTCCGGTTGGAATCTTACTAATTGTGACAGCCATGATTGAGGTAAAAGAAAATGTAATGAAAAAACTCCAGCTCATTGTTTTAAAATTCCCCTTTTACTGATTTTTAACCAACATAATGAAGATGAATATAATATTCATCCTCATTGTGTCCTTACAAAATTGATAAACCATCATTGAGTATATCAATTGTGTTTGTTTTATTAATATCAAGTATATCACATAATGAATGATTTGTAGCTATACTTGGTGCTGTCAGGAAGAAAAAAAAACAACTTCAAGTATAACAATACTGTTAAAATACATACTTTAATATACAAGGATAGACTGAAAAGTTCATATGCTGACATATCTGCTATTGATGATTTTGACCAATGGGATTCAAGTACTGAAATATCAATAGAAGAAGAGAGACTATGTTGAAAAATAAATCTTAGTCCATCAAAGTATCTTGGTCAGCCTATGAACTCTTTATCCAACCCTTATATTTCTTCTAACTCTTCATAAAGCAGGAATATACAGTGTAGAACGATAAAATTGTCGTCCTAAAGAAAACAACACTACAGCTTTATTTTGAAACTTTTATTGAAAAAATCCATTCAGGTAACTTGATTATGTAGTAGAGCTGACATCTATTCAATGTAGCCGCCTTCAGCCTCAATACGGATCCGGAACTGGGAGCATGCCTTTTCCACAAGCGCCAGCGGGAGCTAGGCAAATACTCAGCGGATGGCAGTGATCAGGCTGGCTTTGGTGTTGTGGGAGGTCATGTTGATGATGTTCTTGATGTATGACAAAGCGAAGTAGTCCAGCAGGTTCAGGTTGGGGGAGGAGGGGGGCCAGTGAGAGAAGGGCACAAAGTCATAGCACTCCTTCTGAAGTCAAGCCAGGGTCTCTTTGAACTTGTGGGCTGGTGCCAAGTTCTGCTGCCACACCCAGGGTCTGCCACCGGCCACCTGATTGCACCAGGGGATCACCACACTCTTCAGCACATCCAGATACACTTTGGTGTTGACTTTCAGCACATCCAGGTACACTTTGGTGTTGACTTTCAAGCCGACTTCGAAGATGTGAGGTGGCATGATGTGGCCCTCACTTGAAACCACACCAAAGACCATAACCGTAGCTGGAAACTTTGTGTTCATCACCCTGGGCATGTCCCTGTTATTCATGGCAATCCAGATTTGCATTTTGAGGGTGCTGGCAGTGGTCCTGTTTTCATCACTTGGATCGGTAGAGAGCACCTCAGATCTCACTCGTTGAACATTGTGTCACTTTTAGACATGATAGAAGGCTCCTATCTTGGGATTTGTACACAACTGGCCAACTAGTAGATGGTCTGCAACAAAAAAAGAAAACCGGTTTTCATTAAACGGAAATGGAATCATGTCATCTTTTCTAGGGCGACAATTTTATCGTTCCACCCTGTATCTTCAAAAAATTTCATTTTATTTAAATCTTAAATTTTTATTTTTTGGTTGGGGTTGGACTCCCCTTCACAGACAAAGCAATTATTTTTATTTAAACAGTTCAGAAGATATTTCATAAAAGTTATTTAAACTAATGTGGACTACCATGTATTCTGTACATTCATGTATAACATGCACCTCCAATTTCTGATGATAATTTAAAAAAAAAAAGACCCAGTAATCTTGTACATCACGCAGTACTTTCCATCTGTTAGGAAAACAATAGAGATACTTTTAAATGAAAACTGTATCGTATACATGGCAGTCTATGGTAATTGGGAATGTAATCAAAGGAAGAAAAATTCTTCGCAAATTTGGAATGAAAATTTCTATAAAAATTACCTAATTTATTAAATGTACACCAAAAGTTTTGTTTGTTTCCAATGTCTAAAACTAGAGATCTCTCTTGTCTGATCTCTGTTTACCTCAAATGACCACCAATGTCAACCTCATATAGTGGCTATTAATAGATAGATATCTTGTGAATCTTCATGGTAAAAATGATGTCAATAGTCTTTGTCACTTTGGTATGAAAACATCACAGACAAACACAAATATAAGAGAAATATTAATATTGATTAAAAGCTGATAAAAATTTTTTTGGAAATTATTATATACAAAATTATTTGAAACCATATAAATGTTCAAATCATTTGTTCAGAAAATAGTTAATTTCAGAATAATTATTTAAGAATAATTATTTGCAAATGATTGTTATTGAATAGTGATTATTACTTGAAACCAAATAATTAATTGAAAAAAAAAAAAGACTTACTTTGATATTAAATAACCCAACAGGGGTTGACATACTGTAAAACCAACTAACCAACCAACCAATCAACCAACTTTTTATTTAATAATTTAACCATTAATTTATCAAATCTATAAAGTGATAATTGATAATGATAAAGGGTTTTAAAGATTGCAATATTGATATTTCTTTATTAAATTTAGTTTTGGAAAATATTAATGATTTTTGCTCTGTGGTTTTGTATTTGTAGAATTGATAACAGTCAGATAGCAAAAATATTAACTCAGAGATAAAAGAGAGGAAATGAAAACAAATTTTTTCATTCCAGATAGCAATTTTGGTCTTCACCAGAATTTTGCAGACCTCCATAAAAAGTGCCCATTTACTTGGAGATGACAATGGAGTGGGCTATGCTCATCTGATGCCTGATTTTCTTCAGGATATTTGGTGTAAGTAGGAATTTTTTTACCATGCCAGCTTTACAACAATGTGTAAGAGGTATAGTAGATTAGAAAGTTGGAAACCAGGAATTTTGACAAGGGCTGCTATTGTGGCAATATTTTGTTATGACTTGTCCAGTTTCATCTGCTAAATGACTCAATCCCACACTGTGTAGATTCTTTTAAGTTAGATTAGTTGATAGCAGGTTTTAGTTGAAACCATACAAACTGTAAGTCAGCTCCACAAAGGTAAGAAAAAAAGCAAAAATGAATTCTGAGAATACACTTGCTGATTCTTTATTTACTTTTTGAGTTTTTCTTGGTAGAGAGGTGGGGTGAGATTTGGTAATTTGAACTTGGACACTATTCCTTCACTATCATGATTATTCCATTCTGTCTAATGGTCAGCTGTGGGTTGTCAGTAATCTGTCAAACTCCTAATTGCTTCCTTGAATATATGTGGCCCTTGCTTCCAGAAAAGAAATCCCTCACATGGAACTCTCAGAAATAAAGTACTTTAGAAAATTATATCCTTGACTACTGAACTCTGATTGTCAGTAAAGTTGGCAACCATAGCCGAGAGCAACCAAAGGCTCTCTTTTCAATAGCTACTACACTGAGGTGTGGGAAGGACACTACTCCTTTCCCTGGATTGCTCCACTTTACCCTTGATATGTACCTTATAATGCTGAGTGTTAAGCAAGGAGGTATCAAGAACCATTTTTTGAGTCTTTGGTATGACTCGACCTGGGATTGAACCTTGGTCACCTGGGTCACTGGTGAATACTCAACCCACTAGGCCAATGGATTGTACTAGAATTGAAGACTTCTGTTTATGATGGACATTAAAAAACTAACGATTTCATTCCCATCGAGAAATCCTTCCCTTTGTATTTTATTATATATTAAAATTTGCTGACCTCCTTAATTTGTTTAGCTATCCTTTTGATACTACTTGACATATACATCTATGCACGTACACACACGTACACTACCTATGCCCACACACACCTGCACTGATGCACTCACCCCTACATGCATGTACACCTATATATGCTAATGTCCAGTGGCATATCCATAGAAAATAGCGTTTATGGCAAGCACTGGAATTGCACCACTGTCTAAACATCTGACACTCATTTTTTTTTATAACTTTACCATAAAATTAGCACATGATCTTCTCACAAAATGCTCTGAAATGAATTTAAATTTTACAGATTTTCCTCAAAATTGCAGACAGTTTATGTAGATAAATGGTTATACTGCCAGTATCTCTCAATGACACCTTTTTAAAGTGGCACCCAGAGCACATACCCTATTTGCCATACTGTGGATATGTCACTGGCTACACCTATATGTATACATCCTCATAGAGACATAATTAAACCTACATGCATATGTATTATTGCACCTAATTATCATATTTACCCAACCCCTCCGCTCGGGCAGGATATGACACAAGGTCAATTTTTAAGCGGAGTTTAACAGGTTTAAATTCAGAGTTTTCCTTCTCCTAGACTAGTTGCCTCACCAAGGCTGAAGAACCTAGTCTTCCCTACTATTATTGCACCTAATTATGTGCATCCAGGAGCAAAAGAGCTTATAGCATTATACTGTAGCTACTGTCTCTTATAAAACTCCAGTTTAAGTGTTAATGTATTTTGCATGAAAAAGTCCTTCATATCATTCTTGTTATGGGTTTAGGATCAAATTACACTGAAATCACTGGTTCTCATCTGATCACTGCAGTTGAACCTGGTCAGTACTTAGATAAATCAGTGAATTTTGGTCAATCTGTAATGGAATCTTATAGTACCAGTAAGAGATATAGAAGCAGAGTCTTACAAAAACAGGGGTTTCAGGTGGGGAAGGCAAAAAAACAGGTATGCTATTGGTTTTTTCTTTCCTTTTTCTCCCTTCTCTTTCTTTTTTCTTTTAAATATAAATATAATTCTCAGGGAGAGTTAATGTGGCATAGGCACTAATGATCTGGACTGCAATATCATAGTAAGCAAGTCCAAAGTCCAGTTTTACAATTACATTCACTTTTAGACAAATTCTTTAAAGAAAGTTATGACCCTCCCTTTAAGAACACTGGTGTCACTCAAACTGCTTCTCCTTCTTCCAACATAGCAGTTTTCCACTATGTAAAGAAAGAGGAAAGAAAGAATTCATATTCATCATGTTTGTAAGAATGTATATATATTTATATATATATATATATATATATATATATATATATATATATATATATATAGCAAGAGAGAGAGGATATAGAAGCAGAATTAGAAATATTCTAGTATAATAATAAATGACTATTATAAAACAAGATTAATCTTAATTTAAAAAAATAAACAACAAAATAAGAAGATAGACACAAAACATTAAATTTACACAATATGACCACCATTTCTTTTCAATTATTGTATCAATACACCTTTGAAACAATTTGCTTGCCTTCAAATAAATTCTTCTGACATTTTATTTCATTCCTCCTCAGTAGCTGTCTTAAGTGAACCAATATTTGGATAGGAAGTTGCATTTGTTTTGTTTTCTAAAAAGCCCCATATAGCATAATCAAGGAGGTTAAGGTCTGGGCTTAAATCTTGTTCAATTGTTGTCCTCACAGTTTTCTCATAAACTTTCAATTCATTAGTGTGCTTCCTTATTGGTGTTGTGGGGTCCTTCTTAATCGCTGTAGTGAGAGCAGTTAAAAAGCCTTCTTTTCATTTTTTGTTCAATCCTCCACTTCCCATTTTCCTTGAAAAACTCTTTTTCTGTAAAAACTTTTTCTTTGCTTTGTATACAGTAGACAAAAGAAATTTTGTCTTGGTTTCAATGTTAAGCAAATCATAGATTCTTTGTCGTTTCTTTTCTTGCTCACTCATACTTGATTGAATTTTAATTAAAAAAAGTCCTTGAATAATAGAGTTAATCATCAGCTATGCGTTAAATAGTATAATTACTGTTCTTTTACAAGGCTGGTGTCAGTATTAAATAACCTATGAAGGTTAATATGCCTTTAAACAAAGTATGATTCTCCCATGATTTGCATTTTATACATAGGTAGATACTATGGTATTAATATGTAAAAGATTTTTTGATAATTTGAGCCTGTGTACTAGCTATTGAAAAGGGAGCCTTCGGGTCACCCTTGACTATGACTACGATGTAATCTTGGTATGCCTAGTCCAAAGTCAATTAAACTTACATGTCTATTTAATGAAAATAATTTCATTTTCATCTATTTTCAGATGACGATTCCTAGATCATAATTTGAATATTCAATGTACAAAGAAAATAGTGACCACAGAAGATTTATTTGAACCAGATGAGGACTTTATTGCAAAAATAGGATTCAAAGATTTACATAGAAAAAATTGAGTAGAAACAAAAAGAAATTCTGATATTCTTTGGTTTTACCGAAAAAAAAAATGGAACTGTTTTGAGTGAATTCTTCAGCAAAAAATAAATAAAACAAAAAGTAGAAAATGATTTATGGTTTTTCTGTAATGTTTGTAATCTAAAGATTTAAAGACTAAAAATATCAAAATATGAAATTTTTAGCATTAATAACACCTTTTATTTTTAGGTTTGTTTTGTTTATTTGTTTAATTGCATATCCACTCTTTATGGGTTATTTAATGCTAAAATTTGATTAATGCTTGTAATCATAATTATATTTTCAATGTTCCATTGCATTTTTAAAATAGCATTTTTTTCTATAATCATTTGTTTGCCCACAAGTATTTCTATCAAATACAAATAATTTATGCATAATTATGAGGTCTAAAGTAGCTATACCTATTAATAATAATCATTTGTTTGTACACAGTTATATATAAAATATTCCTATCTAATACTAATGCACAATTATATGGTCTAAAGTAACTATTCTTATTTGATAATAATCATTGATTCATAGACAGTTGGTTTCAAGTATTCCTATCTAGCACCAATAATTTACAAACAATTATATGGTTTCAAGTAACTAATAATAATAATTATTAGTAAACAATTATACCATCAAGGGAATATTCCTAATACAAAAAATTTGCACAGTTATATGGTATCAAGTATTCCCATCTAATATGAATAATTTTTGACTTATAGATGGAACTGTAACAGGTACTACCACTTTGAGTCAGAATGAACCCAGGAGTAATGGCAATGAAGGGGTATTCCACAAAAATTTGCACAGTTATATGCTATCAATTATTCTTCTATAATATGAATAATTTTCAAACAGATCTATTTGACCTATAGATGAAATTGTAACAGAGTAATTGAGTCAGAGTAGGCCTGGGAGTAATGGCATTAAAGGGGTATCCCAGTCTCTCTAGAACTGGAGCCTCACCATCAGATCCAGTTTAATATTATTCCCAGGACACTTATATTTACCAACCCCTCCGCTCAGGCAGGATATGACACAAGGTCAATTTTTAAGCAGAGTTTAACAGGTTTAAATTCAGAGTTTTCCTTCTCCTAGACTAGTTGCCTCACCAAGGCTGAAGAACCTAGTGTGCCCTACTATTCTACCCATAGCTGGAGGGAGAATCAATGGATTCATACCTTTCCCAAGGGTATTAGGGCTATGTGAAATGCAATCAGTCGCGTCCAGGATTTGAACTCGTGTTGCCGTGTCCATTTCCTACGACGATAACCATTACACCACAGGCACCTCCCAGGACACTTATTTTTAGATGGGTGGGGGAGGAAAGAGATAGAAAGATGAAATCATGCCTTTTCCAAGAACTTTAATGCAAAGAGAATACAGTCATTGGTGTAATTTGAACTCAGTTCACCAATTCCATTTTCTATGACACTAACCATTAGACCACATGCATCAACTGCTGTGAGTACTGATTTCTTGTATTGATGCTCTTACAAAAAGTATGAACTTTAGACTCTTATCTTCCAGTACCAATTTTAGAGAGACATTAAAACAAGTAAAGATAGAAACACTTATCATGTAGCTTTAAATGGTTATAATTAACTAACCTATCCTGTGGAGGTGCCCGTGGTGTAATGGTTAACGTCGTAGGAATTGGACACGACGATACGAGTTCAAATCCTCGACGAGACTGATTGCATTTCACATAGCACTAATACCCTTGGGAAACGTATGAATCCAATTATTCTCCCTCCAGCTATGGGTAAATAGTAGGACAGATTAGGTTCTTCAGCCTTGGTGAGGCAGCTGGTCTAGGAGAAGGAAAACTCTGAATTCAAACCTGTTAAACTCTGCTTAAAAATTGACCTTGTGTCATATCCTGCCTGAGCGGAGGGGTTGGTAAATATGATATGATAATTACCTAACCTATCCTTTGACACCTTTTTGCAAAAGTATACTTACTTGTATGTCATGATTAAAGGTATGATAATACATGTTGAGTGTAACGGTTATTGCCATAGGAGATGGAATTGGTGACCTGAGTTCAAATCCTGGACAAGACTGTTTTCATTTTACTTTGTGCTAATGCCCTTGGGAAAGGCACAAATCTATCTCTCTTCCTTTCAGTTATGGGGAAATGGTAGAACAGACTGGGTTTTTTAGCCTTGGTTAGATAACTAGTTAGGAAGAAGTAAAATGCTAAATTCAAACCAGCTGTACTGTGTTCATGGCAGAGGAGTTGGGTAAATACATATTTGTATACCATGATAGGTATAGAGGCTAGAGCAATGCAATATAATTTGATTTACCTATTTATCCTATGCTGGTTAACTAATATCTTTTATCATCTCTTCACAAGAAAAAGATATGGAAGAATATATCAAATTTGGTGAACTAAAATTAAGCTTTTATATCAGAAAGTATAAATGACTGATTTTTTTAATGGCAAGTCAACCTATCTGGGGTTGTTTTATGTCTAGAGGTTAGAGAATTGCATACACTGTCTATATTTACATTTCTGTGAAGCTGTTTGAAAGTTTATTTATTTTTTATGATTTTGTTTTAATATGTTAAATTCCTCTGGGATAGTTTTCTAATAATTACTTTGTATGATACTGATCATGTTTACATCAATAATTTTGGCATAATTCTATTTCTCTCAAGTAGAATGAAATATCATGCAGGTCAACATTTTCAAATAGGTCCATCATATCATTTGCATTGAAAAAAATTTGTCAAATAAAAGCAAAATTTCTCCATTCTATGAGAAAATATTTAATAGTTTAAGTTGTTTGATATATAATATACACGGTAGTTGTTTTTCTTGTTTGAGTATGTTGTACACCAATTTGTTGTAATGTGAAATAAAATACAATAGAATGTGAATATTCACATATAATTTATTATGAAAACAGTTTCTCTCATCAGATGAATTTATTATCAATGAGGAAAACAGGAGTTCAGTTATGATACAAAGTGTATACTGATCTATGTGACATAAACTCAATATACAAAATTGAATTTAGTTTATGGAATAGCCAAAATACACATCTAATCTCTTCAAGAGATCTGTAGAAAAGAGCAAATTTTTTTGCACTAAAATTCAGAACAAGATGTGCTAAGCATCTTGGGAGTTTTAAAGTTAAATTCTGTTGTGGTTTTTTTTTGTTTATTATTATCATTTATCTATTTAAAAAAAAAAATATTTTCCTTATTCATAATATAATTTTACACATTTTTCTTTACTAATCATGTAATCTGTATTAGGTGTAACTCTTTCATTTTGTTCATTTTACATATTAAAGTTGCTACAAGTATAAAGGAGTGTGTAAGATAGCGATATAGTGACTGGATCTTTTCTAGACTTTCTGAAAGCTGGTTTCCATTCTTCTAGTGTAGACTTTATCAGGAAGAGTTTATTGTGTAAGTTGTTAATCTAACATTGCTGAAATTTTGTAGAGAAGAATTTGTTGATTTTGTTTTTCCAGTCAGTGTATGAAATTTTGACTCTGTCAGAGTTCATATTTAAAGCAAACTTGGATACTGAATCAGCTTTTTTGTTTTCCTTTATTCCAATGTGGCTTGGAATCTAGTATACTAGAATCTTTTTTGATTTGGACATGGAATCCAACTGATTCAGGAGTTTAATGATTACAAGGGTCTTCTAGAAAGTATAAATGGAAAATTCAAATGCAACCATTATTACTTGCAGGGACTACATCCCTTGCTTTCCAGAAAAGTACTTCTAATGGCTACTAGGTGGCATAACCAAAATGGTTGCTTTTCTTGTTGAAGATTTCTTTCAAATTAGAAAATTGCATTTTCATCTCATGTTGTAAAGTCACCACTTTGTGAAATAGTATTGACTCTTTTTTTTAACAACAAAACATTTATTCTCAGAGCAAACCGAATAAAAAAGAAGAGAGGAATTACATGAAATTCTAAGAATACATTATAGAAGAAGCTGTGGTGTAAAGACCTCTGTCAAAGCATTGTACCGTGCATGGTACGACACAGGCATTGTTGGGGTAAAAGTTTACCTTCCCTGTTGGGAGACACACACTAGTGCATGCTTCTTGTTGCCAAAGCTGGAACATAAAGAGAATCCTGCTTTGGTCAAGCTACCTAGTGGCTATTAAAAGTACTATTCTTGAAAGCAAGTGATGTAATCCCTGCATACTTAATGATTCTTAAATAACTCAGAACATTTCAACTACCAAAATTATTATATCTTTTCACTGAATAATACTTAAACCAATTCACTATTTCTTTTTTCTTATAATGGGAATGTAAACTGTTAAAAATTATAAAAATCATATACAGAAATTAGCTAAAAGCAGTTATTCCAGGAAAGTGTAAACATATTTAACAAACTTCTTTTTTTATATCTTAATAGAAGAAAACATTCAAGTATCAATATAACATCCTCATTAAGAAAACATATTGATAAAGAAAATATTATCTGGGGTAAACTGATTTGAAATCATGAAACAGCAACAGAAATATTTTTAATGACTAAACAGAAATAAAATAAAAAGTCTGTCTTCCTTTTTCAAATAAGGTGTTAAAATATATATTACTTGAGAGTAACATTTCATAAAACCACACCAAATATGCTGGTTGAAGAAGTCATTAATAGCAAATTCAATATATACTAGGCGCTTCTTAAATGTAACTTTATATTTACCAGCCCATTGGCTTAGTGGTAGAGTGTTTGCTGATGGCCCAGGAGACTGAGGTTCAATCTCAGGTCTAGTCATACATAAGACTCAAAAAGTGGTACTTGATACCTCCTTACTTAAAACTCAGCATTATAAGGTACGTTTCAAGGGTAAAGTGGAGAAATCCAGGGAAAGGAGTAGCGCCCTCTCCTACACCTCAGTGTAGTAGCTATTGAAAAGGGAGCTTTTGAGTTGCCATCAACTACGGTTGCCAACTTTTATATAAAGTGTAGGCTGGCCTATATAATCAATAAAAACTTGGTGGTAATAGAGTTTCATAAAATGTAATATTTAACTAGGCAAAATGTTTTACCCCAGTTTCTCATTCTAGAAATGATTGAAAAAAAACAAAACAAACTAACCCGAAAAAACCAAAACAACAAACAAAATAAAACAAAACACACACACACACACACACACACACACACAGTGTGATATTTATTACAAAATGTTAAATATATTGATAATTGAAAATAAGGCCCGAAATTCACTCATATCAGAAAGACGTCACGAAATAGCAGCAGTTATTTCCCTTTGATATACCTGCACACTTCTCTTATTATCGAAACGTTTGGTGTCCTAGGCCTGCTGACCTTAGGAAAAGCTCCTTAAGATTGAATGACTGTTTCAAAGAGTTTACCTTTCCAATCTAACAAGCAACACCTTTTCAATTCTTTTTGGTGAGGTTGTGGATGCTAAAAGAAAGAAGGGGATTCTTTGATTATTCAGAATTGCGTCGTTCTAATTCTTTAAACAAAAATGACGAAATATGGCAATTATTAAGCATAGTAAATATGTGCCGACAAAACAAATGAAGATTCCTAGTTTGGGATTTTAATAAGTTGTAATCTCAAGTTTACCTACATTTCACTTATTATTCTGATATTGGCAATTTGATATAATCATCATATAACGAGTTCACGCAAGGCATAAAAGATAGTATTTTTGATATTCTATCAGTACAATGCAACTGAAAAGTTACTATCTATTATCTATTATCTGAGATAAATAATTCAAGATTTAAATAAATTATGTATGTGTGTGTGTATGTGCATATGTGTGTGTTTGTGTGCATATATATCTATATGTGTGTGTATATATATATATATATATGTATATATATATATATATATATATATATGTGTGTGTGTAGATAGATAGACATTGATTTTTATATATGTGGATTTTCCTGTTATAATTTTTGTTGTATATGCTTTTGACTGTGATATATAAAAGATTCCTTTGTATTAACTTTTTCATTTTGGGTAAAATACATTTTGTTTCCATGTAAAAATACTGTTCAATATTATGAGAAAAAAATTCAGAGGAAGATTCATTAGTGAAATAAAATAAAAAATCAACTAACTTAAGTAAAAAACAAATCAACAAATACAACTGACATCAATAACACATTAACAAAAAAATAAAAACTGCAACTTTGAATATCTTCTTCAATTTACTAGAGATTAAATGTACAAGCTGGAATACAGTAAATGATCACATATAGATATTCATACATTCACAGGTTGTAAAATAAGAGGTGTCAGACCCCAGATTAATACACTGAATATCCTCCTTGGATGCTAACACAAGTCTGTATAGTTTGGTCTCTTTGTTTAATGGCATATCAACCTTTGTGGGTTATTTAATGCCAGGGACTTCATACCTTTCCTAAGAGTATTAGTCCAAAGGTGAACATAATAGCACAACTGGAGTTCAAACTCACTTACTATGATGGTGCAGTCCTGCATGTTAGTCACTGTGCCACAGGACTCTCCCCTTGCATCCATAGGACATGGTGTGCTAATATGAGTGTTAAAATATCACAAGGAAGCTGAAAACTTTGAAAAATTTTATCAGTATATCCACTACCCACTGACATGTAGATATTCTACCCAGGTCAAAATCTACATCCTTCAGGGAGATACAATTTCATTTTCTGCCAGATGAACCATATTCAATTGGTCATGTGCCAACTGTAAGCTAAGCTAAATATTAATCATAATATTTGATTGCACAAATCAGCTTAATACAGATATTTAAAAAAACATTTACCCCAATATATAATACTCAAGTGACCAATAATCAACAAGCTAACCTTATAGGCTATTACAACTATAGGGAGTTTGATCCTTACTGAGTGCCTCACACTTCTGGTCATGTCACACACAAAACTAAGTTATACTATATGCTTACAAATATGATTTAATACTTTTGAAAATGGGCAGGAATTTCATATATGTATGTTGGGGAGTCCATGTTGCATAATGAACATGCTGGACAGCAACATTGTAGTTAGTTCAAACTCTAGTTGTGTTGTCATGCCCACTTTTAGCCTAATACCTTTGAGAAAGCTATGAAACCCTTTATTCCTCCAGCTATAGGTTAAAAAGTATTACAACTGTTCTTCTACAACGATGACTTGGGCATTAGATAACCCATGAAGATTGATAAGCCATTAAACAACCAAATGAAACCAATATGTACATAATGAAATTAAGAACATTTTTCTGAATCTTGTCAAATAAAAATTTGAAAGAAGCATTTTTGTATCACTGAAAATAAATCAAAGTGATTTTCAGAGAGCTTCTTAAATTTAAAAAAAGAAAAAAAGATAATGATGAAATCATTTAGATTTTGGGTGAACTCCAACATCTGCGCAATTTCTTTGATAGCCATCATAAATGAAAATATAGAATGAAAGTAATTTTTAGACAAAATGTTATTTACATAAAAAGTGTAAAAATAAAAAATATAAAAATCATAAAGCAGCTTTTAACTAAATAAATACCTTGTAAGCATTTTTAAGAGGTATTTTTTCTCATGAACTAAGTAAAATAATGCATAATGATTTTTTCTTTTCAGGTATAGAAATGTCATTCACTGGAAAAGAAAAAGTGTTTAAACATTAAACATAGAATTTTAAGTTCTTTCTAAATGTGCTGTTCAAATATGAAATTATTTCAATGGAAATTATTAAAATATGAAATGATATTGAAATTTGTTAAAACACCCTGTATATCTCTAATAACATCAATCATTTTACCCCCCTCCCCTGTATAATTTCTCAATGAGTTGCATGAGATTATATTAACAAACAAAAATACTATATACATTATAGAAATGTTCTGCTTTCTTTTTGGTGGTGATAAGATTCTATATAGATAAAAACCAGAGCATGTTCTTTTGTAATGCACAAAACATTTATCATTTGTTTGTTATACCTTCTTGGACATCTCTGCTTTTTACTATCTTCTCACATCAAGTTTAAAAAAAAAAAAAGAAAATTTTGGTATAGAGCATAAACTATTAATACAATATCTATATAGAGATCAAATTCTTTGAAGTAATTCATCAGATATTTTCCAAAAATGCCCTTTTAAATTTTTTTTTCTTACCACATTTTTCTGAAACCATACAATTTAATATTTATTTTTATGCTATTGCTGTTTTTGATCCAATTAGACAATTTGTTCAAAAAATATATTACTCTAGTAGCAAAAAATCCAATTGGTAGGTAGAATTTGTTTTTGCTCAATGAGAAATATATAAAAAAATGTCTACCATCATTAGAAATTTCATTAATTATTTTGCAAGTTTCAATTAAATCACCACTTATTTTTCTTTCTAGTTAAGTAGTTAATCCTAATTTCTTCAATCTCCCTGTAACTGGTTTTAGCTAAGAGTGTTGATATTTTTCATGTTTTGTCCCATAAAATGATAGAAGTTATATGTTGCTCATCTCAATTGGGTTGGCACCAAAAACATTACAAAAATGTAGCTATGATCAAATATTTCATATAAAAAATTCACCCTGTTGGCAAAGCTTAGAATTTATCTTGACTGTATCCCCCTGCACATTCAATAGTGTGTGTCCTAGCTATGACACTAAACTGCATCTGGTGGTGAGGGTCCAGTTTTGGAGCTTTAGGGAATGTAGAGAACTCCTTTGTTGCCATTACTCACAGGTCCATACTAATCTGGAGATGTAATACCTGTTAGGTCTGGTTTGGTTTAATATCACATCAATCATTGTTGGTTATTTAATGCCAAATCCTGTTTTTACATATATATTAAACATGATTTGTAAACACATTTTGTAGGTACACACAGTTAAATGATCAAACAGTGCTATTTCTAACAATTCAATTTAGCATAAGTCAAAGTCAAAGAGTTTGGTTTGATGGCATATCAACCATTGTAGGTTATTTAATGCCAAATCCTGTTTTTACATGTATATCAAATATATATATATATATATATATGATTTATAAACACATTTAGTAGATAACATTCTTAAAAGAGCCGGAGCTCTTTTTTGGATAAATGGTTTCAAGTATTGCTATATAAAAGTCATAATTTAAAATCAACTGCAAACTCAAGTTTGTTTAAAAATAATGTAACCAACAAATCATTCGTTTACAAGTCACATATTTAATAAATACATGTATAAACAGGATTTGACATTAATAACCCACAAGGGTTGATATGCCATAAAACACAACCAGACCAGACCAAACATTTTAATGTTAATTTCTATCATCTAAAAATCCAAACTTCTCTAAAACCATGATTGATGTTTATTAACAGGAAAATTTAAACTAAATCTTACAAAAATAAAGTAGCCATTATAGAAATATAGGATTCAACAAAAATTAGTTGATTCAATAACTTGAATGGATTTTAAAAAGAAAAAAAAAACAAAAACAATTGTATTTAAGATATTGTGAAAATTATAGTTGTTTTTGTTGAATTCTATTTCTGTCAACTTAGTTCAAAGATCAGGTGAGCATTGAGTCAGCATTTCTTACTTCTATGCGAAGAAAGATTGCTTAAATTCATGAGTATCTCAAAATTTTCACAAGATCCAATTTTCTAACTGATATTTCAATGTCTGCATGTTCTTCTATCTTGGCAGCTAAGATAAAACCCTGAACACATTTATGAGCAGCTGAAGTATGGCTGACCAAACCTAATCTCCTCAATGGCAAAAGTATATTCCCAACTTTAAAACACAATCATTGAGGCAACACTATTTTGGTGCTTGTCTAGAATGGTTGAATAAAGAAAATTTCTGCAATGTGGAAAAAACTATATAGATATGCAATACTAACATTTAC
The DNA here is from genome assembly GCA_963585895.1 of Sepioteuthis lessoniana. Classification (NCBI taxonomy): domain Eukaryota; kingdom Metazoa; phylum Mollusca; class Cephalopoda; order Myopsida; family Loliginidae; genus Sepioteuthis; species Sepioteuthis lessoniana. Next base: position 76,019,232 of record OY757918.1, read on the forward strand.
CATTCAGTAAATTGCCATATAATATTTACATATACCATTGGAAGCACACTTAGCATTATGGTTATGGGCATAGGAAATGGAACCAGTGACCTGAGTTCAGATTCTGGATGAAGCTGTTTGCATTTCATTTCTTTGGACTGGCATGAATCCATCTCTTCTCCCCTTATCTACAGGTAAATAGTAGGGCATACTGAGTTCTCTAGCCTTGGTAAAGCAACCAGACTAGAAGGAAAACTCTGATTTATGTCATATTCGGCTTTATTGTATGGATTGGGGAAATATATACGTGTACCATTCAGATAAGAGTAAGTTTCAGTCCTTTTGCTTGATTTTTTTCTTAAAGTTACATTTAAAAATTACGTCTTCAACTCGCCATATTTCTTAGTTTTTCCCTCTCTCAACCACTACGAGGGTGTAGACTAATGGCCGATTGCTGATATATAATCAATTTGAGACATCAATGTAACTGTCAGGTAAAAAAAAAACAAACGAGTGAAATTTAGTAATTTACTCTTTGAATGTAAGAAATTTTTTGTACATACAGAACGAAAATTATCTTTTTTTATGAGATGAAGCATTTTAATTATTACCATCAGATTTTTTCACTAGTATACTTTTTCTCTCATAACAGACGTGATTTCGAGTCTCACCGAGTGTTTACTCAATCCACATTGTTTACTCACTAGATTAACGGCATGAGTAAAGTAGCAATAAAAGCAATTACTTTTTTTAATGGAGGAAAAAAGAAAATTACGTAAAATTTGATGAGGATAGTAGTAGTAGAAGTTACATTAAATAATGTTAAATATTCGTAGAAATGCTATATCTTGGGAAAAATGGGAAAAAAGTTCTGCAGAAATAAATTTACGACAGATTTATTTAAAGGTTAAGAAGTAATCAGTCAACCTGAAGATACCATTTTGAAAGGAAATACTTTAGGAAAGGTGTTTTAATTACTATATATTATGGTATTTAAATATGATAATTTTAGTGAATTTCAAACATTCGTATTCTAAATTGTACCTTTTTTTAAAAACCAACATGACTCATCATCTTGAAAGCCGTACATCTGACAAAGTTAGCAAATATTCTAAAACTCATATTTAAACGATGTATAAAGCATCTCTGATATATATCTAAAAACAATAAATTTAGAAGGAAACATTACGCTTTCATTAATTTTAATAGGTTTTTAAGTAAAAGACTGACAGATATGAATTTGGGGTACAAGGTTCCGGAAGTGACAAGTGTATTATTACTTCTTTTCAACTTTGAGTACAAACTCACTTTAATGTTACATAATTGTGTTTATATACGAGTGATTGAATTTAGCTTCTACGTACTTAGAAAAATCACACTTTGGGAGCGTGAAATATTTTCTATTGTCGGAATTGTCAGCTTAAAATAAATAAATAAAAGCTTATGTTAATTCATTTCAAATGGTTTTCACGCGTAAATTAAAGCAACAGTTTGGGGGAAAAATCATGTTTACAAAGCAAGTAAATACATCAAAATGAGGAATTCAATATTATAAAGATTTAAAAAAAATGAGAAATAGCAATTTCAAGGAATCTTAAAGCCAAAAATTAAAGTCACTAGCAAGTTAAAATTCGCTTACATTTAGAATTGGTACATTTAAACACTATTTAAAAACAAAACAGGTTTCATATAAGCATTAGCAAGCCAATATTTTAACTTGAAGAGAGGAAAAAGAAAAAAACAAAAAAAAACAGCTTTTACACAGCAATATTTATGTAAAAAAAAAAAAATCAGCTAAATATGCTCGTTGACTAAAATTGACTTTTTTCTCTTTAATTTGTTTGTTTGTTTGTTGTTTTTTAATTTATCGAGTCCTTTTTTTTTTAAATCATAAAAAATTTAAAAAACTTAGTCACTAAAAAAAAAAAAAAAAAAAAAAAAAAATGTTTTGTGGCAAAGTTTTACTGGTGTATTCACAAAATGAATGGAAACTGAATAAAAACAAAAAACACCAACAAACAATAAAAAAAACCCCATCAGAATGGAAACAAAAAGTAAAAACTATATACATAAATAAAAATAAAAACAATATTTTAATTATATTCAAATACAATACACTTCTTGTTATTAAACTTTAAAGTAAGTTTATTTTAACTGAAACCAGAAGGAACTTATTTGTAGTTTTTTAAATGTACAGTGCTTTTAAGTTAATCTTGAATTTAAAATCACAAGTTGAATTAATTAATTAATTAATTGAGATATCACTGTCTTTGTTTTGTGTTATTTTTTTTACTTTTCAAATATCCCATTTTTTCACCCGGTCTTCTTCTGGAATTATACTCCAGTTTGGTGAATGAACATCAGTGCAAAGCCAGTTAAAATCATCAATATCATCCCATGCATTATGAGAACAGTTTAAGCCGGACAGTTCGAAATGAGAGTCCAACCCTGTATATTCCCAATTGTAAGGGGCAAAGGTTACCTTGTTACAAGCTTCGATTATGGCCTTGCTAGTTACGTGGATGTAGAACTGACAATTTGTACTTTGATGGATCCGAAGCTGGTGACAGGCCAAAATAAAGGTGCAATTCGTACAATTTCTGATGAATATAGAACTAGAAACTGGACCACAAAACACTTTACAACTGGTTAATTCGTTGAAGTGCATAGCGGAGGGTGACCCGAATAATTTGACAGTGCACCCAGTGAGGTTCACAAGGGCCACGTCTTCTTTGTTTATTTCCTCGGCTTTTTTCACCAGAGTCTCACCTTTTTTATCTGAAAAATGACACTTAGTAAGGGCAACATCAGTCAAGTTTTTTTCGGAGCGGATTTCACTGGTCGGCTTTGGTTTTTGATTTTCAGAAATCTTTTTTCGGTTTTTGAAAGCAAATTTTTTCTTGGGCAAAATGACTTCCTTCTTTTTCTGAAAGTTAATATGTAGATCGGAAATATCTGATAGGGCCCGACCCAAAATAGACGATGGTAGGAATAGAGTAGATTCGGCGATGTATTTCTGGAGCTTCTGTAAAGCCAGAGACATTTCCTCGAATTTGTCCACCATTTGGGATTTATCATATTGAGTTTCACAGTTGTTGATAAATTCTTCAAGGTTTTTTTTCTCCTCGTTAAATGTTTTTAAGAAAAAATCAAGCCGTTCTTCGTTAGAGTATGTAGCTTGTTTTTCTTCCTGTCTTTTAAGTATAGCATTTTGTCTTTCTTCGTCTCTTGATCGTAATTTTGCAGTAATTGCTGCTTTTTTCTTGTCATCCATAAGAACCGGTTGCTCGGAAACTGACGACATTATTTCCATGTGATCCGACGATCCGCGAAAAACTATCTCTTACATCAATGAAAAATCCATACATTTAATGTACTGCATATAGAAGTAGTAGTAAATAAATAGCATCAGTATTTTACAAAAAATTCGGAATATGATCTAAACATTAAACTGTATTTTTTTAACTCTTCATAAATTCACGAAATTGGTTTCCTTTTTATTTGGAAATGCAATTATTCAATATCATAATGACGCGCAGTAGATTTTTTTTTCATGTTCATAAGCGACTCGAATAAATCGCTACCAATCAGAATAGAAACCTCAAAAATTAAGCTGCATGCATTTACGATTGATTTGTAAATAATGAAATAGAATCACATGGAGTGAATAAAATGTTGTTAATGTGAGCCGGGAATAAATGTGCACCCTATCTTTCTTGTGAGTATTATTATTATTTGCAAGTAAATTTTTATCGGCTCGAATATTTTTGCAGTAAGATTTCCATTGAAATTAATTTTAATTTTATTATTTTAATCATAATTGATTAGTTTGTGTACACACAGTATTTATTTAAGGAAAATGAAATTTCAAAGGTAAGGAAAATAAATTGCAACCAAATGCATTTTTAGCAAAATTTAGAATTTTCTTATTTATTTTTTTTCTTTCTAAATTCAATTTCTGCAGAAATTTTGCCTTGAAGATTTTTATATTAAAAGTTTCTTAATGAAAATGGGAACCGAATAGCTTTAAAATAATTTCCTGACTACTGCAATTTTCCTGGCATTAACTACACTAACAAATCTCGCTAAATGTTGAAGGATCCTCGTCGAGGAATCCCAAATCTACTCATAGTCGCATAATATTTTTTGTCATTTTTTTTTTTTTTTTTTTTTTTTTTAGATAAAGATATTGATTAATATCTATATAGACAATATATATATTCTTAATCTTTGCTTCTTTGGCTTTAAGAATTTTTTTAAGTACGAAGAAAACATTTTAAATGAAGAGGAAGAAATAAGATCAACATTTAAACTTTTACAGTTTTGTGTTATTTTAATTGCAAGTACAAATCTGTACAAAAAGTGGATCACAGAACACAAACATTTTGAATTTCATTGTTAATCTTTTCTATCTACTCAAAAAAGGAATATGATTAACTAATCAGCCAGTCATTTTCCTATGAACGACTAGTTTTTATTCTATTTTTTTATGGTCTTCAAAGTTTGCACGAGTAAATATCCAACTTTTAAACCAATATTTCAATGTCTGCATGTTTTTATCTTGATAGCCAAGATAAGATAAAACCCTGTACACATAGTCTACGTGTATCTTTTTGTACAATTTATCTAATTTATCCTAATCACAAAAAAGATTCACAGTTTAATTTGCTTTAACAAATTCAATTCCACTACAAAATTTTAACGAACAGTTAAATTCATACAATGACAGTTTTCATTAATGCTGTTTTGATGCCTAATAACTTTTTATATATCTATGTTGGGGTAACTCTCCTACTTCCCAATAAAATATCTATCTTGTTTAGCTGGTCATGTGACGCCTAACAATAAATTAGCAGGAGTCCTGTTTGGATAGTCTGAGAGACATGACCAGCTGTCATGGAAGACATACTCATCAGCAGTTATACAGACTTTTTACCATGTCCTTTATTTGTTCTTATTGGATTTAACGTGATGTATGTTCACATTTTTATATTTAACATGTTCTTGTTTTGATAAAATAAAATTGTATTCCATTCTTCTGATTTCTTATAATTGTCTTCTTTTTCTTTATTGTGGGGGTATGTATGATAACTAACCCTACAAACTTTTAAAAATGAGTGAATTGACGCAGAAAAGGCAAAGTAACCAAAAGCGAAGTTATGTTAAAAGTGCTACTTTTTATTTGGCAAGAAATTATAAAAGTGTTTGAAAGCAATTCCTGTTTATGTTTAAAGTGTAGACTTTGTCTTATAGTTCTTGATGACAATGAATCTGGATAATACTTGAACAGGTTGTTGGTGCGGCTATGTAGCTGGGTAATTTACAGACAGCTGCTGAGGTAAACCAGTTAATGTCCCAGTGGTTGAAAAGGCAGCTAACCTGGGGTTTGGTTGGCCATAGCTGCGAGTAAACCGATGAAATATCCACCACTCATGAACTGGTGTCATTGGTGTATATAGCTTGAAGTTTGTATGCCAGGGAATACAGCCCGAGTTGTTTGGTGTCGCTGCACTTCTGATGAAGTCTTTGTTGGGCTGAGTGGTGTTCACTGCTCACAGACTGGTGTTGTAGCATCAAGCTAGCTGGTCAGCTATGTTGGGTGTTGCTGCATTGGGCTGGCTTGTCCTCTAAGCTGGATTGGTGATAAAGGCTTTCTTGCCCTTAAAAGGGCAGTAAAAAATAACTGGACTACTGAGCTCATTTGGCATTGCTGGGTGACCAAAGTGGTAGCATCTTGTTGTTAGGAACTCAGGAGGTTATACCAGTGAAAGGAACAAAGTGGGTTGTCCACTTTAATCTTTCACCTCAGGCTATGCTTGCTACCCAACTGATTTGTTCTTGTCTATGACTGCTGCTTTTATGATGAAGCTAGTTGTTTCTCCACCAACTTTAAATACTTTAAATTTTGGCAAGAATACTCTTGAATTTTTGTTTTACAATGAAACTGGTCATTATACGACCAAGAGAAGGTAGTAAATCTTACTTGCTATATGTAGCAGTCAAAAAATATCCCTGAAACAATTCACAGAATTAATGGTCTTGTAAATAGTTTTCAGTTTGTGATGGAAAATTCTGTTGGTTGACAACATTGCGATTGAGATGCACTGATATCTAAGAATCCCAATGTAAGTAGCTAGTGGCTACAATATCTTTATTTTTAAATGTTTGTGATGTGTCAAGCAGACACATCAGCTATTGAGGCCATGACTCAAGACTCAATTACACTAATGTAACAAAAAGGGAATGATTTTTCTCCAGCATCCATAAAAAAGTAACTAATAATTTACATAGGTGCTTGTGTAGAAAAACCCAATAAACAAAATTATGTAGAAATGTAATTCTTACATTCATATTCCAGATAAGAGTAGGTTTCTATTATTTTTTTGCTTATTTCTTTTCTTTTTACTGGACAGTTTGAATCCCCTCAAATTATATATCTGACACCATTATAACATCTTTTTTGTGGTTGGGAGGAGAAAAGATGAAAGAAATGTGGCTAATGGGTGAATTCCAGCAACTTTTGGGATTTATTTATTCAGTGAAAAAAAAAAAAAAAGTAAATGACTGAAACTAACTCTTATTTGGATAGTGAATATAAGTGTATAGTGATAATGTCTCCCTTAGATTTGGGGATTTGGATTGGACACATTGTGGTCACATGAATTTCAGAATCCATCTTGTTCTCTTTTGTCTCTGTTCTTTCAACAGTGAAGTCATACCTTTTTGCTTTTCTAATAGTGGTGACAATGTCTTGCCTCATCATAGCCCACTTGGCTATGACCCATAAACTCAAGTAGAACTTTTACCATTTCTGTATCTCCTTTCATATGCTTTCTGCTCATAGAACTATGTGCATATTTTTTGTTGGGACACATTTATGTATTGTTAATACTTCTTGTATGTTTTATGTATGTTTTAAATATTCCTATATAAGTAAATGAGCTTTTCTTTCCTTCTAATTATTCTGTTAACTTATCATGGATATACTAATGTTAATATTGGACCTTGGTAAGTGGGGATATGACTAAATATTCTCACATGCACCAACCAATCCAGTATAAGTTGGCCCAGTCAGCTAGTGCTGTAGAATACACTGCATCTCTGCAGATGGGTAAGGCTTCCCCCATGAGGGTTCTGGATATGACACTAAATAATCTGATGGTGAGGCTCCAGTAATGCTGGAGCTTTAGGGAATGCGGAGTACCCCTTCATTGCCATCGCCCCCAAGTCCACTCTGGCCTGGAGTGGTAGCACCTGATAGGGTCGTATCTATGGGTCAATTAGAACTAAACTGTGTACTTATACTAAATTAAATTGCTTGAAATAGAACTGTTTGTATGTATAAGAATGGATTGTGCATTAAATAACCTACAATGGTTGATTTGCCATAAAAACCAAACCAAACTAATCCAGTATAAAAATTACATTTCTGTATAATTTTTTTGTTCAACACTGCAGAAATTTATTTTAATGAACTATTCTATACAAGCACCCTTAAATGTCTTGATACAGAGCTCACTACATAAAGAAAATAAGCCAGGCACCTGGAACAATTTATTCCTTTAAATAATTTCTTAAATTCATGTTTGTTAAAATAAATTCTTTTGTTGTGTTTCATTGTTTGCTACTGAACACAAGTACCGAGGTGGTTGTCTCCTGGTAGCTAAGTAACTGACACCATGCCTCCTTAATTGTATATAAATTTTATTACTGGCTCTGGGGTATGGGTTGTGGATTGTCAGATCAGTTGTTAGGAGGAAGGAATCTTTAACTGTTAATTCTACTCAGAACAGAACCCGTTCCCCTGGGTGACTCAAGCCTCACTCATCTGCCTTCGTATTCCAACTGTTTTGAGTATGTGTCTTTTCTCTAATGCTTATTATCTGGTACCGTATTTAGGACACTCAGCGTCCAAGGGCAAATACATTTATTTACGAATCATCTGCAGGTGTTTTTAGATGACACTTGAACTTCTTTACTTCAGTAATACTCACAGCACCCTAAAAAATTGTAAACTTTTGCATTTTCAGTGGGTTCTATCTGAAAAAGGATCATCGAAAATTCTATAAACCCATAAAATTCTGTTAAACCATACATCAATTGAAAGGAAATTGATTTATCTAATAGTTTATCAAGGTTGTTTAGTTGTCTAGTTTTTTTTAAATAACTTTTTATTTGATGAGTTAGGATAAAGAAAAAGGACAAATGTTCGAACACCCTTCATCATTTAGAGTATTTCTTGTCGAACTCAGGAGCCTATACGGAACTTCGAACGGAACCCTTTATTTAATCCACAAGGGTAGATTATTCTAATTCCGTTAACCATAACTGGATACAAGTGTTAAGCTCTTGCTAGGATTCGTTGTTTACCTGTAGTCGGGAATGAATCCGTAACCTCCAGATTTCACTTAGAAGTTTATTAACCAAACGTCTATATCCGCTATGTGTTCCTGCTCGACAATTTACAGTGAACTTTTGGGTTTTTACTCTTTAACCCATGGGTTAAAATCAATCGAGATTTTGGTAAATTTTTACCCTTTAACTCACGGGTTAAAGGGTAAAAGTTTACCCTTGGGATTTATAAACCTAATGTTTTTATCAGCACTATGAATTACTACTTATGTACACTCATGTTGCATTTTTTATATAGCCTTTTTGGTTATTGGTTTTCATATCGTATTCATCTCTATGCTTGGTCTACTCAACAGGTCACTGTAGCCGAACATATGCGATGCTCCTTTAAGAAGTCTTATTCTTCAATGTTCTCCCCTATTATTTTTACTTCATCCCATATGAGTAGATGGTTTCCCTTTTCTTTCCATACATGGTCAGCTATACCCGACTTTTCGATTTAGACAAATTCGAACACCTGTTTTTTTTTTGTTTTTTTTAAAATTTTTACGCACAATTCACTCGCACGAGAGGGTGTCCATATATTTCGTTTATTTAGAAAAACTTACAATAATGTGAATCTGGTCAAATTTGGTAGAAAAATAGAATAAAGAATGCTGTTTAACGTAGTCTATTGGCAGTTTAGATTACTTTAGTCGTAAACCGTTCTCAAATTCCAACTTCTGTGGTATAGTAGGGATCATGTCGTGTGAGTACTGCTGTCTATTTAAAAATTGCTATTTTTGCATTTATCAGTGTCGTAAATAAGCCATCTTGAGTCATACCTTTCTTAGACCGGTAAATCTCTCTCCGTTATTGGAAGGCATGAACATGATCGATTCTGGTGACCTCGACGTGATGTATATTAAGTAAAACTAGTCGTATATTCAGTTCCTTTCTTTCTTATGTTTTCATTTTGTTTATGATCTTTTCTACTGTATTACACACGTCGAATAGATCCTTCCTTCTTCTATGGTTATTCCAACATGGCTGTCTCTTTTTTTTCTTCCGTCTACTTCATTCAAGACTCGCGCCTAACAGCGTGATTGGTGTCGTCATTCTCTAAGCTCCTCCCACTTTTAGCAGCGGCATACTTGACGAGTTAAATAGAGCGAGGCAAGAGAACTGTTGTTAAGTTTACAACTGCTAGGAACGCACGCGGCTACTGCTGCTAATTTCGCCGTGGGTTAAAATTTACTAAGCGGTTTGCTCAGATGTGGCACAAGGCAGTATGAATAGGGCACCCAATGAGAATCGAACTTACTCGTGAAGGTTTGCAAGTCTAGCTTGTTAACCATTACATCACGGTCGCTAATGATAGTTTTATCATGACTGACAGTGCGAAATCTATAATAATGGCTATGCCGATACACGAACAAAATGACCCTCAATTGTACTTCGCCCGCATGGAGGTTTACTTCAAATTGCATGACATTACAGTCCAAGCAGACAAATACATATATGTAGTATTGTCGTTGCCACAAGAGGTGGAGACTGAGGTGAAAAATATTGCCATATCACCTCATTTAGACCAACTATAGGACAGCATCATAGCATACTCAACCATCTCGAGTCACATACACATTTCTCAGTTGCTAGATTATGAGGTTCTAGGAAATAGTACTCTGTTCCAATTCCTTAAACATCTGCAGAAGTTATCTACAGGAAACGTAAACAACACCATCGTACACCATCTCCTTATGCAAAGAATTTCAACCATTTATAAAGTTGCACAGACCTCACTGGATGAAACCACTACAGTGGAACAACTGGCCACAGATGCCGACAAGATTGCAGACAGACATTTGAGAGAATGAAACCAGCCAACTCGCTAAGTTTGAGTCTTGCCTTGATAAACTAGAAGCCAAGGTAGAACAGCTAATTCTCCACTGGAGTCTCAGTTCCTCTAACATTTCTAGAGAGTGATCTAAAGGTTCAATATTTTGGCAGCTTAGGCAGTTTAGTGAAAATTCTAATTCTTGTGTTTCACCATGTACCTATAAACATCCAGGAAATGAGTAGATTGACAGAAAAAAGTTGCACATACTGTCAGTAGTTCCTCGTCAGGCTGCCTGTTAGAGAAGGGCACAGCCATTTCCTTCCTTGTGGACAGTGGTGTGTAGGTATCCATTATTTCAGCCACCACTGTCGATAAAAGCCAGCTCTATTTTAACTAACCCTGTATGCTGTAATTGGATTCTTCATCTACACACCTGGGTAGAGATGCCTACAAGTTTGGCCTGATGGTCGATGTGAACAGTGTTTATAGTCTTCTGAGACAAATCTCAAATTGTGTGGTGTAGTCTAGGTACATGCCAACCAGGACAGCATGTTCCTAAGCCTTCCGAGTGACTAGCCCTCCATTACTGTTCCCTCCTTTCACAAGAAAGTTCTACCACATTCTGTTATGCATCGCATAGAAACTAGATGACTTCCAGTACATAGCAAAGCTAGATAGCAGGCACCTGAAAAGCTGAAAGCTGCTAAAGCTGAATTTCAGCCGCAATTGGATTTAGGCATCATCTATCCATCAGGTAGTGAATGGTCAACACCCTTACTCATGGTTAAGAAAGGTCCCAGTACATGGCATGATTACAGAGCTCTCAACTCTGTTACCAAACCAAACCAAACCAAACAAGTCCCTGTTATCCCATATATAAGATTTTACAGCTATCGCTTAAAGTAATAAATACTTTACCAAACTTGATTTTACAGTTTCTGTTTGGCTTATACAATGCTAGTCAGATATTCTACTGGACCATCAACCAGGTTTTGCATGACCTCTCATTTGTTTGTGCATATGTGGATGATGTGCTGATCACCAGTTTAACTATACAAGATCATATCAACCATATTCAACTAGTATTTGAATGCTGTGATTAGTATGTGGTGGGGTTAAACCCAATCAAGCGTATCTTTGGTCAGCCTGAGGTTACTTTCTTAGGACACCACATATCTGCTGACAGTATTTTCCTGTCATCAGACAAAGTAAAATCCATACAAGAGGTTCCAATTCCCACTAACAGGAAGCGCTTATAGCACTTTTTAGGGTTAGGTAATTTTTGCCATAGGTTTGTACTCAGGGTGCATAAGTGTCATTACTATTGACTACTCTCTGTTTCTTTCCCTCTCTCTTACTTGCCAAGTCAATACACTGGTTTGCACAATTCTACTGTGAAGCAACAAATGCCCCTCCCCACAATGCTTCTTTTATACTGGTTCTGGCTGACCGAAATTTGCATATGTCACGAACCCCGTCCCACCGGAGACAAGACGCATGACCAACAAATTGCGCTCCCAATGACACTCGTGCTTCCGTTTTTCTATACATTCGGTACTCTACACCCAAGACACATTCACGCCATTTTCGAACTTTGAGGACAGCCATTTTGCTTGTCACTGACAAATATATGAAATTGCAGCTTTATACTGACAAATATATGAAATTGCAGCTTTTCATAGAAACACCAGTTGCAGCTTTTAGTAAAAGTTAAGGTCTTGTTGATCTATTCTGCCAAACTAGCATGCATTCATGCAGATCATGGACTGTGTCTCACAGTGGATGCCAGTTTGGAAGGCATTAGGGTAGTTCTCTAGCAGAACATCCATAATGTGTTATAACATTTTTCTCTAAGAAGCTAACAGATCCAGGGACCTGTTACAGCACATTCAGCAGAGAGTTACTGGCAACATATTCTGCTATGAGACACTTCTGCTAGCTCTCGGAAGGCAGAGACTTCTACATTCTCACAGGCCACAAGCTCCTTCTTGGTGCATTCAGGTCTTTCGCAGACAAGTATTCTCCTAGAGAGATTTGTCCTCTGGACTTCATCCTGCAGTACATATCAGACATACTACATATGAAAGGGATTGACGATATACCATTGAACACAACATCCAGATGTGTATCATAATTCCTGTTGGATCCTCTGATTGACCATAAGGAAATGGCAGAACACCAGGAACAAAATCTCTAACTCCTGTTAGTAAAGATTAGTAGAGAACACAATCTCTCTAAATTTAGTGGAGATCAAAATTCCCACAACCATTATACATTTCATAGTCCATGACAGTATTAGGCAATGGCAATCATACATCCCCTCTTCCTTATGCTGAAAATTTTTCAACCACTTATATGCTCTATCCCATCCTAGAGCAAATGCCTCCATTCAACTGATGTGCGACCATTTTGTATGGCCTGGGATGCAATAAGACATCTGGTTGTGGGCAAGGATTTGCATACCTTGCTAGAAAGCAAAAGTGAGTTGAAACCTGAACACTGGTCAAACAGTTCCCTCCACCTGATGAGCATTTCACACATGTCCATTTGGATATAACTTGACCACTACTGCACTGTGATGGGTTTTCATACTTACACACATGTGTAGACTGGTTTTCTTGATGGTGTGATGCCCTACCCATGCCAGATATCACACCCAATAAGTAAGTAAGTTGGCGACCTTAGTCAAGGGTGACCTGAAGGATCCTTTTTTGATAGCTACTACACCAAGGTGTAGGGAGGGCACTACTCCTTTCCCTGGATTGCTCAACTACCCTTGATCCATACCTTATAATGCCGTGTTAAGCAAGAAGGCATCAAGTACCATTTTTTGAGTCTTTGGTATGACTCAATGAGGGATTGAACCCAGGTCTCCCGAGCCATTGACGAACACTCTAACCATCATGCCAATGTCCAGTATGTTTGTGTCAGGACGGATTGCACATTTTGGGGTACCAGCTGCAATCATGACAAACTGTGGATGATAGTTTGAGTTGGACTTGTACACAAGTATTTCTGGGCTGCTTGGTTGCAAAAAGATATGCACTATGGCATAGCACCCACAGTTAAATGGATTGGTTGAATGATACTATTGTACTCTGAAATCTGCCCTTTGAACTCATCTGCATCAAGAGAACTGGATGGAACATCTGCCTTTAATTATGCTCGGGCTGAGACCTGTGGTGAAGTGAAACTGAACTGCTTTTCAGCAGAGATGCTGTATGGCACTACACTCCACATACCCAGCCAGTTTTTCTTGGATTGACCACAGAAATTTCTTGACATTACATCATTTCATGACAGGCTAGTCATCAGAATATCAAATTTGGCATACAAGTTATCAGATAAAAGTTCAAATCCACTTTGTATTCCTGAAACCTTTTAACTGCTCACTACTGGTCCTGTCTCTCTGTTTCTTTCTCTCTCTCTTACATGCCATGTCAATACACTGGTTTACGCAATTCTGCTGTGAAGCAACAAATGCCCCTCCCCACAATGCTTCTTTTATACTGATTCTGGCTGACCGAAATTTGCTCCATCTCACCAGAGACAAGACGCGTGACCTACAAATTGCACTCCCAATGACATTCATGCTTCCATTTTTCTATACTTCCGGTACTCTACACTCAAGACACATTCGCGCCATTTTCAAACTTTGAGGTCAGCCATTTTGCTTGTCACTTCTTGTTTCTTTCTTTCAGTGTTGCTATGAAAGGAATTCAATTCACACAGCTTCATTGTTACATTTCATTTCTCTCATTCACTCAGCTCACCACCTACTTTTTATCCAGCTGTGGATGGTTGCTGAATTCATGCAAACGACAGCTGTTCCACCTGCATATACAGCACGCCACTTGTTGTCTCTTTGAATGACGAACGCTGGTTGGCTCATTGGAGGCAGTAGTCTGCGGGTTCTGCCTTTCAATTTCACTGCCTTTCAATTATCCCACCTGGATAAAGTCATGCACTCATGTTTTTGTTTGAGATCCGGTCAGATCCAGCACCCTTCAGCTACTGTACAGGTCATAGAAAAGCACAATTTCTTTTCAGTGAGAATTGGCAAGAACCTGATCAATGTTTTGCTGCACAGGTTGAAACTAGCATACCTGGAGGAAACCTGGCTGGATGTGCCACCATGCATACAACACTTAAGTTTCCATACCAGCTAGGACTTACAGCCAGCCACAGAGATTCACAAGGTCCAGCAGACAAGTTAGATGACCTGAACATGAGCTAACATAATTCTGTAATCTAGTTAAGATATATACATATACTATATATCTTGTGGGGAAGTACTATGGGGATACACACATATACATGTAGCCAGGGCTTTGGACAAGGAGTGTCATATGAGTCAAGGGACAGTGGAGTTTCTAAAAATACCCCAAAGAAAAGAATGTTTCACCATTGCTGTGAAGTAGGGACTATGTCGTATAAGTACCATTATCTGTTTATGGATTGTTGTTCTTGGATTTGTCAGTGTAGTGAATAAATCATTGGTAACCTATCTCCTGGTGTCACACCTTTCTTACTTGGACTGGTAAATCTCTCTGCTATTGGAAGGCGTGACTATGATCCAGTCTGGAGGATAAAAAGAACCCAATATCATTGTAAAAATTCCTTTCAATTACAAATTGGTGAAATAGATGTATTTCCTTTTTCATGTATTTTTTAAATAAATTTTTGTCTCGTTAGTTTGTAATTGCTATAAAAAGCATGCATCATCTACACAGATTTACCTTAAAAAAACCCAGCAGACCTGGGATTCTCTCAAGCAATTACCTGCTTTAATGTTAAATTTTCATTTGGATGAGGTAGATATTTCAGGCTTATGAATATAAAGTCAAATCTTTTACTTACTGAAAAAAAATGCTTTTTATAATTTTATGCAAATAACTAAATAAATCTTTGATATTATAAACAGTCTCTTTAAAAAAAAAAACTTTGTACAAAAAAATTGTTGCTTGATTTTGCATCAATGTTTTTACATATAAAGTAAAAGTATATATTTATTCACATTTACCCATGAACTAGGCTTTTTGGAAAAATTGGGGCAAAGACATTTAATTATTTGAGAATTTTTCAATTAGTTCTCAATAAAACCTGAATTAAAGAAAATTTGGTTAACAGTTAACTTATACAAAAACACTAAATTTTAAATTGAAATTAAAGAAAATCTAGTGTTTTTATTTTAATAATGCTTACTTAACTGTTAAAATTTTCTTTCAGTTTTTGCTGAGATCTAATTCATTTTTGAATAAGCTCAAGTGATGAGGTCTGTTTTCTTTTTTTTCTTTAAATGATTCCATGATATTCACCAACAAATTTCACTGTTTTATCTTGAATAGTTTTTGGTGTAAATGTGATTTGTCCATGAAAACAATATGTTGTCCAAATATTTTCAGGAAAATGGAGGCCTTTTTTGTTCAGTTTTCCCAACTTCAAGTGCTTATATTTAAGCAGAGAAACACATAATGTTCTGATCTGTTCTGTGATGGGACCATATTGCTGCATACCGAACTGGCTTCCAAGACAAAAAACTTTCCATTCAGGATGCAGACCATGTAGCCTTCAAGAAACTTGCATAGTGGCTGTACGACCAGGCAGTGAAAGTAGGTGTACAAGATTGACCCCTCCATATCACCACACTGGATGCACTCTGGCAAAACTACCAAACATGCTGTAAAAAGCTTCTTGCTGACTCAGAAGGCATTTCAAATCACCAGCCAGGTGAGTGATGCCTTGTTGTTATTGAGGTACCTCAACCTGGGGCCCCAAGTGACCCTCCTCCTTTGTCATGCACAGCTTATTGATCAAATCACTGTGAACAACCCCTCCTCCCTTCATCAAGGTTTGATATGCCCTACTTGAGAACAACCAGTCTGCAATTGAGCAAGGACTCTCAGAGCATGGTAACATTTATGATAGAAAGATCACTCGTTTCTGGTAAATGACAGGCCTCTTCACACAAGTGCACACTTCTCAATGAAAGGCTTTTCTAGTATCTTTCTTCAAGAAGTTGCCCATGTTGTCATATTGTGCACATATCTGACCTAGAAAATTGAGATGCAAAATATGGCGGCACATCTCTACTTTCGGTATTCTGAGACTGCCCTCAGATGGGTGAACCTGACAGATTTTCCAACTCACCAAAGGGGACCATTTACCCAGACAAACTGGGACAGGAACCTTTCTTGCTTTAGTATGATGGTGGATAAGAGAGAAAGCACAGAAAGATGGTAAAGGACTAGGGGATAGATGTGCGAGTTGCACACTTCTGCCCGGTCATTTAAGGAGAACTTCCTTCATAGCCATAGGTTAGTAGGGGCAATGAACTTTTCCAATATTTCCAACCAAATCTTCTTCAGTTGGAGATTAAGACTGTACCAGATGCTGAGTATCTTGCACTGCCTGTCCATCCAACTGAAGGGGCTAGGAAGGGCACAGCTCTTCCATGAACCTACCTACAAACCTACCGACTTTTTGTGATTAATTTTGACCCTTGTCACCATTTTGTGCCTTCCGATTTCTTTGCTCACCTCAGTCACCTCATTACTGCTTGTTACACGCACACTGACATCGTTAGCATGTGCAGTGTACCTGTCGACCATAGAGGCACCAGGTAATGTGAGACTGCGTAGGACCAGGTTCGCACTCAACCCAGCATAGGAACTATTCCAGTGCAAGGATGTACAGCATGGGCAAGAGTGGACAGCCTTGATGAATTGATCAAGACAGAGTGAAGAGTTTTGATCTCACCCCATTTACTTCCACCATGATACCAGGGGATGTATAAAGAAGGTGAATCCAGCTGCAAAAGTGAAGCCTGCATCTGGCCGCAGACAAAACAGCCTCTAGAAAACCTTGGTCAACCCTATTGAAGGCCTCAGACTGATCTAAATTGATCAGCGCGGCACCACTGTTGACTTTCTTTATGATCAAGCATACCAAATGAAGACTAGTTCTACTCTTCACAGCACAATACTGTTTAGGGCCAATTAGACTAGGCTATGAGTAGTCTACAAATGGTCTTCCAAGATCTTTGCCAAAATCTCTGTTGGTATTTAACATCATTTAAGGGTGAAAGATACTAATCCCATCACCACCATGTTTGTCCTTGCATATCAACTTCACTATACCCCTGGTGATGTGTTAAGGTATGGACCCCTGCTTTATCCAGTTGTTATAGATGGTCGCCAGTAAGAGTACTAACATCTGTGACACCCTCAAGTACACTTTGTAAGGCAGACCATCGTCTGTCCCAACCATTTTCAATGCCTGCCAAATTTTCTCCTCCATTATGCAACCCTCACACCCAGCCACTTCCATTGCTGCAAGGTGGAGAAAGTTAGTAAGATAAGTGAAAAGTTTCTTAAAGTAATTTCAAAACTCGTTACAAATTCCTTTGTTTGTAGTTCGACATTGTCCATCTGGCAATGTAACATTTATGATATGTCACTGTGAAGTATGTCTAAGTTCCTCTGTTCAAAGCTCCCAAGCCATGTTTATTGCCTCACAAAATGTTCTTTTTAACCTACCCCTAACTATGAGAACTTGTTAGGTAGCACACTATCTTCCACCTTGACTAACCTATCTATCTTAGCCTCTAACATTCTTTTCTCTGCTACTCTAGTTTGATCCTCTTACTATAGTTGGCAGTAAATGATTTAATTCTATCCTTAAGATTAGCCCACCAACTATTCCCAATGATGGCCCCCATCAATTCCTGCTTTAATATCAACTCAAGCTTATCCTGGAAATTCTCCTCATTCAATAAGGATATGTTGAATTTCCAGTAACCAGATATCCTAACTGTGCCTTGTCTGAGCAAAAACCTCCTTTTGTATTCAACAATTATCCTCTCCTTCATCTCTTTAAACTGACCACCGCTTCTCCTCTAATCAATTCTTGTCCAACACAAAAGCAAAAGACCCTGAGTGACGATGTTTATTTAGTTGTGTGCAAAAACCCCCAGCTCAGGCTCATTTAAAAATATTATCAAAGATGTGTTTACAAATCATATATTTTATATATGTATAAACAGGATTTGGCATTAAATAACTTATGATGGTTGATATGCCATAAAACCCAACCTAACTAAACCAAACAAATTGCATGCTTTATTTTGGATGTTATAAAAAGAAAAATATATGTTGGACCACTTGTTCATTTTTGGCCTTTTAAGTGTTTCTAAAAATATCGTTTAGAATGTGTGACACCTGTTGAAGCCATGTAGTACAGTTAAATAAATGCAGGAAAACAATCAAAAGCATCTTAAAAGAACAATTCTAGTGCAACCAAAATTTGCCCTGTAGGTTGGTGTTGTGGCCTAAAAAATTTAAAATGGTGTCAAAATAGGAAAAGAAACTGGTTTGCAGGTTGTCTGATTAGTCTACCTCTATTGTATAAGAAGTAGATTTTGTTGATACATTTTCTAGTAGATATAAAGTTAAACAAATTAATGTAACTGTTCTTAAAAAAAGAAAAATCAAACTTTTTTAAATTTGCAAAATTATTGCATTAAAAAAATTACATTATAATATAAACATCTGATTTATTGTCTAATTTTTGGCAGCCAAGTTTTATGTTCTGATTTTATGCATTTGTTTTAGTCTTTTGATTTAATATAGATATAAAAAGAGACACAGCTTAGTTTCATCAGAACAGTAATATGAATTTTTAAAATTAATCAGCCATTAGTTTTATTACAAGCGGGAGGATTACTTTTTTACTTTTTCTTAAAAAAAAACATTAAAGAAAAATAATTCAAAATTCTCTGTAAAAGTTGGAAACTTCATTTCTACCTAATATTTTTCAGTTCCCTATAATCTTTACATTAGACGAAACTGTTGAAAATATGAAGTTATTTCGTATACAAAAGAGTAATGTCCCTTAGACAGTTTGTATAAAGAAATTTTGATCGGAATTAGCTAAGCTGAGTAAATGACTATCCAACACGTACCGTAAGCTGTTTCTTAGACACGGTGACTACATTCTCTAAAGTATCAGTTATTTTTATTTGCATATGTTAAATAAAAACTGAATTTTCATTTTACTTTAAGTATATTAACATGTTATTAATACATCTTTTAAAATTATGGCCTTTAAAATATAGAAAGTTATTTTAATAATTTATGCAAATATCTGTGGTATTTTACAGTTTGCATAAGATTAGAATCAGTAAATTTTTGTCATTTTACAAAAATTTGAAGCGGCTGTCTATTTTTATTTTTTTTGTTTTTGTTTAGAAATATAGTTGAGTGTTAATTTCTATTACATCCTAATTTTCTTTAGGACCCAACATATTTGTGATATCTTATTATAATGGAGATTTTATATCTGTAACCAAAAATATATCACCACTGACAACACAATTCTCTTAGTTATTTTTATAATATTCTCAATGATTGTTAAATAATCATTATTTAATCTTACTTGGTATTTTTGTTTGGCGTGTAAATTGATTTGACTGTTATGGTCGTCGCATATTTTCCCCCAATGAGGATGATTTATCCTATTCACCCGGACCATTTTCCTGGACAACATAAAAATGATGAAAGCCCACCAAACTATCTCTTCCTCAGAACCTTTTGAGCAGGACGGACATACTTTCTGTTCACTCCCTTCATAGCAGCAGAATCACAACACCATGAGGAAAGCCGTCTAATCTATGGACCTTTTGAGTCTACCCTCTTAGACCAAGGGTTCCCAGTTGAACATAAATTAGATGTATTTAATCCGCCACTTACAGGAACACCTTTATGTCGCCTCTAACTTTTGCTATGTCTACAGCGACGCGCAATTCCACTCAGACATCAAGCTACCTCATTCCTGGGCAACCTTTTCAGATATTTCATGCCTCTCTCCTACAGCAACCAGGACCACACATTTATGGGTGACTACATCATTCCTGTCCTTAAACAGCAAACACGAATTTTGCTATGTCTTTAGTGAAACATATTCCACTCAGACATTCAGCATTGCCATTAAACCTTCTTGAAAACCTTTCGATATCTCGTTCCATCTCCTTTAGTTTCCAACAATATAGCGAGGAGGTAGCAAATAACAAATATTCCTCACTAAATTTCTATTATAGTCTGAATTAGATTTGACTTATAACAGCCCATATTATTATAGGACCCAAACTTGCAAAGCTTAGAGAAACATTAATATATATTTTTAAAATTTGATAATAATAGTCAATAGCAATAAATCAAAAAATTGAATTTGAATAAAGAAACTTGCTGTCACATGTTCCCTAGAAAAATGTCATTATTTTTTAATTGGATAAAGTATCTGCTGTTTGCCAGTGTATCAACTCTTAGAACTAATTAATAGACTGTAGGCAACAAATAAAATTTCAAATTTTACTCCAAATTGGTTAGTTCCCTAAAATAAACACTTAACTCTTATCCCAATAAAATGCTAGGTAATTAGGACCATAGTTCAAAGAAAACCTTTATCTTGCTTGATGCCTATCATATTTAGCTTTTATAAAAGGACCAGACGTAAATCTTTGACCAAATCACCCTGGTGGCTAGGGCTGTAGATTACACTGTCTGCACCTTTGCAGCGGGCTAAGACACCCCTAGCGAGTGTCCTGAATATGACACTAAACCATCTAATGGTGAGGGTCCAGTCTTGAAACTTAGGAGAATGTGGAGTACCCCTTCATTGCCATTACTCCCCTGTCCACTCTGATCTGGAGTGGTAGTACCTGTTAGGATCCCATGTATGGGTCAGGTCAAATAGAACTATTTAATCATTTACTTTACTTAAAATCATTTAACTGTGTGCAAATAGGACTATTAGTGTTAAATAGCAATACTTGAAACCATTTAATTGTATGCAAACAAATGAGCTCTGTTATCTTTAAACTATTCATTTGGAAGTAAATAATGGAAACAAAGTAATCCAAAAGAGATGAATTTATTATAAAGGAAAGTCAACATTGAAACATTTCAGTTTTAGAAAACCTTCTTAAGGACTTTACTAAAACCAAAATGTTCTAGCAACGCTTGTTTCACCATCTTAGAGTCCTGATGAAGGTTTACTAAAACTGAAATGTTTTAATGTTGACTTTCCTTTATAATAAATTCATCTCTTTTGGATTACTTTGTTTTTCTATTTTCTTCAAATTATATATATATATATATATATATATAAAACAGGACTTTTCATTGAATAACCTATCAGGGTTGATATGCCATAAGACCCAATCAACTTACCAACTTTGTCCAAAAGTGTAAATTAATTGAAGAGAACCAGTGTCAAGATTTTCCCACAACAGTTTAAACTGATATTTGGTACTGATAAATAAATACTGTGAGTTGGGGTCAAATTCTGACAATGGTTTATTTCAATTGATTTTAAAACTTCTGTGCAAGATTTACACCATTATTAGCATAAGCAGTGCATGGATCTTGGATGTTAGCATGAGGACAATCTACTCAGCGATTGGATGAATGGTTTGGTTTAAGGTTCTCTATGACAGGCATCTAAAATAGAGATCAGCCAAAACATTGTGGCTTTAATAACAAACAAGATGAGGCCATTGGTCAAAGTAACATCAGTGAATAATATGATGATTCAGACAAAAGGTTCCTGTGTCTTAGCTATAATTTACAAAAAAACTTATGCATTATGTTCAGCCATAATCACAGAAATTCATGGAATATATGTATAACTTCATGATTTAAAGTATAAGTAACAGTCTGAGATAAATTGTGTTGATTTACACTTTAAAATTTAGCAAAATAATAGTAGTACATCTAGTCCAGGTCAAAAGCTCAAGAAGAGTAACTCAAAGCTGAATATTTTTAGACCTTACTTACTGATGCTGATATCATTGGAGAACAAAAAGTTTTAGTAAATGAGCCAGCCAATTGGCCTGTTTAGTAAAACTTTTATTGTTTTGTATACATATATAGTTTTATAGTTATTGTCTATAGTACAAAGAGTTTTACATGTTTTTCTCTGACAACCATTTCTTAGGGAATTTTACATTGCACTCTTGATGTCCTTCCAGTATCGTGCACTTTGCTTTAAAATAGATCTTTTAGGATCGTTAAATGTTGAAAGTTGCTCGACCAGTGTTTTATTGGACAAAATCAGTTATTCCATTAAGATAATTGACACAATTTATCTTTGGAGATAGCCAATTGGTCCATTTACCAAAATTATTCCCAATGGTACCTGTATCAAGCAAAATAAGGTCTAAAAAAGTTCAGCTTCAAGTTATCTTTACTGGGATTTTCACCTGGATTAAGATATCAAACAAAAGTAAATGAAACATAACATTAAAAAAACAGACAAAATGATCTGTAGTTTTGTGAAGTGACTCACTTTTATATTAATTTATTTTTGAGAAATATTTAGTTAATTTTTTTTTTAGGTGGGTGATTCTATTTGCAATAAATCTAACATTACTTATTTGTAAAAAGGATGTTTTTGATGACAGTATTATCACACGCAAGAATAATTATGAAAGCTTTTTTATCTTATTTTTTTTTTAAGCAAAATATGCAAATTAGCTAATGCTGTTAGGTATAGTCACTACTATTGTTAAGTTATATTGGAAGTGATCATGGGGTAATGGATATTGTTGTAGGGAATGGACTTGGCGACTTGAGTTCAAATCCTGGATAAGGATGTTTATATTTTACATAGCGCTAATATTCTTGGGAAAGGTATGAATCCAACTATTCTCCTAGCTCTGTGTAAAATAGTAGGACAGACTGGCTCTTTAGCCTTAGTATGGCAACTGATCTAGAAGGAAAACTCTGAATTCAAAGCTGTTAAACTTGGCATAAAAAAGTAGACCTTGTGTTGCATCCTGCTCATGAGACCTTGTGTTGCATCCTGCTCATGAGGGTGGGGGGAATGGTGTGTGTGTACATAAATATATATATATATATATATATATATATATAGCAGCTACTCAGAAACTTGTTTATGACATAGAGATTTGTTTTGGAGCTAACATTTCTATGTATAATCCAGAGAAGCTTTATATATATATACACACACACACACACAATATTTGCAACAATGAAATGGAATAAAAATTTTAAAAATAGGATAAAAATTGTTAGTTTTTATCCTGTCTTTATCGTAAATCTATTTTATAGTTGAAAATATTGTGATATTGTTCTGTATAAAACTATGTAAAGATTTTACTGATTAAAAATGCTTTTAATGTTAAATTTTAATCATAATTTGTGTGTATATATATATATATATATATATATATATATATATATATATATATATATTAGAGAAAAAGTGATGAAAAGTGGATTTTTGAAGCATGAAAATCAGTGTTATATATCCATTATAGTAGCTTGGCTTTTTTTAGGAATATAATCTGAGAGAAGATTTCTTTAAAATGAGATTCTGCTGAATCTCTGTACATTATGTCTCCTGCTTATAGCATTTTAAATATTTTTTTGATTTTCTACATATGTATCTCTCCTCCTCTAACCTACCTTTTGATTGTCACAGGAAGTGTCAAGTGTCACTTTTTACCTTCCTACTTTTTTGTTACCTTATATGTATATGAGAAAGAGAGAGAGAAAGAGAATTTATAACTAAAATTCTAAAATGCTATCAAATAAAAACAAATATGTTCTGTATAAACCACTAATAGAATAATTTTTGCCTATATATTCAAGCTTTTTGTAATTGTTTATTACACATGATTTAAAAAAATTAATATGTTTGTAAGCAATATAATGCCAATGTTAAAGTCAGTAACTAAGAATACAAAACTATTCGGGCTTTTATAATTTCTTTTGTTTATTAGACATTTTCTATATATCTTATTATTTCTAAGAACTTTTTCTTGTTATGGAAAGTAATTTTCTTTATTGAGCATAAAATTTTCTAATTCTGGTGTTGAATACAGAATTTGAATAGTTGAATTTTGAACTGAACTTTTTTTAAATCACTTTTTTTTTTCTTTTTTTTATTAATCTTATTCTTTTCACTGCTGTCTGTTATTTCTGTTGAATTTTATACTGTTCCATTTGCTGATCCATATTTTTCACCAAATTAAAAATTTTGCAGAGAAGTTACTAATTATTTTAACACAAAATTCCACTATTTTTCCTATATTTTTCATTCAGATTGTTGCCTTGGAAACTCATAGAGATAAATGATATTACTCACTTTGTACTGAGCAGTTTATGGAAGAAATTAAGCATGATTCAGAATCCAATGAAATTAGTAACTATGAAGTCTATTTTGCTCACAATGACTAAGATACAGACAGTATACATATTGCTTTATATAATGTTTTTTTTTATTGTTATATCACCAGTTTGTAACATTTACATTGATCATCATAACATTTTGTGGTTATTTAAAGCTTTTAAAGTAATGTTTCTTTAAATTATTTTTTTCTGGAAAATGTAGCACTCATTGAGAGTTGCCAAAAATTGAAAGATGCAGCAGCAAAAGGGTTCATCTGTTTAAGAAAAACATGTTATAAAGCTTTACAAGGGACAAGTAGTTAACTTTTGTGCTTGGTAATTCCAGAAAAGCTGGCCTGAAAATAAGTTGTTGCTACTTTGATAATAGAAAAAGACCATTTTGCTATGAAGACTCACTCACAGTTATATTTTGTTTTTTATGTAGCCAATGAATAAAAGATATGCCAGAAAACAGAATAACTTCTGTGATACTGAAAATAAAAATCAAGAACATTAGACTAGAATGTCCAAAATTCTGAAAGATCATAGCGGCAACGTATGGAATGACAACTTCACCTATACCACTGGCCAGGAGGGACACATTCAAAACGATTGAGTCCAGATGCAAAAAGGAACCAGCCCATGTAATCACAGAAGGTAAAAATGAGGACTGGAATATTCCAAAGCCTGCAGTACCGACCCACAGATAAGCGGTATTATTTTGTGGACCAATTAGCAAACAGGTGAAAATGACTAAGCCACCAAAGTTGATACAGAGAAGTACACCCATGTGGACATACTTAGATAAGACCATGTTTGCTAATCTACCAATGAGAAGACAGCCCCAAAACATGGAGGTCATGTATGCCATGGTTCCTTTATCAAGAAACAGAGGTGCAGAAGAGCCGTAAAGAGTTAACAAATCGCTGAATGCGATTATGCTGCCAAATACTGGAATGTGGAAAAAAAAGAGGAGGACAATTATTGCCCAGTTTTCTTTCCATTTTGCCGTTGACCAGGTCTGCGAGTCAGGCATTCTGTCATATTCTTCTTCTATCTTGTTGCTACATTTTTCATGGAAGGAATAATAAGCAAATGCACAAATTGCAGGAAAGAGGATGATAGCTGTAAACACATAAGGATAAGCGATCTTTGAGGCTGTGATGTAGCAAGTGTCTATTGTGCAATTTGCAAGGGTTGTGATGTTTGCTTCAGGTTTAATGAACACTTGGCTTTGGAATGGTTTTACTGCAAATGGGATGAGAAATGCAGACAGCGCTTCTGCAATGGGAATGCACATCATTTGCCAGTTGTGTTCTCCAGGGAAGAGACGTAAACAGAGAGTGTAGACAACTGAAAAAGGAAAAAAAGGGATAAGATGAATTTCTAATATCAAGATGAACTGCTGGGTGAAAATTATAGTTGAGTTACCATACTTAAGGGGATGTTTACCAAGATTTTTATTCTTTTCTTTTAATTTACAGTAAAGACACAAATTATCTATGAGTAAATAGTAGGGCAGAATAGGTACTTTAGCTTTGGTAAGGCAACCAGTCTTGGAGAAGGAAAACTCTGAATTCAAACCAGCAGATCTACACTTAGTAAATTGACCTTGACAATATATTCAAAGGATGTATTTATTTATACATAGATAATATGCCAATGTTAAATTTTTTTTTAACCATCTTCAGGGCAATGTTGTTATATGATGTTATCAAAAAAATTATATTCAAATGAAAAAAAATCACAATTTTTCTTAGATGAATTAGATTTTTATTACAAACAACAACAAACGTGTCATTATTATTTTATTTAATATAAAAATAAAACAAAAATAATAATGATTTTTTTTTTAAATAGAAATTCTAAATAATGTTTTTATTCTTATATAAGGTCCTAAAAAAAGGA
>OY757918.1:76052981-76241576 GCA_963585895.1 Sepioteuthis lessoniana
CTATTAATAGGAAAGTTTCTTTTTAATTTTCAAAAGGCTATATACATATTTTCATTATTCTTATACTTGAAAAACACACATACTCAAACATATATATATATAAGGAAGAGACTACTCTTCAAAAAGAATACTTTTTTTTCCCTATTTTTCAGTTTTTAATTAAAAAATGTTGATCTTTTCTTCCCTAGGTTAAGATTTTGAGTGTCTATATGTATATCTTTTTTTTTTATATATGAGGAACATTTGATAGATAAAAAGTTTTTTGAACAAACCAAAATAAATTTTTTTCTCAGGATTTTTGTCCATTGTCTGGAATTGTTTTTTGTTTCCATTGTTTTAAATTAGTTTATTGTAAACATCATTTTAATCTTGCAAAAATATTTGTTTTGAAATGGCAGCAATCAAACAGAACGTGTAGTGGATAGAAAAGAAAATTAAAATTAAATTAAAATAAATATAAAAATATGCAGAAACTCCCAGAAGTCCCTGACAGGAAAAGGGGCAATGCATGCGCACAAAAAGGAACCATCTTGGCAAAAAGAAGAAACCCTTGAACTTTCAGCAGTGACTGGTGAAGTGACAACACTTAAATCTTTCTTGCTGCTGGTGGAAAGTCCACATGTCCACAGTAAGTGGTGAGCTGACTAACCTTCACTAATTGTAGCCATCTCGGTTAACATACAGCCAAAATATAAAAAGTATCAAAATGGACCTATCGAACTACGAACTAAAACACTGGATTTAGACATATCTCCTAAAAAGAGTCTAACACATTTAAACACCTTGTCTGGGAGACACACCCATTTCATTTGGATTTAGGAATGATTTTCTCACCCACAGAATAGTTGTTGAACCCATTAAATAAAGTCAAAATATAAGAGATATCTTGGCCTCCTATCTTTTTCCTGTCTTCTTTCCATATAATTCGTTTACAGCCTTCGTAGACTAAGAAGTCAAACCAGCAAAATAACATGGGGTAAAAAGAGAGAAACCAAAAATGGAGTCAGATAGCAAACAACTAAATTACCTGAAACCCCATAAATGCTCCAGGCTTGAACAAAGTTCTGTGATCAAACTTTTGGTGGCTGAGAAGTATAAACCATTTGAAATTTACGGAAGAATATGGGATGTGTACAGAGAATCAATTTTTACAAATGGGTTAAACATGGATTTGCCACTTTGAGCCTGAGTCAAAAAGACAGTCCATGGAATGGAAACACACTGACTTTTCTGCAAAGAAAAAGTTCAAGATTCAGTGGTCAGTACAAGAGATATTACTGACAGTGTTCTGGGAGATGAAGTGACTCCTTACTATTGATTTCCTTGAAAAGGGTGCAACTATAAACAGTGCTTTCTATTGCCAATTCCTTAGGCAATATTTCACCTTATTTATTGAATGAATCCTGTATCCGCACAAACAGGCATATCGAAATAAGTCTAAGGGGACATAACTCTTTTTTTTTTTATATAGAGAATATCCAAAGATTTTTTTGAAAAGCTATTTACTAACCAGATTGATGTTGAGGTCAATACTTACAATTAAACAAAATGACCAAGTCAGCCATAATAGCTGCACAAATTTAGTCTTCTGAATCTGCTCCATGATTTGAAAAAATTCAATAATATTACTTTGATATCCACTTTTTTTTGCTTTATCTGAAAATAAAACAGTAACAAATTAATGAACATGAAAATGAATTATCTTTCTTTTGTCATTTTCAAATCAGATTAAACTATTTGTACATGATAAATAATTGGGTAGAACTTTCAAGTCATGATACCTAAGGAAAATTTTCTATTCTATTATTTCAATTTGCATCTTTTTGTGTCAGGTTTCCTAATGTCTACCTCTTCATTTTTTATTGGTCTGTCGGCAGGTATTTGAATATGTTGACTGTATCCCGTACTAAGGTTTAAGACTCCTTCTACCCCCCTAAAAAAGGAGTATTCTGAGTATGACACTAACCTGCATCTGGTGGTGAAGCTCCTTTTTTTTAGAAATCTGGGGTTTGTGGAGTGCTCCTTCATTAACATTACTCCCAGAGCAACTCTGACCTAAGATGGTATTATCTATTAGTACCCCATCTATGGGTAAAAAAGATCTGTTTAAAAAAAATTATTTGTATTCAATAGGGATACCTGATATCATATAACTGTGTGCAAAAAATGTAAATGTACAATGTATGCAATTCCTTAACCTCCAGGCATAAAATAACCCCAGACAGGTTGACAAGTCATTAAAATCCATCAATCAGTCTCATTTTTGACATTGTCTATTAACTGTCCGCAAATGAATGAATAGTGATGAATCGAATTATTAGTGTTAAATGGCAATACTTGAAACCATTTATCTATGTGTGAATAAAACTTAGTGTGAGCAATGCTTGAAACCACTTCATTGTGTAAAAACAAATGATTTATATTAAATTGATTTATTAGTGTTACATAGCAGTACTTGTAACTAACTATAAAAACAATTGCTATACTTAATTGTGTGCAGACAAATTAGCTCTAACTCATTTAAAAATAAAATCACCCACAAACTATTTACTTACAAACCTGTATATATATATATATATATATATATATATATATATATATATATATATATGTGTGTGTGTGTGTGTGTGTGTGTGTGTGTGTGTGTGTGTGCAAAGAAATGACTGATGTTAAATTAAATTGTTTGTGTTTCTTAGCAATACTTGAAATCTGTCTGCTAACAAATGATTAACATTGAATATAATTATTTGTGTTAGGTAGGAATACTTGAAAAACTATTTAACTGTGTGAAAACAAATGATTAATATTTAAATGAATGAATAATGTTGAATTGAATTATTAGTATTAAATAGCAATACTTGTAACCACTTCACTGTGTGCAAAAATACGATTGATATTAAATAGAATTACTAGTGTTGGATAACAATACTTGAAACCTTTAAACTGTGAACAAACAATAGTAGTACTTAATTATGTGCTAATAAATTAGCTCTTTATTTTTAAAAATAAAATCACCAACAAATCATTTACAAATCATATGTGTATAACCATTTAAGTGTGTGCAAACAAATAACTGATGTTAAATTGTTAGTGTTACATAGCAATACTTGAAACCATTTAACTGTGTTTAAACAAATAAGTTCTAGCTCATTTAAAAATGTTATCAACAAACTATATGTTTACAAATCATATATTTATTAATATATATGTATAAACAGGATTTGGCATTAAAGAACCTACAAGGTTTGATATGCCATAAAACCCAACAAACTTTGAGCCTAGTCCCAGTATGCTGTTCCTGTAAACTCCTAGAACCAGGTTACAGTATTGAGTAACAAGAAACTCTGTTTTTGTGAAATTAAGCATTTTAGAAACTCAAATATATCTATGATTTTTGTTTTTATTTGTAATAACTACCATAATTGTTTGTGTATAAAATACATCCCTAACTTTGGACTAAAGTTTTTTGAAAAAAATTCTTGTTTATAATTTGCATTGACTTTTTTGTATTTTTAGCAGCTAAAGTTAAACTTTATTCAACTTTTTATCACTTCATACTGACTAAAAATGAGAATTTATATAGTTTACATGTCTTAAAACACAAAATTTACACAGTATTTAGGGTAAACTCATGGATATATTCACACAAAAATGCAACAGTCTTGCAGTGAAAATAAGCTAACTTTAGGGAAGCCAAATGATAAACACACATTCCAGTGGATATTTTTCTGTAATGGCATAAAACATTAGTTTGGACCATAGATATAACTTGCTTTTGATTATTCCATCTTAAATATGATAAGACATGTGGCCAGAAAAAAAGTTTATAAAAGTTCTCATAATTTTGGGGCTGAAAAATAGTGCATCTTAAACACAAATAATTATGGTAGATAGACTACACTACTTAATCTCTCTCTCTCTCTCTCTCTCTCTCTCTCTCTCTCTCTCTCTATATATATATATATATATATATATATATATATATATATATATATATAACTTGTTTTTCCTCTTTCACTTTAATTTTCTATTCTTTTGTCTTCTCCTTTTTCTGTGTCACATTGTGCTCTTTTTGTTCTTTTATTAAAATTTCTTTTTTCTTCTAACATATTCTCTCTGCAAAATTCCATTGTTATGGTACATGAAGTATTTTAGAAATTCAAATATATTTATGATTTTTTTTTTTTTTACTTGTAATAATTTGGTAGACTGTACTGCTTTATCTGTCTGTCTGTCTGTCTCTCTTTCTTAGATATGACATAAAACTACATCTGATGGTGAGGCTTCAGTCTTAGAGTTTAGGGGATGTGGAGTACCCTTTCATTACTATTACTCTCAGGTTCACTCTGACCTGGTTGCCCAGTCAGCTGGGGCTGTAGAACACACTGACTGCATCTCTGCAGAGGGGTAAGACCCCCACAACGAGTGTCCTGGATATGACACTAAACAATCTGATGGTGGGGCCTTGGGGAATACGGAGCACCCCTTCATTGCCATTGCTCCTAGGTCCACTCTGGCCCAGCGTGGTAGCACCTGATAGGGCCCTATCTATGGGTTAAATAGAACTAACGGCATACTTATGCAAAACTGAATATCTTGAAATAGAAATGTTTTTTGACAATTGAACTTTGCTTACATTTGAACTGCATGCTTGTGCTAAACTGAATTATTTGAAATGGAACTGTTTTTTGACATTGAAACTGTATTTACACTAAACTGAATTGTTTAACATAGAACTGTTCTGACATGTAACTGTGTGTAAACAAAATCTGTACTTTTACTAAACTGAATTAGCTGAATTAGAATTGCTTGACTAAACTGAATAACTCGAAATAGAAAAGTTTTTTACAATTAAGCTGTACTTACATTTAAACTGTGAGCTTATGCTACACTGAATTGTTTTAAATTGAACTATTTTTGACATTGAAACTGTAATTACACTAAACTGAATTGTTATATATAACTGGTTGAATAGTTTGAAGTAGAAATGTTTCTGACAATTAAACTGTGTACTCATGCTAAACTGAATTATTTTAAATAGAACTGATTATTTACATAAAAATGGATTTGGCGTTAAATAACCTACAAAGGTTGATATGCCATAAAACCCAACAAACCAAACCAATCTGACTTGGAGTGGTAGTATTTGTTAGGGTTTCATCTATGGGTCAACTAGAACTGTTCAATTTTTTTACTAGGGATTAATGTTAAATAGCAATACTTGAAATCATTTGTGTGCAAACAAATGATTAATATTAAATAGAATTATTAATGTTAGATAGGAATACTTAAAACTATTTAACTGTGTGCAAACAATAAATATCAAAAATTGAAACTATTTAACTGTTGGGAAGTCCCTGTGGCATAAGATAATGGTTAATATGTGGACTGCAACATCATTGTAAGCAAGTTCAAACTCCAGTCATGCTATTACGTCCACTTTCAGACTAATGCCCTTGGGAAAGGTATATCCCTTCTTATCCCCCAGCTATGGGTTAAATAGTACTATTACTGTTTTTCTACAGAGATAGCTTTGGCATTAAATAACCAATGAAGATTGATATGCCATTGAACAAAGAAATCAAACCAAAACATTGAACCATGTGCAAACAAATGAGCTCTGGCTCATTTAAAAATCATGTTACCTAAAAACTATTCACTTACAAATGATATATATATAAAAGCAGGATTTGGCATTAGATAACCCACAAGGATTTATATGCCATAAAACACAACTAAACTATACCTATCTCTATCTTGCTCTTTCTTTTTTTTCCCTTTCTCGTTTTAATTTGCTATACTTTTGTCTTCTCCTTTTTCTGTGTCTCATTATGATCTTTATGTCCTTTTTTAAAATTTCTTTTTCCTTCCAACATATTCCTTTTGTCTTCTTCCATATTTTTTCTTTCTTGAATCATTTAAAAGAATTTTAGGTTGTCAATGCTTCTGCATTCTCAACTTGCCAACATATTGTGAAATCTATAAACAAACAAAAGTGTTAATCTCTATATAGATAATCTCATAATTTCTTAAGTGTTAACTTGTTAATGTAAATAATCTCATTATTTATGATGAGAATTATACTCTTAGTTAAAAAAAAATGGGTCAATACCAGGAGATAATATTCTTTTTTACTGCAGTTCTCTATGAAGCTCATATATATATTTTTTCTGGAGCCTGGATTTTATTGGAGAAAAATCTTTCCTTTCAAGAGGGATGTCTTAATACCAGAAATAAGGCTTATCCATACTGCTTTAGTTGACAGATTGTTGAAAAATATAGATCTTTTCAAAGAAGGCTATAATCTGAAAATCTTTATCCCATAATGTTTTTAGATCAACAGTTCTCTGCCATGTCAATCTCCTGCATGGCATCTCTCTGAGTAATAGAAGGATTACTTAGCCATGTCCATGTTAAGATATTGATCTATAAAAATAGGATGGTAAAACGAATCATCTGAGAGGATGAGAAAAGGGACCAAGAAGAAACTCAAGACTGCCAAAGAAGCATCTTTTTCATTCTAGACCCTAGCACTCCAATTAACTTTCAGACTTTACAAAAATTCAAAGTCCTAGACCTTAGAGAAATTAGTGTCATTCTAACCGCACTTCATTGTCACTTCTTCTTTCGATATTCTTCCTTCTTCTTTTTGCCAGGAAAGCAAATATTGTTTGCTTGTTATTTATTGTCTCAAAAACATGTTTCAATAAAAACCATTTTTTTTTATTTGTTAACAGTGGGTTTTCTCTATTCTTTGAGTTGCCAGACAATCTAGCCACTCATATTACCTGACCGTCAGAAGAAGATCCAGCTGAATTGTGTCAACTTCCCTTCATGGATCTTTCAAACACAGTGTGGGCATAGAAGGACTTGACAAAGAAAACAGTCGTAAGCTAATGTGGTAGTCACGAACACAACAGCCACAACAAGTACTATGACTAATAGTCACACCACATTGGGCTCCATGACTTGCATACGACCACAGGTCATCCTGCCTTTGTTTGTTCATGTGAAGGTGTCCACAGGAGTGTATCGCTTATGAGTTTGTCCCCACTTCTCGAGCAGTGTCCCACATGTCTGGTTCATCTAACTTGGATAGTTTTCGTGATGGGTGGTCAGTGGCTGTACAGCTGCTGCTTTGTAGGGTGCTGCCTCCAGGATTTGTAAAATATTGCTTGCAGTGTTCTTGTGTAGTTGCTGTCAAACTTTTTCTCCATACATTTAGTTAGCTTCCATGTTGTGCAACCATATAGCAGTATTGATATGACTGCTGTTTGGAAAAACTGCATTTTATTTTATCGGTCAGGTCTGACTTCCTTATGACTGATAGCCTATCAATAGCAGTCCATGCCTTTGCTAGTCACATGTTGATGTCTATCTTGGTTGATGAGACACTGCTTTCTAGGTAGGTGAACTTGTCCACTAGTTTCAAAGCCCCACCCTTTAGTGTGGAGATGTCACCTCTTTAAGATCTACAATGATCTACTACACAACTGCATAGAACTACTCAGCTGTACACATCTTTATTCAAATGGTTTGTTTTGGTTTTATGCCATATCATCCATTTTAGGTTATTTAATGCTAAATCCTCTTTATGCATATATGTTAAATATATATGATTTGTAAACCCATTTTGTTGATAACATTTTTAAATAAACTGGAGACCATTTTTGTGCACACAGTTAAATTCTTTCAAGAATTGATATGTATAAGTAACAATTCAATTAAACATTGTTTACACACCGTTAAATGATCAAACAGTTTTATTTCAAACAATTCAATTTAGCATTAGTCATTTGTTTGTACTCAGTTTAAATGTCAAACAGTTCTATTTGAGCCATAGATAGGACCCTATCAGGTGCTACCATTCTGGCCAGTGAACCTAGGAGCAATGGCAACAAAGGGGTACTCCACATTCCTCAAAGCTCCAGTATTACTTGAGCCTCACCATCAGATTGTTTAATGTCATTTTGTTCGTTGGGGGAGTCTTACCCCTCTGCTGAGATGCAGTTGGTGAATTCTACAGCCCCAGCTGACTGGGCTATTTTTTTAAAGTTTCATATTTTTTGATCACATCTTGTATATTGATTAGAATTTTGTAGGATTTGAGCTGTGTAATATGTGCCATTTAAAAGTAGTAACATTTAACCAACATTTACTATATAAGATCACCTTTAAAATTCTCTAATTATATATTGAGGTAAATTTAAGATTACTCTATTTTTGATCTGTGCACAGAGATAAATTTCAGTCTTGTCCCTAATCAATAGTAAAAATAAAACAATGTCCTTTGATCTTAATTGACAGTGGTAATTTATGCCATAATTTATACTCAGTATAAAACCATTCATTATACAAACTATAAAAAAAATAAAAAGACTTCCATTCTTTTTAACTTTTTTTTTCTTAAATTAGTTTCAGGCCTGTCCTGATTCATGTGTTAGTGATCTGACCACCTATTTTGAGAATTTGATTATCAGCGAAAGACCCACAGATAGCAATTATTAATTTATTATTCCTTTCATGTCAGTCCATGACATGACTTGATTCCTTTGATGTCAAGTGTTTAAAAAAGAAAGCAAAGATAAGGTCAAAGTAGAAAAACAGATTTGTATTCAAGATATCCACACTTATTCCCTTGCTATGATTTTTAGCAAAAATAAATGCATGATATTTTACAAGAGGAAAAGAACCTAATTTTTATGTTCTTTGATTATTAAATCCAGGATTGTCAAAAATATAGCCCGCCATAAGTTATGAAGCTAATCTTAATACATTTTGAATTAAATGATTTAAGCAAAACACAGGATTTTACAAGTGCCACACTCTTCATACACACAAGATTCAGCTTCTTGTTTTCTAGATAGAGAATTCAAAAATTGATCTCAATTATAAGCCTTGAAGACATAGAGAATATTAAAAGAAACATAACAGGCACTTCGTAGTGTGTAATGGTTAGTGAGTTTGACTCTCATTGGG
Source organism: Sepioteuthis lessoniana (assembly GCA_963585895.1). NCBI lineage: Eukaryota > Metazoa > Mollusca > Cephalopoda > Myopsida > Loliginidae > Sepioteuthis > Sepioteuthis lessoniana. The sequence continues at coordinate 76,061,961 of OY757918.1, forward strand.
TGCCTCATACTTCTGGCCTTGTGTTACAACTAAGCAAAAACTTCGCAAACAACTAAAAGAAACATGATGGCACAGTCTCACTGTATCAAAAAAGGAGTTTCAGAAGTGCTTTAACAAATGGAAAACTTGCTAGAAATAAATTTTGTTGAATGACAAAGAGACTATTTTGAAGAAAATGAACATTTCATTCATTTGTAAGGAGACAAATAATCGTCTTGCTTAGATTTTGGGTGCATATCCTTTTGATGCTTCATGGTCACATGAGAATCCCAGAATCCATCTTGGTCATCTTTTGTCTCCATTTTTTGAATGGTAAAGATGTTCTTTGAACAGTTAAAATGTGCCTTTTTATCTTTGTTGAACAGTAGAGACTGTGTCACACTACCCCATAATACACATGGTCTCTTGCCTCCTTAATGAAATGTGAAATCAGCATGCCTTTCCTCTTTAAGTAAGACTGTTTACTGGTTTGTTTTTACCCATAATCCATTTGTTCATAGAACAATATGCCTATTTCATCTGTTGTAACATATTTGTATATTCTTTTCAATACTTCTTGTATATATATTATTTATTTATTAAATGTTTCTAGATGTGTAAATGAACTTATCTTGTCTTTCGTCCCATTTATTCAGTGTTAGTATATCATTAGATTTGCTAATATTGGACTTTGGTCAATGGGGACTCAACTAAATATCCTCCTTAGAACCCACTACACCAATACATTTTTCATTTCTGTTTCAATAAATAATTATTTTAACTCATGAAATATGCATCCTCTACAAACAAGTATTTAAATTTTAATGTTATAAATTAGTAGATTAGAGAGATTAACAAAACTAAATATAAATGCATAGAGAGATTAACAAAACTAAATATAAATGCATATAAAAAGATTGCATTTATTTTGATTTTGTTTTAATTGATTTCTATGTGAATTATTGATTATTACGCTTAATTTATTTAAAACAGAGGGAGTATAATAAAAAAAATAAAACAGCATGAATGCTAGCTCTTCTAATCACTCCTGGCTTTCACTGCTAAATGTTCCTAATTTGACTATTTTACTTAATTTGACAGTAAAGAATACAGTCATAGTTATTTCTTTTTATTAATGGATTTCTTTTAAGATTTATTGATGGGAATTTTGCTCATATTTATTTAAAAAAACAAACAATTAGAAACCAATAAAACCGAGCAAATATTTATTAAAATCAATTTTTTAAGGTCAATATGTAAGTTAGCCTTCCTGTTCACACTGTAAATTGCTATTTGGTTGTATACATGAATATAATTGCATTTTATTCATAGATAAGGCCAACAGTATAAATAATATAAAACAATTTTACTAATAATTGAGGCTTAAAAAAAAAATAAAGTGGAGAATGAGATATAAATATCTAAGGGAATTGTCATGTTGGTGGTTATATACTTTTCATTATAGACACACACACATAATCTCCATTATAATAAAATGTTAAAATTGAATGATTCTTTTTTTCCCTCAATGTCTGAACTAATTCATTCCTAAATAAATGATTCTCACTTGTCAAAAAGAAAGAAATCCTTCTACTGGTATTTTGGTATTTCATCTCAAGTAATCAGTGAAAAGTTAAACATTTCTAACAAGTCTTATTTACTATATATATATATATATATATATATATATACTTTGGTAGATCATTTTCTTTTAGGTATATTTTATTAAAGGTGACAGACAAATGTCTGGTATTTAGTTTTTTTATTAGTCTTTTCTTATTGATGAGTGAGATGTCACAAGGGTGAATGAGAGTAGTTAAAAAATTGTCCAAAGTTTCTAATGTTTCAATCCAAGTTCATGTACTTTTGACCATCATTGGTCACTATTCTAAGGTGTGGGTACTACTATGTTCTGGAGTTAAGGTTTATTTTCGGTGATTAATGAATTTTTGAATAAGAGTGTTTATCACGTGTAGGTAACGTCATGTTTGAACACATACACTGTTGGCACTGGTTTGGATGTTATGAAAGGTCAGGAGTTATGCCCCCTTGACCATAGATAGATTAGTACCGTTTGGCTGGACAATTAGATCAGAAAGATGGAACATTTAGGTCGCATCTTAATTTCCCAGATCTCCCTCTTTGTTCATATGTGAATAGCTATAATATCTACAGCAATAAGGAACAACATTCTAGAGATACAGTGCATTAATTGAGTCAATACAACTTAATTACCAACAACACGCACACACACACACACACACACACACACACATATATATATATATATATATATATATATATACACATACACACACACACACTTAAAAACATTGAAAAAAGAGACATGCTTAGTATAACAGTGAAATTAGTAACCTCAGTTTAAATCCTAGACTAGGCTATTTAAAATTCACTTCATGCTAAAGCTTTGGGAAAAGTGTGAATTCATCTGTTCTCCTCCCTCTCACTTCAGCTATGGGAAGATAGTAACACAGACTGGTTTCTTTGGCCTTGGTGAGGCCACTAGTTTAAGAGAATGGAAAACTCTGAATTCAAACCATATTTATTTCACTTTAAAAAAAATTAACCTTGTGTCCCATCCTACATGCACAATAAAGTATGAAGATCTGCAAGAGTAATGTTTAAGAAATGTTTGGACTATCAATATATTTCTCATTGAAGTCAGATTTCAAGGTTTTATTACTAATTTAACATCAGCATACTAAACTCAGTTTGTCACTAACAAAACAAAGAAAATATATTCAGAGACTCCAGGAAGAAGCTACATCCTCAGAGATCTGATATTACCACAATATGTCTAAAAACCATTAAAGCTTGACAGTATTGTGAGGTGTTTCTTGAGCACACTGGATAAATGTTAATGATGCTTTTGTTTCTAAACCATGCCTGACATTAGGGTCATCATTTGATGAAAGTTTTATTAGCAGCACTGCTGTTGGTTTTAGCAATAGTGCTGGTGTATGTATATATATATATATATATATAAATAATCATGTTGTGTTGCTAGCATGGATTTCCCTGACTCTCCCTTGTTATTTGTCTCAATCATCAATCACTTCTGGTAGGTCTTCTAGTATACATCCTGTGTTCGTACAGAGCTGTTGTAGATAAGTTCTAGTTGGTCATCCAACACTTGCATGTCCGTGTGAAGAGGTCCACTGGAGAACGTTGCTTATGAGTTTGTCCTTACTTCTCCAGCAATACCCCGCTTGTCTTGTTCGTTTTATTTGGATGGTTTTAAAGATGGGAGATAGGTAGCTGTATAGCTGCTTTTTTGTGGGATGTTGCTTCTAGGATTTATTCAATATAGCTAGTAGCATTCTTGTGCAATTCCCATCTAGCTTTTTCTCTATATGCTTAGTCAGCGTCCATGTGGTGCATCCATATAGTAGGATTGACACGACTGCTGAAATAATACTTGTTAAAAAGTTTAACATTTCACTTCTGACTTGAGATGGATGACCAGTATAATCAATTGTTTCTTTTTAACAATGCAGAATTATATATGTATGTATAAATGTTTTATGGGGGGGTACAAAATTTTAATATACTCACAAATAGACCAATTTTAATAATTAAAAAAAAAAAAATAAAACAACCAGTTTCAGTCCTCTCTGATCACAGTTAAAATGAGGACAATGATTAAGAAGGAAAACGGGTAGGGATGGTTTATGGATGTGAATATGAATGGTCTCAAGTATTTTCAGATGATAGTCCGAGTAGAACTTGCTTAAAATGGTAAACAAGTCTACACTGTAGGACGAAGCACAATTATGGTTATTTATGAGATGTTCTACAATAGAAGACCAGTATGTGTTGTTTATTCAGTCAGCAAAGTAGTTCCTTTGCCGTATTTTTGTGGGTACATGTTGTTTAATTCTTGAATCCAGACATTGATTGGTTTTTCCGATGTATTGCAATCCGCAAACACATGTAAAAGAATAAATCAAAGATCTACTATGTTGGCGGGTGATGAACGTCCAGCCATCTTGGACCAGATTAGACCTACTGGATCTATATGACCTCATCTTTATGGATTATCTAAAACCCATAAAGATGAGGTTCCACTTAGACCTATACTATCAGTGGTGGGCTCTCCCCAGCAAAAAGTCACCAAGTGGCTTGACAAGTTATTACAACCAGTAATTATACATTATAGTACATATTGTATAAAAGATTCTATCGACTTTGCTGGTTTTATACGAAAGTGTTCTCCACAACAAATTTGTGTTCTTTTGATATCTGCATTCTCTTCACTTGTGTTCCCATCTTGGAAACTATCAATATATATGCAGATATGTTGTACCGGAATTATCTGACCCCACCTGATATTCCGGTGTTGGTGGAATTGATGAAATTCGCAACCATATCTGTCGAATTCAGTTTCGATAACATCATGTATAGACAAGTGGATGGAATTTCGATGGGCTCAGCTTTGGGCCCTACTATGGCTGGAATTTTTGTGGGTTTCTATGAGGTTGATTTGTTCTCCAAATATAAAGCACCTGAAGTGTACTTCCGTTACATAGACAACACTTTTTGCGAATTTTTCTCACATTTAAATAGTATGATCCCAGCACTTAGATTTACTCTTGAGAAGGAGAATTATTCTACTCTACCTTTTCTCGATGTATTGGTGTGTAAAGAGACTTCTGCATTCCTAACGATGTGTATATCGTAAGCCTACTTTGACTGGCTTATACATTCATTGGGATTCATTTTGTCCAAAGAAGCAGATGATAAATTTAATTAAGACACTAACACACTGGGCATTAATGATATGCTCTGAGTCTAAGTTGGATGATGAGGTCGAATTTATCACTGGGACACTTTGTAACAATGGCTTCCCTGAAGACATTGTTCGATCTCTCATCAGGGATAAAATTTCTGACTTCAGTAAAATTAAACCTGATTCTGTCCAGAGGTGCCCTGTATATCTCTGGTTGCCTTGGCTCAGTGATATTAGTGATAAATTTGTCAACCAGATCTCTACTTGTGTACGTAAGTGCTATTTTTCTTTCAACCTGCGTGTGGTCTTCCACACGTGGACTGTTTGGACATCTGGTTGAAATGACGTTCTCCCCTGCAACATTGTAGTTCTTTGATTTATTCTTTTACATGTGTTTGCGGATTGCAATACATCAGGAGAACCAATCAATGTCTGGATTCAAGAATTAAACAACAGGTACCCACAAAAATACGGCAAGGGAACTACTTTGTTGACTGAATAAACAACACATACTCGTCTTCGTTGCAGAACACCTCATGAATAACCATAATTGTGCCTCGTTCTACCGTGCAGACTTGTTTACCATTTTAAGCAAGTTCCACTCTGACTACCACCTGAAAATACTTGAGACCATTCATATTCTTACCCATAAACCATCCCTCTGTAAACAGAGGCAATTTTTATTAGGTCTGAATTTGATTAGTATTTAATTTACCACTTCCTTTCTAGTCAACTTGCATTTTTTTTTCCTCCACCTCATTACACAGTTCCTGCCCCTTTTCCTTTTTAATCATTGTCCTCATTTTAACTGTGATCAGAGAGGACTGAAACCGGTTAGTTTATTTTATTTTTAAAAAAATGATTAAAATTGGTCTATTTGTGAGTGTGTGTGTGTATATATATATATATATATATATATATATATATATATAAATAAGAGAGAGAGATAACATTATGATATAACCTGTTGTTAGTAATAAATTTAGTAAACTCATATCTGTCATCTTGTTGGCAAGGTCTAGAATATGCCAACTGCATCTCTTGCAGGGGGATAAGACCCCTCCCCACACAAAAAATTGTCCCGGGTATGACACTAAATTGTATCTGGTGATGAGGCTCCAGTTCTGGATCTCTGGGAATATGGAGTCCCCGCTTCTAGGTCCACTCTGACTCAGAGTAAAAGTACCTATTAGGGTCCTGTATATGGCTCAAATAGATCTGTTTGAAATTGATTAGGATTTTATAGGAATACTTGAAACCATATAACTATGTGCAAACAAAGGATTATCATTAAATAGGAATAGTTACTTAAAACCATATAATCATTCTTAAATTATCATTTTTAGAGAGTACTGCTTGAAATCATATAACTATACAAATTGTATAAAAAATAGTTACTTGAAGCTATGATTGTTGTTTTTTTTTATTACTACTACTACTACTACTACTACTACTACTACTACTACTACTACCATTATAGTTGTTTGCCGCAAAAATCAAAACTGACTTTAGTTTTAAATATCCAACAAGAGTTGACATGCCATAAAACCAACTAATCAATGAAAAAAAATACATAACTGCTCTTTAAAGAAAATCTGTAGTTGTTTAAAATGGAGTCACTAGTTATTTTCTAAGCTTAATTGTAGCACAAGACTAGGAGTATGGTGTGCCCAGTGAGAATTGGATTCACTAGCAATGGTTTGCTACTCTACTTTGCTAACCATTATACCATACAAAGCACTATTACTAAGTTAAGTCTACTTATTAAAATATGAGTGACAAGTTTTAAACTTCTTTTTTCCTTTTGAATTTCAGTTTCACCTCTCAAAAAATGATGGAAGAACCTGGGAAATGGTATGTTATGCTATAAGTGTGATTCTATTTATCAGAATGTTTTTTTTTTCTTTTGATGCAGACAGTTTTAAAAGTTATTTGGATTATTGATCTTCTGTTATGACTACATCTAATGTTGTGTAATGGTTATCATCTTAGAAAATGGACATGGTGACCTGAGTTCAAATTGTTGACAAAGCTGTTTGCATTTCAGAAAGAGTTGATACCCTTGAGAAATGTATAAATCCAACTATTCTCCCTGTCAGTTATGTGTAATCAGTGGGGTAGATTGGGATCTTTAACCTTGGTACAACAACCAGTCTAAAAGAAGGAAAATTCTGAATTTAAACTTGTACTCCACTTGAAAATTGACCTTGTGTTGCATCCTGTTCTTAGTGGAGGTGTTGGGTAATTAAATATGGCTGTTTCATTTGATTGCTTTCTCTGGATATACAATCCACAGGATAAAAGACAACTTAGAATTGCTACTTTTGATTTTAAATTTTCATTATCTAATGTTCAGTTTATGTGATTAATATTCACTATTGAATTAAGTTCATTGACAAGGAAGGAAATTATGGTAAAAATGTTTTTGTGTAAAATAAATGCTTTTTTTTTTATTATTATTATTAATTAGTTTTGGATCTATGAGGGTCATTCAATGAATAAAGTGAATTTTTTGGGAAAATAATTTTTCTTTTCATAAAATTGTTTGGAATTGTTTTATAGGAAAAATTATTTTAATTTCGCAGAAATATTTGTTTTGAGGCTATTTAAGTTGGCTCCAGGCTTGAACAGTGGTCTGTAATGAAATTTTTGTTGGCTGAAAAGTGAAATTTACAGAAAAATGTGTGATGTGTACTAAAAAGCATGTTTTAGTAAAAAAAAAAAAATGTTTACAAATGTGCTCAGCATGGGTTTGTCATTATAAGCCTGAGTCATAAAGACAGTCTATGGAGTGGAAACACATTGACTCTCTAGTAAAGTAAAAGTTCCGGGCATAGTGGTCAGTAAAGGTCATGCTATCATGCTGATAGTCTTCTGGGACATGAAAGGACCCATCACAATTGATTTCTTTGAAAAAAGTACAACTGTAAACAGTGCTTCCTATTGCCAATTCCTAAGGCAATATTTCACCTTATTTATTGAATGATGCTCATAACAATATATTACTTATATTAATGCATCAGAAAATAGAAAATAAAGATTTTTGATAAAATAGCTCAGAATATTTGATTTCTGTAAAATCTTAATACTGTAATAAATCGACACTATCATCTGTAAAAGTAAGTAAAGTTGGTGACCTTAGTCAAGGGGGACCCGAAGGCTCTCTTTTCAATAGCTACCACACCGAGATGTAGGGGAGGGTGCTACTCCATTCCCTGGATTGCTCCACTTTACCCTTGATCCTTACCTTATAGTGCTGAGTGCTAAGCAAGGTGGAATCAAGTACCATTTTTTTGAGTCTTTGGTATGACTTGACCTGGGATTGAGCCCTGGTCTCCTGGACCATTGGCAAACACTCTACTCATTAGGACAATGGACCGGTAGTATAATTAAAAATGTGCTGGTGGGGCTTAGAATAGGCTGACTGTATCCTCTGCAGAAGAGTAAGTAAGTTGGCGACTGTAGTCGAGGGTGACCCAAAGGCTCCCTTTTTGATAGCTAATACACCAATGTGTTGGGGAGGGTGCTACTCCTTTCCCTGGATTGCTCCACTTTACCCTTGATCCGCACCTTATATGCCAAGTGTTAAGCAAGGTAGCATCAAGTACCATTTTTGAGTCTTTGGTATGACTTGACCTGGGATTGAACCCAGGTCTCCTGGGCCATTGGCGAACACTCTAACCATTATGTCAATTGAAGAGTAAGAACTCCTTAAAAGAGTATCCTGAGTATGACATTAAACTGCATTTGATGGTGAGGCTCCAGTTTGAGAAATCTGGCAAGTGTGGAGTACCCTTTTATTGCCAGATCCAGTTTGACCCAGAGTGGTAGTACCTCTTAGTGTTTTATCTCTGGATCAAATAGATCTATTTCAAAATAATTTGTATTTGACAGGACTATGTGCAAAAAACTTTTATGAAGTGATTACACAAAAAATATAAATATGAATGTCCAATGAATGCAATTTCTTAACTTCTAGGCATAAAATCACCATAGATGGGTTGACATGCTATTAAAATCAATCAGATCATTATCTTTAACTAAAAAATCTTTAAGTATTTGTATATTTCTTTTGTTTCTAATACTTCAAGTCAGTTAAAAAAATATTTCTAGGTATTCACAGTATTTATAATACTGAAGTGTAGTTCAATAGAATTTGGTTGAAGATGTATGTTGAATGCTATTTGTATGAGATATCAAAGCAGTGTTATTTCTAAAGATAACTAAATACAATTTGTATGAAAAATTTAGTGTAATGCTTCAATGAAACTAGATTAATACAATTTATATATAAAAATGGTATTGTAACATTAATAAGACTTTTTTTAAGGAAGCCATTTAAATAGTATGATATTGAGTAATGAATACCAAAATAGATCATATCAAAACTAATGAATGGTGTTTTTCTAAATAATTAAAGGAAATTTTTATAACATTTACAATGAATGTAAAAAAAAATTATGTAACTTGATAAATCAAAACAAAGAAGTCTATAAAACAAATAAATGAGTTAACCCCACTCCCATCTAAAAATGAAGATACATTGATATATACCATAACCCTTTCACTATCAAGTTGTTTTATTCTTTGGATATGCAAAACTATGCTTTGAGTACAATGTTTTAAAGGATTCAAATGAAAATTAAATTCAAGGTTTTGTTAAAATAAGTACTTTAGATATTAAGTATTTATGGTAAAACATGTGTTTATTACTCTAAATGCAAACAACATAGTTCTTGTCTATTCAACAAGAAAAAATATGTATTTCTATGGTATCTACTTTATATTACATTTGTACCTAGCTTTCTTTTTACTTTGATTTTTATTTTTTATGTTAAATATGATAATTATTATATCATCAAAACACTGCCCTAAATAAACAATTTACCAGCAAAATATAAATCAATCATTTAATTACAATAACAGTTAATAATAATTGGAAAAACATTTATAGACTTACATGAAAAAACCTAATAATAATAGTAAGGACTTTTAAAAACAAAATATCAATTTTATATATGCTATCATTTTTTATGACACTTGTACACTAATATATAAATATACTTATTAAAATACATTTAAAGAATCACATATTAAAACTTTCCAATTAAAGTAAGGATTTAACAAAATATCAATTTTATATATGCTATCATTTTTATGGCACATCTACATTAGGTCTATCATTAAGTCTATCCAAAAACTTGAAATATGTCTCAACAAAATAATTTTTGTGTTTTGAATTTTGAGAAATTAATGTTTGATAATTCTTATGACAGAGTAGTGCTTAAAATTTAATTTTCAGGGTTAAAATTTTGAGAAGAAACCTTGTAAAAACTAATATATGTACACGTTTTTCTAAGCAGTCTTCCTTAACTTGATAACCGAGTTAGTTTATTAATGAAAGAAGCATTTTGATGTAAATGTGACTTTGCTGAAATGATTAATGTAGTAATTTCTTTCCCATGAAAAATAACTCTGAAGAATATCACCCACTCTCAAGGTTATAATAACTGACTTACCTCATTGGGTACAGTGTACCCTGGTTTAACATCTTCCCAGACAAAACACCTTGTCAATCCAATCCATCTTTAAAGTCAAACATGTTGAGTAAGGCCAAGACAGACTGAAAATGTCTCCTGACCTTAGTTGAGATGAAGGTGGTATTAGTAAGTGGTATGAAATACGCCTTCCATGTGAGGTCTCTATCTTTGTGGACAATAGCAACATTGGCAGGTGATGACGACAAATGATCACAAAGTTTCACCCTTGGTAATCGAAAGCAGTAATCATAGCCTGTCACCTGACTAAAAGCAGGCTCTCCATTCATTACTGAAGATATTTTTGCCATTGGATATCATAGATTTTGAAAATATGTGAGTGAACTGACAACACTTAGCATATAGTGAGATTAGGATGTCACAAACTTTAAAAAATGGATGGATATTTCACCTAACCTATTTCATGTATACTGGTGTTAGTGATGTTTAAAAATCTTTAAAGCTAGATTCTAAATTTTGGATTATTAATCTATCAAATCTTGATTTATTGAATTAATATTTTTAGTTGTTAAATTGTACCAACTCTTTAATTATGATAGTTGATTACTTTTTTGACCTATGGAATCCAAGAACTGTAGCACCAATGCAAGAAGTGTGTGGACCACAAGGGGAACTATGTTGAAAAGTAGATCTCATCTGGTTATATTGCATGAGAATATTATGGTTAGCCTATGAACTTTTCGGCAAACCTTCATATATATATATATATATATATATATATATATATATATATATATATATATATATATATATATATATATAAAATCTTGATCTATCCAATAAAATAAAATAAATAAAATGAGATTTCTTCCAAGCTGTGGCTGTGACAATAATACTGTATGGATATCCCACATGGATTTAAACCAAACATATAGAGAAAAAGCTAGATGAAAAGTACACAAGAATGCTACGAGCTATTTTGAAGAAATCCTGGAAACAACACCCCACAAAATAGTTATACGGCTACCTACCTTCTGCCTCAAAAACCATCCAAGTAAAAGGAACAAGATATTTGGGACACTGCTGGAGAAGCAAGGACAAACTCATAAGTGATTTTCTTCGATAGACTCCTTCATATGGACATACCAGTATTGGCCAACCAGCAAAAACTTATTTACATCAGTTCTGTGTGGACACAGGATGTAGTCTGGAAGACCTGCAAATAGTGATGGATGATAGGGACTGATGGGGAGAGAGAGAGTCTGGGAAATCTGTATGTGACTTGATGATATATATATATATATATATATATATATATATATATATATATATATATATAGTGTTTAAAAAATGTTAATATTTTTATAGGAGTTCTTTTATGATATTATGATTTTAAAGTCTCTACCTGTTTACCATCCCTGTGAATACATAACTAGAATTTTCCTCAGGTTGTCTCTGTAATATCAGTTCTGCTTTTCTAATAAAGATACCCACTGAGATATATAAACATTTCTTTTTTTTTTTAAACCATCTGTGGGAGATTCAAAGAATGTGATGACAGGGATGGAGAACATGTAGAAACCAATTGAAATTATATCATAAAGGTACTCTGTGAAGGGTGTTTATATTGCTGTAAAAAAATTTGGGAAGTTAAGGCATTAAATATCTTTCATCCTAAAGTATATCCTAAATTTTTTCATTTAAAGTTAATTTTCTTCTAAACAAAAAATATAAAGAGTTTATTATTCCTTGTTGAACATTATACAATCAAAAAGGATATTATTAGGTATTACTTATTACTAAAGTCTACTGCACTGAAACTTTATAAGGAAAAATAAAATTGCATATATAAATATATGTGTGTATCTATATACTTATTTTTGAACTGTTAGATGTTCATGTTTTTGGTAACATTTTCAATGCTGTACAGTTATAAAAAGTAAGATTTGAAAGTAATAAATAATCCCTATTAATATCCATTCTGATTGTGTAATGTTCCACCAGAAATAATAAAATTCTGGTATCTTTGCTTTAGAAGAATATTAATTTTTTAAAAACCTTATTGGTTAGAGTGTACTTATTTATGAGTGACACTATATGAAAAAGTCAACAAATCCTGACTAACTTGACAGTTAACATCTTCTCAAACAAAAACACCTTATCTGAGGACTATGAAATTAGCATTATGATAATATAATAGAAACCTGTTTTCATGTATGTCAGCATTTCATTTGTTAATGTTATTGATATTTGAAAATCATTAAAGCTAATTCAAAATTTTGGATTATTTAATTTTGTACACTTTTTACTGTATCATAATGACTAATGAGTAGATACAATTTAACAACTAAAAATGTGATTGTTCAATTCATTTAAATTTCTTGAAATTCTTAGTTACAATTTCAATTGAAATTGATGTTTTTAGAGCAAGGTTGATGAAAATTTTTCATTCATATTTCTTATATTTTAACCTGGACAATAATAATAGCCTAGAAAAACATATTTTTCATTTGTGCTATTGATTGGTGTTCCAGTCGAGGTAAAATCCAGGATTTTGAATGCTGAGTTTCAAGACAGGCAAACCCTCTCTGTATACAAGATTGGCACAAAGCAATCATACTGGAACTTTTGTCTAGTGCCATTCAAATGAAACATGTTAAGATGATTGCCTGAAGAAAACCAGTGAATTTCCCAAGTTATTCATGATATGGAGTTTTATGTCATTTAAAGGATCAGAGAAGATGGCAATTATTACCTCAACAATCAATGCACATGTGTGCATTGAAATCCTGGATAATTTTCTGATTCCATCAATAGAAAATTGGTTTGGTGATGATGATGAAGTCAGGACAATAATGGATCTTGTCACAGTGTAAAGGAGATTAAAGCTTTTTTTCATGAAAGGCATATAAAACCAATGACATGGTCAGTGAATAGTCTAGATCTAAACCCAATTGAAAATTTATGGTGGAAATTTGAAATAGACATAGTCCATGAGAAAACTCCACCAAAGAAGATCTATTAAATGCCATTTAGAAAAGTTGAAACTACTTGGATAAATAATATTGCTTTAAATTAAGAATTAAGGCTCTCATAAAAGTTCAAGGAGGGGCAATTAAGTATTAATTCTAATTTTTTTGTAAATGAATGCCATATGTTCTTTTGCATGGCTTGGAAATTATACCATTAATTTTGATAATTGAATCTAGTTTTTTAAGGTAAATCTTATGAAACCAGAATGTTTAGCCATTAAATAAAAATGTTTTGCATCTTAATGTTATTATTTTTTTTTTTTTTTACTGCTAAATAAAAAAAACCCAAAAAACAAAACAGGGCAAGAACCTCATCTAAATGTGTTTATTCATAATTATTGTCAGGGTTAGTACAAGATTGACACAAAACATTCTTCCTGCTCATCATTCTCTTTGTTTATTCTTATACTGCACTTGGATGAACTTTGTAAATATTTATATTAATTTGCTGAACATGACAGACAAGTTCATTTGTGGAGTCAGTCCTGGCCAGGTGTACTGATCTTTAATATATGCTCTAAATTAGAATCTTTTTTTTTAAACTGAGGTTAAAAGTAAAAAACTGGAATTTATAAATTTTGCTAAAGGTGGAAACACATTAATTTTAGGTGTGTGTGTGTGTATTTCAATCATACATCCTAGATGCATCAAGGTAGGTCTTCAGTGATGCACTGTCTTCGTTGCCGATTTCGGGTTTTTTTTACATCATATCGGCTCCGACAGAAACCCTGGCATGACTCTGGAAGAGCCAAGCTGCCTCCTTGATCACGACATGCTACGCTCATGCCTCTACCAAAGCAAAAAGGAAATAAATAAGGCCGGACTTCGGCCGTTCTTATAAACATCTGTCCTTCAGTAACAGTCAATGAAAAACAGGGCATTCCACACTCCTCTACTATATATAATACCATCTTTACCGCATCCGGTTTCGGCTGACTACTTCCGGATTCGGTACCAAGGTAAGATGGTATTTTTAATACTTGTCCACATCCATGATTTATACTTTAACGAGACTTACACGTATCCCCCCCCCCAATCTATCCTATACTAATACTTCCAAACTAACATGAAATAAGCCCCTACTCTAACTATTCAGTCAGTCTTTAACTCTTACCTTATACCCTTATTCGAAGACAAAAAAAAGGAAAAACTCCCATTTATTTGGCTCACAAAATCATTTGCTACAGATTAACTCATACTTATTTGCCTAGATCTCCCTCCCTGTTTGTCAATAATCTATGCTCATATTACCAATCTAATGCATATTTCTCACCCCCCCCAAATGCTACTCTATTCAACTCCTTACATTCTAACTTATTACTATTACGAACCTATCTCCTACTCCCTCCCCCCATTCCTCCCATAAACTATTTGCAATTAGGTTTCAATCAATTAACTAAAACTATTAGTGGGCGATGTGGCAAATAAACTTATTAAAACCTTAAATTAGTAGCGGACCGTAACCAGTATACAAGGACAAAAAAAAACTGGATAATTAAATATCCATCCCCCCCTCACAAACACCAATGATTCTCAACCCCTCCCCCTGACATTCCGACTACCCTAACTTAATATTAACTCAATATACTTTTATAATGTGTAATATGTCTCCTAGTCTTAATTCTTAGGCTCCTCCATCGTCCTCTTTATTTCTTCCATGGCTCTGCTCTCTTAAGCCAAATCCACTTTGACGCCTTCAGAACTGTGTTGGTAATGTCCTTCAGTGCCCTCACTCTAGCTGCCCCGACTATACCAATTTTTACTAGGGCTCTGCCCAAAGACTGTCCAGCAAAGCCCCTACAACCAACTTCTATGGGGTCATAATGTATCTTCCATGACTTTTGTTGACATTGTTCAACCAGTCCTTGGTATTTGGACCTCTTCCTCTCATTAGCGAGAGTAATATATTCCTCCCATGACACAGTCACTTCCCAAATAATGCACTGCTTTGTGTTATCAGAGTGCAATATCAGGTCCGGTCTTAGCGATGTTACAGCTATGTTTCTGGGGAACTTCAACTGGGTCTCCAGATCCACTATCAAGTGCCAATCGTCCGCGGAAGATAACAGGTTCGTTTTCCCTCTCCTCTTTCTCTGTATCTTCTCTCCTGCTTTTACGAAGTTGATCTGCTTCAATTTCTTTCCTGGTTGATGATTACTAGCCCTCATAGCTTTAGTCACCTCATTCGCAATTACCTTGAGTGCTTGATCGTGACGCCAACGGTACCGTCCATCACCCAAAGCTTTTGGGCAACTACTAAGGATATGTTGTAAAGATCCTTTCCTAGAACATAGTTGACAATTTGGGGTCTCTCTCTTCCCCCGTATGTGCAGGTTCGTTGGGTTCGGTAACACATCATACACTGATTTAATGAGAAATCGAATCTCGCTAAAATCCGGCCACCAGC
This sequence comes from Sepioteuthis lessoniana, assembly GCA_963585895.1. Lineage (NCBI taxonomy): Eukaryota > Metazoa > Mollusca > Cephalopoda > Myopsida > Loliginidae > Sepioteuthis > Sepioteuthis lessoniana. The sequence continues at coordinate 76,077,627 of OY757918.1, forward strand.
TATCTGTCCATGTAATCCTTTTTTTCTCTATATCCTCCCACCTTGTCCAGGCTCCTTGCTGACTCAGACTGACCATTTTGCAGTAACACACTTCTTCTACGCCCTCACAGACGTCTTCTTGGATGAGTTGGCGTCTTTCTTTGCCTTTGGCACTGTTGGTATGCGTAGAGGGGAAAAAAACCCAATCCCGCTCTGCCTTTAGCTATCGACCCTAAGATAGCTTTATGCCTAAGCCTCTCCTCCGCCACTTGCAACTCTCTCTTCGCACTCCACTTCCTGCCAGCTCTTATCAGAATTCCTGCTGCCGCCACCTTTGGATCTTCAGACTCTGCATACTGCAATAGCTCTCTTGTCTTTGTGATTTTGAATTCTTCCACGAGACTGCTGCAAGGGAGGTGCAACGCGTTGCTGTTCCCGTAGAGAGCTGCACCACTTAAGCATCTTGGCAAGCCTAGCCACCTTCTCAACCTATTACTAATTGCTCTTTCTAACGATTCCATGGTGGTAATTGGAATATCATAGACGAGCAATGGCCACAATATCCGGGGCAAAACTGCATGCTGGAATAACCATGCCTTAAATCGACCAGGCAATCCAGATTTGTCGATCTTCGTTAGCCACTCCTCAAGATCTTTTATAGTCTTCTGTTTTGCAGCTGTATCCTTCAGACTACTGTTGAAAGTCTTGCCCAAGCTCTTAATAGGCTTTTCGCTCAGAGTAGGTATTGTTTTTCCTGCGACTGTAAATCGGACTTTCTCCATGACCTTGCCTTTTTTTAATACTAGTGACCTGGATTTTGCTGGCTTGAAATACATTCTAGCCCAGGTCATATTTCTCTTGAGACCCTTTAAGAGCCATCTACCTCCCATGACAGATGTCGTCATCACGGTTAAATCATCCATGTAAACCCTTATTGGTGATTGGCGGACTCCTGATCTAGACAAAGGGCCTCGGCATTCCACCTCTGCCGCCTTTACAAGGATGTTCATAGTCAATGAGAATAGAATGGCAGACATAGTACACCTTGTAATGATACCTTTTTCCAGGGACTGCCACTCTGATGTTACAATTTGTAGAATTTTGTCTTTGTATATGTTTGGAAACTATGAAATGCTAATTAGAATTCTTCAATCTTCATTTGATAGAAGCATCAGTATCATAATGGACCACTGTTGTTACAATGAGAACCCAATGGGATTTACCCAGCTCTACTACAGTGACAGGATGTAAGACAAAGTTTAATGTGGAGACCTTTGTTTCCCTTGGAGGTGACTTGAGTTGGCAGCGGCAAAAATTTTCCAGCTCTGCTGGCATTCCCCTCTTCAGAAGGCACCTCAGTTTTTAGGCAATAAATCTGACCTACCTCTTTTGGATAACGGGGCAGGTGCCTTCCAATGTTCTTCTAGCCTTACTTTTAGTGGGCGACCTGTCTCGCCTTTGTATATTTTACCATAACTGCAAGGGATGGAGTAAACACAGTTCTTGATCATGTTGAATTCTGTTGGTGGCTTGACCCAGAAGAGATATTTCTTGAGAGTTGACCCACTTGTGAATACTGACCTGATGTCATATGGACTACATATCTTTTGGATCCTTTCGGCTAGTCCTTTAACATAGGGCAGACATACTGTGGTGAGTTTCCAGGTACTGTCCTCTATCCTCCTATGCAAGTTTCTTGGAGCCAATGTTATGTGCTCTGGGTAGTTGTTACGATGGAGGTTGTATCTCAGACTAATCATTTCTTCCTGATATGCATCAGTATCGCTACTTATGGTTTTTGCTCAATGTTGTAAGCAACGGAGTGAAAAGTCGGGTATGGTGGACCATATATAGAAGGAAAAGGGAAACTATCTGCCCTCATGGGATGAAGTTGAAATAATTAGTAGGGCTGAACATTGGAGGATTAGACGCCTTAAGGAATCAGCACATATGTTGGGCTAAAATGACCTGCTGAGTAGACCAAGTATAGAGATGAATACAATATGGGAATTGATAATTAAAAAGGTTAGATGAAAAAAAAAATCTGAATATGAACACAGGTAAAAAATCATACATAATAGTAGTAATCCTAGTCAAGTAAGAACATTAAGTTTATAACTCCCAAAATTCACTCTAAACTGTCCAGCAGGACACATAGCGTAATGGTTATAGGCGTTGGTTCCCTAAACTTCTAAGGAGACAATCATCTGGAGGCTGCAGATTCAATCCTGAATGTAGGCGAGTAACAATACAAGAATACTTAACACTTGTACTTGGTTATGGCTAACGGAATCAGAACAGACGACCCCCATGGATTCAATAAAGGACATAGTTTGAAGTTCCGTGTAGGTTCCCGAGTTCGACAAACACCTGAAGAAGGCCGGAGGACATATCAGCCGAAACGTTGTGGAAATAACAATAAAGATGAAGACAATAGTCCAAAAACCCTTTATGATAAAAATCATCAAGCTTCGTCTCAGAAATTTAGACATACTAATAGTGTTGCCTCAAGATGTTTTGCATGTACCCCTTTGATGATTTGACAGATAGAATCTGTGAAGTTGTGAATCAATTTCTCCAAAAACCATTTTGATTTTTCCTTGGAATTTTCTTGATTTCAAGTTTGATATAGTCAAGAAGCATAGTATTGTAAATCTTAGTAGCTAAGAGTTATGCCTCTGTAGTTCTTACTGATTCTGAGGTTACCTTTCTTAGGGAAGGGGAGGATTTGGCCTTTTGTCTATTTATCTATTGCGATTTTTTTTGGGGTTTTTTTATAGACAGCAATGCATAATTGAAGAAGTATGTCATCAAATTTCTCTGTCTTCCATATTTCCGGAGGTATTTTGTTCAGGTCTGCAGTTTTTCTGTTTTGAATTTTTATTTAGTCCTACATCAAATTCTTCCTGTGTAAACTGTCCTAGTTTGATATCTAGTTGGTTATTAGTAATTTTTTGATAGGTTTATCAGTAACTTTAGGACAGTTTCCAAGCAGAAATGTTCTTTACACTTGTGTTGTCTTTCTTTTTGACTAGTAGTTTTTAGTTTTGCTTTCAAGATGCTCTTCCTTCTGCTCACTACATTTACTATCTGCTATGTTATTTGTGATTGTTGATCTTCTACCGAGTTTCTGTTTTTATTGATTTGGCCGTGAATATATTCTAGTTGTCCTTTTTGAAATGTGTTACTTCTCTCTGGGCTCTCTTAAGTTTCTGGAAATTGTCATTTTTTAAAATTTCTTTTATTAAGTAAGGATGCTATTGTCACCCACAGAACTCTACATTTGGCTCTTAGTTTGGTTAGAAACCATTTGGCTGCTGCTTCTTATATAATTTGTAACAATGTTTTCATATTCATCATTCAGGGTATATCTTTCAGATGTCTCCTGAAGAGTATTAAACTTGTTTCATACAGTTACTATATAATGATTTCTAATATGCGCTATTGGTGAGTGAAGACCAGTCATATTGTGAAGCTTTAACTGTTTGTGTCTTATTTCTGAGTCAACTCAGGCAAATCTTTGCCAAGACAATTCTGTGATTGGAAGATACTCCTTCAAAAGAGGAATATCTCACAGTTCACATTGCTATTTATATACTTTTTGTTTATAGATATATAATCTAACTGTGCTTTGGGTAGGAATAAGTCTATAGTTTTCTCTACTTTATTTTTTTTTTTTTTAGTATTTAGGCATTTTCTCAAGTGAAAAATCTGCTAGATATTCCTCATTTTTGTTTGATGAGTTGTGTAAACACCATTTTATATTTTCGTCTTTACCTATTTGAACATTTATGTCTCCACTGATGATTAGAATCTTGTGTTTGGGAATGTATTAAATAAGGGGAATAACTCAATGTAGAAGATTATGATGTCCATTTCATCATTGGCATTGGTAGGACTATAGCAAGAGACAATTGTTATACCAGAGTTGCTATTAAATGAAGCTCATGTCATTCTCAGTTGGATTTTCTCTATGCTATTTAATGATTTTAAGGCATGAAAACTGAGAAGCATTACTACACCTCCTATGATAAAATTGACAGTTTTTCCATGCAGATGTTGAGACAGATGTCTATCCATTGCTAGTATTATGGTATTTCATTTCTAGTTTGCTAGTTATATCTATATTCTTGTATGTATATGATATCTATATTATGTTTGGCTCCAGACATTGTCAGCTTAGGTAAGTGGTTTACTGTAGTTCTAATATTAAATGTCACTATGTTAACAATGTTTTTCATCTATGTAGTTTTGGTTTGGGTTTGAGTTCTCTAGCTGATTTTTTAAATGTTGAATGTTAGTTTTGGCTGGTCATCCAACACTGGTATATCCATGTGTTGGAGTCCATTTGAGAATGCCACTTATGAGTTCATCCCTACTTCTCCAGGAAGGCTCAGCTGTTCTTGCTCATCTTACTTGGATGTCTTATGAGATGGGAAGTAAGTGGCCATAAGCTGCTGCTTTCAGGATTTGTTCAAAACAACATGCAGCATCCTTGTGTAGTTCCTACCTAGCTTTTTCTCTGGGTGTTTTATTAAATTTCAAGTGGTGCTCCACAACGGTTCTTCTACAAGGATGGCTTTGGCACTAAATAACCCACAAAGGTTGATATGCCATTAAACAAAGAAACCTAACCAAACCAAACCAAGTGGTGCAACCATTCATTATAAGAACCCACTGTATGCACTGGTTATCTAGTTAGCTAATTTTATTTCATTTGTAAAATAACAGTGCCACTTACCACTTAGAATAGTAATTCATTATATTTCTGTATATTAAAGATATTCATGGCTTAGAAGCTTGTCTTACAAAGATATGTTAATAGGAATGGTAGAAGAGCTTTCAAAACAGTTTCATCATGTTCAGGATATTTTTCTTTTACTTTTATCCAAAATTAACCAAAATATATAGTTTTAAAAAATCATCCTTTGACAACAGCCATATTGAACAGTTTACCCTTTATAATGACTATTTAAGTGATCTATAGTATAAACTGATTTCTGATCTATTTCTTTCCTTTCCATAGATCTTAATATATCTAAATGTATATTTCAAATGTCATTGAAATATGGGAAAATGAGTTGTATACTTGCAATCTACTAGTACCATATCTGGACTAGCATTGTTCATCATCATTTCTTTTTTTTTCTTAATTGAAGAAATTTATACATAAAAGGAATAGCCTACTTATCATGACAGTTTTTCTTGTGACCCAAGTTTAAAACCTGAATGAGGCTGTTTAAATTTCCTTTGGGAAAGGCATGAATCTTTCCCTTCTTCCCTCAGCTATGGGTAGGATAGACTGGATTCTTTAGCTTTGGTTATGCAACCAGTCTAGGAGAAGGTAAACTGAATTCAAACCAGCTTTACTCTGCTTAAAAATTGACTTTGTGTCACATCCCGCCTATGGTGTGTGTATGTGGTGGGTAAATACATGAATAGAAGGAATAGCTGGTAACCATCTTATCTTTTTTAAATAACAGAAGAAAATGCAAATACTGAAAACAAGGTTAAATCCAGAAAATAGTTTCCATCAGAATATGCAACTTCTTCCCCCCCCCAAAAAATCTAATAAATAAACAGAATTCAGGATTACTAATACTAAGCCAATATGGCAATTTTAAAATTATCATTTTAATCAACATCATTTAATGTTTTACTTGCTTTTTTTAATAGATGAAACCTTTTCCTTATTATTTTATTACTAGTCTGATTGCATTTATTTCATTGCTTTTTTGATAAAGTATTTTTATGATTATTATTTTGTTACTAGTTTTTCTCCATCTTATTATTGTTGCTTTTTTAGATGAAGCATTCTCAGGGATAGCTGCTAAACAATAATTTTTAAAAAAATATTTTTTTTTTTTTTCTTGAGTTTTATCAAAGTTTTGAATCATTTACATCTGTTGTTGAAAATGGCAGACTTTATTTTGGAATATCATGACTTGTTCTAGCATTTCTCTATAGCTTGTAAGGTGATTTTACTCATAGCAATTCAGCATTGCTGATGCACTACAAATGAATTATAACTCAATTTTCAAATCATGCTAAAATCTGAGGTGCATCAAGTGAAAGTGAAGCATAAACTGTCTGGCTGGAAGTAAAGTATATTCATTTTACGAGGGTCTTTCAGTAAAAAAGTAAAGTTGGCAACCATAGTCAAGGAAGACTCAAAGGCTCCCTTTTCAATAGCTACTACACTGAGATGTAAGGGAGGGCGCTACTCCATTCCATAGATTGCTCCACTTTACCCTTGATCCATACCTTATAATGCTGAGTGTTAAGCATCAAGTACCATTTTTTGAGTATGACTTGACCTGGATTGAACCCTGGTCTCCTGGACTATTGGCAAACATTCTAAAATTTTGCCTAAGGAATTAATAATAGGAAGTACTATTTACAGTTGCACCTTTTTCTAGGAAATCAATAGTAATTGGTCCTTTCATGTCCCAGAAGACTGTCAGCATGAACTTTACTTATTGCTGCACCCAGAACTTTTTCTTTACTGGAGAGTTAGTGTTTCCACACTCTGAACTGTCTTTTCGACTCAGGCTTGCAGTGGCAACCTATGTTTAGTCTACTTATAAACACTATTTTTACTAAAACATGCTTCTCTGTACACATCACACATTGTTCTGTAAATTTCACATGGTTTGCACTTCTCGGCCACAAGAAATTTAATGACAGAGTACTGTTTCAGCCAGGAGTATTCTGTTTGATTGGTAACCATTTTGAATAGTCTCAAAACAGTCATTTATGCAAGATTGAAATAATTTTGCTATAAAAAATTCCAAATGTTAGAAAAAAAATATTTTGCTCTTTTTAAAAAAAAATCTCCTTATTCAATGTTCCTCACATAAACAAACTCATCTGTATAAATAACAAATTATAAAACCTTTTTTGTATCATCTATTATACTAAAATAGGTTATCAAATAAACTTTTTTCTTTAAAGGATTATAAAATATTCATTCCAAACAATGCATAGGCTATAATTTCAACAATTTATCTTCAACCTTGTTTAACAAATACTAATACTAGTTACAAATTAATTGTAAAAAATAATCAAGGTAGTTTATTGTAATATAGGAATTTTGTGTACTAAATTTCACTACTCTTGTTATAGAAACAATAGTATTTGTTATTGTTTGACAAAGACAGGGTACAATGTATATGAATAAACCAGTAAGTAACAAACTAAGTTACGAGAGCATTACTAGTGAGTTTGATTCTTATTAGGTGCCCCATACATCTGGCTTTGTACTAAACTAAATTAGGCTTAGTAAAAATAACTACAAGTAAGTTTGATTCTTTTTGGGCACTCCATAATTCTAGCCTTGTGCCAAACTAACCAATTTATCTCTAACCATTCATATTGCTATACATATGCTTGCAATCATTGTCATCTGACAAAGGAGAGATAAAAAGAGAAAGGGAGTAAATAAACCAGCAAGTAACAAGTGAGATAAAGAGTGAAGGGAGGTAATAAATTTCAACAATGTACATTTTTGTAATACTAAGATATTGTTGACTTTATTTTTTATCTATCAGTTTGATTTTATTGTTTGTTACTGGTTTATTCAGCCTCTGCTACTCCTTTGCCAGTTTGCCCTGTCAGCAGGGTTTATAATACTCTGCGAAGGTGTAAGACCTCACCTCCAAAATATATCCAAAGTATGACACTAAACTGCATCTAATTGATGGTAAGGCTCTAGTTTTGGAGATCTAGAGTGTAGAGTACCCCTTCATTACCATTACTCCCAGATCCATTGACCTGGAGTGGTAGTACCTGTTAGGTTCTCATCTATGTATTTGGATATTATTTGTATTAAATAGAAATACTTGAAACCATATAACTGTTTGCAAACAAATGATTATTATTAATTTTAAGAGGTTACTTGAAACCATATAATTGCGTATAAATTATTAGTATTAAGTAGGATTGTCCGAAGCCATACAATTGTGTACAAATTATTTGTGTTAGATTACTTTGTTTTTATAGCATATCAACCTTTATGGGTGTTATCGTAAAATACATCAAACCTCTTCTGATTCATCCACTTAACCCTTCACACACCTAACTACTAAAACACACACAAAATACAGACCCACAGACATCGACACTGTAGAAGAAAATAACAGCTACCGGATGTTGACCCAACAACGGTCAGTGTCAAACTGAGAAAATCATGGCTTCTATGCATAGGCTCCGTGCATAGTCTATCCAAAATCCCCAGAAAATTCTCCGCCAGCCAGCCAGATATTTCATCCGCTTGTTTATTTTATTTATTCAATAAACAAAATAAACTAAATCTTCTAATCAGTCTTATTTTTCTTGCAACCACATGCTTGTATATAACATGGGCAATTTAATGACAAAGCTATCCTTGTAGAAGTACAGTAGTTTTTATTTTACATTCTCCAGATACCCAGATTGCTCAGTTGGCTGGGGGTGTAGAATACATAGACTGGAGGCAAGACCCTCACCAACAAGTGTCCTGGATATGACACTAAACAATCTGATGGTGAGGTTCCAGTAATGCTGGAGCTTTGGGGAATAGGAAGCACCCCTTCATTACCATTGTTCCCAGGTCCAGTCTGGCCCGGAGTAGTAGTACCTGATAAGGTCTTATCTATGGATCAAATAGAACTAAGCTGCGTACTTATGGTAAACTGAATTACTTGAAATAGAACTGCTTTGATATTTAAACTGCATACTTATGCTAAACTGAACTGCTTGAAATAGAACTGTTTTGACATGTAAACTGCATACTTATGCTAAACAGAATTGTTTGAATGGAACTGTTTTTGTATGCTAAACTGAATTGTTTTGAAATAAAACTGTTTTTGACATTGAAACTGTACTTACGATGAACTGAATTGTTTGAACTGGAACTGTTTTGACATTTAATTGTGTGTAAACAAAATCTATACTTATACTAAACTGAATTGGTTGAATTAGAACTATTTGACTAAACTGAATAGCTTGAAACAGAAATGTTTTTGACAATTAATTATAAAAATAGATTTGGCATTAAATAACCGACAAAAGTTGATATGCCATAAAACCCAAACAAACAACCAACCAACCAGATCCTCAGAACTGGAACCTCACCATTAGATGCAGTTTAGTGTCATGCTCAAAACACCCCCTTTTTTTTTGGTGGAGTGGTTCTTACTCCTTTGCTGGGGATATGCACTTTAAAATTGTCTTCTATGAACTAGGAGATTGCATTCTCATTAAGTAATGCAACTGGTACAGATTATTAGACTTCCTCTAATCAAAAAAGGACGTGATTTTTAGTTTCACAAAGAGCTCATCTTTTACTATTTTTTAATGCACATTGTTCCTTACTGTCATGAAAATAACAATATAAGTGATTAGTGATAAAAAGTAACTGAAATTAAAATGGTAAAAAAAAATAAGTCAAAATGATTATTAATAATGAAGTTCTTTTTTTATAATCTTTAATTTTTGATAAAAATGATTACAAAAACAAACAAACAAAGAAACAAACATGATCCAATTGTAATATAAATAAATAATTGTAAATATCAATTTAAAAACAAAATCTGAAACTTATTTCCTGATTGCTTGATTTATTTTTAGGTTTCAGTTCACAGGAAAAAGTTGCTGGAAAAAAATGAATCTTGAACCAAAAGTGTTTATTTGATAAATCCCTTTTGTCTCACTTGAATTAAAAATATATTTTTCTACAAAGCGTGACCTTTAAATGGCTACCATAAATTTTGACTTTTTTCTGGCCATGGTTCATACATACCATCTTTCAGGAAAATCAAACATGTGGTCATGGACTTCTTATCTAAGGCATTTCTATGGGAGATATTTTCCAAAAGATTTGCCTCATCTTTTCAAATTCTGTTCATGAAAATTTATAACAAGCAGTGAAAAAAAATGACAAGTAAAAGGTACTGCCTTGGTATAAGAACAAAGGTTTCAAACATTACTTATCCATGGCCTTTCCTAAATTATTTGTCTCATCTTTGCAAATTCTGGTTGTCTTTGGAGGTACATATTTTGGGTGTCATTTAGAGGACTTACCAAGAGTGATGGCCTATAGGGATGGATGGTGAGAAAGAGTCAAAGGAATCTATGTTGTTGGTATACCATGATGATGACATTTGTGAGTAATTTTTCCAACAATAAAAATAAATCAGCCTTGTACTCAACATGTACAGATGAACATTTATAACTTCTTGTGAGGCTGGATAATTTATGTAATTTAAAGCCAAATATGGAATTCTTGATTGCTGCAAAATGTTGCCAAAAATCATCTTCAATATGAACTGCTTGGAATCAAATAAAGGCAATAAAACCTCTATTTAACATTAATTGTAAATCTGACATTCAGTTTTTAAAAAAAATTATTCACGCTATCCTTTTGGTCGTAGTCCACATATTCTCTAACATTTCCTGTCATATGTACATTCATTTTAATAAATAAAAGTTCTTTCTAGCAACAGCCTATGTAGCTCTATTGAAATTTAGTACTGCAACTAGAAATTGTAGACCCCTGCTTCCCACTTCATTTTTGGTCTGCTGCACCTCTTCTCATGACATTATGGCCCTTTTTGTATCCTTCTGTTTGAGACCACTGCCATATCAAATGGCATATTCCCCCACCCTGATTTAAATTTAATATTACAGTATTGGGGAGTTGGGCTAAGTACAATTTTATGAATAGTCTAAAACACCTGGATAAACCCTAACCAAGCAGATACCTTAATTTTGAATAAGACTGGGAATTGTTTTTTGATTTTTTTTTAGCAGGTGGGAAGATAGGGTGTCTTATGTCATCAAGTATGAAAAAATAATGAAAATAAATTTAAAAAAAAACCCAAATTGGTGAAGAATTTAAACTTGGTGCTAGACCATAAATTATGAACCATTCCTTTTGATCTGGAAGACCACATTTGATTCTCTTCAAATGTCCTTAGTAATCTTTAGGAATATAAGCAGTTAAATATAACCTTATTCGGGGTGTTTTATAAAGGATGCAATATTAAGGATAAAAAGGTAGAATTTACATGCACATAGATTTTATGCTATAATTTTAGTCATGTGGCAAAACAGTATGCAGAGACAAGAGCATTTAGCTGTTAAAGTGAATGTCATGTATTAGTCTTATTTAAGCATTCATTTCTTAGTGTTTTGTTTACTGTATTCTTTTTCCAATGATGAATGTGTCTTCATTCTTGGGATTTATTTTTCATATAAGTCATTAAAATGTATGAGAGATGGCCATACAATTTAATATAAATGAACCAAATCTGGTATGCTTATTTATTGGATCCAAAGAAGATTTCAACCTAAATTTTTCTTTCTTTGTCAATAAAAATGGTTGCATCCTTTTTAAAACACCTTTAACAACCCTTTTTTTTCTTTAAAGCTTTGACTTTCACAAGGGTTGAAAAATCCAGTCTTTAATCCAACCTAAATAGTTTCTCCCTCTCAACTAAACTTTGTATTTAGAAAAATATAATTGGTTAGTTGGGTTGGTTTCCTATTTTCCTATGTGTCATAATATACATAAAATATAATTTTTTGGTTATTGTCCAGTGCCTTCCTTCTTATTAGGCTGGGTTGGACTATCCCTTAATTGTGTTATGGGTGGTCTGATACAGTATATCATCCTCCTCTTTCAATAAAAATGTTACCCTGTTTTTATGTATGTGTGTTTTAAACAGTCTCTTCACCCTCCACCCCACTTGTAATTTGGTCATTTCCATCTTTTTTTAATCCCAATGTTACCCTGTCTTGATGTATATGTGTTTTAAAAAGATCCCCCCACTGTTTGTAATCAGGTTATTCTCACACTCTTTTTTTTAATCCCAATGTTACCCTGTTTTAAAGTATGTGTGTTGTGTTTTGAACATTTTTTCCGTTGGTATTTAAAAAAAATAATTGTGGAAGGTCATTTCCCCCTTTTTTTTGTTTACATTGAATTGTCTGTTTCTTCTTGGTATTTAGTTGGTTGTTTTCTGCATTCATATTTTTCTAGTGGCCTGACTGTTGACACATGTCGCATTGTATACATAAATTCTAATGTAATTGTCCTGCTACTATCCTGTGTCTTCTTTCATATAAGGCTGGGTTGGACTATTCCACTTCTTATGATAGGTGTCGTCTGATATAGTATAGTTGGAATTTTTAGAGAGAACTTTGAGGTGGGGGAATGGAATAACTAGGAAGGTTTTAGTAGAGAAAACATGCTAACAGGCTTTGAAGAATCCCCAAATTTTTCTTCAACTTCTATCAAAGTGGGTTCCATTTCTAAGTCTAAATCTATTTGTCTACAGGGGTGTCTGTGTTTGAGAAACTTGCTTTACCTTTAGTCAGCATTTCTTGCCTGGAGTGCTTATAAATACTCATGCAAATAAAAAGACCCACCTCCACAATACTAATACTAAACACAAAATACATCAGACTGTTTTTTCCATTTTCAGTGAATGTCAATGCTTCAACATATGGTACAACAAGCTCTCCAAAGGCATTAGCTATCAAACTAGTTGAGAGAATGATAACATCAAGTTCCATGAAGGTGCTGACCCAGGCAATCACAGATGGCAAAAAGGAAGACTGGAAGAACCCATAACCGCTTGTGCCAATCCAAAGAAGGACTTCTACTTGCAGGGCCTGATGGATAAGAAGGATGCCAGCAAAAAAGACTAAACCAACAAAATTAATTCTTAGAAGAATCTCTAAATTGAGGAAGCTAGAAAGGATCATATTAAAGAGTCTTCCAAAGAGCAGAAACCCCCAAAAGAGGGCCGTCATGTAAGTCATAATGCTTTTGCTAAGCGATAAAGGTTCTAAAGTTCCATAAAGAGTGAGGACATGGCTATAGCCGATGACACTGCCAAAAACAGGAACGTGAAACAGGAACAAAAGGACAATCAGGATCCACTTGTCCCTCCATCCAGCAAAATTTGATATTTTCTTTTCAGTTATGATGTTGTAATCGTCAATGATTGTTTTCGAGCAATTACTGAACAAAGCATAGGCAAAAAAAGCAAACATAGGTGGCACTAGTACCAATGCTGTTAGACTGTAAGGGATGATGATATGTGTGGGTGTCTGTGAACAGGTATCCATTGTACAGTTACTGATTGACGTGATGTTTGAATTTGGTTCAATTATCCACTGACTCAGGAAAGGTTGCACAACAAATGGGATGAGAAAAGATGACAAAGATGCTGATATGGGAATAATCAACATATACCAGCCGTGTTGTTTGGGAAAGAGACGGAGGCAAAGAGTGTAGACAACTGGAAGAGAAATTAAGGTGAGATAATTTTTGTTCATTCAGTTGAGAATCTGGGTATTGTTACTATTTGCATCGAAAAATAATTTTGCATTCTAAGCACTGAATTACCTCCTCCTTTAATGGTTTTTTTTTTAATACACAGGGTATTTCAGCAAAATTTATATAATTCTTGTTCAAATGATCTCTGATCTTAACAGTTCATACAGAAACAAATCAAAATTCTATGTGTAACATTTCTTTTTTTACTTTTCAGTTACAGAACTGCTATTCACAGGAAAAGAAAAAACATTTAAACAATAAACACAAAATTTTAAATTGTTTCTATATATGCTGTTAAAATTTGAGATCATTTGAACGAGAATTGTTTAAGTTATTAGATTATGAAATGATATCGATTTTTCTAAAAAATGATATAAAATTTTTTGAAACACCCTATATAACTTGACTCATATTCTGATCATATATAGAATTTGTAAAAAAAAAAAAAAAAAAGAAAATACAAATAAAAAAGGTTGGCCTTATCTCCCTTAGAATTAAAAAATCTTGCATCAGAAATAAAGCTAAATAGTAGATGAGGGTGACCCCAAGTCTCCCTTTTCAATAGCTACTACACCAAGGTGTAGGGGAGGCCTCTACTCCTTTTCCTAGATTGCTCCACTTTACCCTTGATCTGTACCTTATAATGCTGTGTTAAGCAAAGAGGCATCAAGTACCATTTTTTGAGTCTTTGGTATGACTTGACCTTGGATTGAATCCAGGTCTCCCAGACCATTAGTGACACTCTAACCATTAGATGATAATAATAATAGTAACAACATAGTAAATGCAATATTTTTTTACTTACTTTTTGTGGTTAAAACATCAGGTTTCCTAGGCCTTTGAAACTCTCGATTTATTTGAGGATTGTGGGTTAAAGAAATGAGCCCAAAGAAGTTGAATAATTGTTACTAAGAGTTTTCCTTGTCATTCTACAGAACAATGCATCTTTTATTCTTTCAGTCAAGTCTGTGTTTTGGTTATGACACTAAACAGCATCTGATGGTAAGGCTCTACTTCTGGAGCTCTAGTGTGTGTGTGGAGTCACCCAGTCATTGCCATTACATCCAGGTTCACTTTGATCCAGAGTGATAATACCTGTTAGGGTCCCATCTGGGAGTCCAATAGAACTATTTGGATATTATTTGTATTAGATAGGAATACTTGATACCATATAGTAAGTAAGCAAAGTTGGCGACCGTAGTTGAGGGCGACCAGAAGGCTCCCTTTTCAATAGCTACTACACCGAGGTGTAGGGGAGGGTGCTACTCCTTTCCCTGGATTGCTCCACTTTACCCTCGATATGTACCTTAAATTGCTGAGTGTTAAGCAAGGAGGTATTAGGTACCATTTTTAAAGTCTTTGGTATGACTCGACCTGGGATTGAACCCAGGTCTCCTGGACCATCTGCGTGCAAATTTTTTGTATTAATAGTTATTTCAAGATATTATTGTTTACTAAGGATTATTAACCAAAGAAACCTGTTAACTATTGAAACTAATATAGTTATTCCTCCTTCCAAACTTAATGGACTGTTCCTAACAGCAACAGCAGCAGGAGAATGGACACTATTTAAACAGTTATTATTTGTCCCTGAATAACTAACTTTGGACTTTCCTGGAGGCACTATATCAGACCTTTTCAACTACCAAAACCAAAATCAATCAAACATGTACTAATGAATAAAATTTCTGCATTAAATAATGCATAAAGAGTTGATATGCCATTAAATTAACCAAATCAAACAGCCAGGATTTTTTAAAAAATTGCATCATTATTTTGTAATACAGTTTTAACAATTATTATGACTTCTGACTAAAAAAAATCATTGATATATTTGTTGAAGAGTCAAAAAAATCACATCACCCATTATAAATTAAAAAAAAATATTACAACTGATAGTTGAGGCCAATAAGCTCACAGAAGTAGGAAAAATATCCATGGTTTAAACTTCTGAGGACATTTTTTCTTCCACCTGCTTTCCTTCATATAAAACAGGAATAGTTTTTGGCCTGTTTCATAACTTCTTGAAATGTTTCCATAGATATTCTATAGTTTATATGTATATATTTGTATGATCAGAATATGAGGCAAGCTAAAGAAATAAAAGTAATTCAATGTTTGGAATGTAAAATTTGCTTTTGACGCTAAAAGCAATGACACTCAAGGTATTAATTCAAATTTATGAACAAGAAAATATGTGCTGAAAGAGAAAAATGGCAACAAATGGTCATTTTTAATTTACCTTGTACCATAGAATTATTCTAAATTAAGCAGAATCATTAAATTTAAAATAAAATCTTGTGCATTAAGCTATTTTTAAGAATTTCTTTCATTAGACCCAATGAATTATAGTGTATAGACTGCTCATCCCTAGAGGCTGCAAACCAAACATGTGTTATCTACAAGTAGTAGTTGCTTGGAGAGGCCTGAAGGAAGTGCTTCTTTCTTTTGGCACTGACAGTAAAACTTATGGTGGAAGTGTAATTGTGGGATATTTTATTTCATTTTTGTATTATTGGTTTTACTTTTTATTTTTGTATTTTATTTTAGACATTATGAATCTCCACAATTCTAGCTAAAAATTTGTCCTACATCTAGGATTTTAAGTTATACAAACTGACCACAGATTTATCTGCTCTACTTTTTATTGTGGCAATAAACACAGTTGTAACATTGAAATGTGATTTTCAGGAGCTAAGTAGTTGAATATGAATATAAACATATATGAAGGAAAATGAAATTTAGCATTTAGATAATAGAAAATCTTGAGTTCTTGTGTTAATGATTATAGACTGTCACTGTATTCCACTACCTTTACTGTTTAATTTGGTATTTATTTTTTTTCTTGATCCATTTTATTCACGTTTCATCTGACAATTGAATATTTTTTAATGTATGAAAGTAATGAAGCCAATAATAGATGAGATAAGTTTCTTTTAGCTTTTGTCATACTATACTGCCAAGTATTTGACCACTTCTTTGATTTAAGAAAAGTGTTTTTAAGATTGTCTGTTTATTCACACACACACACACACACACACACACACACACACACACACACACACACACACACTTCTGTTTATAATTCAATACAGTTCAGTATATTGCATATATTGTATTTGTTATATACCCTACCTATGAACATTTCTGGGTATATCCCATTCCTCATAAATATGTTGGACACTATTGTGAGGAGGGTAATTTGCAGACTAAGTAGTCACCACTAGCAGTAATTTACCTTTTTCACGCTGCTGGCAAGTATTGTATTTTGTTAATGTTATAAAGA
The DNA here is from genome assembly GCA_963585895.1 of Sepioteuthis lessoniana. Lineage (NCBI taxonomy): Eukaryota > Metazoa > Mollusca > Cephalopoda > Myopsida > Loliginidae > Sepioteuthis > Sepioteuthis lessoniana. The sequence continues at coordinate 76,094,219 of OY757918.1, forward strand.
TTTCCATTTCATTTCCAACCTCTGTTCTGGTTATTTCTCATTCAGTAACCTTTCGTTAGGTTACAACAGTATTGAAGACATGTCCTCAAAACAGTTCAATTAATAATTCAGAGATTAATAACTGTTGTGGAGGTAAACCTGTATCTCTCATTGTATTAGAATGTGATATTCTTGTATGTATATATAGTTAATAAATTATGATGGATATAGGATTTGACCGACACCGTTTATCAAATACAACATGACTGCCTTCTGTATCTGATTATTTACCATAAAGAAAACTACTTTTATTTCTTGTTTAACAGAGTACGCGTTATAACAATAATCAAGCATATAATTAAATAATATACACTTAAATGTATTGCTTGTGTTAAGTATGTTCTCAATACAAGCCAAAGCTATTGTACAAGAGAGGCAACTAGCTTGTTCAGTTTGGTTTGTTGATACATTAAATTTTTCTGAAATCTCTCTCTCACACATACACACACATGTGTGCGCACACACACACACACACACACACACACACACACACAATTGTTATCTTTTGTATGTAGTTCTAACATGAATCTAAATAGGAAGAAATCAAAATCCGACCAACTTAAAAGCAATTAGATATGAGTAATAATGATCAATTAAAATGAAGTTAATGAACTTGTATTATTTAAAAAATTTTCTAAGAAAAGACTATCAATAATTTCAAATATGCTTTTTTGTGTATTATTACATTTTACTTCTATTCATTAAAACAAAGGAGTAATTACACAAAATGTGATTAAAACTGCTTGTCTTATTTATTTTTTTACCAGAATTGTATATATGTATGTAGATAGGAAAGCTGTCACCTTGGATTCACGTATGGACATCGCATGATATTTTGTAAAAGAATAATTAATCATGCCATGAACAGATGTGGCTTTTAAGTCAGAGATTTGAAGTCTTTCGTATAAATTTGGCACAAAAAAGATTTAGTCTTATGGGGAAACTTTTGTTAGACAATTTTTATACACAATTTGTGTGTACATATGTGCATACATACAAAAAGACACTGAAAAGAGCCATGAGATGTATATGCTATTTCATCTATTCATCCTGGAGTTTAACACAATTGGTGCATTGATTCTTAAGTTTCTTTGACTCTTAAATTTATACTAAAAATTAATTCCTTTCTTGGTATGTTTGAGAACTTTTCAGTATCCTCTTGTGTGTGTATGTATGTATACATATGTGTGTGTGTGAAATATATATGTTTGTGTGTGTGTTTGTGTGTGCATATGTGTGTGTGTGTGTGTTTGTGCATATATATATGTGTGTGTGTGTATATATATATATATATATATATATATATATATATATATGTGTGTGTGTGTGTGTGTATACATGAAGGAATATATATATATATATACAATATTTTAGTTATACAAAATAAGACAAGCTAAAATTCAATCATGAATGAATTTATCTTTTCACACGAGATTATGAATGTTTGTTTGTATGTTGAACTTACTCTGGCACATAATCACAATTAAAGAGCACCCAGTGAGGACTGAATTCATCACTCAATTATGATCCAAAAAGCAGACTTGCAAACCATCATGTTATATTGGTAGTTTGTGGTTATTTACTAAGCTTGGTTTAGTTTGGCATAAGGCTAGAAATATGAGGCACTAGATGAGAATTGAACTCACTAGTAATAGTCTGCTAGCTTAGCTTGATAACCATTGCAGCATGTGAGATGCCAATTGATAGTTTGTTTATGTGTAGTTATCTTGCTAGAAATGCAAATCATTGAGTTTGTTCCTCACTGAATACCTTGAATATGGCCTTGTACTCCGAATAAATAGTTCAACAACTATCCATTTTTATCAATGTAAGCCATATCCGTAATTAAAGTGGTGACAATAGTTTCTATGGACTCTCTGAAGCTTGATGTTTGTCACTTCAATTTTCAGGTTTTTTTTGCCTTTCAATCAATGGGTTCATTATAATATTAAAAAGGTATAATTATTCTTTTACTATGTTAACTATTATTATTTATTAATTTCATTTATTTGTTAGTAGTCATTATTATTATTTATGATGTTGATTATAATTATATTGTTGACTAATAAGCTTATAAAATAGTCTTTTTATGAGATATTTTTGCTCTGTGCCATTATACACTAATGTAACTATTAATACTTTGTATACGCTAACAATTATATATTTTCAATTTTTAGCTATTTCTGTCAAATTGAAATATCAATGTTTTAAGAGCTTGGGTTGTTCAAAATAAATTTGAATATTATCTCAGATCTATTTGAATGATAAATGGGATTCTAACGAGTGCTATTATTCCATATCAGAGTAAACCTGGGAGTAATGTTAGGAAAGGAGGGACTCCACTCTTCAAAGTGTACATAAAGCCCTCAGCAGCCAAAATGTTGTGAATATAATAACCAAAATGAAGACAAAAATCTAAGTATATCAATGAATAATAATGATAATTCCTTATCTCAGAAATTCAGACAAAACTCTTTTAAAGTGCAATGAAGTAAACATAATTAAAAATTACACAAGTTTAAAAATGACAAAGAGTGAGAAAAAGCACCACACATACACAGTTTCCATGTACAGTAAGGTTAAGGCAGGATTGATAAACAAACACATGGGTCATAATACTTACAAATGTCCATGAAGCCCTTGGCAGTTCCTTGTAGGCTAAAGAGAATAATCAACCAGGCAAGGGAGTGACTGACTGGGATTAAAATGTTTACGACAGATCCAAGAAGAAGAGTAAAGCCAATACTCAGGTGTAAGTAGTTTAGTTTGATCACAAAACTGCTTAGGGTGATTCCAATAATAAAGCCAAAACCATGGGCAGGAAAAATGATGTTTAAATCTTTAGGTTGGATTCCAACATTATTTGCTAAATCCAGAAGTGTTGGACCAAGGATTCCATTGTCAAGACCCTAGAAATGGACAAAGAAGATATTTATAGAATGAACACGATTTTATTTACTTCAAGAATAAAGTGCTTCTTAAAACACCTGTATTTTTGAGGCTTTCAAATATACAGCTACCTCTATCTTATGATAGCTGTTATATTTGCTGGAGGTGCACGCGGTGTAATGGTTATCGTCACAAGAAATGGACACGGCAACATGAGTTCAAATCCTGGATGAGGCTGATTGCATTTCATATAGCACTAATACCCTTGGGAAAAGTATGAATCCAATTATTCTCCTGCCAACTATGGGTAAATAGTAGGACAGACTGGGTTCTTCAGCCTTGGTGAGGCAACTAGTCTAGAAGAAGGAAAACTCTGAATTCAAACCTGTTAATCTCCGCTTAAAAAATGACCATGTGTCATATCCTGCCCGAGCGGAGGGGTTGGTAAATATGGTTATATATGTTTATAAATTTCTTACATTAGATATAACAATTATTATTGGACAAAGATAGTTATTCAAAAAGGCTTCCCTGTCAAACATAATGTATGAGGGTCCAACAGTTCTGTTACAGGTGTAAAATGATGGACTTAGATCTTTTACTATACCCAGCTATGAGTAAAATAGTTGAGCAACCAATCTAGGAGAAGTACAACTCTGAATTCAAGCACCTTACTGATATGTTATGAGTCAACATGGTAAAGTGAGTCTCATTACTCCTTATACTTTACAGGCCTGGAGGAGGCCTAAATCCCACAGGAGAATGAGAAAAAGGCTGATGGGATGGGGATACATGAAAGAATAAATATAAAAACATTGGTAAAAGAATTTTTTTTTTAGAAATTTGTTAATTTCAACTGGTTTCATCAAAGAACAGCATCAGAGGATCTTTACTTATTGACTGGTTATATTTCATGACTGGGAGGTTTCTGAATGCCAAAGGATTGATGTTCACGTGTTAATGAAACTTAAATTTTATGACTTAATGATTTGACTTGGTTCTAAAAATTTTAAAATGTGAAAGTAATTTTTTTTTTCTTGAAGATGTTGTTAAGCAGGAAAATTTGTTTATAAAAGGTAAGGAATTTTTAAATAGTAATTTACTAAGCTTTTTGCTTAGATGTGGCACAAGGCCAAATGAATGGGGCACCCAATGAGACTTGAACTCACTCTTGCAGGTTTGCTGGTCAAGCTTGCTAATCATTACACTACCCAAGGCACCCATAATGAATTTTTAAATGATAAATTTAACATTTTAATATTTTCATTATTCATTATTTTCATTTTTTGGTGATTTAATTTTTTGTTGAGTCTATTTGGAGTCAAGTTTAAAGTGTCATATCCATATATCTTAATGGGTTTCTAGAACTGATGTTTAGTTTGATAAATTTTTAGAAGCTTTGCACACACTACTAATTGTACTAAAATTCAGTTTCACTGTTTTTGCTTTTGTAAAAAATATTTTTCTTTATATATGATTTAAAAGATGTGTCATAATACAATTAGGCACTCATTGTATAATGATTATCATTGTTGGAAGTAGGCTCAATTATCCATGTTCAAAACCTGAATGAAGCTGTTTGCATTTCCCATAACACTAATACCCTTAGGAAAGGTATGAGTTCAACTATTCTCCCCCCATCTATGGGTAAATAGTGGGACAGACTGGTATGGCATCTGGTTTAGAAGGAAAACTCTAAATTCAAACCAGACCTGTAGAATGTAGGCTATTCATGTTCAAGATACACTACATAAGTAGAACCCCTACAAGCAAACCAGGTTACAGCATATTTCTAATAATATCTTATAGTAATTAGAAAATTTGAGAATTCATTTTGATTTAATTGTATCATTTTATACACTTGTTTTTTTTTTTTTTTTATTACTCTAAAGCTTGATATTTTGGGATGAGTGGTGTTTTTTTATATATAATATAAGCCTGATATTTTTGGGTCAGGGAGATCATATCAAATATTATAATTATTATCAATAATTATTTGTATATAAGACACACTATTTTTCCAAATTTTTCAGTCCAAAAGTTAGGGGTGTATATTATACATGAGAACTATATAATTAACTTTTTTTCCAGTCACATACGTTATTATATTTGAGACAGGATGACTGAAAGTAAATTACATCTATAGTCCAAACTAATATATTTTACATCATTACGGAGCAATATCCACTAGAATGTGCATTTGTTTATAATTTTGTTTCTTCTAATGTGACCTTATTTTTGCCACAAACTTGTTGCATTTTGTGGGAACATGTCCATATGTTTGCTCTAAACACTATATAAATTTTGTGTTTAAAGACAAAATGTAAATTATCTAAATTTTAATTTTTAGTCAGTACAAACTGATAAAAAGTTAAACAAATACTGAATTTAGGTTAAATTTAGCTGCTACAAATTCTACAATGTCAGAGAGTATTATACATGAGAATTTTTTTCCAGAATTTTATGGTTGTGCGTGTTATACACAAATAATTACAGTACAAGACTTTATACAGCAACCATTTACTATTTTTCTTTTAATAGAATGATTGGATAGCTATAAATAGTTTGAATGTGTTTTGTGGTGTGTGAATTTTATAAGCTCAGGTTTCTGAGTATTTAAGAGGCTTAAGGTTTCAAAGATTTAGTATATTTACAAGTTTATTGAATTATTATTTTGAAAAAAAAATTTTTGCTGTGTAAATATTTGCTGGGTAGTAAGAGTTTTGATTTAGTGCTGAGAATTTTTTGACATTTTACTGTATCTCTCTACTACTCAACTAAACCTACTATACAAAGATCACAACAAAATGTCTAGAGACAATCCTGAATTCTTCTATTATAACAAAGCCAAAATTTCAGGTACTGCACTACACTAGTGTTGTGTAATATGGTGGATATGGGCTTTCATAGAAATGTAAGGAAACCATTCAATATACAGGAAGTATTCTCTGAAATTGAGGGTACAAATATATGAAGATGTAGCTTTTCAAAGATTAATTTTTACTTCCTTGAAGTCATAAGGTTTATTTTTTGGCTTATGGTGCTAGAACTTGACATGGTATCAAGAGCAGGATTTGAGTATTATTTATCCAACCCATTCACCGTGGGCAGCATATGACACAAGGTCAATTTGAATTCAGAGTTTTCCTTCTGTTAGATTGGTTGAAAAAAAAAGAATCCAGCCTGTCCTACTATTTAGCCATTGGTAGTGAAAGAAACAGATTGATTTATGCCTTTCCTGTGGGCATTAGCATGAAGTGAAACACAAACAGTCTCATCTAGGATTTGAACTTAGGTTGCCAATTCCATTTTTTATGCTGATAAATGTTGTTAAGTATGCCTCCACTCAAACAGGATTTGAGTAAATATATAAAAAGCCATTCACTCTCCTGATCTTACACCATCTTATTTTCATGTTTTTCCATAATATGAATAATTACTTGTGGTTGTATTATAGTTATTTCCTAAGCTTGGCTTAGTCTGGCACAAGTTCACTAGAATGGGGGCATTCAACTTGTTACACTTGTAAATTTAATTTTTGAGATGAGCTTGATAACCATCGTTCTGTTATAGGCATCTTTACTTTATTACACTATAAATATTGGTGTTTCCTTTATTGAAGAATATTTTGATCTTCAGGAGAAAATATTCTCCGATGGAATCAAAGTACTCTAGTATCACTTTAAGAAGTATTTAATTATTTACTTAGCTCAGTTTAGTTTGGCAGAAAGCCAAAAGTATATGCCACCCAGTGAGAATTGAACTCACTAGTAATGGTCTGCTAGCCTAGATCAATAAACATTACACCATGCAAAGTGCCTCTCAAAAAAAATAAGTGTAGCTTAGATTTGACACAAAGCCACAAGTATGGGGGCGCCTAGTAAGACTTGAACTCAGTACTCAATAGTAATTGGTCTGTAAGAATATTTTCATACAACAGTAAGTACCCTAAAAATCTCAGCATAGATTAGGGGCAAAACTGCAAATATAGAACTCTTAGTAAGGAATAAACTCACTACTTGGTTGTAAGTGATTTGTTGGAATAGCTTGTTAAACATTTCACTATGATGAAGTGTGCTTTGAGGAACAAAGTTAGAAAATAATAGATTACTAAACTTTTTAATCACATTTCATATTGATTGAAAATCCATGTCAAGGGAAAAATATGCAAAGTTGATTAAAAACAGATTTAACAATAAAACTTACCAGTAAGGAAAATGACCATGTCAGCCACATAAGTTGTAATAGTCGAGATCTGATACTCAATGAAGCCATAGTTCCTATTTTCTGTAGTTTTTAAATTGGTTTAATCTGCAAAAGAATACTGAAAGAAAGGATCTTAACTCTGTGGTGTAATTGTCTTTTCTCTCAGTAAAATACAGAGACTTGTCTGTTGGTAGGAATGAAATTCACAACCAAGTTTAAACCTTCCTTACATACATGTTCATGAGGCATATTATTGATCAGTTGTGTATAGGGGGTTATTATTAAAGGGTGTATTGCCATGCTGAACCTACTAGTCTTACTTAAATGCTACTCAAAACATTCTCTGCAGACTTATAAGTAAATATTTTTAGCATCCAAATGATTTCATAAAATTAAAGGAAGAGTTGGTTGAATGATTTAACCCAATATACATCAGAATTTTTAAAAGGGATTTTCTTTACTTTTCTTTTTTTACTTTTCTTTAAAATGGGAGCCTTCAAACATTAATATATTCACACTTTAAGATTGTTATATTTATTATATGTATAAATTTTGTTCCCTTTAAGGAACATTGGCTGGTTCTAAAATGTAAATACAGCAAGTTTTTTTTTTGTGTAAATATCCATAAATTAAACAATGGTGCTAATTGAGTTGAAAAAAATTGTTATTTCTACAATTCATTCTTATAAAGTACACTGAAATAAATTTGTCCAACAAAATATATTTAAATGAATTCATTCTTACAAAATACACATAGATAAAATCATTCTTACAAAATATATATAAATGAATTCATTCTTACAAAATACATATAAATGAATTTATGTAGATGACTTTTCAGCATGAAACAAACACAGGATATATGCTGGTAGAAAGTTAACCCCTTTTTTTTGTCACTATTCTATTAACTTTCCATCTGTCTAGTATTATATCATGATAGCTGTCAGGAGGTGCAGTACTATTTCAGAACTGACAAAATATTTAATAAAAGGGGAGAGAGTTCCCCATAATTGTTTAGATTATTGGTTAAGCGCAATCAGTGATATATCTATTGTATGGCAAATAAAGTATTTGCCTTGGGGATCATTTAAAGGGGATAAATAACACTGAGAAGTTCTGTCATTATAACTGTTCATTTGTATAAACTAGGGAAGTAATCTAGAATTTCATACAAAATCTATAAAATTTAAAAGTACTATTTCTTTATTTTAGAGCATCATTAAAACTAATACTTTCACATTTGAGAGCCTCCATGTGTCAAGGCAGACTCTGTGATCTTGTTCTGCTGAGTGTAGAAAGTAAAGAGACTGAGAAAACAGACTTTAACCATATTATAAACTATTTTACATCAGTGAAAGCAAGGAAGGTGCAATTGTAATTTTCAGTAGTGCCATACTTTGTTCATCAAAAGATTAATGAAATTAACTTTTTTTTTTTGAGCTGATTTTATGGTAAAGTTATTTAAAAAAAATAATAAATGAAAAAATGAAATGAGTGTCAGATGTTTAAACAGGTACAATTCCAGTGCTTGCTATGGCGCTATTTTGTGTTGATACGCCATGAACACAATATTTGTCATGAATTTACTATTTTGGGTGTGTGTTTATTATAATTGTTTTCATTTATAACAAAGAGAAAAGATAGGAGGCCAATTGTGTTTTTACTTAATTTTATCTTTGGTTTTGTTTAATGTTCACAAAGCATTGAACATAAATAAGCAAAAACAGAGCAATATAGTTTTTGATATGCTATAAATAAAAAGCAATTGTAAAATAACTTGCATATTGCTGTCATTTTTCATATTATGAATACTCATAAAAATTGCTTATGATAAATGTTCAAGTTTGTTTCTTAACCAAAGATACTAAGATTTTATTATTTTCAGTAGAATATTATATAATCAAAATGGATGTTGTTATATATCATCTATTATATCTACAGCATTGAAACTCTGTAACCAAATATATGAATGTGTTGCAGTTCCAAAATAAGAACACCCTTGCAGTAGTTTTAAAATGTCTCAATATAAATGGTGGTCATGTTGAAGTGTGATAATCAAAAAGTCAAGCAAGAATAAAATTTTAAGGGTTGAATTTTTATACAGTTTTTACTAAATGATTTTATTATTCATACAACATTAGTTAATGAATTTTGAATTTTAAAACTGCTGCCAGACTTTATGAAATCCCTGTTTATTTATGCAATTTAACTTTTTGTTAGTTTCAGCTATAGAGGTGTAATAAATAATACCTAATGATATCTGTTTTGATTATATAATGTTTCATGAGGAATAATATACTTCTGCTGACTATAATTTGGAAGAAAATGAACTTAAAAAAATTGGTGAGATTATATTTATTTGTGGGTGATATTGTATACAGATAATTATACAATATTTAGTTATACAATACAAGAAAATAAACTGAATAAATTCAACATGTAAACTGAAGTACTGAAAAGAATATTTTACTCATTTAAAATTTTATGAAAATATTTTTTGCAGAAGTATTTTCACTTTTAGTGTCTTGGCTTTCTTCAATGTTTGATTGCACAACTTTCACTTCAACATAAAAAAATATTATGATAATTTTTTGAGTTTAATCAATAGAAAATTTTAAGACTTGTTAATAATTGTTGATATTTATAAACTGTCACTACATTCCATCATCTTTAACTATATCAATATATCTGGTTGCAGAAATTTGATGCATGCATGTTTGCTTTTTAAATAGAGTTGAATCATGAAATTGGAAAAAAAAAAAATCAGTTGTTTGCTACAATTCCAATACTGCTTTTGTATTTCAGCAAAAGCCCGAGAGTGTGGTACAGAGTGGTTGGCTTGGACATGGGTTGAAGTAAAGTCACTCCTAGGAGAGCTGGTGTATTAAGAATTAAGTTCATAATAAATACACAGTAAAAGCATGTGTATATGAGTATGTAGGAGTTAGGTTCTACTTAGTTTAGTTCAATCTATTCCAAACCCTCTAAGGATATACTGACTTGTGTTTCCTGCAGAGGAGTATAGACCCCCTCACCAAAAAAAAGGGGTATCCTACATATGACACTTATCTGCATCTGATGCAGAGGATTCAGTTTGGAGATCTAGTTAGAGTGGAGTACTCCTTCATTGCCATTACTCTCAGGTCCACTCCAACCTGAAATGGTTGTACCTGTTTTTGATAAGACTGTATGCCAAAAAAAACATTAAGGAACAACTGCACAAAAAATGTAAATATGAATGTACAATAAATCCAATTCCCTAACCTGTAGGCATAAAATAGCCCTGAACGAGTTAACATACCATTAAAATCAATCAATCACTAAATCTATCAATCTATCCCTTCATTCTTAGCATACCAAATTCTGAGAATTATAGGTAGTTAGAAGGGAATTGATATATAGATATTTTATAGATAACAACTAATAAAACACTTGATGATACTGAAACTGATGCTACAAATGCTGTTATGTGATAAATCTCTTCATGTAAACAATCATTTCTCAGCTTTCTCTCCATCACTTCATTTTTGTTTGAAACAATGATTTTACTATTGTAATAAATGAAAAATGAAATACTACCACTTGATGTAGGTATCAATCACAATATTAAGATGATACAGTTAAATAAACTGCTAAATAAATAAATAAGATTAAGATAAATACATAGATTGCTTCATCCATAGATGAAAAGCTAGTAATGTGAGCTTGGATATCGAGTTAGCTATGTAATGTATAAGTGATAGATGTATTTGAAGTGATATACATTTGACATAAAACAAATAGAGACAGTAAATATGTTCATAAATAATTTGCTAGGTACTTACTTCATATGCTTCAAACCTGAATGTTCACACTTTGTAAAAATGAAGATAAATCAAATATTCAGGGACGTAAAACAATAAAATCCAAGTAACTGAAGTTTGTCAATTTCCAGGGTGTTAAGTCAACTAACAATTTCACGTGACAAGATGTGGTCGGGTCGGATCAGGTTATATTTTCATATCTATCACAATATGGGTACTAACTGACTATGCCCTGTGAAATGTGAATAACCCCAGTTGAACAATGGCCTGCAAAGTAATTAGTCTAAATAGATAGGTTTTGTCTTATGCGTGTTTCATTTCAAAGTGACATCTGACCTGTGGAAGCCTTTCACATTTAGCAAACAGTTTGTGATGATTGTATTCATGTGAATAAAAGGGACTTATTTGTTCTGTATAATTAACTTTGTGCAGATTTGTTTTCTCTTACATTCCACATCAAGATGGACAATGTTTATCACTGTTGTTTTTGTTCTTTTGATGGACACAAAGCAGTTTGAAATTTTGATCTAATCTCAGTATTACAGATGGGTTTTTATTTATGCAATCAAGTGAATGCCTTGATGTATATATCTACTACAACTATAACACATTACTCGATTGGCTGAGGCTATAGAATATACCGACTGCTTCTTTGCAGAGTGGTAAGCACCCCCCCAACGTGTGTCCTAGATATGACACTAAACAATTTGATGGTGAGGTTCCAGTAATCCTGGAGCTTTGGGGAATGCGGAATACCTCCTCATTGCCATCGCTCCCAGGTCCACTCTGGCCTGGAGTGGTAGCAACTTGATAGGGTCCTATCTATGAGACAAATAGAACAAAACTTTGTACTCATGCCAAACTGAATTGCTTGAAATAGGACTGTTTTAACAAGTAAACTGCATACTTATGCGAAACTTAATTGCTTGAAATGGAACTGTTTTTGTATGCTGAACTGAATTGTTTGAAATAGAACTGTTTCTGACATTGAAACTGTAGTTATGCTAAACTGAATTGTTTGAAATAGAACTGTTTATACACATAAAAATGGATTTGGCATTAAATAACCTATAATGGTTGATATGCCATAAAACTAAACCAAACTATAACACAAACACATACATGCATATTTGTATACTAAGATGCATTCAATTACATACATCTCTTCAGATGTATACACCTACTGCAAGTCTTCATGTATAAGCATGTATATTTAATCCTACATATACACATTCCTTAACATGCGTAAAATACTCATATGTATTGTTATGTAATAGGTATACTTATTTTTAGACTGCTACACATTTACATATTTGGTTAGAATTTCAGTGATGTAAAGTTGGTTATAAATAATACTGAATAATAATGTCCATTTTGATTGTAATGTTCCACAAAAAAAATTTATTGAAGTCTAATTATGGATGATACTATATATATATATATATATATATATATATATATATATATATATATATAATCTGTGTGTTTGCATTTGTATAGATTTGTTTTTTCATTTATCTGCATATATATATATATATATATATATATTGTAGAAATACATGAAACTTTTAGTTATAAAACTGACTGGAGGAGGTGAGATAACAATTTACTTAAGGTTTTATCTTCCTTTACTGGCCAGCACTTTTTAATTTAAGTAAAATGTTTTTATGATGATTTGTTCATTCGCTATTAAAAGCTCCAAACAATTATTATTTATTTGTATGATCATTCTCTTTTTTGTTAAATCTAAATATTAATGTCATTAAGATGAATGAAATAGGAGGTGCCCGTGGTGTCATGGTTATCGTCGCAGGAAATGGACACGGCGACACGAGTTCAAATCCTGGACGAGACTGATTGTATTTCACATAGCACTAATACCCTTGGGAAAGGTATGAATCCAATTATTCTCCCTCCAGCTATGGGTAAATAGTAGGGCAGACTAGGTTCTTCAGCCTTGGTAAGGCAACTAGACTAGGAGAAGGAAAACTCTGAATTCAAACCTGTTAAACTCCGCTTAAAAAATTGACCTTGTGTGATATCCTGCCCAAGCGGAGAGGTTGGTAAATATGATTAAGATAAATGAAATAAAAAGGCAAGGGTCATCTGAAAATAGTAATTTTTTCTAATGTATGAAATTTTTAGTTATGAAGCTGAGATAATAATTTGTTTTAAATTTTATCCAGCTCTTGATTTAAAGCCCAGTTGGCTAGAGCTGTAGAATATGCTAACTGTATCTCTTCAGAGAGGGACAAACCTCTTCTCAGTGAGTGTCCTGAGTATGACACTAAACTGCATCTGATGGTGAGGCACCAGTCCTGGAGTTTTGGAGAATGTAGACTGCTTCCTCATTGCCATTACTCCCAGGTCCACTTTGACCTGGTGTGATAGTACCTATTAGGGTCCCATTTATGGGTCTAATAGGACTGTTCAATCATTTACTAAGGATTATCATCATTATTAATGATTTGAAACTATACAGCTGTGTGGTAATTATTTACATTACATAGGAATACTTGATAAATAGAATCACTAATGTTAAAAAGCAAGGCTTGAAACCATTTTATATCATAAATGTTCCCTGTACTTGGAACTGTTTAACTGTGTGCAAACAAATGATTAATATTAACAGTCCTCTGACCCCATTGAGGCCTATTTTGTGTTTTACTAAGTTTTTACTGCTATTATTAAACCTTTTATATTGATAAATAGGATGCATTGAAATCTTTCTTTTGTGCATAAAAATAAATTATAGTCTATTCTACTTGTCGAAGCTATCTTCATCACCCATTAAATATCAAAGCATTATTAAAAAAACAAAACAACCTCAATGGTATGGACTGTAAATAGAATTATTAGTGTCAGATAGGAATACTTGAAATCATTTAACTGTGTGCAAACAAAAACTTGCCAGTTGGCTGAGGCTGTAGAATACACTGACTGCATCTCTGCAGAGGGATAAGAATCCCCTAATGAGTGTCCTGTATATAACTCTAAGCAAGCTGATGGTGAAGTTTCAGTAATGCTGGAGCTTTGGGGAATGTGGAGTACTCTTTCATTGCGATCAGTCCCAGGTCCACTCTTGCCCGGAGTGGCAGCACATGATAGGGTCCTATCTATGGGTCAAATAGGACTAAACTGTGTATTTATGCAAAATTGAATTGCTGGAAATCGGACTATTTTGATGTTTAAACTGCATACTTAAGTGAAATTTAATTGTTTGAAATAGAACTGTTTTGACATATAACTGTGTGTAAACAAAAACTATACTCATACTATATTGAATTAGAACTGTTTGACTAAACTGAATAGCTTGAAATAGAATTAATTTTGACAAACTGTGTAATTATACTAAACTGAGTTTTTAAAAATAGAACTGTTTATTTGTATAAAAATGGATTCGGTAATCAATAATATAAAATGGTTGATGTGCCTTAAAATCCAACCCAAACCAACCTACCAAAATCATTTAAAAACGAAATTATCAACAAACTATTTACTTACTAATCATATATGTATATAAAAACAGGATTTTGCATTAAATAACCCACAATGGTTGATATGCCATAAGATACCAACCAACCCAAAAATTAATAAAGATATTCCTATAGAAACAATTTTTTAATCACCTGTGAGAGATTGCAAGAAATTGTTGATAGTGATGGTTAACATGTGGAAACTGAAATTATATGATAAAACTACCCCATATTTGGTATCTGTAGTTAAGAGTTTCATGGTTATATATATATAATGAGACAAAAAAAGCAAACAGGAAATAAGTAGATTTTAAAATTTCTAAAGTACATTTTTAGCATTTGGACAGGACAGATACAGTGAATATAATGTAAATTAAAAAAGTTCTTCTTTTAATACTTGTTTATGTTTGATTGGTTTGGTTTGATGGCATATCAAACATTGTAGGTTATTTAATGACAAATCCTTTTTATACATATATATCAGATATAAGATTTCTAGACACTTTTTTTTTGGTTGGGGGTCCTTGTGGTGTTATGGTTAAACCGATGGACTGCGGAATCGTAGTAAGAGAGTTCATACACCAGTTGTGCTATTACGTTCACTTTCAGGCAAATACCCTTGGGAAAGGTATGAACCCCCTTGTAGCATATCCACATCCAAAAATATACGACCAAGATACGAACATGTGAAATAGACATATTCATATGGATGCGGAAAACGTTCACAAATGTTCATAAACATAGGAATCCGAAAAGCATGAAACACTTACGACTCTCTTTTTTGGTTCAGGTACAAAATTTTTTATTACCTTTTTGAGTTTAAGGTTTTTTGACATGAGGAGAGAGACACAATTTCTTTCTATCCTGACTTTTCCATCTGAGTCCAACATGTGTGGCACCCCACTGCAAACTACTGGTCTGGCCTCGGCGAGCTCCAAAAATCAACTCGCTTCGTCCAAGTCCAAATCTCAACTTCTGTTTTTTTCAAATTCCAAAATTCTCAGCCCATCGCTTCTGGGCATGACGTCATTCACGTCCCTGATCTCATTTTCTATCTAGGGTTTTTATTGTGATATCTGTGATTGTAACATTTAGCCGCGTGCGCGTGAACACCTGCACTCAATGTGTGTACCTAACTAACCCATGCACTAAGCTGAAAGGTTCTCAGCCTAACTAAACCGAAAGGTAAGATATACAAAATGAAAAATGATAATATAAAAAAAAAATCCTTCCACAATTATATAACACCCTTATCCTCCCAGCTCTGGGTTAAATAGTACCACTACTGTTCTTCTAGGAGAATGGCTTTGGCATTAAATAACCTACAAAGGTTGATATGCCCTTAAACAAAGAAACCAAACCAAACCAAACCAAACCAAACCAAACCAAAACACATTTTGTAGATAACATTTTTTAATGAGCATGAGCAAATTTTTTTGCACACAGTTAAATGTTTTCAAGTATTAATATTTAACACTAACAATTAAATCAAACATTAGTCATTTGTTTACACACAGTTAAATGATCAAACAGTTTAGCAAAGTCAAACACTTCCAAGTATTGGTATGTATCACTAACAATTCAATTAAACATTAGTCATTTGTTTACACACAGTTAAATGATTAAATAGTTCTTTTTCAAGCAACTCAGTTTAGCATAAGTCATTTGTTTGCACTCAGTTTAAATAACAAACACTTCTATTTGACCCATAGATAAGAGCCTATCAGGTTCTACCACTCTGGGCCAGAGTGAACCTGGGAGCAATGGCAATGAAGGGGCACTCCACATTCCTCAAAGCATTACTGGAACCTCACCATCAGATTGTTTAGTGTAATATCCAGGACACTTGTTGAGGGAGTCTTACTCCTCTATAGAGATGCAGTTGGTGTATTCTACAGCCCCAGCTGGCTGGGCCATTGTTTATGTTTGAGTAAACTTATACAAAATATTATCTTCAGAAGTATTTCTAAAAAGTATTGTATATACTCTCATATCATGCAACTTTCAAAGACATAAGTACAAACTTTCTGTATATAAATAGTTGGCCAAAGCTAAGCCCAGATTGTGTCTCACGTATGGTACAACCCCTTTATATAAGGCTAAAATTTAGATCTTGGAAAGTCACATGATATGCAAGTATATACAGTAGAAAAAGCAGTTTTGTTTTTCCTCACATTTCAAAAAAGAATTTGTCATCATGTTTTGTGAGTGTTAGTGCAAAACTAATATACAGTGGAAGCTAATTATGATCAGGTAATTTTTTTATGAAAATAGCATTTGCCAGGTGCATAAGTATCAAATGCATCCCTACGATCAGATTCGTAGTGTAAAAATCTTTTTGTGCCATGCTTAGTATAACAGTTATTATTGCAGGAAGTGGATTTGGCAACCGGCTTAAAATCTTGGATGAGGCTGTTAGCGTTTCACTTTGCACTAATGCCTGTGAGAAAGGCATAAATGTATCTGGCCTCCCTTAGCTATGGTTAAATAGTTGGGCAGACTGGGACCTTTCTGGAAGAAATAAAACTCTAAATTCAAAACAAATTTATTCTGCCTAAAAATTTTACCTGTGTCACATCCAACCTCTGATGGAAGGATTAGATAAATACATACACCAATGAATGCCAAAATATTAGAAATATTGGGATAATTCAAGTTATGAATAAAACAATAATAATAGTTGTTCACTAAACTTAGTTTGGCACAAAACCAGAAGTATATGGCACCCAGTGAGAAGTGAACTCACTAATAGCGGTTTTCTAACCTTTACACTACACAAGGCAAGTTCAAATAATACAATGGTAGTTATATTGAAGATAGATAGAGCAAGTCTCTTAGTCACATTTTTAATTTTTGGCTATGTGGGAAAGTAAGCATACTTGGGACTGGTAGGTAAGATGTTAAGTGAAGGATGTAAAAATTAGAACAGTTCATTTTCATTGTTATAGTCATTTATTAAGTTTAGTTTAGACTAGTACACGGTCAGAAGTATGGAGTATCTAATGAGAATCTAACTCTCCAATAATAGTCTGCTTGCTTTGTGACTATATTGCTAAAACAACTTTACATTATTAAAAAAAAAAATGCTCACAACTTGAATGAAAAATTGTTTGCTTTTATAATTAATGTTAAATACCAGATTTGTTCAATAAATAAGGTGAATTTTGCCTTAAGAGTTGGTAATAGAATACATTATTTACAGTTGTACCATTTTGAAGGAAAACTATAGTAATGGGTCCTTTTATGTCCTTAAAGACTGTCAGTATGATCTCTCTTTACTGAATGCTGTGCCCAGAGCTTTTTCTTTACTGGAGAGTTTCCACTCCAGAGGCTGTCTTTTCGACTCAGACTTGCAGTGGCAAACCCATGTTTTGCCCATTGTAAATTTTTTGCCACTAAAACATGCCTCAATCACCAAATGTTTGTGACCAAATTAGTTTATTTTTCAACGAAAAATCCTTGTAGTCTGCTCACTTCCATCATTCCTACAATATTTGGGTCCTGTTAGTCAAAAAAGTCATCAACAAAAGATATGAACCCATCAAATGAAAATTTCAGTTGACTTTTGTACAAATACAATTTTTTGTGAACATTGATTTTTTTTTTCAATTAATGATTACAAAAATTTTATTCTTAAATAAACGATTATAGTTGAACAACTAATATCATGCTAAAAACAATAACCCTCTTTCAAAAAATGAAACAAAATATGGTGTTTGTTTTAATAAGCAATCAAGAAAGTACAGTAGTCTCCCCTTAACTGTAGGGTGTAACCCAAGAACCCATCTTCAGCAGATGTCCAAACAGTATATAGAACTGAGCCCTCATATATACAATAATTTTTACGATACACATACATGCTTATCATGATTAGATATGATAAGAAATTAACAGTAATATCGAAAACAATCGAACAATTATGACAACTAGCAGTACCAACCTGTATTATGTGTAGGTTTTTAGATAGCCATTGAATTATTTTGTGTCAAAATCTTTCATTTATTTATGCCTAATTTATCATCACAAATATCTATATTATGAAAAAACTTCTGGCTAGACAACATTTAATGTGATGTAATTTTTTAACCTTGTTAGTGAGGATTTCTATTCCTGCTCATGGTTTTACAGAGTTATCTATTTGAATAGTCACTTTTCGGGTAGATGCTAATCTGGAGAACTTATTCCTATACTTTGTAGTCATTCCAAAACACACTCAAACTGGAATGTGTGTTCTGTTGCATGCCAAATTTCTCACTGGGAACAATAAAAGGGCTTGTCCCATATATTCCTAAAGAGGAAGACAATAAGACATAGAGTGAGAGAGACAGATTCCGCTTAAAAACTAATCTTAACCATATCTCCAAATATAGCTTAAAATCTTCTCAGGCATGACCTTAACAATGCCTGAAAATTTAGTTACAATTGAGCCAAAAAATAGCAATATCTTAGCTGTATGGATAGACATTTTGTGAATTATAAGATATACTTAAATAAAAATTATCTGACAGAAGATTCATAATTTAAGTTATGATCTTAATCTTAACATTTTTTTTTATTTCCTTAAGTTCAGAACTTTCACCTTTTCACTTCAAGAAAACATTTTGTCTTCTCTCTGGCATACCTAAATTGTCAGTATAATTACACTTGTGCTTTATGTAAAACTTATAAATTGTTTGTTACTAACATGAACTGCATGTAACTGAAACTTTAGAAAGCAAAAGCCAGTGATAAGGGGAAATAACTGTATTTGGAATGACAATTTCTAACCATCTTTCATAAATTAATAATGAATGATTTTTTTCACAGGGAAAAAAAAACTTTCTTTTTGCTGCAGGGTAAACAATTTATATAGTCCAGGTTAAAAGCACAGTAAGGGTAACTGAAACTGAACAAGAAAACTTTTCTTGTTTCTCAATAATATTTGCATAAAAAAAATAAGGTCTAAAAAAGTTTGGCTTTGGGTTACCTTACCTGGACTAAGTTAAATTCAATCAATGTAAGTTTATTTCATTAAATTTTGTCAACAGAACATTATTATGCAGTGCAAAATTTATGTAACTCTACATTTTAAGTTATGAAATTGTAACAGCTGTATCCCTTAAAAAATAGTAAATTAAAATCATTAAAAATTTAAATGGATACTCTTCATAGATTCTGCAGAAATCTATTAATCCTACTCATGTTTTTAGAACCTTGCCTCAATAACTTTTGTTCATATAACGTTATGATCATAAACAGCAAATCTATTCAAGTCAGTATTTTAAGTTATGAAGTTGAAGCAAAGTTATATTCCTTGAAAAATAATGAATTAAAACCAATCAGGATATTTTCATTCTAAATAGTTTAGCCTGATTCACAAATTATTATAAGACAAAAATGAATGAACAGTCTGAGACATTGCTTCTTAGGTTAAAATAGACTTTACAATTGGGTTGAACTGTGGCCATCACTAATACCGAGGGCTGCTCGATGAAATGTGACGTTATGTTAGTGGAGCCATGAATCTCTCGCTTCATGACAACGTTGAATTGTAATCACAAAGTCGTTTTTTTTAATAAAGATTTTTAAACTTTTTAAAATGTAACAAGAAAGAAAAGAAAGAGACATGTTTTGATTTATACTGGTTTTTATTAATTCTAATTAAAATTAAGAAAAACAATAATTAATAAGAAAATATAAACATCACTGACTGTCAGTTGTGTTTGTAAATAAACATGGTTTTAAAAATAAAATTTTTCGTTTATTTGTCTAAATTTTAAAAACAATTTAACAAACACTGCTTAAATTTTCATATTTTTAATTTAATTATGAAAAATCACAATCACTTTTGTTTTAATTACAAGAATTTTAAAATCAGAATCACTCAAATATAGCAATCAAGCAACTAATAATAGTATCATTAGAATTTAGGAACAAGCAAGAAGCAACAATAAATAAGCAAAAATTATTAATTAAAAATATTAAAAAATGCTACAAATTAATTTCAATCAAATTAATTCAAACTAGATAAGTTCAAGTTACTGTTTTTAAAAATCAAACTTATAAAAGTCTTTTTGTCTCAAAATTCAGTTAAATGTTTGAAGTTTTCTTTTTTTACTTCTTACAAGTAATATTATCATTTTCCTTGCTAAAAAATTATTTAATAATGCATTAGAAGAGCTCCAGACAATCATTTTTCTATTTTTTTCAATGCTGTGACCTTCACCACATGAGTCAACATGAAAGAGAAGTTCATCATTAGCCAAAACATCCAAAGTTATGTACATAGACAATTTTCTTTGATTCATTGAATGAAGAAAAAAAGGATTCTTTACAAGTTTATTAATAACGATATAATTGCATAGTAATAAATTTGTTGTTACATCATTGGGATATAACAGAGAACCTCTATTGATTCCTTGAAAATAACTGTTTATATCAGGTAGCATATCATCTCTTCCTGATACTAAACTTTTTCAACTATAACATTTCATTTTTTTAAAAATGGCATAACAGCAATAACCTGCTAAATATATTATAATAGACAGGTCTTCTTTGCACTGATGAACATCATTATCAGTTACATCTATGTTAAATTTATAAACATCTAAATTTTGTTCCTCTGTCATTTCATTCCAATTCACTTCTTGTAAATTCATCAAATTAATACTTTGATTATTAAGAGGCAGGCTAAGTTTTAAAATAGACAACATTGTTAGTTTTTTTTCACATTCAAATACTTGACATATAGAGATATTATATTGATCACCACTAAGTTGTCGATACGGGCCAAATCTTGCCTCAAGATGATCAGTTTGAAATTTTCCAGGTAATATATACAGCAATTTCAATTCTTCTGTACAATATTGTGTAAGTTCTAAAATGGTGTAAGTGGTATGGTGTAAAGCAGTAAAAGTTTCCTTTGTTAATTTACCACTTTTTCCAGGAATGCTATCCCAAGATTCCAACTAGTTACAAAATATTGTTAGAAATGCATAATTTTCTTCATTTAATTTTAATGGATTGTAATATTTATTTTGAAGATTCCAACCTTTAACTGGTGTTTTCACATTCATTATATTCCACCAAATAAAAAATATGTTTATAAATTCTGCAACTTCAGCAAAATTGGGCAAGCATTTTTCTTTTCCTAAAGTTAGCAATCCCTGAATAGTATACTCATTAAATATTTGTAACACTAAATTAACATTTTGCCTTTCAAGATTACTTAGAGAAAGGGCTTTGGCAGTCATTTTGTAACAATGTTTTAGAAGTGATTGCGATTCCAGGGCATGAAGTTTCTGTAAGGTACAAAATGGAGCACTTTGGACATTATCTAATTCATGATTTCCTTTGAAACAAAACTTTGGAAATATCATGCATTTACTTGCATCTTTTTGACCAAACCAGTTGTTTCTGATACATTTTAAAATATGGACTGAGTCAAATATGAAAAAAAGAGGTCTAGACTTCAGAACTGGATGTGGATATACAATTGAAAGTTTTGCTTGGGTACAAAATAAAGACATAGCTTTTTTATTGATTGCATTGTTATCCATTATTACACACAATGATTTAAAGCCTCTTTCTTCCAACCCAATTATCAAACGTTTAATTATGTTGAATAAATTTTCTACTTAAGACATTTAGTCGGCATTATATGTATAACATCCTTATAATTCGATAACACACTACTAAGCAAGAAAGCAAATGCACTTGTTGCCACCTCTTTGGTGTTATTGGCTAAGCCAACAACATTGCCACCTTTATAATCAAAATAAGGTTTTAGATGAATTTCATCAATAAGTAAAGATACTGTGATATCTTTCTGCACAAGTAACTTATTTTTTTATATACACGAGAAAATTGTTGTTATGTTGCTCAACAACAGGATTCATAAAGGTTGATAGGGTAAGTTTTCTAATGGTTGAATAGCTTGGTAAAATTACATTTTTTGAATCTCTTAACAGTCTGTATCCAGTAGGAGAACAGTTATAACAATGAAGAAAATATCATTTCTGTTGAATAATTGAACTTATTTAGTGTCATTAGGTTTATTTGTTCATATATAAATTTAATTGCACTGTAATATTTATTTAACGCCTCTTGCAGTAATAACAGAAATGACATGATCAATTTTAATATTGAAATATCATTTTGTGGTTTGCTTTGTTGTTCTTCTATGTCCATTTTTTGAAGGTTTGAGATCAAAATTTCAAAAATATTTATATCAGTTATAAAGTTAGGAATCTTATACTCCCCTATTCTGGGAATTTTCACATCATTACAGAACACATGTGCTGTAAAATCAGAATCAATTACAATAGACAGGGTCATTTTAGGATATGGATATTGGATGATATGGCAAATAATAAGTTTATCCTGTTTCCTAATGATGGTCCAATAATTTCTGTCAATAGAATTTAATTTATCTTCCATATCATTAATGTTATGGAACATTTTTTGTATGCTAGGTCATCTGCGATACTTTGATCTAAAGCTCTTTTCAGATCAAAATTTTCCCTTTGAATTTTCTTTGAGTTTAGTGACTTTCTGGAGGAGGTTGATGAAGATAAATAGGAGGGACAGATAAAGATATGGTCTTTCAAGTTTAACTGTAATAGTTTTATCCGTTTTTTTATCAAATGCTGACGCTTCTCTTTTTATGTATTCAGGTCAAAAATGAAGTTCACATACCTGAAAAATAATTTCAAAAAACCCACAACATAGTTTACATCTTATTAATTGTTAAATGAATGAATGAATCGCTAAGGATATATAGTAAAAAAAAAAAAAAAAAAAGTCATCGAGGTTAATTTAGTGGAATAAAGAAATATGCCTATCAAAAACTCATCAATTAATTTTTCGTTTAGTTTTATTTTTTTTACTGCATATTCTTTTTAAGTCATTTAACGCTGAAAGCAATAAAACATTTTTGTCAATACACAATTTTTGAATAAGATCAGCAGTGAAAGCATTATATAATCCATAGCTGAAGGGAATAATTATTTATACCTTTCCTAAGGATATTATCCAAATGTGAATGTAAACGGAAAGACTGAAATTTGAACTTTCGTATTACTATTCCAAAGTCCGGCTATCCACTGAATCAAGTGAATTTCCCTATTTTAATTTAAAGTTAAAATATATCATCATTTATTAGAAAAACAAAGTCTTTAGGGAAATTCTGCTAAAAACAACAATGGAGTTTGAATTTTAAAATGATATTTTGAATCCATTGTTAATCCTCCTGGATGAAATAAGATAATTTTACCTTTCAAAAAAAAAAAAAAGATATACTTAAAAAATTCTAGGATATTTGGTAATTCAATTGCATTTAAAAATATTTTAATATTAAAAATGTAAAAATTAACGTTTCTATTTCATTTATGATGTTAAACTGTTTATAAATAATCATTTTTTTGCAAAACTTTTTTTGGTTTAATGTTTACTTACTAATTAATTTTTTAAGGATTAAAAACCCTAAACTAACCATAAAAAAAATTATTCATAAGTTAAAAATCTAATTTTTTTTTTTTATTTCCAATTTTTTCTATGGATTAATATCAATGATAAACTTTCAAATTATCAAAAAAGGAAAAAATGTTTGGAAAATATTTTAGAGTATGTTAGCATGTTCATTTTGTGCTAAATATTTTCTAAAAATTAAATGTTTTTAAAATTCAAGTGTGGTGGTGGGATTTAGGCCTTTATGTTTCAAATAAATTCAAAACTTATTCAGAAATAATAGGTTTAAACAAAGTTTAAGTCATCATTTTCAAATTTAAATTTTCAACAATAGTGACTTAACTTTTGGTACAAATACTTTTACAGAGTTTTCAAATAAGTAAGTAAAGTAAAGTTAGCGACCATAGTCGAGGGTGACCCGAAGGCTCCCTTTTCGATAGCTACTACACCAAGGTGTAGGGGAGGGCGCTACTCCATTCCCTGGATTGCTCCACTTTACCCTTGAACCGTACCTTATAATGCTGAGTGTTAAGCAAGGTGGTATCAAGTTCCATTTTTAAAGTCTTTGGTATGACTCGACCTGGGATTGAACCCAGGTCTCCCGGGCCATTGGCGAACACTCTAACCGCTGGGCCAAAACAAATTCTTTTAAAATTGACTAAAGAATAAATTTTGTAGTTTTTGGTCATTCAAGAATGAAAAAAAAAATTAATACAGGAATATTTTTTCATGTTTAAAAATGATTCCTTAAGTTTCAAGTATAGAAAAGTTAAAAGTTTTTACGATCGTTTTCTAAGAATTTTTAAAAATATTTCATTGAAAAGAAAACAATTTTCTTAAATAAAATATCAATAAAAATAATTAATTCAAATATTTTTAGAAAATATAATGTTTAACAAGTTTTTTCAGCTTCAGTTTAAATTTTAAAACTGCTTTCTTGTGCTACAGCAAAACTAATTTTTAACAAATTTTGATTTAACACCTGTTGAAATAAATGGTGATTAAAATTTTAACTATTCACTTTGCTAAATGGACTTGGGGTAAAATTCTCCCATTTAATGACATGTTTCCATTTATCAAATAAATGTTTACTTTTTGGAAACGAAAAACAATGAACTTTTGGACCATTTTTATAATTCCCTTTGCACTTTGGTACTACACAAGGGGAAGGCATGTTTGGTTCTGAAACTGAGTCAATGCTGAAAGACGCCGTGTTGTAAATAAAACAGAACTCTCCTAGTAGTGACACCAGCAAATTAACTTTAATCATATGACAGGCCTTGGTAATATATATCGCGGAGGCCACGGTTGAGCCAAAGTAGCCAGAAGCTGGAGTTGTCAGTGATACACACACACACCATATATAAGTACACCCTTAATTTTTTGAATAAAAAGTTTAGTTTTTTCTAAACAAGAAATTACTTGAATCTTTGTCTAATTTTCCACAAGAAATAATGTGTATTAATAGGTATTATTTATTACCAAACTCCACAGCACTGGAATTCTGTAACCAAAAATGTGAATATATAACAGTACAAAAATAATTACACCCCTTTCTATATATTTATATAATTTTATTTTTGGTTACAAAGTTTAGTGCAGTAGAATTATATAACATCTAATGATATCCATTTTCATGATGTTTCATTCAAAATAATAAAATTAACTATGTATAATTAAAAAAAAAAATCTTAGGTGTATGCTTATTTATTGGTGATTCTCTGCCTCTCTCTCATATATATATATATATACACACACGCCACATTTTTATTTCAAATTATTCAATCACAAGCAAAACTTAATGACAAATACTGTTAATAGCCTTCATGACTAAAGGGAAATAACTTACTCCGTCTTAAAATAACGTTTGTTTTTTTTAGATTAAGTAGTCATTAATTTTTTTTTCACTAGTTTTTTTAATCTATTTACTTTTTTATTGGTTATTCTACGGCCATTGAATAAGCATTAGTAATAAAGAATAAGTCTTGGGCAAGATTTGAAGTTTATCCCAATCATCAATAATAAAAACAGGTTCTCAAAAGAATAAGATGTGGGTTTCAAATCTTGTGAGAGTATTATTCTACTTAATTTGACTCTCTTTGAAGACTTGTAAAACTTATTTATGCCCATTCATTATTAGATAGGAGTTATTTTTATCCATTTACCATCTCTAAATGTAACAACTGTTATAAGACAGTATATGAAACTTATCTACTAATGTAACTACAATTATTAGACAGAAGTTGTAATTTCTTTTTTCCTTCATTATCAGTCTTCAGTATTAATTACCCAGGATATCTGTTATTGTGGGTTATTTGCATACTAATCTCCCAGAACATAGAGAAAGAATTTTGTGTGAAAATGCATGAACCAACAAATATATATATTTTTTTGTTTTA
This sequence comes from Sepioteuthis lessoniana, assembly GCA_963585895.1. Lineage (NCBI taxonomy): Eukaryota > Metazoa > Mollusca > Cephalopoda > Myopsida > Loliginidae > Sepioteuthis > Sepioteuthis lessoniana. The sequence goes on from OY757918.1 coordinate 76,120,478, forward strand.
ATTTTTGATATGATGAATTATTATAATTTACCAACACACTTGGACTAATGTCTACACCTTGGCTGTTGTCATAATCAACGTTTTAGCTCTTGTATCCACCAGCCTTCTTCAAGTGTCTATTGTAACTTTCTGGTAATTATCTTATGGGATAATGGTAGAGGGGATATAAGCTGTTGTTAAAAGTGTATCTAGTTCCCTGATGGCTATGATTTCAATCCCTGGATCAGGTAGTTCAGAAATAGTCATATATACTATACTTCAATGGAAGTGCAAGAGATACCTCAAAGACAAATTAGGAAAAACTAACTAATATGAAATATAAGCTCTTCTGCTTCTGGGTGCACATATTTAGATACAAAAATGCATATAAGTTCAAGTGTGTCTATATGAGCATAGGAAGTGAGTATGTGTGTGTATAGTAGAATCAAAAGGATAGCTAAACAAGTTGGGAAGTCAGCAGATTTTAATAGATTATAAAATAGGAAGAGAAGGATTTCTTGATGGATATGAAAGTTTTTTAATGTCCGTTATAAACTCAAGTCTTTGGTGCTAGTATAGTCAGGTCAGTAGACAGTTTTTTTTTGTTTTTTTTTAAATAAAGGAACTAATTTTGGAGGGTCTATGTAGAAAAGCTGAACCATGCCTTGTGCAGTTTCAATTAAAATCTGGAGGCTGATAGATATCCTTTTGGAAACAAACACAATGTGGTGGGAGATACATTGGCTAGCCAGCAAGACTATACAGATATAACACTACATTCTGATGTAATTTTAATATATCTAGTAATTTATTATGTAGTATTTTATTGTTTGGAAGTACTAATTACAATCTTGAGCCTTTTATTTTTAGTACTATTCTTTAAAGCCAGATAATTGCTATTCTCTGCTGAATGTTTTTATGAATATTACAGTAGCAGTTTACTATTGTCTACTGTTACTTTATTTTTTTCACTCTGTTGATAGGGATTAAAATATGCTGGGTGTATTTTCTGCAGTGGGGTAAGATGCCTCCGTTTCAAAAAAACAAAACGTAAATTACTTGACCTACCTGAAAATTGATGATCTCCACAACCTTTAATTAAATTTTGCAATCAACCAAAATCATAAATTAATCTTTTTTCAAAAATTGAGCAAATGGTAGCTAACCATGAAAAACTAAGGTCATTTTTGGAATCAGCACCATTAAATTACCTCAAAAACTGGTTTTGTTTTTTGCCACTAAAAATAGGTTTGACCAGGGTAATCAGCAAATCAAAGTGAAATGGCTAAATTTGTTCCATTTTAGAAGTTTTATCCAGCAGGATATACTTCTGATACATCCAATATCATTTTGCTTTTACAAATAAACAGTATGTAATGTTCAACAATGATCCTTGTAAATGTTTCTGAAGCTTTTGTAATGATCTACACATGGTATCTTTCAATGATCCAGGTTGTTCTGAAAATTTTTGTGGGTGGGTTTTCCTCTACTTTGTTTCTAAAAACATTATTAAAAACTGATTGTCATTCACTTACGGGCTTTATTTTAAGGGGTAATTCCCTAACTTTAAAATGCTTCAACTAGTTTTGGGCATTATAGTCAAATACTGTTTCATTTTCTTTCACTTCCTGAATTCTGCAAACAGCTTTGACATCGTTTCAAATAATGCCACAAAACTGCCAGTTGTATTAGCCATTAAAACATTTGAAACCAAAGGTATAGCTGAATAGTATTGAAATAATATTGGTTCCATGAATACTTCTGCACAGTAATATATAAAAAAAAAATCACAGTAATTAGTTCAAGAATTTTCACAATATTTTAGTGTAATTTAATACACGTGTTCATTATTGAATAATTTATAATATTAAAAAAATGTGTATATATATATATATATATATATATATATATATATAAGGTGCCTTCAAGTTTCCAGACTTTTTTTTCGTATGGGCACTTTTATTGATAGTATGCACATGAAACTCTAGTCCCCTTCAAAGTAATCTCCTCCGGCTACAATGCACTTGTACCATTCTAATAACTTCTGGAAGGCCCCATGGAGGTCCTCTTGTGTGAGCGTGTCATTGACCTTTGTCACAGCCTCTTTCATCTCCTCAATTGTCTCATAACGACAGCCTCTAAGGAGGGTGAGGAACTGTCTTGATGCCCATCTTGGTCAAATAGTCTGTGACAAGTATGGAGTAGTGGACTGGTGTATTGTCCTGGTGGAAATACCACTGACCCGATTTGAAGAGTGCTGGCCTCTTCCGACAGAATCTCTTCCTGAACTCCCTTAAAACCTCAACATAGTAACCCTAACCATTTGGCCAATCAACTCTGGTGTATTGACTTCCTTACTCTTCCCACACCTCTCATCATCCCTCACAAACTCCCTGCTTCCCTTATACCACTCAAAAACTGATGCTCAATTCATGCAAGATGCTCCAAAAGCAATCTGAAGCATTCCATACGTTTCTGTGGCATTTTTTCCAAGTTTAAAACAGAATTTTATTGCATATTGTTCTTTCTCACGTCCAGATTGCATTTTTGAAATTCACGAACTGTGACAATCAGGCTTTAGCAAGGTATTCCAATTCCTGCTGTAGCTTTTCATTTGAAGCTGAAATCATAAAAATTGGTCAGTCATCTCATAAGATATATAGCAATAACATAGTGAATTTTCAAGAGTCTACGACAATTTTAAATGCCCATACAAAAAAAGTCTGGAAACCTATCGTATGCACCTCCATATACACATATATATATATATATATATATATATATATATATATATATATGATAAAACGAAATGGGATTTCTGCCAAGCTGCAGCCATGTTGGTACAAGTATGTAGTTGCACCACCTGATTTCAAATAAAACACTTTTAAGTTGTTTTGAACAAATCTTGGAAATCCACAAAACAGTAGCAGTACGGCCATCTGCTCTCCATGCTGGAGAAGTAAGAACTAACTCAGGATGTTATCTAATGAAGTCTTACACATGGATACACAACTGTGTGCAGGCACTGGATGCAGAGTGTAGAGGATTTGCCAGAAGTGATTGATAATCGAGTCAAGGGACTTCATGCTATCAGTACGACTTCATGGTGAATTCATTTCTTCCTTGTCCTTAAACACTTACCCATTAATCATACAGACTGAATATTATTCAGTAAAAATTTTAAGTTAAAATTCAGCTAATAACTGTCAACTATGGCACAAAACTAACAAATAGAATGGCTCAATCAGTCTATTTATTCAACAAGATTAAAACTGTTCTTGTATTTATAGGAAAGACTGTGTGCATAGTTCATGATTATCTTTGAATAAACTCAACTTCCCTCAAGTTTGCCAAGATGATGATGATTGATTAAAAACTAAATCTACTCTGTATGATGTCTTAAGTCATACAACTTACAAGCACTAACCCATATTAATACATACAAATATATAGATTTTTTGTAGACATATGAAGAAAAATTTATTAATCATAAATCCATGGAAAGATGGTATTCTTAGATATAAATTATTGGTTCTTCTATAGAATGTTGATATTTTGTGCTGTTCAGTGCATAAGGTTGCAGTCTCACGCTGTCTGTGATGGTGCTGCGATTTTGTAACAAGTAGGTTTTCATGGAGTGGAATTGCTAGCCACACATCCCCTGGTTTTGGATTCAGAGTTGTTTACTTCTAGACAGTTGCATTGCTTTACTTTACCCAGTCTGCTTTATGTTATCCATAAATGGTTATCCTTTTAACCAAATAAAATACAGCTCAAACTGAGTGAGCACAAAATTTTCCCTATTTAAAGGTACTGTACAAAAGGAGATAAAAATCTGTCTTGTTTTTTTTCCCCCCCTAAAGCTGCGTATTTCCATTTGACAATTAACTATTTGTATTGTTACTGAGACATTCAGCAAGAAGGCACTCACGGTGTAATAGATATGGTGACATAAGTTAAAATCATGGACAATGTTGTTTGCCTTTCACATAATGCTAATCCCCTAGAGAAAATGAGAAAGAAAACTGAATTTAAACCAGTTAAACTATGCTTAAAAATTAACCTTGTATCACATCCTGCTTGCAGTGGAGGGGGTTAAGCATAATTTACAGTAAAACAAGTGTTATAAGATTTGTAGCTTATAAAATGAATGCAAGTAAAACAGAATAAATCATTCATACCAGAGTAATTCATTTTAACTCAAGGGAGTTAACTTAAATATCTCAAGCTGAAAAATTGTAAAGATATTTTGATGGGCATAGGGGGGAAAAAAAGTTTATATATGAAAGCTCAGCTACTGTTCTCCTATAAGAATGGCTTTGGAATTAAACCAAACTAATTTATGAGAGAAAATACATCAAATCTTTAATTTCAAGTTGGAAACCATATTTCATATTTGTAAATAGGAAACATCTAGTGCTTGAGTAAAATTTTAGTCATATTTTCAAAATAACTACAATTAATATAATCCAGTTTAATGTTATCATTGTAAGAAGCATAGTATAGATGAATGATAAGGAGGGTTTATTTTTTAAACAGTAAAATATATTTAAAAATGAAATCCTTTTGTACAAAATTATAACTTATTTAAGTGAATTACATTTTACTCTAAATATTCTATTCTTAGAAAAGGAAATTTGGATAGCATAATGGTTATTAGCGAGAAAAATGAATTGGGCGAGCTGAGTTCAAATTACAATTGAGGTTGTTTGTATTCACAATAATGTGCTTGGGAAAGGCATGAATCCAGCTGTGAGCTAAAATACTTAGACTGGACATTAGTTGTGGATGACAAATACTGAATTTAACTCTACAGAGCCAAGCCAAAGCTAAACTTTTTTAAAAACCTAATTTTTTCGATGCAGGTATCAAAGGCTTTTACTATAGCAATTTTGCTTTGAGTTACTCTTATAGTACATTTATTTACAATGCCAACCCCTTGAAAAATGTCATAAATTTTCAATATATATCTTCCACTTATAATGCAGCTGTTTTTTTTCTTCTTTTGTCAAATCAAAATTAAGGTTAACAGAAAATATGCAAATACATAATATTCAACAAGAGAATTGTAAGATAATTAGTATATTCATGATTAGGAAATAATTATTTCTCTGACTCAGGAATGAAGTAGTCAAGCCATTGGCATTAAACTCACAGCTTACAAAAATAGGTTATAGACTAAAGAGTGTTAATATTTGATAATCTAGTGTTCTGAATAATTCAGTAACAAATAGAATCTATGAATTAATGGGAAGAATCTAATTTTTACTGTTGCTTGCTATTTTGATAAGTTTCAGTAAGTACTTGGCCAAGGAATAGTAAGATTATCTTTTAACTAACTTAGCAATAAAATCTAAGGTTCAAGCTCAATTTACCTATTGAAATTATAAACTAATTTTTTTTAAAAATTGGTCTCTAAAAGTCCTAAAATGTATAAATGCATTTTCTTTAATAATTCTCAAAACATTAGTAACTGAAAACTTAAAAATTCAAAGGAACCCCCCCCCCAAACAAACAAAAAAAAACTTGATATTTAAATTGACAACAAAACAATAGTTGTAAAAATACTGATGTATCAGATGTTTATTTACAATGTTGTATATTTTAAACATTTTCTTTATCTGTATTTTCCAGAGAATCCAGATCTAATATTTCATCATCTTTCAGCAGTAATGTCACATCATCATTTGCTGGAAAAGAACAAAGAAACAATTACTAGGAAATAGAATAGATTTATCTTAACCAAAAGAAAAATATATGACAGAAACTTGAAGATAACCAAAGGGTATAACACAGTCTGAGAAAGTTCTTCAGTTGGTTATGAGTAAGAAGCATATAAGGGTCAGGTGAAAAGTTCATGTGATGATGTCATATCGGCTGCTAACTTTTTTGACCAATAGGATCCGAGCGAGCACCGGAAGAAGCCTGCAGACCACAAGGGAGAAGGAGGATGGTTTGGTTTGTTTGGTTTTATGGCATATCAACCTTTCTAGGTTATTTAACGCCAAATCCATTTTTATGTAAATAATCTGTTCTATTGAAAACAGTTCAGTTTAGCATAAGTACACAATTTAATTGTCAAAAACATTTCCATTTCAAACTATTCAAGCAGTTATATGTAATAATTCAGTTAAGTGTAAATAGTTTTAATGTCAAAAAACAGTTCTATTTGAAATAATTCAGTTAAGCATAAGTTTAAGTACGGTTTAATTGTCAAAAACGTTTCTATTTCAAGCTATTCAGTTTACTCAATTCAGTTTAGCATAAGTATGCTGTTAGTTCTATTTAACCCATAGATAGGGCCCTATCAGGTGCTACCACTCCGGGCCAGAGTGGACCTGGGAGCGATGGCAATGAAGGGGTACTCCGCATTCCCCAAAGCTCCAGCACTGCTGGAACCTCACCATCAGATTGTTTAGTGTCATATCCAGGACACTCGTTAGGAGGGGGGTCTTACCCCTCTGCAGAGGCGCAGTCAGTGTATTCTACAGCCCCAGCTGACTGGGCAAGGAGAAGGAGGAGGACTATATTGAAAAATAAACCTTACTTGGTCACATTATGAACTTTTCAGCCGACCTTCATGCATTTTGTGTGTATATCATATATAAAGGGTTATTTTCTGTTCAGAATTTAAAGAACCCCTACCTTGAACAGTCACTTTGCTGGGTATAGTGTTGTGTAATGATTTTGTGAATACTTCCCATGAACCATCATTAGACCACATTCCTTCAATTTTCATCTGAAATTCTGCCATCATGTGTCCAAACAATTTCTACAGAGAAAAAATAAAATTGATATCAGACATAAAGAGACAAAGACTACAATTTACAGGATGAAGAAAGAAAAGTTAAACTTACCAAAATCCTAGCCTGTTCTGGTGTAATCTTCTCTCCTTGTTTACAGATTGTATAATCAGTCATTAATGTCACAATTCCTAAAAGAAAGAAAGAAAATTACTCGGTTTTGATATATTTCTCAGCCTGTGGCACAGTATTTATCATTGTAGGACATGGACTAGGCAAGTTCAAATCCTGAATGAGGCTGTTTGCATTTCACACTTGGGAAAGGCATGAATCCAATTATTCTCCCATCAGCTATGGAGACCTGGAGAGGGATGGGCTCTACCAGGCTATTCATAGCACTCCCATAACATAACAGGTTACAGGATAAGTCTAAATATAAGCCAAGGTTTTGATCATAATCTTTGTTGCATAGTCTCTTCAGAAGATATTATTTTGTCTGCTTTGAAGATGAAAACATGATGGATTTAAAATTTAGACATGTATTACTGATCTGTAATAGGACATTGTGGTTTAATCTTGTTGAGGGTCAACAGATAAGAGTGCTAAAATAGAACAACATTCCTGAAAGCTCTTGGCAGAGAACCTGAAAATTGAGGTTCAAGCTTATCTCAGAAGTTAATCTGTCTGGGGAAAAAAGTATTTTCTTTTAAAGCTTTTCAGAAAACATCCATTTGAAAGCAATATTTTCTTATGCCATTGAATATGATAATTTGGAAGCTGACCTAACTGCCTCATTCACCCATTCCTTTTAAACATTACTCATTGTGTGTGTGTATATATATATATATATATATATATATATTTCTGTGTGTGTGCACAAGTTCAAATCCTGAATAAAGGTGTTTGCATTTCACTTCATACTAATGTCCTTGGAAAAGGCATAAACCCATCTGTTCTCCCCTCTTCCAGCTAGAGGGAAAATAGGTCTTGGAAGATAAGTCCAGAAGGAAAAACTGAATTCAAAACCAGCCTTATATCTCAAATCTGCTTGTGGCAGAGAAGTTGGGTAAATATAGACAAATGGATGATTTAATTTCATAGGTGAATTTTGATCTGAAATTTAAACTGTATAATGTTCAGATCAAGTGATGAATAGAGAAGTGTTGGGCTAAATGAATTGACAAGGAATGAGATTATGTTGCCATTTTTTGGGGTAATTACTAGCTGCTGACTTACTGACCCCCTCTCTCTCATAACACATCCATAATGCATGCTTAAAAAAAAAGAAAAAAAAAGTCATTGACTCAAAAAGTGAATCACTATTAAAAAACAACAACAAACAAACAAAAAAAACTATTGTCTTTGACCCCCCCACAACCACTTCTGCCACTTGTTGAGTTTTGAGCACACAATAGGAATAAATAAAGAGGTTAAGTAATTATAGTGATAGGAAACAAACTAAGTCTAGCAAGGTGTTAACCTCATTATGGGAGTTGAGTAGGTGGGTTTACAGTGAACAGAATTATCACCTCCCACTCCATTTCCACTAAAAGTGAGAAAAGCTGGTGCTAAAGTCAATCCAATCAATTAGATGTCTGGCAGGCAGGTAAGAGAGAAAACCTACCAATATTATGCACTGGCAAAAGATCGAGATAGGTAGGAGCAAGTTTTGGTGGTAGGAGAGCACACCTTTCAACGCCATCCTTGTCTCTTGCTGACATTCAAACTAAGAACTAATTGGCAGGAAAGCTATGTGCAGCACAAACATGTGAGGTGAGACAGTGAGCAGAATTAAAAAAAAATTAAATTGTATTGTAGAGGAAGAGATTCAACTTTGCAATGGAAATTATTGGTTTCATTCACATAATTATTTTTTTTTTTTTAATTAAATAAAAGGGTTAATTTTGAATTTTAACTTATTCGCTTATGTGTATATGTATGTTTCTGATATTTGACTGAAACTGTTTTTTTTCACTCTTTGAATGTTGGTATTATCTAGGAAGTGATAAGACAAGTGTTCAAACTGTACATGCTATTGTTGGGAGAAATCTTTGTCCATTTATAGAACTTTTTGTAGACAACAACAGAGCTTACATTTTGTTTTAAAAATTTAGAGATTTTTCTTCAGTTTTTATTGTTTGGGTCAGGTTGGGAGCAACTCCCTCTTGTCTAAGATAGTGAAAGGATAGTGTGTGTGTGTGTATATATATATATGAAAATAAAGAAGTGTGATATTTCAAGATATATATATATACATACACAGAGTAATTTTGCTATCAATTTTGTATATTGCTTTTCATATTTCTCTAATCAAAATTTATTTTCCATGTACATGCGAGAAAAGTGTAATATTTTAGAAGATTGATGTCCTTAGTGTGACACTGAGTACAAAATAATTTAATATTGAAGTTTTTAGAATCTTTAGAAACAGTATAAAATGAGAGACAGTCCAAATTAAAAGTGTGGAACAGTTTTTTTTCATTTCCCAATAGTACCTGCATTAAAAAAATAAGGTCTACAAAAGTTTAGTTTCCAGTTACACATACCAAGTTTTTAAGCTGGACTATTAAGCAAAGAAGCAAATGTTTAAATAAGACATTATCTTGTGAATTAAATTAGCATCTTTATCTTTACCATAGAAATAAGTATGAAATTATTTGGATTTTAGTTATTGGAACTTTCATATATTAATTCTACCAAGAGGAGGTACAAAAACTATTTAATCATGTTCACCACATTAAAGCATTAATGAAGTTCAATAACAAACAACAGTATACAAAAAACACACAATATGAACTGACTGATATACTTTACATTTCAAAGGAATAACTACTAAAAGACTATAACTTCTAAGTCTGCTACAAAATAAATCAGGATATTTACTATAGAGCATTAGATAGGATCCATATTATGGTAATTTTCAATAGCAAAGCTTTACAAAGTATGATCAAAAACTGTACATCAGAATTGAACTGTATAAAGACAAAACTTGAGACAAAATAATAAGGCATGGTAGGACAAATTTGGCGGTGAGAGAAAGTAGCTAGTTTATTATTTGGCTTCTCAAAGTAAAATTTAGTCTGGGTGTGTGGTCTGTTCATGGTTCTGCTTATCAAACAGGTCTGTTTGTCTATGTCTTGGGGCTTTCTTGTTGAGGATATTTTTTCAATGTTTTCTTGATTTGAGCATAGTCAGGCTCTTTTGAAAGTAGTATAAATTTAATAATCGTGATATAAGTCAGAGAAACTGGTGAAAAAAATAAAGTTACAGGCCACTTGGTCACATTAAAAATTCGAATAATTTTTCCTCATGCCATGATAGGATTGAAATTATACTAGTTTAGAATAATATATTTTGCCCCAGTCATTTTGTAATCTGTAGTAATTAATTTTAAGTTTGAACTTTTTCACAAGTTTCTTTATCAAATAAGGAGATATTTGTTGCATAGATCTGTAAATTGTTCTGGTGGTGTTAAATTTCAGAGCAGAATATATTATAGTTGAAATAAGGGATTCTTTTTAAACATTGGATGCAACATACAGACAGGGATAGTTAGAAAATGCTATGGACAAAACTGATCAATACAAAGATGAGAATATCAATCTGAATAATTAATAGAATTAGACAATATATTAGACTTTTAGGCAAAATCAATTCCTCTCTGGGGAGGGGGAAAGGGGAGGAGGAGAAGTATTTATATGAAATTATTGATTAAAAAAAAAAAAAAAAAAAGTACAAAATGGTTTACATTTAAATACCAGTACATCTATTATACTAAAATACTGTTTGAAACAAATTCAGTAGGCCTAGAGAAGCTTAATTTGAGGTGATTTACATTTACCTTAATAGGAGTTATGCGATATCTGCTGAGAGAGAGAAAGAGAGAGTTGGAGAGGGGGGGGGAAGGATAAATAAAATTTTAAAACAGTACCATCTCCCACTTAACAATCATATAATTCACAATAAGCTAGTACCTTATTCATTAGCCAGATTAAATTTTTTTTTACCCATTATACGTCTATTTTTCTGTCACCATTTTTATTCAAGGTAAATGTTTTATTTAAGGAGATGTTTACGAGAAAACTATTAGCTACAATTATTAATATGATCAAATAGTTGCTTCTTTTAAATAAAAATTAATATCTTTCAGGATACTTTCATTTAGATAATATTCATTCCAATCAAAAGCAGTTATTTGCTTTATTTTCTATATTGAAGCTGTTCCTTTATTTTTTTCCACAGATAAGTGAAAGCTGATGGATGGGTAACAAGTATTTTTAAGAGAGCCCTGCAGTTTAATAAAAAGGAACAAATGATCAATGAACTGCCATGGTGCAAAAATTAACATGAGAACCAGCAAAACTGAGCACTTCATCAAGTCAAGATCATTAACCATATTTTCAAAGAAATTGGAGGTTTGGATCTAGAATTAGGTTCCCCCTGGATGATTTAGAACTAATATACAGTGCAAATGTTCTCATAAAAATAACTAAGATTGGATATAAGATAACAATATTTTGATTGATCAGAAACAGTATATAAATTGACTTCCATGTCTATAAAGAGCAATAACCAGCCAAGTGGTTGAATCAACATTTCCACAGTATGAAAAATATTTAGTCGAAAAATGGGTTTTGCATAAAAAACTAATACTGGTGATAAATGTAAATACTGTTATATCAAACGAAACTTAATTAAATATTCATTTTACAAAAATTAACTAAAGTTATAATTTTCCATCTATCAAGAAAGTAATAAAAATAGAGTGAGAAGTCACTTTCCTGCAAATTATAAGTCTTTGTTTTCCAATTGGATAAGCCGGTTCCTCTGTTGTTGTCATCAGATGACATCTATTCACCCACCCTCTCTCCATGTTCAATTTTGTGTTAAGTAGGTAAATGGAGACAAGTTTATTTTCAGCATGGGAAGTGGATTCTGAGTGCTCAACTGAAGAGAAATCAGGTCAGAGCTGTTCAGAAAAGAAATATAGAGTGGGAGGTCTTACCAAGATATAATTGCTTGCACAACTAAGTCACAAAGTGTATGTGCCATACCAAAGTTTTTGTGTGGATGATCACAAGATATACAGGTGGCTATGTGTATCATTAAATAAAAACAGTTTAAAAGAAAAATTAAAGGGTATTGATTAAATGTTCAGCAAACTTAAAATTTACCTAGAGAAATTTTATCGACTAAATTGAAGAAATGAAGTTAGACTCACCTTTCTTCAAACTCGTTGGGAGGCCAAGTTGTCTGAGCTGTGGTTCCATGGAATGTGAAAAACTTGGCAATGAACCAGATTTAACTTCAACATCACTGGTGGCAAGATTGCCAGAACGAGCAAAGTCAGGTGCAACAAAGTTTTCAAAGTAACTGAAAGGACAAATAAAATCAAACTTGAATATAAAAATTTCATCACCTTAAGTTATTGGATTAAATAAATTACACTTAACAAAAGGAAATGAAAAAAACAAAAACAAAAAAAATCTTTGTATGTATCTCTCTCTCTCTCTCTCTATATATATATATATATAAGATATTCAATCCAGTAAATCTGGAGTTGTGATTAATTCCAAGCGGGACCTATAAAATATTCAAAAATAGAATAATAAATTTAAATAATCATGGTCAAGAGCCCAATGTAAATATAATACACAGAGCAAATAATTTTCTTAGGAAAAAAGTCACATTAAGATAATAAATTTATTTTCATCCTGTTAAAGGCATTGATATAAATTCATGCTCTAAAAAATTACTGAATTTCTTCAGATCAAAAAAGAAATGTATTAAAATATTTTTTTCGCCCCATTCACAACCAGACAAAAAAAAACTTATTCCTCCTATATAATAAAGCAAGCCTTAAATAAGTAGCAGCAACTTATGACATGAAAAAGAGCATCCAGTTTAATCATACTTCAAATTTAACAGAGGAAAAATTTATATTCCAACATATCTAAATTTTGCACATCAATTTTTTTATCATAAAAAAAAAAAAACAAAAAACAACAACAAAAAAAAAAATAATGTTATCTATGCTATCCCCTCATTACATATACCATTCATAGGACAATCAAAAAACAGTGTATCAAGCTACTATTTTCCCAAAGGAAAATGTAAAATATAAAAAAATTATATTGGAGTTTTGTCGGTTAGATGGAAGTTAGGATATAAGAACCACATTCATTCATTCTCTCATGAACACTTGAGAAATCAAACAGCTTTATCCAAACACTTTTGGAAGTTGAAAAATAGGGGTTTAACTCCAAAAATTCAATGAAAAATATTGAAAAGATCTACTACCCATAGCTGCTTTGATGATAGATGTAATTTGCATCTGGAAGAAAAGATACAAATTATGTAATACTTTGATCCTATTAACCTATTAGATCTGAGATGTGATTTAATAGTTAGATGTAGGCATGAAAATAAATTCAGACTATTTTCAAAAATAAGTGAATAAATAAATAAAAAAATGAATAACTACGATTTCTTAAATTGGTAAATGAATTAGAATTTATATTAGTGATTTTTACTCCATTATTTTAATTTGCGGGGGATTTTTTTTCTTTTTTTTAAAACCACAAATAATGTTACTTTTAGATCTTTTAGTTCATTTTAATGATAAAAATTGATGTACCAAATTTAGATATGTCTGTGTGTGTGTGTGTGTGTGCATGTTTGAATTTTTGACATGTATTATTGTAGCTGAAAAATGTTTCCTCTTAAATTTGAAGTATGATTAAACTAGATGTTCTTTTACATGCCATAATACTACTGCCTTCAATAAGTTTCCAGACTTTTTTTGTACAGGCATTTAAAATTGCCATAGACTCTTGAAAATTCAGTATGTTATTGCTATACATCTTATCAGATGAATGACCAATTTTTATGATTTCAGCTTCAAATCAACAGCTACAGCAGCAATTGGAATACACCCTACTAAAGCCTGATTGTCACAGCTGGTGAATTTCAAAAATGCAATCTGGACATGAGGACACTTTAGAAGAATGATATGCAATAAAATTCTGTTTTAAACTTGGAAAAAATGCCACAGAAACATATGGAATGCTTTAGACTGCTTTTGGACCATCTTGCATGAATCGAGCTTCAGTTTTTGAGTGGCATAAGAGATTCAAGGAAGGCACGGAATCTGTGAGGGATGATAAGAGGTGTGGGAGAAGTAAGGAAGTCAGAACACCAGAGTTGATTGGCCAAATAAAGAATTTCATGGATAAGGACCGTCGTGTGCCTATAGAGACAAGTTTGATGTCAGTGTGGGAACTGCACACACAATTATTCGCGAGGAACTGAAGATGCGGAAGATTTGCACAAAGTTTGTCCCAAGGGTGCTCAGAGAAGATCAGAAAGAAAGACGTTGTCATGAAAGCAGGGAGATCGTCAAGCTGATCAATTCAGATCCTGCAGTTCTTGATGCTCTGGTGACCTGCGATGAAAGCTGGATCTACTGCTATGACCCAGAGACCAAGAGACAGTATTCCCAGTGGAAGCATGCTAGCTCTCCCAGACCCAAGAAGGCCAGACAGAGCAAATCAACCCACAAACTTTTGATGATCCCCTTTTTTGACAGCACTGGCATGATCTACATGCACTGGGTTCCCACTGGACAGTCAACAAGGAATACTATATGCTGAGGTTTTAAGGGAGTTCAGGAAGAGATTCTGCCAGAAGAGGCCAGCGCTCTTCAAATCAGGGCAATGGCATTTCTACCAGGACAATGCACCAGTCAACAACTCCATCCTTGTCACAGACTATTTGACCAAGATGGGCATCAAGACAGTTCCTCACCCTCCCTATAGTGCAGATCTTGCTCCCTGTGACTTTTGCTTTTTCCCTAAGCTCAAGGAAAAACTTAGAGGCTGTCGTTATGAGACAATTGAGGAGATGAAAGAGGCTGTGATGAAGGTCATTGACACGCTCACATGAGGACTTCCATGGGGCCTCCCAGAAGTTGTTGAAACAGTAAAACAAGTGCATTGCAGCCGGAGGAGATTACTTCGAAGGGGACTAGAGTTTCATGTGTGCACTATCAATAAAAGTGCCCATATGAAAAAAGTCTGGAAACTTATTGCGTGTGTGTGTGTGTGTGTGTTTGTTTTTTTTAAGAGAAAATTTTATTATTTAGTTTGTTGAAATTACAGCCTACTAACAAGTATTTTTCAAAACGAGAAAGGTAAGTGTTAGAAAGAATTTTCATTTTCTATAAGAAAAAAATACCATTTTTTTTTTTTTCAGCAGTTGCTTTTATTTACCCGATGGCTGAGTAAAATCTTTTTAAAAACTAAATACAGCAAAATTTTACCTCATTTTTTTTTTATACCTTATATTTTTCAGGATTATAAAAACTGATATTCAACTATTTTAATATAAAAAATTTGCTTTTATAATTTTTCATGAAGACTACCTTCAATGATACTGACAATTTAAAAAATTCAATACTGATTAGATGTATAAAAAAAGCAAAGCCTGTGTATAAATCCTGAACTTTCTTAAAGTATATTGAGAAAAGCTTTAAGACAGTTAAAGCAAAATATATCAAATTATTTTTATCTTTTAATAGGTTAACCAGAATTTCATATTTTTAAATGAATTTTGCTTCTCAAATTATATACAAAGCAAAATAAATTATATCTGAGATTATGTAACATTCAATGATATTTATATGAAAACATTAGGAATAATAACTATATAAGATCAGATGTCATGATTTGAATGGCAAAGCAGTTGGGATATCTCAAGAACACAGATTTAAAGGTTAAAATAATTAAGTGGTATAGAGAGTCACAATGAAATGAAAACCAAACGGAATTATGTGATTGATAAGCAAGCTCCATTCTTTTGATTAACCCTATTGTTTTAATTGAGGTGGTTTTAATCACTAGTATCAAAGAAACAATTGCAGGAAACTAAGTAGCAGTACTATTATGCAGCCAGGTCAACCAGGTAATATGAAAGGATTAAAAAACCCCACACACAATGGAGTAAGTTCTGAACTGAAGTAATCAACAACTGTAAGAATTATCTCAACAAGTCAGATTCTCATTAGATTGGATTAACACAATAGAGGAAGTTACTATCAGGAAATTAGTGGATAAATAAAAATTATGAGTTGCATAGAAGTTTCACAATTAAAATCTGCTCAGATAAAAAAATAATTTCCATAAAAGTTAACTCAAACATTTAGTATTGGTGATTTAACTCAGATTTTATTTTATAGTCAACATTTTGAAACTTAGGTACCTCTGTACTTTCTGGCCCAGTCAGCTGGGCCTGAAGAATACACCAACCGCATCTCTGCTGAGGAATAAGACCCCTAACCAATGAGTGTCCTGGATATGACAGGAAACAATTTGATAGTGAGGCTCCAGTAATGCTGGAGCTTTAGGAAATGTGGAGTACCCCTTATTGCCATTGCTCTCAGGTCTGGAGAGGTAACACCTGATAGGGTCCTATCTATGAGTCAAATAGAACTGTGCACTTATGCTAAACAGAACTGTTTTGACATTTAACTGTGTGTAAATAAATGACGAATGTTTAATTGAATTGTGATACATAACAATACTTGGAACCATTTAACTGTTGACTAAACTGAATAGCGTGAAAGAAATGTTTTTGACATTTAAAATGTGTACTTATGCTAAACTGAATTGTTTGAAATAAAACTTTTTATGCATAAAAATGGAATTGGCATTAAATAACCCACAATGGTTGATATGCCATAAAACCAAAGCAAATAAACAAAACCTTTGTACTCTCATATTGACTAAAGCATTGTACTATTAATGAAGCCATACAAATTTTGAGATTAGTATTAAAAAAAGTTTAGCATAAAGTGCAAGATTCATATTACTTAATATATAAAAATAAACCTACATGCTACAATAATAAACTAAAAGTGCATATCAAAAACTTAAAACTATTTTTTTTAATATTCTCTTAATGTTAATCACAGATTTATCTACGACACTCTTTCTATTTTTGGTAATAAATAAAAATAAAATAGGTAGTAACCCTAAACAAAATGGAGAGAGGAAATTACTGATCAAATAGTTTTTTTTTTGTTTTTTTTAAGTGTGTGTGGAGACAGAAGTTGGCATATCAGTTAGTTCAAGGTGTCTTTATGACAGGTAGAATATCTTTAACAGTCACCTTGAGATGACATACAATGACAATGATGTATTTTTTGAATCAGTTACAAAATTAATATAAAAAAAATGTTGCATAAGAGAGAAATGTATATACAGTAGCCATATGCAAAAGAACTTATGAAGAAATGCGCTTATAGATAATGGGAGAGAGGGAAACTAGTAGTAACAAATTGACAGTAAACACTCAACTGGAAATACCTAATTACCAATATCAATTTTAGCAATTCAAAAATTATATCTTTTCAAGAGAAACAAGTTTTAGAAGTTAAAAATAATCTCTTAAGGAACAAATTATTAGCTTTAAGCTTGCTATCTGTCCTTGTAAATATAATAATGAAACAAATGCCATGAGATAATAGATATCTAGAAAGATACAAGAGGATTACTCAAGCAGTGTTGAAACCAAGTCAAATACACAAAGGACAAAGAATCAGAAGCAAATTGAAGATAAGTTTTGGAATGCACTAGAACATTTATAAATACATTGACAATTGGTATTTCTGAATAAACATTAGTGAATTATCAATTAACAAGAAACAGTCAAAAAATTAGGTTACTGACTGCAGAATCAACTAAAGCTTCCTTGCTGTTTATGTTACCAAATGATTATTTGGTTTGTTTATTGATTCTTTGTAAATGTTTGATTACAATCATAACTATATTTTCAACATTACATTGGAATAATATTTTTCTTAAATCTAACTTTAAACAATTGTTTGTACACTTATATGGTATAAGTATTCCAAGCTAACACAAATAATCTGCACATAGTTATATGGAATCAAATATTCTTATCTAATACTAATGATTTATATGCTATTATATAGTATACTCATTTGTTTGTACAATTATATGGTTTCAAGTATTCCTAACACAATTTGTAAGTAATTTTATGGTTTTAAGTAATTAATAATAATACTTAGTAAATAAATAACTATTCTTAATACAAATAATTTGCAGTTATAGGCTATCAACATTTCTATATAATACTTATGATTTTCAGACAGACCTATCGGACCCTAACAAGTACTACACAACATTCTCCAGAGATCCATAACTGAAACTTCACCACCAGATACAGTTTAGTGTCATACCCAGGATATCTCAAGGAAGAGGATTGGTTTTACAGTTCTGCAGAGGATACAGTCAGAGAATTCTTACTCTAAAAAGGCAGCTGATAATTTACATAATTATATGGTTCCAAGTAACTAATAAGCGTCAATTAACAATTTTTAATACAAATAATTTGCATACAGTTAAATGTTTCAAGTATTCCTATTCAGCATTAATATTTAATAATATTCAATAGTTTTCACAGTTATATCGTTTCATGTAAACTTATTCAATAGATCTCTTTGACATATATATATATGGGAGCCAAACAGGTACTAGTATTCCAGGGTCAGAGTGGCCTGGGAGTAATGGCAATAAAAAAGTGACTCTCCAGAACTGGAGCCTTACCACTAGATACAATTACCAAATAACACAATCAGCTAATTTCTGATATAGAATATAAAATCATCAGAAAAGATTGCAAGACTTTGGTGGCTTCATCTCCAGTACATTGAACAGAAATGAAACTTACAATAACAATGAGTTGTACATGTGCAAAAAGTAAAATAATGGAGGGATCAGGATGTGTGTATGGCTGTCAATAGACAGATTTAACTTTCTGCACACATGGAAAAACCCAGGCGTGTTGATAAAAATTTAGCAAGTGGTTAGGTTACTAATGAGATTATTCTAATGATTGCTGAGTTTGTATTATGGTTGATGGTAATCTCTGATATATACCATGAGACTAAGTATAATAATTACAAGGTGAGAGAAAGGAAAGTAAGCTGACACACATATACAAACTTACTGGGATGAACACAACCAAGAAACTTAGCTGAGAGTTATTAAACATCTATTCACCCTTAGGTGTAGTCCCAAGATGGAGCTTAAGGTTTATATTTTTACTTTGACAGATTAATAATAATAGTACAAATTCATGCCATAAATAAAATTGAGAAAAATCAATTATCTATTCAAAAAATTTGGTGAATATATAACACATACCTAACAAATGTAAATGAAAAAAAAAAAAAAAAAAGCTTAAATAGAAAAACTGAAAATTTGTTTTTTGAGTTTTATGGCATATCAACCTTTGTAGGTTATTTAATGCCAAATCTATTTTTACAAGTAAACAGTTCTATTCCAAACAACTCAGTTTAGCATAAGTACACAGTTTAATTGTCAAAAACATTTCTATTTCAAGCTATTCAGTTTAGTCAAACAATTCTAATTCAAACAATTTAGTTTAGTATAACTATAGTTTTTGTTTACATACAGTAAATGTCAAAACAGTTCTATTTCTAACAATTCAGTTTAGCGTAAGTACGCAGTTTACATGTCAGAACAGTTCTATTTCAAGTAAATTAGTTTAGCATAAGTACGCAGTTTAGTTCTATTTAACCCATAGATAGGGCTCTATCAGGTGCTACCACTCCAGGCATCAATGGACCTGGGTGGCAATGGCAATAAAGAGGTGCTCCGCATTCACCAAAGCTCCAGCATCACTGGAACCTCACCATCAGATTGTTTAGTGTCATATCCAAGACACTCGTTAGGGGGTTTGAAAATTTGGTTTTATGAAAAACTCATTTTCATAGATAATTATATCTTATTTTTCAAAAATTAGCTAACTTTTTAGGCGGGCTAAGGTTGCATCAGAGAGAGAGAGAGAGAGAGAGAGAGAGAGAGAGAGAGAGAGAGAAAAAAAAAAAAAAAAAAAAAAGAAGCTACCAACCATCAAAGGGAAAAAAGATTAAAAATGAATTGAAGAAATATAGTAATTCATTTTCAAACTAATACCTTTTTTTAATAATTTATTTTTTAAAGCAAAATATGAAGACAATTGCTACACTTGTCAAGTTATATAGCAGCAATTCAAACTTATTTAAGTTAAGTAAAAAGTGATATTTTGATGTACACAACCTGAACCCTGACTAACAGAGCATAAATAAATAAAGGAAAAGTAATTTCTATAAGACTGTATAATTGTAGATTTTACAAGAAGAAAATTAAAAAACCCAGAGCAAAATTATTATTATTGACAAAAATCAAGCAAGCTCTACTAATCTAAGAGAGGAACATTTGGATGTAAATTTAATGCCCTACCAATGTACTTCCTAAACTAGACACTTCTTACTCTAGACAAATATGTGTAAATTTCTTTCACATCAATTACATAAAACAAATTACAACCTTTGTTACTTATCAACAATTAGAATAAAAAGTGGTGATTAGACACAGGCAACAATCAAGTGAACCCAGTACCCATCTTGTCACATGAGATGATGCACCCACTTCCCATCAGCATATAAGGATTCCTACCTACACTTTGCCCTGTCAACCAATTTGGTAGCTCCCAAAAGAATTCATCTTCAAAATGCACGACATTCTAGTGTAGATTCCAGAGGAGATAGCTAACAGTGAAGAGAAGTGGGGAGAAGGAACTTGAATCTTTAACCCATTCAACTCGTCATGACATCAGTAGATCTAATTTTAACAGCAAGTGATAAAAACTCAGGTCTATTTCTTTATCTACAATTTCAATACATATTACTAAGTTAGTCATTACTTTCATATATTTATAGGTCTAGGTTATTTGGCTTAGTGGCATATCAACCTCTATAGATTATTTAATGCCACATCCTGTTTATACATACATGTGTATATGATTTGTAAGTGAATAGTTTTGATGGTAGTTTTATTTTTAAATGAGTTCAAGTTAATTTGGTTGCACACAAATGGTTTCAAGTATTGCTATCTGACACTAATTCTATTTAATATTAATCATCTGTTTGCACACAGTTAAATGGTTTCAAGTATAGAAAATGATTAAATATTTCTATCTGACCAGCAGATAGGACCCTAACAGCTACTATTATTACCACCACCACCCCAGGTCAGAGTGGAATTTGGAGTAATGGCAATGAAAGGGTACACCAAATTCCTTAAAACTCCAGGATTGGAGCCTCACCACCAGATGGTTTAGTGCCATATACAGGACACTTTTTTTGGGGTGGGGATGGGGGTCCTTACCCTTCTGCAGAGATGCAATCAGCATATTTTACAGCCCCAGCTGATGAGTCTACATATATTTATAAACATAACTATCAATACATTCATATCATAGAACTTGAAGATGTGCTTTAAGCTATAAAAACAGCTTAGCAAATAACAGACCAACATTATACTTTAAGCTGACAAACATGTCTCATTCTTCACGTACACATAGCAAGTAGAAGATAAATACCACAAATAATAAACATCCCCCTAATTTAGTTTCTAAAGCAAAATCTCCCAAGTTATTTGCAGTAGTACAAATGACCAACCTATAATGTTTGGTACAAAGTCTTGTCAACCCCCAACATTTCAGATAGGCCACTTATAGCACCATGAAACAAACAAATATCTACCCGGTCCCAAAGGTAAACTTTTAGGAAAAAGAGAATAAAGGTTAGGGTGCTAAGAACTTTTTTCAGCTGTCTTTTAGCCTAGAAAGCAAATGTAATTAGATAATATTCTTGGGTGACAATTACTACAATAGTTGAATATAGCATCTCATAAGAAACACTTCAGCAGCTGTCAGCACCTAGCAACCAAATTATTCTGGATGTTCCATCAACTGTAACGAATGGTACTCATGTAGTAGACTGCATACCACATGGAATGCCTTGTGTTCTACAACCCTAACTACTGCTAATTTGATGAGATCAAAAGAATAGTCATAACAATAAATGATATGCAAGAACAAGAAATTAAGCAAATATCTACCTAATCAGTTATGTTTGAGGGTGGGCGGAAAAGTTTATATAATGTCATATCCGCTATTTATGACTTTTGACCAATGAGATCCAAGCACTGCAATACTGAAGAAAGAAGAATGTGGCATGCAAGAAGGACAATGTTGAAAAATAAACCTCATTTAATCACATTTCACGAGAGAATCTTGGTCAACATATAAACTTTTCAGTAGAGGAAAAAAAAAAAAAAAAAAATTGATATGCTCAGATTTTTTTTTTAAAATTGTGATTTATCTGATTTATTTTTAAGAGTGAAAATGAGGTAATCATGAGAGGTTAGCAAGTAATTGAAGTATATATATATGGACAATTTTTGTTACTCTTATCATAAAGAAATGTGAAATACAATTGTGGAAAAAAAAGACAAAAAAAAAAACTTTACACATTTTGCCAATTTAAAAAAGTCCTCTTAAGTTTATTTGGAGTAAGTACACAAAAAGGCCAAAATTAACAAATGAAATCTATGTTGCAAAAATCGAACAAGCAATAACTTTTAAATTCAAAATACCATGAACAAACCTCCAATATATCTCCAATTAGTGTATATATATATATATATATATATATATATATATATATATATATATATATATTGCAATGTGTAAAGGTGTTGGGATAATAAAGAAAAAAAAAAAAAAAAAAGGCATATTAAAACTTTTTTTTTTAATTTAGAATATATTGCTTGCAAAATGTAACTCACTATTTGAGCAACCATACAAGCAGTACAAAATAATTTGTGATCTAGTCAAACTGAAATATTTAAACATATACATAGCAAGGGATCTTTATACAGCAGTTTAATCTACTTGATTAAAAATAATACTGGCGAGAGAGAGAGAGAGAAAAAGAGGATGGGGAAAAGACCCTATTGGCTGACAAAATTTTTGGTAAGGTGTCTAGAATTATGGCCACTCTCTTCCAGAGAATTAATGAATAAGATAGGGCATATGAGCTTCAGTGTGGGGCAAGAATGGAAAACCACACCTATTTGTGGAATGCCAGTAGGAGAGTCAAAAATGAAGTAGACACTAATATACTAATATGTCAGGATAGTTTTTGGAAATTATATACATTGCTATTAAAGGCCAACTGAAATTTAACAAAGGAAAAAGATTTAGATCAAAGAAAAATGAATGAAAAACTAAATATATAGGAAAGTTTAAAATACAACTTTTATAGATTTCAAATTCATACACTCAAAACTCCAATTTATCATGTATAGGTATGTACTATCTATTCATCTGTACACTTTGATATTCTATTGATGCTGGCACTAACAATCTCCCTCCCATCAAATCAAAGTAAAATAACTAAAAAACTAAAAGATCCAAATACTGAGAGTTTATTTATTCAATGGTATTAATTTTCTCAAGTTACAGTTTTTTTGAAATAATTGTTAACTGAATTTCATTTTTGCAGCTGTTCAGTATTCATTACCAAATTTTCTTTCCAGATGTAAAGAACACTACAGACAATTTAAACAGATATTCTCAAGTATTTTACCGAGTAGCTTCTGCCATTAATCACTAACCTTTTATTATGCAGAGAGAAATTTTAAGATTTACCAAAAAAGAGACTAATTTAAGTTTATATGCTGTCAGCTTTATTAAAGATTTGAATTTATTAGTAAAATATTTCTGAATACTTCATTTTGCTTCCCACCTTTATCTGTTCAGGCCTGATTTGTAAAAAAAAAATAGTAACTTATAAATACCAGTGGCATTTCCAGATAATTTTAATGAAAAATTTGCAAAATACATATATAACTACAGTAAAAGTGACCAGTTGTAATCAATATAATTGTAGTCTCACCTGCTATAATTTAATAAACTTAATATGATAGTCTGCTTTATGTTGGAGATAATTGTGTTTTTCCCACTGAGTTTTGGTTGGGGCCCAAATACAAACTAGGATTTTCAAGGCTGATTTTTAAGGCAGGAAAATCCTCTAGTCTATATTCTTTTAGCATGATTTAATTTTTAAAAAAAATAAGAAATTGGCTGTTTTAGTAGTAATGTAGGTCATACTAGTGTTTATAAAATAAAACAAAAGACAAACAAAACACACAAATGATTCACCTCATCAACCAAATTTCCATAAACTTTCTGAATAATCCTATAAACACAAGTAATAAACAATGCCTGCATATAATATTCTAAAGCCATAAAAAGACCAAAAATGTATAAAATCTAAGAGAAGAGGCACAGCAATTTAATCTTGCTTCAACTTAAATGGTTGAGGAAGAAGGGGGAAAAAAAAAAAAAAAAAAAAAAAAAAAGGTCAAAATTTCTAAAACGGCAACCTATCATTCAAATTCTTTGTTAAACGTTATAATTTTAAGCACAAGAAACTAAGTTTATTAAAGCCTTATTTTATCATCACTAGTTTTATATTCCATTGAATCCTTAGATAAGAGCATATAATAAATAGAGCAAAGGAAATGTCATATATATATATATATATATATATATATATATATATATAACTGAAGATAGGAAGCAATATCAGTTATCTCCCTTAGCACAATGAGTGCTGCCTGATTAAACTTAACAAGTACTAACAGATATACCCACAGCACAGTTTGAACAATTTTATGAGTCATATGAAGTAAAATACTGAACATAATTTGTCAGAAAAATCATACATGAAAGAGTTTTCATATTTAAAGTGATAAATTACTTATGTTGTTTCTTACAAAATTCTTATCAAACACTTTAGGTAAACTACTTTTTAAAAAGTTTTCAACCTTTAGATTTTTCTAGATTATGTCTTATTAGTACATTGATTCAACCTACCAGTGAATTTCATCAGTCTACTGGTGAATATTTAAATATATAGCTAGGAAATCTATCTTAAAATGTCCCTATGCAGATAAGTATAATCCTGTAATATATGCATCATTCTTGATATGGGATGTATATTGTTCTCACAATTTCTAGTTACACACAAACGCATAAAAATCACACACCAAAAATAACTACCATTGTAACATTTAATAACAAAAGCTTTGAAATAAACAGTGTTAAACGAGAAGGTGAGTATTCAATGCTGTAAAGTGTGTGGGTGAAGAGAGCACATAAGAATTTTAATAGAAATGTTACCAATCATGTTTATTTGCTGTAACAAGGAGTTTGGGATTTGAAAGGAAGAATGAGGGAAATTTGCAGAGAAAAAGGTGGGTAGGCATGAAAGAGTAAAGAGCAGATTGAGAGAGATAGAGTATGTGACCTTAATAATAGGTCAATGTTTGTGGACCAGATGTGTGCAACTGGTCTCTACTATGATAATGCAATTTTCTTCCCAAGTCAGTTGACAAAATTAAAAATAAGCGTCTAGAGTCTGTATGTATTTTAGTTGAAACAAAAGATTGTAATTTTGTAGGTTGGTCAATGAGGAAATAATGGGTATGGGAAATAACTGAAAGAACCGTCTTGTTCAAACCGTTTCAATCTAGTCTTGAGCAACATGTATGTAATGTCTTAGTTCACACAAAGAAGTTATAAAAAGTGTACTTGCATTGTGTGTATGTACATACATATGCGCATGCACACAAAGCTTAAAGACATCTGTTGATAGCCTTCAACATCAGTGAGAAACTCATCAAGAAGTTTTCAGGCCATTTTTAACAGCAGCCTCCTCCTACTTTGTGTGTGTGTGTGTGTGTGTGTGTGTGTGTGTGTGTGCATACACACACACAACATCTTTAGATATATAATCCAGAAGAGAACCTACACCACGGTAATCTGTAATAACTGTTTTCAAGTCATAAATAAAGTACCTATATAAATCTTAATCTGAAACTAAAACTACTTTTTGTCAGGAGCAATGTCAAAAACAATAGTGGAAAGTAGTGTATAATTTAAAAAAAAACTTTTTATACTACACCCAGAATAGTGTTTAAACAAGCTCTGCAGATTTAAAAAAAAAAAAAAAAATCTTTTAGGTTTCATTGATTATTAAACAATTCGTATTTGATATGTGCTCATTTCTCTTGATACTATTTACCAACCCCTCCGCTCGGGCAGGATATGACACAAGGTCAATTTTTAAGCGGAGTTTAACAGGTTTGAATTCAGAGTTTTCCTTCTCCTAGACTAGTTGCCTAACCAAGGCTGAAGAACCTAGTCTGTCCTACTATTTACCCATAGCTGGAGGTAGAATAATTGGATTCATACGTTTCCCAAGGGTATTAGTGCTATATGAAATGCAATCAGTCTCGTCCAGGATTTAAACTCGTGTTGCCGTGTCCATTTCCTACGGCGATAACGACTACACCACGGGCACCTCCTGACGACTACACCACGGGCACCTCCTTATTTCTCTTGATAAAACAATATCATATACAGATTTGTATTCAGTTAATACCAGATGACAATGTAAAAACTTATGAAATCCTAATATTCCATTAAATTTTTGTTAGAATAATCTATAAATTCAAATTATAATAATGTGAGCTTAAACAAGTTCAAAAACCTCGAGTAAAGCTTGAATGATAACCACATTGTGAAAGAACTGTTTTGAGCCATAATATCTATCAAGAGAAATAATAGTTATTTTTCCCCCATTTTACAAGTCGCATCAAATTAACAAGTGACTTGCTTGATCAGATACATTTTTCTTTCCTGAGAAGGTAGAAATATAACTTACAAGTTATAACAATGAAAATAAGGACAAAAGCAAAAAGTTACAAGAAATGAACAGCAAAAAGTATGCAAGTAAAATCAGGAGGAAGAGCCCCCCCCCATCCATTTGGTAAATGGGCTAGGATGGACTTTTACCAAAACTTGTTTCCTTCAGTACACTTAACCTGGACAGATAATTATCCCATAAAAATGTGATTGGGGAAAAGGGGGTTGTCTCAGAATATTAATATTACAAGGCAGAAAATTTTCTTCAATTTAAATATGAATTATACGAGAGAGAGAGAGAGAGCGAGCAATAATTATCCTGACTCACCCATGACCAATTGTGCAGATAATTTCAAATTCGGTCATTCATAAGAAAATTATTTCATAGATACAAAAATTTGGTAACATCAGAACATTTTAATTTTACAAACTTTATTAAATTATATCATTTTCTTAATTCATATTTGATTCTTATAAGTAGGTTAAGATCAGCAATATGTTACTATGCTTACGACAATTTTTAATGTGTTATAAATAACAAAGAATAACGAGAAAAAAAATGTGAAATATAGTGAAAACTGAACTCTGCATAGTCTAAATTTGTGTACTCTCCAATGATTTTGGATGATTTTTTTTGAATGAAGAATGAGCTCAAAAAACTGTTCTTTCATTTCTAAATAGAGTATTGCTCAAATATTAAATAGTCATGCAAGAGAGGGGTACAGCCAGGTTGTAAAATACTCCACGAAGTACTTTGCTTACTTTTGATAGTAAGATTATTGAATAATATTCAAAAGTAAGAAAAAGCAAAAAAGACAGTTTGCAGCAAAGATGCTTTGGTGGATAACCACAACAACACTAGTAACCTTGAAAATACTTTTTAGAACAACCAGTTCCATATATGGAAAAAAGAAAATGAAGGTGAAGGAGGAAGCATATAAGAATTACTAAATCAAGCTACAAGCTTGCTAAATCAAATACTGATTATTACTCTGTATATTTATCATCTATACAAGATGTCATATTCTAATTATGCTATAAGAATTACAACTTTTATATTTAATTTGTTGCTACTGTGCAGCCCTAATAATGGCTCCAGACACCAATCAAAGGAAATTCAAATGTTACACAAGATTGAATGAATGTTAAAGAAAAAAAGTTCAATGCCAAGATTTTTAAGAAGGGTACCATGACATAAAAATGTGAGTCCTCCCCACTCTTACAGAGTAATTACAAAAATAAAAGTAGCTTCAACATTCTAGGTAGAATTATCTGATTAATGGAGGAGGGAAAAAATGTCAGCACAATTTTTAGCTGGCAAATATTAACATTCTGGAATTGAAAAAGCATTTGTTAGCAGCAGTTAAACCTAACACATGAATGTAGTATTGAAGCCCTCCTTTTGAGACAGACTGACAAGCAGGCAAGCTGACATATGTAACATAGATGGGGGATGAGTCAGAGGAGAAAAAGAAAATAATACAGGAAAGTGGGGCCATAATTGTCTAAGGAATCAAGATTGAAGAAGATAGATAAGGAGCAGTTACAACCATACTTCCTTTGCAGAATGATGTTATTGTTGCTGCCACAACAGCCACCATGAACAAAATGTTAATAGTAATAGCTATTGCACCAAGGAAGGTAGAACGAGGTTAGTCTAATGAATAATTAAAAAAATTTTGAGCAAGTCTGTAGAGGTACAATTTTACTAATATGGTCATTTGTCTTAAGTATATATATATATATATATATATATATATATATATATATATAGAATACTTAGTTCAGTTAAACCGGAGTTAGGAGTAATTCCATCAGGACAAGAAAATATTCGTGAATATTTAGATCTTCCTGGTAAAGAGCTCAATGTATCAATTATACAGAGCAATAATTTCATTTTTTTTCTTAATGAAATATATATATATATATATATATATATATATATATATATATATATATATATATATATATATATATATATAAAATGAATAAATAAACATGCTATTAAGACTATTTTTTTTTTTTTTAGTTCTATCAGATAATCAAATATTTTTGTTCTAGACTGTCATACATACAAGAGAGACAATAGGAGACAAACTCTAACAGGATACTGGGCTGACTATAATAACCACTATACTAATCAGGTAAAGAAAAATCAACCTGATGTAAAGAAATAAAAAGATATTTAGGGCTAGATAAATTAAAAATGAAATTTTGTTGGAAAAGACAATTATAACGGAAAAAAGTTGAAACAGATCAGCAAATACTAAAGAATGAGAGAAAAATGTTTTCTCATCAAATGGCAGGAAGCCAGCTTGCAAACTAACTGCTGTAGCAGCAGCAGCAATCATAATAAAAATGATGTGAGGAATGGCAGGAGAAAGAAAAGCTGCAGCAGTTAACACTGTTATTACTACTGCTACTAGCTTAGTAAGTACTGCAGTATCATGTACCAAGAGACTGGATCTAGTTTCTCAAGCTAGAGTTCCTGCACCACATATGGCAGGCTACAACCTTCACTAGCAGATATAGTGCTTGTTGGCTGTGTGGCCAATAAATGAGCTGTGTTCATAGCAGCATCCAGGTGTGTGTGTGTGTGTGTGTGTGTGTGCGCGCGCACACACACACAAATTGAGATAAAGAAAAGAACAAGGGAAAAAATGAAAGAGATGCACTCAAGATGATGCAAAAGGAAAACAATGGATTAGAAAGAAAAAGAAAAAAAGAAACCAAATAGACATGCAATACAGGCGGAAGGGGGTTGGGAAACATGCATGCAGGAAAAAGTGACATACAGTGGAGTTGGAGTAAAACACACACACACACACACAAAAACAAAACAAAACACAAACACTATATGAAGGGAGGTTGAGAAAAACATACATACAGTAGAGGCAGAGGGGTTAGGAAACACACAAGCATGCAGTACAGGCATGGCCAAAGAGAAATACATAGTAATTTTACAAACTTTCATTATGACAATGAATTTTTATGAGTCTTTCTGAAATTAAGGAGTACACTAGCCAATTGAAATATTTTCTTTTTGTCAGAAAAAAATAAAATTATAAATGTACACTTACATTTCTGAGGTTAACATGGTAGAAAATTAAACAGTTCAAATCATTCATAAACTGAAAATTTTCATAAAATTGCAATCATGAAAGATTAATCAGCAAGTGATTTTACTAAGTCAATGAAAACAACAAACTAGTGAGATTTTATTACAAGAAAATCTAAGTTTATTATTTAATGATGGTTAACAAATAAGATTAACTTGAGCAGGGTGATACCAGATTTCAACAGGTATATAAAAATCATTGTGCATATATTTACCTAAGAATATCAACAAATAAAATAAGTTAATTTTCAATGAGGAATTATACCTTACTAGTTCGATTTAATAATCTCACCATTATTGGTTTTATTCTATTTTGGTTGAAATATTCTCCAGCTTTCCTCATATATATAACTCAAATAGTAGAAATAACGGTAGACTTGAAAAGAAAGGGGAAAAATGGCTATAAGGTGACCAACTCAAAACCTGCACCCTTTAGAGGATGAGTTATGGTTTGGTTAACAGTATATCAACTCCTTATTGGTTATCTAAAGCTGAAATTGAATTAATTTGTAAATGTTTGATTATAATTATTTTCAATGTTCCATTGTAATCATCAAAATAAAAATATTTTACAATAATAATAATTTGTTCAGTTATATAGTATTAAGTATTTCTATCTAATACTAATAATTTATTCAGTTATATAGTTTAAAGTAACTATTTAATAATCATTTGTTTGCAGTTATATGGGTTAAAGCCTTTCTATCTAACTCCAATAATTTGCTAACAATTATATAATTCTAAATAACCAATAATAATTCTTAGTAAACAATCATAAATTCAACTATCCCGAATCACAAACACCTGAGCCTAAATTTAACCTCTGCCATTTGAGAGTGACCTCTGCACTACTAGATGCAGTTTAGTATCATACCCAGAATACTCCATAGAAAGAAATTAGGGGTTTTTACCCCACAGCAGATATGCAGTCGGTATATTCTAAGTCCCACTGGCAAGGCTAATAAGATGAATTATACACATTTTAGGGATAAAACCAACAAGGAATAATAGTGTCTCAAAATTTCAGATAAAAAAATCATTAATAAAAAATTTATTTACATTGTTCTATTATGATTCAATCATTAGGAAAAACAATGTAAAAGTTCCACAATGGCATGAAACATCTTCACAAACCCGCTTTACCAGCATTAAGTGTATGAGAAGTAATTTATAATTAAATATTAATAACCTCAATTTTTCTTTATAAAGTTGTAAACTCACACAACAAATATGATATGGCTCCCAAGGTTTGGCTTTTATATCCATTTTTATTATTCTGCCCATTTCTTTCTAATTTAACACTTGATATTCTCAGCTATTTTCAATTGATCCAAACAAACAAATAGAAAAGAGCCATGTTAAAAAAAGAAAATCCTGTTATAAATTTCCCAGTTAGAGGTATCTTGTGAAATATATTAAGCAAAAAAGCCAGTGTGACATCTTACAGTTGGGCCATCAAAAATGACTGAAATAACTTTTCACATAGTTTGTCTTTTTAAATTCTTCAAATTAAAGAATCAAAAGAGGAGCAATTCTCTGCATTATGGTGGATGAAATTTCTAGTTTAATAAAATCCAAGATTTAAGGTCAACCAAAAGCAATAATTATAAGATAAATAATTACCATCATTTATAAAGTACTATTATTAAAGACACTTGATTTTATTCAGTTGCTCACTGGTAAAAATTCAATGTTAATATGCTCAGATTCACAGATAAAGCTTTATTTATGTAAAGTGTTTATTCTCTCTCATATCATCCAATCCAACTATTATCATTCTAATTTATGATCATGTGTAAGAAAAACTTGGAGATTTCAGAGGTACAAATCTAGAGATAATGAACACTACAAAGCACTACAGTACTGAATTATAATAAAGTGCTGTGGTATTTGAAAAGCTTTTATACTCAATTTTATATAGGTATATCTGCAGTATGAGCCCTGCTAAATAATACATTAATAAAGAGATTTAGAAAGGTTTTCCAGATGTTTTAAATAATTTATGTCTTGAAAGATCCACACTCTTGGGAAAAGTCATAAGACAGGGTTATCAGAACAGTATCTAAGCTACTGATGCACAAATCATTCGTAGGCACAAAACAATCTGTATTATCCCCAGTTCCCTTCTGCTGCATCAATTAAAAGTGGATTGCAACTATCAAAAGACTTCTGTACAAACATTGCAAGAGAGAAAAATAGAAAGCAAAATCTCTATACTGCATTCCTCAAATAATTCACATTTTATAACATCTTTTAGAAAGATACTAGAACTATTTTTAAAAGCTGAAATTATATGAACAATTACTAGAGATTTCCTACGTTGAACAATTACTGATTTTATAATCATTATTTTAAGGTAAGATGATATAAGATGCATACTATGTCTTGTTAATTTCTGAAGAGTCAATTGGTACAAGAAAGACACTAAGTTAAACTCATAAATAAAGTGCTAAGTTATGGAAACAAAGCATTGAAGTAAAAACTGTAAGGTTTTATCTCAATTAGATAAACTTATTACTACAAAATAATCTGAGAAAGAAAATGGAGTTCAATTTATTCCAAGGAGCCTTTTCTCTCAATTTGTCACATGTTTATGTCTGAGATAAGAATGCATTAATTTGTTATCTATAACAGATTTCATGAATACAAAACTCAGGTGAGTCTAGAGTTTTAAAGGAATTCATAAAATTATAAAAAATTAGGTAAGTCAAAAGTAATAATTATTGGATAAATATTACAGATTATACAATTTAGACACTAAACTTTACAAAATTAACAATCACAGTAATAATAACTAATTTCTTTTATTTCCCCCAAGCAGCTAAATACGGGCACAGAAAGTATCATTTAAACTTTCAAAATAAATTCAGTGAATTGCTTCAACTTATTTTTTGACTTTCATAAATAAATTTATGTAAAAGTTTCTAATAACTTTAGTAAATTCAACAATTGTGAGATACAAAATACTCATTTTCTTGATATAGTCACAATTTCACAATAAAAGCACAGAAAAATAAGTATGGACAGGAGAAACTTAAAAGTACTGTAATAAGGTTGCATTAAAATTTAACTGGTTCATTGGCCAAGTGGGTGGAGTGTTCACCAATGGCCAGAGACACCTGGGTTCAATCCCAGGTCATGTCATACCAAAGACTTTAAAAATGGTACTTGATACCTCCTTGCTTAATATTCAGCAATATAAGGTATATATCAAGGGTAAAATGGAGCAATCCAGGGAAAGGAGTAGTGTCCTCTCCTACACCTTGGTGTAGTAGCTATCGAAAAGAAAGTCTTCTGGTCGCCCTTGACTATAGTCACCAACTTTACTTATTTACTGTAAAATTTCAGCAAATTAAATAGAAAAACATATCTAATGTTGCTTACTACCTGTTCCCTCCTTTCTTCAAGTGAGAAGATGTAGGGATCCAAATGCTCTGCATCAAAATTAAGGTTAAGGAAAAAAAAAAAAAAAAAAAAATTTTTTTTTTTTAAAAAACACAACAATACTTAATGGCTAGTAAAAATAGGAGTGAATATTTACAGCTCTACCTTAAATCTTTAAATCTTGCAAATAGAAGATTAACTGCATAAGATTGCTGAGACAACTCCAAAATCTAAGCTGATAAATTATAACAGCCTTATCAAAATGAAAAACAGTATAAAAAGCCATAACATCCAAAGATTAATTATGTTCATGCCAATGTTGGGTATTTAGCAAATACAATAATAATAAACTAAAAATTTTCCAAAACATTTATCATCCCATTGCTAAGTTTAAATTTGAGCCATATAAAAAGATTATCTTTACCAAACGAGCAATAATACACATTCTTCAAATGAGTAGAAAATAGCCAAATACAAAGCATTAATTCAATTTATATTTTTGGGTTATCACTCTTAAATATGAACAGTACATGTATGCTTCTGGTATATAAAAATCCAATCATCTTGTAATCACATCTGAATGTTGCATAGTCCTATGTATGATACTACAAAATAAGTGACTACCATTTTTTTTTTAAACTTTGGTTGTCAGCATTCATATCAAAGCAATTTATATTTTTAACAATAAACAAGGAAAGTAATTATTATTTACAAATTTTGCACTTTATTTTCAGTCAATCAAATTATATACAGGTTACATATATTTGAATTTCATACAGGTTTATGTTTGCTATTTACTAATAACTATTTAGTTCCTATTGAATCAAAAACACAGAATTGTCCATGTAAAACATTCCAGAAAGGATGAAAATTAGTTGTGAATAAAATTACACTAATCAGAGAATAGACAATACAAACCACATCTTCTTTTATAAGTTGCTCCACTTTCAAGTTCCAAACTGGAATCCTTAAATTTACTTAATTGATCTTTTAGCAAAAAGATTCTATTTACATTAAATTTGTGTAGGTAGGCAAGGAAAATACACACACAATGTATAAAGTATTATAGGTGTGTTTATGTCTGATTTATTCTTAATGTTGTCAATTCTTTCAATTTACCCCACTCCTTATCTCTCCATTTACAATTAGAAATATTTAAATGCAAATCCAGTCGATTTATTTTCATTCTCACAGAAGTTTTCAAATAAAGCAAGAGTCTAACAGTAGCAAAACCAATTGATAAAATGTAGTGTGTATATGTACCGATATATAGTAATATCCTTTAGAAAGGCATAAATTTAACTCTTCTCTCCTCAACAGGGCAGGTTGGGATATCCAGCCTTAATGAGGCAACCAGTTTAGAAAAGACCTGCTAGTGAGGCAGAGTAAAGGCCATTAATCCCTATATTGTATAAACCTTGGAGAAGTCCCGAGTCCTGCAATGGACTGTGATAAAAGCTTATATGAGGACTATGAAATATATAACAATCACTTTTAAGGTAGTAGTAACTTCAAACTCAAATGTTGTGTAAGAGTTACTGAAAACAATCTTAATTTCTTTGTCAGTGATATTTTAGTTCATTTCTTTTTCTATATAGAAAAATTAGCTTTGTTATCTAGTAATCTTTAAGTATTGAAAATGTTCCAGACAAAAATATGAGCATCTTTAATAAGAAAAGCTGCTCACTTGGTATTAAGTACTATCATATATCTCTAAAATAAACCTGTAAAGATATTTCAGATGAGAGCAGGTTACATCAAACTTCTGGCAAAGCTCATCATAAATGGAAAAGATCTAACAGGTACAGGTTTAAGACAAGAAGCAAATCATTTTTGAACCCTTGGGCAGATAATTTAAATTATTACAATGTATTTGCTTAATGTTTTATAAAATTTGTGAGCCATGAACAAGTTTCATTTTTTTTTTTTTAAATCTACTCTGGTATTTTTACATAATGTTAGAAATGACCTTAGATAAATGAATGTACAGTCATGATTATTACTAAAAATGAGAATAAACATATGTCCACTATTATGAATACTTTATCAGCATTAAAGAACCAGTTGTAACAAAGATATATAGCTGTAAAATCTAATATTCCAATAAGCATAAATATAGGTTGTTTTGCTGCTCTTCTCACATATATATATATATATCATTGGTTTTGTGTGCCAGTGCTCACATGTAAAATTGTGTGGGCAAAGTAACAGCCATTCATCTTTGATTTATTTTTTGTGAAAAACACACTCATCATTCATGTTTAGCATATGTTAGCCATTTGCACAGGCTCCACATACCCTTACTATCATTTTTATGCAGACATAAAAAAAGGGAGATAATTAACACATTACAAGCAGTATGCCTTTTATATCTTAACCAACAATGAGGTTCTTGCTTAATTGAGATGTCTAATTTACATATGAAGCTTTAAAAAATAAACTATGACAAAAAATTGTTCTTGTAATTCATTTCCAATCTGTTGATTAATCATATTTATGAATAAATGATTGATAGCTTCAATAACTGAAATGCTTAACTATTCAAACAAAGCCATTTTTGCCCTGAAACTGGTAACCTTACCTTTTTATACTACAGGTTAAAGAATATAAAAGAGGAGAAAGCAATGTTGAGATTTTTTAAAAATGTCTAATTTGCAAAAAAAAAAAAAAAAAAAAAAAAAAAAAAAAAATCGAAATATCTAAAACTTAATTTGAATTTTTATAGTATCTGTAACCATAAAACATAACATAACCCAACTAAACCAATTGGTTTTACTTAATAGCTTTTAGAATCTGAGCTTATTGAGAGAGAGAGAGAGAGAGGAAAACAACAACAAAAAAAAAAAAACATTGCTAGAAATGAATGAGATGGTTTTTTTTTATGCATAAAAACCCCATTGTGTCAGAGTTATTGTTACCTCTCCAGTCTTTTGTCTCAGATGTCACAAACTTGCAAGATTTGAGATTTTATATATATCTTGTTTTCACCTAAGCTGAATTTAATTTAAATTTGTCCTAAAATCATTTTATTCTAAAAATTTATTAACATGTAAAAAAAAAAAAATCAGGTATTTGTATTGGTTTGCATTATCAATGATGATAAATTCCAATTACTGATTTGTTTGCCTTTAAGAAATTATGTTAAAGTCAAACAGAATTAACTGAAGTAAAAATAAAGTTAGTGACCGTAGTCAAGGATGAGTTGAAGGCTTCCATTTCATTAGATACTATACTGAGGTGTAGGGGAGGGTGTTACGCCTTTCCCAGGATTGCTCCACTTTACAAGATTCGCACAATATAATGCTGAGTATTAAGCAAGGTGGCATTAAGTACCATTTTTTGAGTCTTTGGTATGATTCAACCTGGGATTGAACCTTGGTTTCCCAGGCCATTGGTGAACACTCTGCTCATTAGACCAATGGGTGGGTTAACTGAAGCAAAGTATAAACAATTAGAATAAAGAGCAGAGATGGGTGGGCTAATTACTAGTTGCTTCCTTTTGCAGATGAGCTATGTAGATATCATTCACAAATGGAACACTTAACTAATAGCTCATCACAGATTGAAATTCTGCTTATAACAAATGTGAATGATAGTGAAGAGGTGTTAATATCAAAAGTGGTCAAACATTGATAAAGTGATGAAAAAAATAAAATAAAAAAAATATTGCAGTTAGGAAAAGATCAGAATCTTTTTCTAGTCAATTGCTGCCTGCTAATTTAAACCATCACTTATTTGAACATCTCAGAAAAATTACACATTAGCATAATTAATAAAAGCTTCTTAAATAATTCATTGAAGTTATTGGTTTTTAAAAAATATTAAGCAGTATGCTTAAACAAAAAAAAACCAAAAAAAAAAAAAAAAAAACAGGATAAAAATTTTTTTTATGGAAAACATTTTCCCTATATTTACTCATGGGTAAAGCTTGGGGAGTAAACCCTGAGGACGAATTCAGAACTGATGCATCTAAAGTGTCTTCATTTTCATTTTTGGCAATTCTCACAAGATTGGTACCAAGCTTTTTAAATGTTCAGAACTTTTTTTTATGGAAAACATGTGTAGTATGGATAGAGAAGACATGATGTATGGATAGGTACTTTTAATTTTTTTTTTTTAATTATTTTATTTTATTTAAATGACTTCTGATGCAAGAGTTTTCAAGCACAGATTTTGCAAGATTAGTGGAAGCCAGAGATGAAGTCGCTGCTGATTGTTATATATATATATATATCCATCCCAAATAAATTGATATAAGATAAGTTTTGATCAATAATTTTGTCAGTTTGTGAATATACAATTATATAAAAGTGAAAAATGACTTGACGAAAAACAAAACAAAAAAAAACAAAAAACACACATCTTTCTACATTTCACGTTAATTAATCTATTTCAAATTGATTTAGCAAAATTCTTATTTAGTGGATAATAATTCATATTAATAATCATACTTTATCAGTTAAAAATAGACATTTTGCTACTGTAAATAAAAATGAGTTTGACAGTAAAAACTACTTGTAAGATAAAATTTGTATATCACTGATTAATAAGCATTTAATGTAGTCAATGATTAACATACATATGACCACCAATTGCTGTGTCTCCTTGAAAAGGTATCATACAATAGAAAATTTAATGATTTACTGAGATTAGCCTCAAGCAGTGTTAAGCTTATTCAAGTCTGTCTTGGAAGTAGGAAATAATTCTGGTCATCCAGAGAAAAAAGGAAACAGATGGATATGAGAATTGAGAATAAATAGAATGTGATTAAAAAGACTGAAACAACTTTATCTCATATGATCTTGAAATATTGGCTCAAACTTAGAAATTGCATTAATTCTTACAAATGGATAAATATTCAAAGCTAAGTATTTATATCAGACTTTATATTTTTTTAGAACATTCATGAATGAATATATTGATTTTATGGCTTGCATAAGATTTTCCTAGAATATTTTTGAATGAATAAATGAAAATGAAATAATTTCTGCAAGTTTCTAAGAGATGACAAAATACAAATATAAAAGGTAGCCATAGAAATAACAATATAATTAGCTGTGTATCAAACTAAAAACTAAAAAGTGAGTACTGATAGACAAAGGAAAGTGTTTCATTTTGAAGGATATGGCCTGAGGACAAGTATCTACACTTATAATACCAGATTTGCACATCTACCCAAGAATGAAATAGAATTGCTCATAATCATTTTGTCCAGTTGATCTTTATTTCAGGTTCAGGCAAGCAATCTGATAGACAAGACATTAAGTGAAAATGTCATTGCAAGTGAAACCAACTGACCCAAATAATTCTAGAGGCCCTGATACAAAACATGGCAGAGTGGCAACAGGACAAGTTTTCTTGGAAACCAGCTGTGTGGTAATATTGTAAATGAGATAAAACAGATGTCAGTGGAGGTTTAAGTGTTCTTGCTGCTAAATGAATCTTTTATGCAGCACTATTATTAGATAAAAATGAAATCTAATGACCATCTAAAGTATCTGCTGCATTCTGATAATGAATTAATACGTAATATTAAAGAGATATGTAAGAATCTGACAATAAGAATTATTTAGCTCATGCTTGGTTTTACACTTTTTTTTTACTCCCCCCCTCTATATATATATATCTACACAATTTTATCTCTTCACTAAATACTGCTATATTATAACTGCTTTCCAGACAAGTACTGCTGATAATATAAAGTATTTGATTTTTGCCATGGAATAAATTTGCTACAATGAGTATGAGCTAATTTGACAAAAGTCTCAATAGTACAGGTGTGTGTGAGTGTGATTCAGGATTCAAAATGAGTACTAATTCAAGAGTTTGCTTAAAGGAAATCAATCTGTGAATTGCCCTTTCCCTCCAAAAAACCGTCATAAGCTTTCTTCTGCTGGCCAGGTAAGCATAATTTACAGTGTCAGGGTGGAAAAAAAAAAGTTTAAAATATGTTTGTATTTTGTAACAATTTTTTTTTTTGTTATATCAGAATTGAGTAACTGTTCAAGCTTTAACAAGCAATCTCATTCATAAAATTCATTTTTGCATGTCTAACAATCAAAAAGTACCAGGGAATTGTTTATAAGTTTAAGGGATGTATAAAGGTGTTTTGATATTATTCAGAGCTAAATACTTAAAAATGTAGGAATTAATAGAAAGTTACCAAATAAACAGTTATATTAGATACTAATTTTAATCTTTGTGCCATAAAAAGCAAAATTTCATAATGCAACCTTCAAGACAAAGAAATAGTAATATATTATTACATCTTAACAGTTATGTTAAAATTGTATCTAAAACTAACTCTATAAAATCAATTTAAACTCAAACTTGTAAATAATTTTTAATTTATTAAAATTGAAGTCTTGCATTACTATTATGAACTGAAAGCAGTAAGTTTGAAAGTTATAACATTTAAATTTTCTGTTTACAGAGAGAAGTTCCTAGAGGAGTTCTATTGGCAAAATATAAGTATTTATTTGCGGAGGAGATTCTTTTTCTTTTAAATTGTAAAGATCATGGATGTCCATATCCACAGAAGATCAGAGGCAAAGTAATTTGATCACAAGAGTACAATTAGACTAAATATGTTGAAAAGAATTTGATGTGCAAAACATTACCAGTGTACATGGAAAATCAAAGCAATTAAACTTAGATTTCCATGAATGTGAGTGACAATGTAATAGCTTAATTATACTGTATATTCATATTAGAAGTAAGTTAGATAGGGATGAGGAATTTGAATTTAAAATTTGGCTATTTTCAAAGGATTTGTAGATGAATTGATCAAATCTCTGACAGTACATATTTTTCTTTAATATTAGGATAAGAAACCATTATTAGCTTTAGGTATGTTGAAGTCGTTCTATTACAAATTTATCTTTCCTTTTACTAATATGTAGTCTTGTAAATACCATATGAAGTATGAAACACTACCAACTATACTAGCCTCAAAATTAATTTTTTCAGTTTTATCTTTAATATTTCTGTACTGATCAAGCAAAGCTGTACATTTTGTAATCTCAAGATGACTAAATTGCTTGAGCAGTGGTAGATTACAAGTAAAATTTAGCTAAAAATCAAAGTAAACTTATTAAAAATATCAATAAAATAGAAAAGTTAATGTCCACTTGCTTGTTTTTTCATTTATAACAATTCTGAATCAATTCTGCAGACTGCTTGATACCAGATATGACAGTAAGGTTTCCACTCCTTAAGTTCTTGTGTGATTATATATATATATATATATATATATATAAAATAATAAAAAACCTCCAGAAAAATTGAAAATAAGGTAATCCAAAGAGAAGAATTTAAAGTAAAAGAGAATCAACGCTATGTTTCGGTTCTATAGTGTTGACTTTCTTTTACATGAAATTCTTCTCTTCAGGTTACCTTGTTTTTCAATTTCTCTCTCTCTCTACACACACACACACACACACACACACACACACACACACACACACACACACACACACACACAAAATGAACTTTTAAAAACATAAACATGCCACTCATTTATAAAATTCATTAGGTTACATAGTTTCCAACACTACTTCATATGTAGATATTTCAAAAAATATGTATATATGACAAGGTACACAGTAAAACCAGTATTTTTGTTTTAGTTCTGAGTTTTTTTCAATGATCATTTGGTCTTTTGAATTTAGGAATAAGACATTCTGAAATATAACCAAGAGAGATTAAAAGAGCAAAGCACTTTTCTTTTACATTTTGATACCCAACCCCCATCTTCAACTTTAATATTCACATTTAAGATTAATTCAAACAGAAGATCTGAATGTCATTCTAAAACCAACGGAAATGCTTACATTTTAAAAAACTTTAAATCATTGAGAATTATTCAGATGCTTACAAACAGAATAAATAAACTTCATTTAATATCTGAATTCATTTTTTTAGATAATGATTTTATCTTTTACTATTAAATAAGAAATTCAGACAAAGATAAAATTAACTTTCAGTTTCTAATTCATCATCTCTAGACACTAAATCATAGGTATTGATTTTTTTTTTAACAAGAAAAGAAAAATGTTTTTAATTTTTCTGGCTTATTTCATTGAAGTTAAAATAAACAAGAATGTTAGATATTCAAAAATTATAAAGCAAAAATAAAAAAAAATCCCAGATCATATTTTGATACTGATATATAAGCTGTTATATGCAAGAAAAATGAGTGCTAGATTTGATTTTAATATCAGTAATGACCAGAGTTCAATGCAGATTTAAGTTGGAGTGAACACGGTAAAATATTAAAACTCATCTCAACTAAAATGACATCTTGGCACAAATGCTTCAAACATGTAGTCATTATACTATAGTGTTTAAAAAATAAATCCTTGATTCAAAAAACTTATGTAAAGAAATTTAGAAAAATTAATGAGTTTGGCAGATATTTGACAGAAAATATTAACTATCAATTGAAAAACTATTTCATTATCAAGTTTAAATTTCTATGAACATGAAATAAATGGTTCATATTTTTAAAACATGAGACAAAATATAAAAAGTGATACAGCAAGCAATGAAGAATAGGGATACATTGTTTTCATATTTATTGGCATTATGACTAATAGCATTTGAGAATGCTCTAGAAGTATGTTTGACAACAGAATATAGATCAATTGGAAAACAAAACAAAAAAAACCAACAAAAAATAGATTAGCTGTAATTTAGATGTTTACTTAATGTCTGAGTGAATAAATTTTTTTTTTTTTAAACATAGCTCAGCAATAGGAAGTAAAAAAGAAAAATAACCATTGAGGCTACGTTAACATTGCAGCCACTACTGGCCCCAGACAACTGAAGCAGCAATGTACATTATTATAGCTTTACTTCCTCCACATCTGCCACCAACACTCTTAGCATAATAGAGCTGCTGCAGCAGCAGCAAGTTACATGAATGAGAAAGAATCAATAACACAATTGAATATTTGATGAGCAGGATGAGGTAGGTAAAGATATATAAGAAATTTGGTTAAAAAATGTGATCAATAGGGCATTTCAATAAAAAGCTAAAAAGATTCATAGAATAGAGAAAGAGACAAAATTGGATAGAGAAAGAGGAAAAATAAATCCTCAACCAGGGAAAATGAGAAAGAGAGAGAGGAAAACATGAATAGTTAAAAGAAGTTGCAGAAACATTACCCAATTAATAATTTATTGATTTTTGAAGAAAATGTTGAAGATGCCAATCTCACTAACACCATGTTCAGTTGTTGCTGTAGAATGTGGCATAAAAGACAAACAGAGAAAATTAAGTTTTTTTTTTTTTTTTTAAATCACTGAAGAATATAATGGCAATAATATTTTAATTGAACTGACCAGTAAGCAACCAAATGTGTCAATGTGAATTTTGTAGTGTTTAAAGGAAATATTTGAGATAGAAAGCATTACTATGACTACAAGATAACGTATTGCAGTAGACCTAGCTGTAGCGGTAGGCAGAGTCATCAAAGTTAGAAAGGATGGGGAGAAAGAGGAAATCAGTACTGAGCTGGGAATATTGTACACAAATATCCATAATAAAAAAAAGCCATGTGTTTCTGGAAACAGGTGTCTGAAGACAGAAACTAAAATATTACTAATAGAAATATTAGGAATATATCAGACAATAGGCTTAATGTTGGTTTCTGTCCATATTGGCATCTTCACACACACACACACACACACACACACACACACAAAATTCATTGAAATTCTTAGTTATATTGTCAAAGTACACAGCAGAAACTATAATTCAACATTTTGAGTAATATCAAAATTACAAGAATGAAGTCATTGGTGTTTTATAGAATGAATACTGATGAGTAGTAATATACATTTTTTTTTTTGCCAATTAAGTGAAAATAAAAATCCAACAATTTTAGAGGACAGCATATGTAGTTCATTGAGTTTATCAAGTCATTTTTTTTAAATAACATATGTACTATTTTGTTCCACTACCTTGTGCAATTTTTCAGGAAATATAAAAAAAAATGTCTGAACCAAGAACTACTTTCACTGCATTTTGCAGTTAAAAATTACTTATCTATAGACTAAAATAAATAGAAATCTAAGAGTAATATTTCTGAGACAAAACTTGATTTTTATCATTCAGCATTAAGTATTCCAGCAAGATACATAGCAATGATTATAGGCATTGGTCCCCTAAGTTTCTAAGAGAATCATGTTCAATCCCGACTACAGGTGAGTAACAATACAGGAATACTTAACATTTATACCTGGTTATGGTTTGTTGGGTTTTATGGCATATCAACCTTTGTAGGTTATTTAATGCCAAAATCCATTTTATGAAAATAGTTCTATTTCAAACAATTCAGTTTAGGATAAGTACACAGTTTAAATGTAAGATCAGTTTAATTATGAAAAACATTTCTATTTCAAGCTATTTAATTTAGTATAAGTACAGGTTTTGTTTACACAGTTAAATGTCAAACAGTTCTATATTAAACAAATCAGTTTAGTATAAGTACAGTTTCAATGTCAAAAAACAGTTCCATTTCAAATAATTCAGTTTAGCATAAGCACGCAGTTTAAATGTAAGTACGGTTTAATTGTCAAAAACATTTCTATTTCAAGCTATTCAGTTTAGTCAAATAATTCAGTTTAGCATAAGTATGCCATCCTATTTAACCCATAGATAGGGCCCTATCAGGTGCAACCATGCCGGGCCAGAGTGGACTTGGGAGCAATAGAAATAAAGGGGTACTCCGCATTCCCCAAAGCTCTAGCATTACTGGAACCTTGCCATCAGATTGTTTAGTGTCATATCCAGGATACCGAGAGAGAGAGAGAGAGAGAGAGAGAGAGTCCCTCATCCCTTTGCAGAGAAGCAGTCTGTGTATTCTACAGCCCCAGCTGACTGGGCAATACCTGGTTATGGTTAACGGAATCAGAGCAAGTGACTCCTGTGGACAAAGGACATGATTCAAAGTTCTGTGTAGACTCCCAAGTTTGACAAGAAATACCTAAAGAAGGTTAGAGGACATATCAGCTGAAACGTTGTGAATATAACATTAAAGATGAAGACAATAGAAAACCTTGAATGATAATATTTGGTAAATATAATGCATTAAG
Organism: Sepioteuthis lessoniana; assembly: GCA_963585895.1. Classification (NCBI taxonomy): domain Eukaryota; kingdom Metazoa; phylum Mollusca; class Cephalopoda; order Myopsida; family Loliginidae; genus Sepioteuthis; species Sepioteuthis lessoniana. Next base: position 76,164,449 of record OY757918.1, read on the forward strand.
TTAAAGCTTTCCAGTCAAACTGTAACATTTTGTTTAGTCATCAAAGAAACATGTAGACTACTGTTATCTTAACTAATTACAGACAAATGCTTTTAATCATCTATTATCATTAATTGATTTAATTAGGAGCAGGTACTTGTTCAAACTAATCATTTCATTATCCAAAAGGAGTTTCTAGTAGTGAACTCTTTTCAAAACCATTATATATCAAGAAATATGAAAACCAGCATTCAGATACAATTAGTGATTCATTTTACTTGCCTAAGGCCTATTGTACTCAGAGTTAAATATTCATTTTTCATCACCCATCATTAGTGAAATCAAACAGTATGTTGCTCAAGTTTAAAACCAAAACTTTTGTTGCTCTATGTCCATAATTTAATCTGAACAGTATTTATAGAGAATCCAATATAATTCTATAAACAGCTGTAATAAACACGAACATTTAATAGTTTTGGAAGTGATTTCTATTTGAGTCAAGTCTGACCAGACATTATACAAAACTAAGGTGCAAACATTTTTGTTTGTATTTTCATAAGGCTAAATTCTATCATAAAAAAAAAAAAAAAAAAGTACATTTAAAGGTTACTCAGTATCAAATAAATATGAAAAGAAATCAAATAGGAAATAGCTAACAGCATGGAAAATAGAATGAATCTATCCCTTTCTCCCATCCATGGGTGAAACAGTGTAGGCTGGGTTCTCTAACGTTGATTGGCAACCAGTCGAGAAAGACAACAGAATTCAAAACCAGGAGTAGAGCCCTTTGAGGCACTTGGATGTCAACTTCCTTTATAGGGAGATTCTTTACATCACTTTCAGCAGTTCTTGTAAACAATTTGTATCAGCTCCCCTTGAAAATGAGCAGTAAACAGAGCTTTAGCAAGTCAGAAGATGTAGAGAATCTCCCTATAATGCCTTGAAATACAAGTGAAGAAAGAAAGTGGACTCATTTGTGCCTGTTTAATCTTATATTAAAGGTATTACATTATAACAAAGATCTAACTCAAATGATTTATTCCTTTTTGCCTTGTTTGACTTCCACTTAGCCCAACTAAAAGGACATATCTAAATGTTTGAGATGAAAAATTATTAAACAAAATCTAATCAATTTTCATTAGCAGAAATATAAGGTTGACAGACAATAGCTAAAAAACTGTCATGGTCTGCTTACTTAATATCAGTAGCAGAAAGGATTCAAAGGATCCATACAACAAGCCAGTATTTAAAAGCAGTTGCACACTCCAAAGATATTTTACTAGAGCTAAGCTTCCATTGAAATAGAATATGACCAAGAACTGTTTGTACCATTCCATTCACTTAGAGCAAAGAATGCTAAATTGAGACAAGCTGTCCTCTGAGGGCAAGGATTGAAACATTGAAAAAGTGTGTGTGTGTGTTATGAACTCTGCTAGGCCTGATCATGTGTAGAGGAAAAAAAAAAAAAAAGAAAAAAAAGTCATCAAACCATGGAAGAAAGAATAGCTAATACAGAACTTTGAAAAATAAAACTAAAGAATCAGTGAACATTCTATCATCTAATTTTCCAGATGGGACATAGAAATAAACATCCTATGAAAGACTTTAACAGGAAAAAATATCACTATCTGATTATTCTACAAAACAATAACCTAGTGGATAATCTGGAAGCTGAGAGTTAAAGCTTTGGTTCAGTCAGTTGTATATTCTGGTTTAGTGAGAAAAACAGAAAACTCACAACATAAAAATAATAGGAATGAAATATCCTTTAATGCAATGAAAACAATCTACCTCTAATTTTCAATAATAAAAAATATTCTACAAAATCATTACAACTATGCTTAAGTAGTCTTGAAGTACATTTTTTTTAAAAAGTACATTTAAAATTTAACAATCATAAGCATCATAAAATTTTTTCAGAGCAATCTTGGATGTTTTAAGTACAATTGTTTTCCAGTACATAGAACTACTTTCTAACTCTTCAACATTAATGACCAAGTAGAATTATAAGCAAATACATAGACTTAACATTAAGCAGAGAGCTAAATGAAAACTTCATTTGGTTGGTGTAAGACACTTTATGTAGTGTTAGGAAACAGACACTTAAACATTACATTCAAGAGGAAAGCAGCAGGAAGAAAGGCAGAGGCACTGAGCACAGGAAACAGGATATGTTTGTAGACTAAGCAGAGAGGAGGACAACAAATTTCTAACCAATAGAACCTGATTACAATAATTATATATGATGTGGGCATGAACAAATTCAGTGATCACACACAAAAATCAATGCAAATAGAAATTAAAAAAAAATTAAAAAAAAAATTTTTTTTTAGAATTATCACCATTCAAGATTGAAAGCACACAAAGAGAGGAAAATAGTAAGGTAATGGAAGCCGAGCTGAAATGCTTAAATTTTAAAAAATTCTGTCATGAATAAAATGTTCAAACCCATTTTGCAACAGAATGAATTTTGTAGGGTCAGTGTTTGCGTTGAAAGTCTTTTTTTTTTTTTTTAATCCAAATTTTTGATAAAATTGGGATAACTGAATCCTTCACTCCCTTCCTCAATAGAAGCATCAATATCATTATGGACCACTGTTAAAGAGTTCATGAGTTATCTTGTTTACAATAATTTTGAAAAAAAAAAAAAAAAAAAAAAAAAGAAAAAAAAAAGACAATTTTGATATCCAAATTGCATTCAAGTTAACAAAGAACCCCAATCATACCTATACATATTTAAATCAACCAAATAAGGCATTGACCATTCAGTAGACATTAACATACACTCAGACATTTAGTGAACAACAAATTAAGGTAGGAATTCACAGAGAGAATTTGCAATGAAATTTATAGATTAAGATTCATTGCAAATGTAATGTTTGCTGTATTGGTCGCACTACTGAAAGACTGGATAATAGAATAAAGCAAGATGTGCCCCTTGCTATCCAATTAAATGGCTTAACTCAACTGAATTGTACAATAAGAAACTGCCTCCTATTACTTGACAACTATCGGATAATATGCTGTGCTAATGGTTATAACCCTAACGTGTTTACTATTCTTGAAGTCTCTAATAGTGAATTACAATTGTCAGTACAAGAGGCGCTTTACATCACAAAATATCAACCTATTCTCTGCAAGCAAAAGGAATTTTACAATCTTTTTTTTTGAACCCTACCGATTATACTACAACCGAGCTGGACTGAGTCAAAGAAACAAAAGACAAAAGAAAACTGTATCAACATAACCGGGTAGACCCCCCCCCGATTTTTTTTTTTTTTTGCGGGGGTGTTTTACCACTGTTGTCAACTACCTTTACTCATTGCTTGTTGCTTTAGTGTTTCTTTGAAGAGATGTGACTTGTTGGGGAAAAAAAAAAAAAAAAAAAAAAAAAAAAAAAACTCAATACAGGCTCAACTTAAAAACTGTCCTAAAATATTTTCATTTTAATAAATATGGGTGAAAAGCAGACACCACAGGAAAATAGTATCTGGACAGTCTACTTCTGAGATTTCCAAAATGTGAATACCAATTTAATATGCATGCAATGTCAGAGCTATTCATTTTAAGAGATGGAGGATGATCTGCTCTATAAAAGATTATATAACTTGAAGTAATTTAATTGTTGACTTGTTAACTAATCTTAATGAAAAGTAGACATTAAGGTCTCTTGTGGACCAAAAAGAATAAAAAAAACTTTATAACTTATTGACTTAACAAAAGAATGTAGGGATCTAATCTGAATTTAAAAATAAAGAATTAAGGCCAAATTAAAACAAATATGTTCTGATTTAATTGACAAGAACCAAATTCATAAGTAGTCGGACCCATGGAATTTCCACAAGTATTGACAAGTTATCATTGTATGTATTTCTCCAATAGGGCTATTATATACACATTTAATATAAATTTATGCATGAAATCAATGAGCAAAATGAATAAGGCTAAAAACAAAGTGTAAGGAGATCCTGAAAACATGAAATTACAGTCACTTCCATAGTTGCAACTGACTAACTTGTCTGGTGTTTTGTTGACAAAATGGTAATGGTTGTATATACAAACAAGCAGCAAATAGTATAATTTTTTTTAAAATTAAAAATACTTTTGATAACATTTAATAAGAAAAAGTAGTAAAGCGAAGATTACAAATCTTTACTTAAAGGTATTATTTAACTTTTGAGATAATAGAAGCTGAAATATTAGAAGTCAGATATTTTCTTAGGTATTATATGCAATAGTTTGCTTACATTATACAATTTGCCTAAAAAAAACCTTTATAAATAAAGTTTTAAAATTTGATTTCAACCATAATTTTAATCTATATATGTGATATCTTCTATTAGGCATGTGCAAAATTTCCTAATGTACTTTTGAAAACTTTACAATACAAATTCAATCTTTTCCCTTTTCACTAGATACTTTTACATACACTTAAAAGAATTGAGAAAAGCCTGAAAAAATTGCTATGTTCAAGTAATTTCAACTGTTTGATTACCAACATTAACAATGAATTTTCAGTCGCTATTTAAATGTAATAATTATATTGAATATATAAATGTCATTAAATCAATACATTTCTTTAAATTAAAAGAGTTACTTAAAATTTCTCAAACCTTAACCGTTACACTAAGACGTCAACAGTATTAACTGAAAAATATTTTTTAAAGTTGAAATGACAAAATTTTGGGATCAATAAGTTGCTTAATTTGTCAGCCAAGTAAAGATTTAGTTTATGTTTTTTCTGATGTCAAGAATATTGACTTGTTCTGTACCAACATTTTTTATTTCATAGATTTTTTAAAACTGATAAACATTAGTGCTAATGAACAGTTTTATTAGAGACATAATTTCATGATTTTAATTTTAATATCAAGAGTTCTAATCACCCCACCTCTAATTTGATAAACAATGCCATCATTATTACTAATTTCCACAACTGAAATGTAAATTTATCCACATAACTGATTATTTTCTGTAGAATGAGTAACACCTTATCAAGATATTTTATAATTTACTAATAATGTATATAGTTAAATAAATAAATAAATAAATAAATCACTTGATATTTTTGTAACACTTATCTGGGAATATTTTCCTCCTTCAATCGGTTAAAGATTGAATTGAGAAAAGTGTGTGTGTGGGATTCTTTTATGATCAAGCTTGTAAACAGTATGCTTAAAATAACAGTGAAACCAGTTCAACAAGGTAACAACTTAATAACTAGTTTGGTCAGTTAGTAGACATGAACACATATTTAACAAATAACACTTTGTTCATTCTCATGCTTCTCTAAGCAACAAGGAATGAGAACACACACAATGATTATAGAATTAAGTTTGCTGATAGTCTTTTTGTTCTATCAAAAACAGTTCCTTACATTTTATAATTTTTTTAAAACTTGGATCAAAGTAAATCAAACTAAGAAGAAACAGAAATTCAGTTAGTCATAATACTGAGTACAGATGTTCTTTTATTTACAATGGGTCCATCAAAGTGGAGGAGGGATGAGTAAAGAGTTGAATGACTTTAGTATAACCTAATCTATGTATAAAAGCGGATATTACTATATTTGTTTGATCACCTGAATGTTTCATACTGAAAGAAATTGACCTATACAAAATTAATGACTAGGAATTGGTGTTGCTTGAAACCCCAGATGGGATAGCATGATAAATTAGATTCTAATTTTTATATTTTGCTTTTTAAAAACTTTAGTTAAAATGTTAAATATGCAATGTGAATGAGTTAAATGTTTTTTCTAATTGAAAAATTCAAAAGGAATGAAAAAAGAAATAATTTTAAGAATCACAATGTATTTTTTCTTTCAAATTGTTGTTCCAATCTTAAAAAAAAAAAATATCTAAATCCTAAAACTTTGAAACTTTAGTAAGAAAATGAAATAGAAACTTTACATTTTGCAGCATGTTCTATCTTCAACTTCTTCAGAAACCAGACTTTTCTAAATCATAAGAAAAACAAACAAAAAGCATTTCTATCGAGTTTATATATATTTAGTGCCAGCACCAAATCTATGCACTCTTGATTACTCAATATGTGGCAATGTTTGCCACCCATTTAAGACAATCTATCCCTACAAAAAGCAACTTTTTCTTAAATTAGTAAAATCAATCATGTTGAATAGTTTGAATCTCAGCATTTGGGAGGTCATGAAGCATTAGGATAATTGTCTTAATTGTCTTTGGGGAACATAGTAGATGTTGGGGAAAAAAGAAAAAAAGAAAAAGAAAATTGAAGAGGACATGTTTTTCTATAGACTGGCTGTAAGATACATAGGTAAAAAGTTGTTGATTTTGTGGTCATGCATTTTGGTGAGCGAAATAAAATTTTTTATCGGGTATAGGGTTAAAATAGTAGGATATTTGGGTTCTGCATTCCTTATTTGCCATACGCACCAAATTTCAGAAATACTGAATGCATGGAAGTATTTAGATTTTTTAAAAAACACAAAGATTCTGTGACACTGTGCAGCCTTAATTCAGAAGCAAAAGTAGGAATTTTTTTTACCCACCCCCTCCATTGGAATGGTAAGGCCTAGCACAAAATAACCCAAGAAGGGGAACATTCATGCCAAATTTTAACCAATTCAGTGTCAGTGGGTGTAATGCCCTGGTAAATTGATGTGGAATGACCCTAAAGACAAACTGAAAGCAAGGATAAAAGCATTTACCAATTGAAACGAGGAGACCATTGGAAGGGCTTACAGGAGATTCCTAAGTTGTCTAGTGGCCACTGCTGGAACCAATGAAGATTTCTTTGAATAAATTTACACTATACTATTTCAAGATATTTTCATGTAATCCTGGTAAATATACCTGATAAAGTGATTTGATTGATTGTTTTATGGCATATCAACCCTTGTGAATTATTTGATTTGTCACATTACATGTGTGTGTGTGTGTGTGTGTGTGTGAAAATGATTTATAAGTGAATAGTTTTTAGGTAACATTTTTAAACAAGCCAGAGCTCATTTTTTTACACATAGTTAAATAATTTTAAGTATTGTTATTTAACACCTAATTTTATTTGATATTAATCATTACTTGGGTCACAGTTAAATGGTTTTAAGTATTGCTATTTAACACTAACAATTCTCTTTAATATTAATAATATTCCCTAATAAGTTTGAACAGTTCTATTTGATCCATAGATGGGATTCTAACAGGTACAACCAATCAGGATCAGTGTGGACCTGAGAGTAATGGTAATGAAGGGGTACTCCACATTCTCCAAACTCAAAGGATAGAGCGTGACATGTAGATTAATGTCATACCCAGGACACTAAATAGTTTTAAGTATTGTTAACATATAATTCTATTCAATATTATTCACGCATTTGCACACAGTTAAATGGTTTCAAGTATTGTAAATGATTAAATAGTTAGTTCTATTTGACCCATAGATGGGACCCTCTAGATCTGAATGGAACTGAGAGTAATAGCAATGAAGAGGTACTCCTCATTCCCCAAAGGTCCAGGACTGGAGCCTCACCATCAGTGCTATATCCAAGACACTTGTTGGGGAGGCGGGCGTCCCACCCCTCTACAGAGATGTAGTCAGTGCTACAGCCACAGCTGACTGGGCTACTAATAAAATGAGATGTCAGTGTTATTTTAATTTTTGTATAATTTAGACAATTGCCCCATTGCACTGTATGAGTGTAAAAACAGTCTCAATAGAAAGTATAGACACTTTGCTATGGAACAATAGCTAGCAAGCTAGTTTCACAGACTATTCACTGTAGGGAATCTGATCCTCACCAGGTTTCTCAACTTGTTGCTTTGTGCTAAACTTGTATGGAAACAAATTTCTTGTGTTACACATTTGATTCTTATTGGATGCTCAATCAGTGAAGCTTTTTATCGGATTAAGGTAAGTCAAAAAAATTACTAATAGTCAATAAGCCTGCACTCATTATTGAATGCAATCAAACAATTTGTAAAATTCAATGACCCTGGCACTAAATCTTGAATCCACAAATATATATATATATATATATATAAAGGCCCAACTTTAACAGTGGAACTAAATTATTGCACATACAAATCATTTCATATTAAACAAACTAATTAAAGGAGCTGCAAAGACTAAAAATGGCCAAGTTGATTATTACATGATCACTAGTGATTAGCAAAAAAGTAATATACTCTGAACAAGTTGAATAAAATAGGTTTATTCCTGCTCAAATCCATTTCATACAAACTGAACAGAAATTTAAAGTTTTTCATAAAGCCATTTACACAAAAGGAAGACTATGCTAAAAAGCACATGATCAAATACTTTGGGGATTATTCAGTTATTTGATAAATATTACATTCTTCAGACATTCCAAAATATAATTCTTTAGTTATCAAATTTCATTAGAGGGATTTTTTAATTCATTTTGAGTCAGGCTATGCTCAATAAAAATCTACAAAACTAGAGTGTTCTAATTTTGTAACCCTGTACCAGACTAAGCTAAACTGATTAAAAATCTAATCTACTTAAAGCAGAAGAATTTCTTTGAAGTCATTAACTATTAAGCTAAACATTATACAGTCAACATGCTTAAAAACTGTTTGTAGTAAGTGTATTGAGCAAACTGATTGGTCCCATTTTGTTAACCATATTTGCTCACTTTTTATGTTTATAAAACATTTTGGCAGAAAGAAAGAATTACAGCAAGTACATTTTAAGACCTTATGCTATTACATAGTTAATAAACTAAATATAACTTCTATACACATTAAGAAACGAAAAAAAATTCATGACTCAATTTACTGCAATATTTTCTCCTATAGTGTTAATCTGGAACTGAACCTGCAATATCTTTCAGGTATGTTTGTTTAAATTATGAATAAAATAACCAAATCCTACGTTATGAACAGAGAATCTTGGCATATTTCTGGTAAACATAGTTTGCACATTATGCAAATGTGCTGTGCATTTTGAAAACTGAGTATTTCAACTGCTTTATGCATATAAAGCATTTGAGATTCAAAATAGATCATTTTTTTTTCTATTCTGTAAAAACAAAAAGATTGTGTTGATAAAAGAAAATCAATTTGCTAATTTTTCTCTTACAAATTCTCTTTCCCAGGATTTGTTATTTGACAATATCATTAAAATTAAACAGTTGAACTTTTTAACAAGTTTATAATTGCATACTACTTTGTGATATTTTATAATATTTTACACAGAAAACATTTCAGCAGACTGTACTTAGAAAAAAAATGTAGAGAGGATGCAACTGATTTTTTTTCAAGCTACATTTTCTTCAAAATGCTCCAAAATAAGTACTATGCCCCCCCCCCATCCAAGGTGTTAATCCCTCATATAAAACAAAACAGATAAGAAAGGTAAGTTATCCATTCAAATACTTATTCAGATTTCTGAAAACTGCTGATCATCAGAGTAGTCACTATTACAGGGAGTGGGAGATAGACAAAAAACAATAAGAAATACTAAAATGCAGAAGAGAGGAAATGGATTGAAAGATAGAGTAAAACTGACAGTGAGGAGACAAAAAATATTTATAACTAGCATGAATATATTTTTTGAAGCTTTAATGTTGGTTTTAAGTGAAACTGAAAAGTTTTTAAATAGGTTTAAAACAGTTTTAAAGTATCACAAATAAAAAGTATAAGTATATTAATGAAAATAAGGATTATACAAACACACGCACACACACACACAAAAAAAAACCCCAACAAAAACAAACCAAGTTTCTAATAAAAATAATATTGGTAATAAAAAAAAAACTTTACTAGGAGTGGTTTTAATGTTTTTACTAACATGCCAGTACATCCTATGCTATAAGGCATTTGTGAAAGACAAATTAATCTCATCCTGTTTAAGTTTCAATTCTTTCTGCTAAAATCAGTCACAGGGTACAACAAACTTTTAAGACACATTTTGATTTCAACTAACATTAAGTAGACAGCATTAACAACTGAATTGTTTATAAATAATTTTAAAAAGGTTCTTTAAGAAAAGTTTAAATTCTTATAAGAGAATAATTATAACAAAAATTGATGGGAGTGTTGCACAATAACAATTATTATAGTCATTGGATATTGTCAAATTTACAAGTCATAACTGAACTTACAGAATTTAATTTTGGGGTTTCAAAAACAGAACATTTTCTTTCAAATTAGTCACAATATAAAATCTGAAAACGAAAAAGTTTTGTTTAATTTAAGCATCATTGGAAACTGTACAGTAAACACCAATCCAAGTCATTTTAAATGAAGCATACACAATCCTATGAAGATTTTAAACTAATGTGTTTTCCTATATACTAAAGAAAAATATCGGAATTAAAAGAATGACTAGATTTGCATTCTTCATTGTAAACATTACTAAGAAAGAAAATACTTAAAATTAACCTGATAAAAATGTTTTATTTGTGACCACAAATCAATTCACAACATCAACTGGGTTCACCCAAGAAATAGTCCCAACAATGGCAAGTGCTACTTGAGGATGATTTTGTTAATAAAACATTAAATGAAAAACGGGCCTAAAATATCCAATTGAGAAGAAGCCTTATTTTATTTTTAGGATCTAAAGTGGACTTTCAAACCAGGTAGAGTGGCAGTCACGTTTTTATGAAACTTTGCTTCTGAACAGATGTGAAAACTAGAAGATATAGTTTATAGTCAGAGGCAATATAGTAAAAGAAATTCATTTTAAGTAGATAAAAGAGATATCATTGAGTATTAAAACCATATAATTCAATAATTAAAAATCAACTAATTGGTGGAACTTTGTGTAAATCTTCAGTTCACAGGTAAAAATCTGAATTTAATGCTCCTTCAAAAATGATAATTTTTGTAATTCCAAGTGTATCAAAAAAAAGTTTCTTAAAAAAAAAAAAAAAAAAAAAAAAAAAAAAAAAAAAGTTATGAAAAATTTCACATTTTTAACTTAGCTTTTTATTGTAAGATTGTACCAACCTATGTTACCATTTTAAGATGGTAAAAAAGAAAAATTAAGCAAAAGCATTGTTTGGTTTAGTTTTATGGCATATCAACCACTGTAGGTTATTTAATGCCAAATCCATTTATACATAGGATTTGTGAATACAAGTCAACAAAGTTAAATAGTTCCAAGTATTTCTATGTATCACTAACAATTCGATTGAACATGTCCTTTGTTTACACACAGTTAAATGGTTAAACAGTTCTATTTCAAGCAATTCAATTTAGCATAGGTCATTTTATGCACTCAGTTTAAATGTCAAATAGTTCTATTTGATTCATTGATAGGATGCTGTCAGGTGCCACCATTCTAGGTCAGAGAGGACCTGGGAGTGATGGCAATGATTCCCTTACTGCATTCCCTACCTCCAGCATTACTGGAGTCTCACCATCAGATTGTTATTGTCACAACAGGACATTCATTGCTTGGGGTCTTAACCCCCCCCACCACCACCACCACTGCAGAGACGTAATTGGTGTTTGTTTTTTTTTTTACAGCTCCAGCCGACTGGACAGGAAAGGCATTGTTTATCAATAACTAAAAAACTGAATAATTTTCACATTTCTTAGAATAAAATTTAATTTTTAATCAGTATAATTAAAAAAAAAAAAAAATTTTTTTTTTAAAAAGAAAGAGTATTTATAGAAGGAACTAATACAGTGTGTAAAAAATAAATTGGCACTAATTGAGTTTTAAAAATATGTGAGTACTAATGAACAAAAAAGATAAAACTTTTTGAAATTATCTATTATAGAAGCCATTACAATTTTAAAAAATTCAATATGAGACTGGCATCAATAACTAGCTGAATACACTTTCTGAAAGATTTGCATGCATTCACGTCACGCTTGCAATTAATTGACTGAAAGACTTGTTTAACTTCACAATTTAAAAAACCCAATGCTGGTGTGTGTGTGTGTGTGTGTGTGTGTGTGTGTGTGTGTGTGTGTGCATGCGTGTGCGTCATTATTAGACACTTTTTCAACTTTGCTACATAAGGATTTAAATCTGGGGAGCTAAATGACCAAACATCTTTAGGTACAAAAAGGGACAATTCTCTCATAAGCAGATCCTGTATGGTTTTAGATCCATGAGCAGGTGCAAAGTCTTGGATGAACATAATTTGCTCATGATTGTAGTGTCTTGATTCAAGGCATCAAAACTTCAAAATTTTTACATACCCAGAAGTATTGATTTTTGCCCCAGCTTTGATGAAATGAGGAGACATAATTCTGCCATTGCTTGCAACTTTTTTATGGCTTTTTGCAATCACTCATAAGTTATGATTAAAAAAAAAAAAAAAAAAGAAAAAAAATCTTTTTCACCCACAAAGATCCTAACATCATCTTCCTGATTCTTTAGGTGATTTAAGAGCAATGGATTGCATTTGATTTGGCAGTAAGTATGCAACGTCTTTGCCTACAATAAGATTACATTTTTGAATCTTTAACTGCTTTTGAGATCATCATTTTGCTCACATTTTTTAACTTAGCCAATTTTGCCATGAATTTGAGAGAGAGTTAGCTTCAAAGCTTTGTTTTAATCCACTTAAGAAACAAGGAGTTCATTTTTTATCATTCAAGGGTTTTTTGTTGAACATTTCGCCACTATACGATAAACCGTTCTCTTAGCATAGTTAACTTTAAAATTGAGGACACATTGTATCCAATATTGTACAATAATGCGATTGCATTTCTTTAAATGATATCAGGTTTTAACGAATAAAAAAAAAAAAAAAAAGAAAAGAAAAAGAAAAAAAAAAAAGTTTGTTTTTTTCTCAATAAATAGGCATGTGCTAGATAAATAATTCAGATTTTTTTTTTCTTCCCCAAATTAATCTAGAAGCTCTTAAACTATTAAAATAGTGCCAATTTATTGTTTACATCCCATACTTTTTGTTTGGATACACAAAATTTCCCACCTAAAATTAAGGATACAATTTTAATTTTTCCCCATTTTTATAAGGAAAAAAAAAAAGCAAAAACAACAACAATACTTTGCCTAGTTATTTTTTTTCTATAACTGAGCACTAATTGGAGGGGAGGAAATAAAAAAAAGAAAAAGAAAAAGAAGCAAGCATACTTCTCTTTTGAATTATTTTTTTTAACTAAAAATAAGGACATTTTTAATTCTTACTTTGCTCCCCTCTTCCTCCTTTTTACCTCACAGTTGTTCCTAAAATCCTTTTAGTTAGGACATGGATTGCTGAAATTGTTCAAACAGAAAAAAAAGCACACTGTCCATAGAATTCAGCTCATGCAACTGTAAAAAAAATTATTTATACTCTACAGTAATACTATCTACAAAAAGTGATGTTATATTAGAATGTAAAGAGGAATCACATGATCAACAATTAACATCCACTGAAAAGGGTTTCAATAGCTAATATGATTGTAATTAGATTTGTCATCATATAATTTAAGGCTTCTTTTTAAATCATAACTAATTTCTTTTTATTTTTTCAACGATTTTAAGTTCACCTGTTACATGTTATCTAATAATTTTGGAGCTTCAATGAATCTCATTTTGTCCAATTGCTTAACCTAATACCCTGGCATAAAAGTAAAGAGATTGATCATAAGTTATTAGACAGAAGATTGCAGACATATTGGAAGGATTAAAAAATTCAGCGTATTTTGTATTAAACATTGCTTCATTAATCAGTGATTTATTAAGCTTTTTAGAATTGAGTGATACAGAATTGTAAATAATCTTCAACATTATCTCTCAGTTATAAATTTGTTGTTGCATTGGATAAGGAAAGATTTCCCCAACAAGCAGTCTGATATGATACTAAAAGAATATGAACATAGTCACACATATACAGAATCATTACTGGTTCTCAAAATATATTTTGAGATTTTGCTATATATATGTGATAAAAAAGGTCAGTGGTTCTTTTTTCATTAATAATAACATCATTTTGAATAAAGGCTATGAAAATCCTATAAAACATTCCCACCACATGTATAAGAAATTGCCACATTTAGATAATTAAAGGTCATGCTCTGAGCTTTGTATAGAAAATGTTAGCTTTTATGAAGTTAATGAAATCATCACAGGTTATGTTTTAGATATTGTCAACAGAAGAATGCTTATTTGATTCATTAATTATACTTGTTGAATGTTGTTCTTTAAATGACATCAACAGAGGACAGTTTCTCTTAAGAATTAAGGCATAGAAAAGATCTTTAAAGCATTTTAAGAGCCAGAGCTATGATTTTGCAATACTGATGAAATGATTGTGGAAAAAGTGATCCTGGCGCTTTGAAAAATGTGGCTGGATACTCCAAACAAAAATTATGAAGTTATAGGTAAATAAAGGTGTCAAGTTCATTGCATAGTTTAAGTTTCCTTAAAAATGAACAGGTCATATATAAAAAGAACAAGAAGGGTTTAGTGATAAATTAGGTACTGTGTGTATAGAGAAAGTGTGTTTTTACCTCTAAAAGTAAAAATATTTCAGTTTCATAATTGAAACAGACTTTTTTTATTAAACATTAAACAGAATATAGAATAAATATTTATTTTCACTTACTGGGTATTAATCAAAAAATAATTAAGATTGATAATGAATCAATTTCTATGTATGGCAAGAAAAAGAAAAAAAATTTGAAGCAAGTAGTAAATAAAACAATATACATGACAGAAAATGTGGATTATAGGAGACTAAGATAAGATGGAAGTTTTTATATTTTCAAAAGTGGATTGGATTAAATAAGTCAGGAGTGTCATCTAGGAGCAAGGCAGGTAAGAATATTGCTATCATACTAGACCAAAAAGAGGAGGAGAGTGAGTAAGCTAGCAAGCTCATTCACTGAATAAAATTGTGAATGAAGGTGAAGCATTCAATGGTGACAAAGTTGAAAGCTGATAGAAAGTGAGAGACATTAAGAGACATAAATATATGGGTATCTGAAAATTTATGAGCATCTACTGACATGTGCAAATACGTACCATGGTAAATATGTGCATGTCAATGAATATAAGCCTATTTATGTGTAAAATATAGAACTTTATATATTCCCTCAGCCCAATGACAAATGTGGGTGTGTATATACACCCTAAAGTGTCCAGTATCATAACACCATAACATTATCACCCCCCCTCCACAGTATACTAATGATGATGTAATTTATCATCCATATGTTGATCTGTTGTAACCTTGCTTACAAGACAATGAGGCAACTCATCTAGAAAGTGAGTGAGATGATGCTGTCACTGCTGTTGCCACTATTGCTGCTGTAGTTGCTGCAGCTTCCAACATTGATTTTTCATTTGTTGTTGTAGCTAAGTGTAATAAATTACCGGACTATTTCTGCCAACATTAGAATAGTGGTAGTGGCAGCAGGACTGTCACTACTCTTGGGTTACTGCAACAGCATTTATGTCTGGTCAGATGAACATAATATAATGCAATCACTTCAATGAACATATATAAGTGCACGCGCACACACAAACACATACACACACTTTGCTGTGTGAAAAGAACCTGATATAAACTGCTTGGAAAAAAAAAAAAAAAAAAAAAAAAATTCATAAAGAAATACAGGCTGCTATACATGTATTACTCATCTTATTGTAGATATTAAAAGGAAAAACGTGATAAGAATGCACTCACTGAAAAATTCCCAATATTTTCATCTTCACATGAACTTGTAGAGTGCAAATATCAATAAATTTATAAAAACCAAGCACTAAAAAATCATTCCCCCCTATATATATATATATATATATATATATATGTGTGTGTGTGTGTGTGAATATAAAAGTTCCACTAATCTTTTGGGCTGAAATATGGTAATTTACAATATTTGTTTATGTGCTGAATCATTTTGCGTGAAATTTTTTTTCATTAGATTGGGAGGAGTGGGGGAAGAAAATCAATTTAATTTCTGGGGTATGGGGGGGTCGTCCCAGGTTTTCCAGAATGCATCCACATTGCTTAGACTTAATATCACATACAAAAACAAAAATAATAAAACGCCAATATTAAAAGCAAGTATCAAGCATTTTTTACCACTTGATTTAAATACAAATTCTGAATAAATTAAGTAATGAAAAGATTCTTTTCCCTAATTTACCTATCAAAACGTGTGAATGTAATAATCATATTCATAGATAAAAATGTATGCATTATACCATATCTAATTGTATATCATTTACATAGAGTAAATTATTCATTTGACCTGATTTCTAAATCCAGCAACTTACACCTAAATCTTCCCAGATGTCAAAGCTTTCATCTTTTAGGGTTTTTTTTTTTTTAAAACATTCTCTCTCACATATACCTACAAAGTAACATGATTTTAAGATTGAAATATTTGTTTAATCTTGAAACAAAAGACAATTTATAAAACTGATGAGTCATGTTAAAATAGCTAAACTAACCAGAATAAATTATAAAGGAACTGTTAACTAAGAAAAATGGAAAATTAAAGTTTTATAGTAAATTTTTATGTCAATGAAAGAATGCAAAGTTTTAGAATGAACTGCATTTTTACAAAATCTTCTGGGAAGAGTTACCATAGAAACAAGAGGAAAATACCATCTATAAGTATTAAAAAATACTCAATCCTTATTCATCCAAATTCAAAAGAAAATTATTGATTTCAAGAACAAAAAGAAATCATTGGACATTTTTATCATGCTGGCTAAAACAGGATCTTTATTATATTCAGCATGTAACCCCCAAATCAGTTTTTTGTGATTTATCTATGAAATAAATCCATGGCAATAAAACCTTTATCATATATTCCATTTAAAGTTCTGTAGCTCATCTCTTTAATGAAATCTACTGAAACCCTATAATTAAAAAGTAAAAATGAAATTAAAGTATAACAAGGAATTAAATGCCTATCTCAAAAGTTTTTTTGAGTAGGAGAAAAGATGTGTTCAAAGTAAAAGCTATTAACTATTTTTGAACAGCCTATTTTCACCTTTCAATATTTGATACTTTCTACATTAAAGAAAAATCTTCAATTTAACAATCAACTCATTCAGAAAACAATTTCTTAGTGTGGTTAGTCTAAATGCAAAAAATTCATTGAATAAAGAGGAACTAATCTTAATCTGTAAAATATTATTTTATAGTGAAATACAAGAAAAATATTGCTATGCATGTGTAAAAAGAGTTTATATATAAGTAACAAATAACAAATAAAAGTGGTTTTATAGTTAAGATGAAGTATAATATATAAAGCTCTGCTAGCCAAGACGTTTGTTTCAGTTGGACACTCAAGAAAATTTGAAAAATAAAATCTGAGTATATCAGATTTGGAAATCAAAATAGCTAATTCATTCTTGATTTTGGTAATTTAGCTGAAGTCAAACTATCCAATACATGAATTTGAAGCATAGGAAATTCTCTTGAGTCCGAAAATTAATTTGGGTGTATTTCAACTCATCTCCCATAAAAATTAAAAGTATCATATGGCATATTATAAAGATAAATATAAATTTACTTAGCCCATTTTTCTTTAAATAATATGCTCTGATTCTCAGCTATCATTGATTTGACTTTTACAAGTGTTAAATTTTTATCCAAATATCAAGAATTAACTTCTACTGGGAAAATCAAAATATACAAAAATAAAAAAGTAAATACATGAAAGGAAGTAGAGAAAATTTGTTTGCTATCAAAAACACAGAGATGAGAAACTTATAAAAATTATAAAAGATGTGACCGAAGAGAAAGTAATTTCATGGAAATGCTGGTCCGATTAATGAGACCAAACATTTGATCCCAAAATTACAAAGATTTGTTGATAATTCAGCATGTTATGGAAAAAAAAAAAAAAAAAAAAAAAAAAAAAAAAAAAAAAAAATTTAAGAAAAAAAAAAAAAAAAAAATCTCTGGCAATACTTTGGTTTTTCCAAATTGAAGCAAGAAAAGCAAAATAGAATGATTTCTTGGTTAAGCACTGCCACATGTAATGAAATTTTTATTTATTACCTTTCATAAACTACCAAGTAAAAAGGGGAATATTATTTGTTTCATCAAGAACAATTTTTTTTAAATGCTTTACTACTGCAATTAAACAATGTAGAAAATTGGTAAGGATGGAAGATTTTTAAGAAATGGTAAATGTAAAATAAAAGGCTCCTTCTTTCTAAGAAGCAATTAAAAAACAACAAAAAGCAAAATGCTTTATTGAATAGTTTCAGCCTACTTTGTTTTAGCATTCAATGATAGTATTCGGAGAGAGAGAGAGAGATTGATCAATTGATTACTTGACTCCAAGGTTAATGAGCCAATTTTGATCAAACTTGATATGTAAACTCTTAAACCTAAGGAGTGTTTTAAAGGTATTTTGAAGTAGGGATACTGGCTGCACCCATCACCAGGAGCACTTGGAACATTTTGGCTTAAAATTTATCTGAAAAGTTCAATTTATCCAAAAAGCAAATAAAATTGACATCCAAAGGTGCATACTAAATTTTTAGTAGCCCTTTTAATGTTTGAATATAATTTTTGATAATTTGTCAACTTTATTTTAGGAGTGTGGTTTCAATAAGCCTCCCTAAAAACATGAATGCTGGGAAAGAAAGTCCTTTAAAGCTTCTGTAGAATTAATTTTTGTTTAACAAAATATACTATTGAGATAACTCACTAGGCATCTATCTAATACCAGTTCAATAGCACATCTAAAAGAACATTCCTGCCCCAAAACAGAGTTTCAGAAAATTCTTACTGAAAACACAACAATAGAACAACAAAATAACAAACAAAAATTACAGATTCTTGAGGTGCTCCATATCAGAATGAAATAACCCAAACTCAACAGAATCAATTTTGAACCCAGAACAAATGTACTTAAATGTCTTTAGCTACTGCTGCTACTTATAGGAATGATTTAAAAATAATTGCTTCAACAATACACCAGTATAAATAATAAACACTTACAAAGTAGTAATGTACATGCAAAGGTCACATTGCTTTTGCAATATACACACCCCTGATGATGGTCCAAGATGGGGCAGAAAATACCAGGGTACCAAATAATTATGGGAGTTTCATTGACCAATTCCCACCGGATACCATAAAATCAATGCGGTAACTTGAAAGGACATATATAAAAAAAATGTAGACAAAAGATGTCTATATTGTTTAATGAAATACACAAAATATACTTGCGGATATTATTTTATTTAATTCACTTTTGAAATTAACTAAAACATATTTTAGACTTTACAGAATTCAAATTATACAGGAATCCCCTTATGTATATCTTTAATCTTTAAGTGATTTTAAGTATGTTTACTTGCTACACAAACTTAAAATATTACTCCATTAACCAATGCTATTAATGCAACATTTACATTCTCTTTAATAAAGTGTACTAACCAAAATACCTTCATTAACTACATTTTCTACTAGTATCATGGAGATGATTTGAAGCTTAAAAGAAAAAAGAATCAAGACAAATTTAGTGTTCAATATAACAATTACATTAATATGGTACTTACATTTATCTGATATATATTAGACATATACACAAAAAGTACAAATGAAATTGTACAATGTTTCTTCTACAAATCTTATATATATATATATATATATATATATATATATATATATATAAAACGTTCCACAAGCCTCCCACAAAAAAGGAAATGTACTTCATGCTTACAAACCTATTAAACTGAGTAAGATGCTGTTGGCACTTCATTTTTTTTTTGCACCATTTCTTAAAAAGAAAGGAAGCCACCATTTTTCTTTGTCTTTAACTTATCCTATAAACCTACATTTCTATAATTTTTTCCCCCTAAAAATCTACTGCAATACATCTGATTTTCCATTTGAGGGCAATAGACCACAAAAAGTGATAAAATATTACATAAATAAAATAAATTAATCTATGCTTATATATATATATATATAAGCAGTAGCACTATAACTACCAATTGCAGTGTATGCCAATATTTCAGTATCTTGTATAATAAAGAGAAACAATGAAAATAAATTATTAGGAATAGTACTATGCATTCAAAATAGGCATTTTTTGGTTTTCAACCACATCAACAGATCAACATGATTAGAGCCTTTAATATTTTACAGACTAGAATAAGTTTTTTTTTCTAGAGTGTAGACTTATAATTAAGCAGCACTTTATACTGGATAATTAAATCTTATAGTAATGACTTGTTTGAAGAAATTTTAAATGACTTAACTAATCACTTAAATATCATCTGATATTTTATTAGCTAAAATCCTAAAAATCTACAATTAAGTTACCAAATATTTTTCATAAAAGGTTTAGTCAAACTAATAAAGTGGCACTTAAAAAAATAAAATAATAATTGAAGACCACATTTACCAATGGCAGTTTTTGCCGACAAAAAGTTTTCTAAAGATTAAAGATACACATAATAGAAAAATTTTTTTTTTTTCCAACCAATTTGTTAAATTTAGAAATTCACCCAGAGAATTGAAATATTGATATTTTGAAACTTATAACTTTAAAATTTATAAACTATATAAAACTATAAAAATTATCCATTAAGTTATTAAAGTACAAAAATATAGTGAAGGA
This sequence comes from Sepioteuthis lessoniana, assembly GCA_963585895.1. NCBI lineage: Eukaryota > Metazoa > Mollusca > Cephalopoda > Myopsida > Loliginidae > Sepioteuthis > Sepioteuthis lessoniana. The sequence goes on from OY757918.1 coordinate 76,184,944, forward strand.
ACAGCATATCAAAGAAATTGTTCTCTAGTAATGTAATTTAAAACTTGACAAATATCATATATTTCTTCTTTGTGCTTTATGATTTGCTTCATTTTGTCAATTAAACAACTTTCCCAACAAAAGCAGTAGTACCAGTATATCTCAAGATCCATATTTTCTCTAAATGTTTTTTGTGATAGTATATACTTTCTTTTTTCAGATTAAAAACCTTTCCTGAAAGTTTCCTTTTTTTTCTTTATGGTTGTACATGTGACAAAAAATGAATAGATAAGCCAAAAAACACTGTTCCCAAAATCAAATTTGAAACTAGTTAGAAAAAAAGAAAAAAGAAAGCATATTGAGAAGGAACATGAAAAGTGAATAAAATAACATTTTAATGAGCAGCTGTTTTTGCTGATTTAATATGCAAAGATTCAACTCAAATTTTCCATTTTATTTATTTTCAATAAGTTTCAAACTACCAGCAGATGGAAAAAATATATACCAAAAGTGAATCTTTTATACAGACAAGCCTCACATGTTCATTTTCTCTGGTCTAATCAGTCTCCAGCGATAGGGAAGTACTTAAGTTTACTTAATCACGTCCCAAGATATGTATAGATAGCAGAGACTGGGACCCCCATTCCCAATCTTGTTTGATTTTCAACTACAATTCAGTACAGAAAATATGTATAAAAACCTAGTAAAATTAAGTTTGGCTACTGGTTGATAGACAATTTAATGGCTACAGTGCTCTCAAATTTTGCTAAAATGCTTGGCTAAAGCTAATTTTTGTACACAAAACTCATAAGTTAGCCCAAAAATAATCTGTAAAAAAAAATAAAATAAAAAAAAAAAGCCATAATTATGTACACATAGGTAAGTGTAGTCTAATGATAAAAATTTTTATTTTATATTTTATATAAATATCTATTTTTTAAATAACTGCCTTACTTCTCAAAGCAATTGTGAATATTATTCATATAGTTTGAATATTATACAGTGAAAATTTCAGATCAAAATTCGACTAATAGCTTTGTCTTGTGAACTTATTGATTCACAATAATAAACAAGGGATGTTAAAAAGAATAATTGCAGACAAATAAAAATGACTAATTTTAAGTGGGTAAGACAGATGATAAATTTCTGAACATAGAATACATATTAGAATTAATGATAGATTTCAAAATCAAGAGAGAGAGAGGGGGGGGAGGGAGGAGGGAAGCGGGGGGGGACACAGGTAGAATTGAATTGCTTTATGTTTATTGGAAGAGTTAAAGCATCAGAGCAATAAACAAAATCTATTTTCATTGTACAGAAGTAACAGCTGAATGGGGATTTTTATTTCTTGCCTCTTCAGATTAGGAGACAACCAGACAGTTTCAAATTTATCTACAAAATACTTCCAGCTTTTCATGTCTCTTAGCAATAAGGTAAATTAGTGACTAACAATGTAATCCGTGCCAATGTAACAGAAGCTTTAAAACCGGGAGCTGGAAAATTATTTAAAAGTAGTGAAATAAAGACTAAAATTAGACAATTTAACCCATTTCAATTTGTAGTACTAATGGTACAAATGATTCATAATTAAAAATTTTCAGTTTCAAAGTTCTTTTGCTCATTTTATTTGATAAGAATTGAGAGCAAACATTTTTTTTTATAGATACAATAAACTATTCAATGTGACATTAAAAGCATACTGTAAATTAAATGTTGGTATCATGACATGTGCAAAAAAGTGGCATTCAAGAAAGAATTGTGAGAAGGAGAGCCTCAAAATGTACTAATATTCCTAATGATTATATAACAATGCTCCCTATTTATTCATAGGCCTTATACAAATCACCTACATATATAAACATGTTATGTGTGTGTGTATATATATATATATATATATATATATATCTGAATTTATTGTTCCCAGAAAGGGATTCTGGTACAGTCTAAATAAAAGTTTTGGTCACGCAAATATATTCAAAGCTCTGTTGTCTGATATATTGTATATAACTATGGACCTGCTCTACTTAATGACCAGAATTAAGCATTTTGATGGCAACAATTATGAAATGCCTTGTTTTTGAATTAAAGACTTCCTTTCAATGACAACACCCCAAATATAACCATTATCAATTTATGCCTGGTTGTATTTCATAACCAACACTTTGATATACAAGGATAAATAAATTCTCCATCTGCAATAAGATGTGCGAGAGAGAGAGAGAGAGAGAGAGAGAAAAGCAGGTTTGAATTATTCTATCTGAATAAGATCTGTGAAGGTGAAAAGCAACAGATAAAGTAACAGTTAGCCAATGTTTCTGTATGCAAAAAAACAAAACAAAAAGAAACAAACTTGGACAACATATGACATTTCAAAAGTTCTATCAATGTTCTCTTTGAAACATCTTAAACATCAGCTGGGAAGACAGAAGAACATCTATGTGCTGATTGAAGCAAAAACAACAAGCAGTGAAGCCTTCAACAACCAAGTCAGATGAAACAGGTTGTTCAGATGAAAATCAAATGATTGCTGAAGGAAGTACTAGCTTCAGTGATACATTATACTAAATGATTGCTGAAGCAAGTTTTCTGCTCCCAGTATAAAGAAGGTAAACTTCAAGAAGACAACAGATTCAAAGCTGTTTTAAAAGCCAGTATAAAGAAATCAACAACTACGAAACCCAATGGACCCTCACTAGAAAAGCCCTACCAATTTTCAAAAGCAACAGGGGGAAAAAAAAAGAAAAAAAAAAGGGCAATAATGACAAAGGCCTGATCTCCTATCTGGAACTACCAGTCCTGAATGTAAAACATCAAAGCTAAGATTAAACTGAGTCCATAAATAGTTCAATGGAACACAGACCATCGTACTCAGACCAAGAAATATAGTAACAACTATAATGCTAAATGAATTAGACTCAGATTTGAATTAACAGCAGCAGTACAAGTTACAGTAACTCTTCTGGTTGTCTTATTTTCTTCGTCTAATTCAAGCATAAAAACTTGCAAAAAAAAAAAAAAAAAAAAAAAAAAAGTCTTGCATACACATCCTTGTCTACCATGGCCAATTGACATAAATATCTAATGGTTAGGTTTTTTCAATGGTATATCAAGTCCTTCTGGATTACACTGGAGAATAATCTTGGACATAATTTCTGTTAAGTTTGATTTTTCACTCTCTACAGCTTACTCTCTGAGTAAGTATAATTGTATTGCTTGTCCATAAATAATGAGTGTTTAGCTGATTTCTTTTATCTTATTGATAAGTTGTGATAGTTTTTCAAAACTGTTTTTGAGACAAAGTGAGGGTATCCTGAAGCTAAAAAAGTTAATGTGATACAGATATATGGATATTTTTTTTTTAAATTCAGAGGACAAAATTTAGTCAAAAACAAGTGTTATGTATAACTCAATGAAAATTGTGTTGCTTAATATTATCTAATGTTGAAATTTGATCATTAGTAAATGTTTGATAGGTCATATTTTTAACATTCCATTGCAATCATCATTAAAAGAAAGAAAAAAAAAAAAAACCAACAAAAAAAACCCTCTCCCTTTTAAAATTTGTCTACAATAATCACTTATTTGCACACATCATGTATTACCTCATACTAATAATTTATACACAATTAAATATTTCTTTGTAATAATGTTTGCACAAAGTTACATTGTTTCAAATATTCTTATCCAATATTAATTATTTTCAAACAGATCTATTTGACCTACATATAGGACTAACAGGTACTATCAATTAAAGTCAGAGTGAACCGAGTAGTAATGGCAATGAAGAAGTACTCCAAATTCTCCAGAACTGGAGTCTGACCACCAGTTGTAGTTAAGTATCATACTCAGGACCTCACATTTTGTGGTGGCGGGAACCCTTTTTCTCTCAATGGGATGTAGTTGGTGTCCAACCAACAAGGCTAAAAAATCTAATGTTTATCCAGTTTGTTGAAGCTTTCATATTCAACATATGATATGCTTTTATTTTGTATATTTGTAGACTTATAATGGACAAGAAGGATCAACATTTGAGACCGTCATCATCTTATGACTGTGATCCCTCAAAATAAAAGAACTTTCTCAGGAAAATTTAAAATAAAAAACGTTAAAGAAAAAAAGTTGGAATAAAGTTAAGGATTTGTTTTGTGAGATACAAAAGTATCTTAGTTAAGTTATAGTAAATTATTCAAATTAAAAAAGTTTACTCAATGGCAAAATATGAACAAAAGATTTGTAGAGTCTATTAGTATACCCCTAAAATCTATATGCATCATACCAGACAATCTATATATTGCATAATATTTACAATAAAAAGAAAAAAAAACTTTTCTTTCTCTTTTTGCATTCAAACGGCTTGTTTGTAATTAAACATTTGCTTTTACTATTCACAGCAGTGAAAGCATGAGGATTGTTTTAAGCTGTCAGATCAAAAAATATATTCAATCTAAAACAGCAAGAATTCTTTTCTCCCAAGAGCCATATGAGAGAGAGAGAGAAAAAAAAAAAAAACTATTTCCGTTCAGGATATATTGCTACGCTTTCTTTCTCCAATGTGAGCCAGCCAAAGAAAACTTAACACTGTCACAGATTCAGATTCACAATCTGAAGAGATGAAAGCATAAATAGCTCTCAGCTTCCATAAATTATTCTCAAATGATAATTCATTTCTGAATGAGTAATAAATTTGATAGATTTTCAAATGTATGATTATTAAAAATACTTAGCATCTATATTCTGAAATGCATATAACTTTATGTACATTTATGAAAGCAACTTACATATTGTTGAGTTTTTTTAAATGTACAAAATAATACAAATTCCTATACAAGTTGTTTACTAACAACAAGCAAAGTCGTTGCTATTATGGTTACCTCCTGAATACTCTTATTTACCACATTAAACAAATATCAGTAATATATTTTGAAATAAAAAGCATATACAGATTAAAATGTATAGTGTTTAATGAATCACCAAATTTAAAATGGTTTTTACTGAATGCAAGAGAAAAATTCAAAATATCCAAACAAAACATTTTTCACTTTTTTAAAACCTGAAAGTTTTTGCTTCTACAATATTATAAATGGGTGTGTGATATAGTATCATAAATTTTGAAAAACAACTTTAAACTATGTAAAATGTGCTGGTTTGCAAAACATTACAATTGGCCTAATGAGTAGAGTGTTTTCCAATGGTCCAGAAGACTAGGGTTCAATCTCAGGTTGAGTCATACCTGTCATGTGATAGCTCACGGAGACGAAGAGGTAAGACTGATACTATTCTCCCGTGTTGAATTAGCACTATCTAGCAGTCAAAAAGTGACCGTTAAGAGAGAATGTGGGTCACAGAGGGGATAAACAGATGTTGGTACTTAGTGACCTCAGGTCGCCGGACATTGGAAGGGGAAAGAGAGAGAAGCCAAATGATTGGCTGGGACCCCAAAACGGAAGTGGGGCTCCCTTCCCCTCAGCGGAAGTAAATAGGAAGAAATTGAGTTTTTGAGCAAGGCTCGTGGCAGGCGAACCATAGCCATTTTACTCCGGGCTGAAGACAAAAGATTAACTGAGACACGAAGGACTCCAAATCCTTCAAGCCAGTATTAAGAACAGAACAAAGTCTAGTAGCCCGTGAAAGAAGAAAATTCTCCAGTGGAACCCCGTCGAAAATAAGATAAGTAACTTTGGGGACATTTTTTCTTTATACTCAAATTTCGTTTACCACTCTCTCTTTCTCAATTTGAAGAAGGACAAAAGTCAGAAAAGACGTTTATATTCGTGGACTGTCCAATTATATGTTTTGACACTCTGAACGTGTATATATAAGTAGTAAAGGATTTTATGTATTTTTTTACCATGTGGTCTATGTTGTTACCTCATGCTTTCTTTTCAGCTTCTATTCGCCTTATGTTATCTTGCTTAGAATTGTCCTATTAACTCCTAAAGTATCACACGGGAAACCGGAGTTGCCGACTACTACAATATTAATATTATTACGACTAAAACCTATAGGCTCATTATCTTCCATTGTCTCGGGGAAGGAAGAAAGCGGCCTGGTGGGTGTGTGATAGTGTGAAATTTGGAACCCCTTGCCAGCGGCGGTCAGTCTGGTCCTAAATTATTCCCTCACGTAATATGCCAGTTCTTATATGCCTGAGAGAAGAACTCTGAACAGGACTTATTCTGTAGGGGATCAAGTGCCAACCTGCCCCGTCTTCACACGTGCGAAAATAAAGTCCCGTTTTGGGATTTTAGACAATTTTCCGTCACATACCAAAGACTCAAAAAATGGTACTTGATATCTCCTTGATAACACTCAGCATAAGATACGTTTGAAGGGTAAAGTGTTGCAATCCAGGGAATGGAGTAGTGCCCTCCCCTGGGTGTAGTAGCTATTGAAAAAGGAGCCTTCAGGTCACCCTCGACTAAGGACTACAATGATTTTAACAAGTGTCATGTGCAGGTGCAGTGTTTGCCAAATCAAAGGAGGGGTTGGGGAAAAAATAATTGGCATAATTTTATCTATTGTGATTAGTAAAACATTTCTAAAACTAATGGTTTTTCATTAAAGATTTTTAAAATATTTTGGTCATTGCATTTACAGTATATAGTCCTGTAACAAACTTTTTACAGAACCTGAAATAAGATTTTAATTCTTTGCTTAGTTATTAGAATGGATACAATGGTACAAAAAAGTGAAAAGATATTAGTACCATTTTATATTTCAAATTTAGCCTGTACAACAGATGTATAGCATTAAAATACTGAGACTATACACTATCCAAAAAATTGACTAATCTGGAAAGAGAATTTACACAATTTTAAATAGATATCATCATCTTATGACTGCCATAAAAGCAAATTGACAGCTATACTATTTGGACTAACAATTCAAATAGTTTTAAGAGAAGTTTCTTAGCAGAAAGAATGAGCAGAAATTGAATTTGGGGTCATCTGAATTGGCTAGTATGAAAACAGTATCGATGATTTACTTTCTATAGGCTTATTTATGAATATTGAGAGGAAACAATAAAACTGTAAAAACTAAAAAGGAAGAAAATTACTGAATGGGAAAGGGGGAAAAAAAAAAAAAAAAGGACGAGAGAGAGAGAGAGAGAGAGCGGGATATAAAAAATAAAATTAAAACAAAGCTTGGATACGTTTAATAAATTGGAACATATTATGATGTTTTTATGGAGAATATTTATTTACATTCAATCAAACATTAATATGCATAATAAAGAAAATGAACAGAATTCCCAATATGAAGTAAAGAATTCTTATCTAAATTATCAACCTTGTAAATTAGAAGAGGGATGACCTATCTAATCATTGAAATAGCAGAAGGCAATTGATCAGTTTTAGTGGTTGAGGAAAAAATGCAGACCAGTTTTTATCCCTTTAGTGAAAAACTATAATTCCATTTTTTGAAACTAAAATCAATAGGTAATGAAAGTTGTTTTTATTACAGATTAGGTCATCCTAGATATCGCGAGTTGATATAGGCAACAAATGCTAAAACTTCCATTTACTCTTTTATATATATATATATATATATATATATATATATATATATATATATGTATGTGTGTGTGTGTGTGTGTGTTTGTGTGTTGATTTGATGAATGATAATTATGATGGTATTTTAGCACTGATTGCATTTGAACCAAGTACATGTAGGCAAGGTTTTTGCTTTTACAATTGCCCATTGATTTTACCATTACCACACTATTCTCTTGTTTTAGTCATTCTCTGTAATATTTCTAGAGATAAAAGAGGAAGAGTATTATTGAATTTTACACTTTACCTAAAATTTGAATCAAATTTGGCAAGTATGCTGTACATTAAAAGTCCAGAAAAGAGGGGTTTAGTTGTTAGGAATTAACACAAGAGCTACTGACAGAATAGGGCTATTACTGGGTGATTTTTTTTCTTTTTTTAAATTTTTTTTCCATAAGATTTTTTTTTTTGTGGTTCAATATTTCAAAAGCAAAAATTAGCAAATATAGCCTGAATTTCCTGAAAGGTTTTTATTGGCCTAATGTGCAGAGTGTTCATCAATGGTCTGGGAAACTGGGATTCAATTCCAGGTAGAGTCATACCAAAGACTCAGAAAATGGTACTTGATGCCGCCTTGCTTAGCACAATAAGGTAAGGATCAAAGGTAAAGTGGGGCAATCCAGGGAATGGAGTAATGCCCTTCCCTACATCTCGGTGTAGTAGCTACTGAAAAGGGAGCCTTTGGGTCACTCTCGAATAAGGTCATCAACTTTACTTAATTTATTTCTGCTAACATATGAGTGTCGTTCAAAAAGTTTTAAGCCCTCACACAGAAAGAACAGCACAGCCAAACATTTTTGCTATAAAAAATGGTAGCGTGTTGCCCGAACAAAAATGTTCAGCAAGGTTCTTCTTCCTGAGTGAGGCTTAGAACCTTTTGAATGACCTTCATAACATTTAGGTTGCTCTTTGCATTGAAGTCAATGTTATTGGAGACATTTTCTAAGAACTTTTATAAACAAATTAACTGAAAAATTTCATCAAAATTTCTTAAAGTCCAGAATTGAAGATTATATATTACACATAGATAAACTAAATAAGAATTCTTAAATATCTGCTAGTGTCTGTAATTAGAATATAAAAAAAGGTTATTCATTAATTACCATATGCACAGGTCTTCAGATGCAAGATGTACAAGATAATCACAAGTAATCTCTAAATTGATGCTTTTATTTGAAACAATGAAACATTTTTGCTTTACTTTTACCAGAGAATTTTGCTTCAGAGTTATTAGAGAAAATCCAATGTTAAAAATTGACATGTAATACTTTGTCCTCAAAACTATAATGATCTGTAACAGCATATTCCATAGCAAGAGTATTAGATATAAATAAGAGAAACTTTAATATCATTTGTTTGAAACAAATTAATTTCTTTAGAATTTCTTTCTACATTGAAAAAGCAAAAATTGTTAATATTCAATAGATAAGGTAGAAGAGGAGTAATTTTGAAAATTTAGAGTTGATAATAGAGAAACAGAATTCTCACACCTTTCTAAAAAATTGATCATGAAAATCCTTTGAGAAACAAACCATCTTTACAAAATTTTGATGAACAAATCTTCATTCTTGCCAGAGATTCACACATCAGTAATTGTTGTCCAGTGAATTTCAAGAATCACTTTTGAATGAGTATTTACTTTAGATTAATGCACAATGCTTGAAAACTGTTCATTACAAAATTTCCAGAAAATTCAATAAAAACCAAAGTTGAGCTTAAGTAGGACATGTGCTGACATTGCTTTTGGTGCAGATGTCTGCTTGACAAGTGAGATATCAGCAAACAATATTAGTAGCAATCAATAAAACTGGCAGAGCAAAACAAGAACAGGAAATGCAGTATTCAATGAATTGTCACTGTGCAATAGAAAGCATCAACAGTTAAATTTGACATTTTCCGTTTCTTCTTTTAATGTCATTTTTATATTTTCATCTTTCATGTAAATAAAAATAATTTGACAAATCTTATTGAAAAAACATTTCCAGGAGATATTGTTGGGTATGCCTCTATTATAGGTCATGATAAAGTAGCCATATGACCAAATAAACATCTAACTGCTATATTGATTTTTAAGTAGGTGACTAGACATTAGGTACCCCCGCCATAATTAATAGTTTGGCTAACCTGTATAGACTTTTTAAAATTAAAAAGCAGGGATTGAAGAAGCAATTAAAGTAACAAGATACAGTAATTAAACAAAAATTATGCAAATTTAAATTTTAAGATAGATCAAAATTTTTTATAAGTCATTAATATTCTAAATTTAAATAAGAGTGGGGCTTTTTTTTTTTTTAAAGTCATCATGAACACTTCTTCAAAATTCTTTCAAAACCTGTTTGTGGTTGCTAGGAGTAAAAAGAAATCAAACAAAACTCGAATAAGGTAATTAATTTTTGATAGTTTAAAAACATTTACAATACATCTGATAGGGTTCTGGTAATTAAAGCTTTTATCCATGGGAAAAAATTCAGGAAGATTAAAATATATTGTTAGAATATGGTGTATTTTAGAAGACTATTATATATTCACAATCAATAAGCATTGAACTATTTATTCAAGTCCTGGTTTACATGATAAGGAATGAAAAATGACTTGGGATTGGAGAAATCAACATTTTGCAAATGAATAGTAAAATAACATTTAGATTTTAAGATAACTGCCAATTTCTACTGGAAAATATTTTTGGTATTATTCTACATGTGCACCTGTTCTAATTAACTGATGAAAAAATTTTCTATTCATCTTTTTTATTTGAACTAATTAGACACAAACTGCAATTTTGTTAATTTTTTGAGAGAGGAGGGAAAAAAAAAAAAAAAAACTATTTTACATTTTGTAAGGGGGGGTTCATTTTCACATTCTAATTCAATGTAGAATGATCACCAATTTCTAGAACATATATAGATAAAATAAAATCCAACCTGTCTGGTTACTTGCCTTTTCCAATGATGACTGTTCTGGAAATGGATGATCATTCTACATTGGGTAATAATGTAGAAGTGAACCCCCACATAAAATGTACAATAAATTTTTTATCCTTGAAAAATTAAAAAAGGGCAGTAAGTTTGAGGATCTGATAAGTTCAAATCTCTGACTCTCACTCACACTCACACACAAAACAATACTTAAAAAAAAAGAAAAAAAAAAAAGAAAGAAAAAGTGAACTTGAACAAGTGTACATGAAGAATATTTCTTTTATTTGACTGGACACTTTAAAAACCATAAGATTTAAAAAGGAAAGTATTGAGAAAATTCAATAAATAATATCTGGCTTTATATATAACCAAGCAAAATTTTTTAAAATTCTTATTTGGCTGTCCACAAGGCCAAACCAACTATATTTGTACCAAGTATTCATATTCTAGCTTGAAACTCAATGTAGAGAAAAGCTTTGCACTAGGTTATCATAAAGACCTTAAAGTATAAGTATCAACAATTCACAGTATATTAACAAAAAAACATACTGATAATAACAAAGTTTATTTAGAAATTAAACTAATCATTTAATTCTTCAATCTATTTTTGGACCCTCCCGTTCACTTAAGTGATCTACATAAAATTTAATGAAAAACAGTGTGTGTGTGTGTGTGTGTGTATATATAAGAGGTCAGATATATAAAGACTCTTTGGTCAAGTGAGACAGAAGTTGATTTGCATGAAATTTTTAGATAATAATAATAGTAATAACACATGTGCACTTACTTCTTGCTTTGCTTGAATTTGAATGGGTAATTGCCCCACTGACTTGTTCTCCACATAAAAGTGGAAAGTTTTGCAACTTAGTTTAGAGAAGTTTGTTTTTCTTTCTACCAGATTAAGCGCAGTTCACTAATCGTAACATACAGAAAATTAAAAACTTGATTTCAAACATTAATATGTACTGATATTTAATTGACACACAAAAGAAATAAACTACCAAAAGCATGCAGGTACATAAAAAGAAAATTAATAAATCTTTAGCACTTCAATTTCAAGGATCATAATACTAATTCATTTTGTTGGCTTGTTATTTTAAATTACAGTGTAACCTGGAGAGTATATGTCTAATAGTTTATACTTTCAAAGGCATCAATCATTGAGGTTAGCATGCTTGTCTTACAGACTATTTCTCTTGAGTTTTCATTTATTTTTTTTTTTAAATCAAGTATTCCATGAATGCGGCCTAGTGAGGAAATTGGCTGTTCTACAAATAAATATGGCTCATTCTATGCTACCTTGAACTGAAAATCACTTTATCTTATGAATTTCAATGAGCAAAAATAAGTCTAGTAGTTCTGCAAACAGACCATTAAGTAAGTATAACCATCAATTTTTTGTATAATGAAAAGAGCTTAAATTTTTTTACACACACACACACAAAATAAAAATTTGGTTATACAGAAGACGAAGAATCAAATAAATAAATTAAAAAACAAAAACAAAACAAGTCTAACTCAATAAATCATTTGGTCTTAATATGCAAATATAAATGAGTCATCTGCTTCAATGGCCACAAGTCTTCTTATTAATGTATTTAAACCTGTACCCAAGATAAACAAAGGATAAGTCCATTTTTTAAAATCCTTTTCAAAAAGAAATTGTATTGTTCTATTTATACTTTTTTATATAATAATCAAGTGAATCTCTTTTGTGATAGATATAAATCCTCTAAGTACATAAAATCTAATGATTGTCTTGCTTAAATTGGACTTTTAAATCTATTTTAAATCAGAAACACTTTGATTTAATTATAAAGGTTATCTTTGGGATAAAATATTAAATAAAATTACAAAAGATTAAAACATTTTCTAAATTTATAGGGCATTTGTGTAACCAGACTGTCAGACATCTCAGAATTATGACAGAAAATGATTAATATCAAAAATACTTAAGTTATTTCTTGACATGTTATGTTTTGATCTGTTGACCCGGCCAAAAATGCCATTCAAGGTAATGCACCGGAAGGAGGTGACACATTCTGGTGGCAGTTATGAGAGGAAATCGCGTGGGCGGAAAATGGCTGATGAAATGGGACGAGGTAAAAAAGATCCCATTATACTCTCATAGACTGACGCACCGGAAGAGAGTGACCTCTGAACTGGATGACAGTTATTTCCGCTCGATGACGATCACACAGGCCATTCCAAAGAAAGCGGAAGTGACACATCCTGGTCCCCAGATATCGGAAGTAGTCGTGGAAGCGTGTCCATATCAGCGCGTGGGAGTTTGAAGGTAATATAAGGCCGACGAGTTGAGTTCCGGTCAGTTGAGTTCAACGAGCCAGTGGAGACAGGCGAGTAGAGTTGAGGTGGTAGACAAGATGTAGTAAGGAAAGCCAGTGCTCCGGTTGAGCAACCATGGAGAACGAGAAAGACAACGCTGACGGCCATAACTTCGGGGTCAAAATATTTCAGTAATGTTCGGTCTCCAGCTCTCTCTCACACACAAACTTGGAACAACCCTTTCGAAACTTACAAATAAAGATGTGAGGTAAAATATCTTATAAAGAAGTCTTCCTGCGTCTTCCTTGCGTGTGTCGTTTGTTCCTGCGACTTTATCATTATGTGCCTTTTTGATTATTTATTGTGTCGTTATGATGCTGCATGAACATGTACATGTGTATATAAGTATATTTATTATGTGAGTATATAACAGACATAATTCAGACAAAATCTTTTTACATGGATTTAAGAAATCATGACAAATATGAAGCTTACAAGGACAAACTTTTATGAGAAAAATTTTAAAAATAAAATCAATATCAATGATTATTATTCATGTGGAATGAGGTCATATTGTCATGAACTGACCCATTACTATCTCATTAACAGCACAATGCTCTTTATGTTTTATCCAAAAAGAAAGGTCATTATGATTTTAACTACTTATTGTTTGAAATTAACTTGTACCCAAATCAAAAGTAAAATGTCAATGATGAAATTTTGAGATGTTTTCCTAACTAGTTCGATATTTTTTTTTGCAGTCTTACTGTTAGTCATTTTTATACTATATTTACTCAAATCTCTTCGAAGTTAATATGTACTGCCATAAAATTTTTACATTGGTACTATTTACCAACCCCTCTGCTCGGGCAGGATATGACACAAGGTCAATTTTTAAGCGGAGTTTAACAGGTTTTGAATTCAGAGTTTTTCCTTCTCCTAGACTAGTTGCCTCACCAAGGCTGAAGAACCTAGTCCGTCCTACTATTTACCCATAGCTGGAGTGAGAATAAGGGGGTTCACACTTTTCCCAAGGGTATTTGCCCGAAAGTGAACGTAATAGCGTGACTGGAGTACGAACTCGCGTACTACGATTCCGCAGTTCATCGCTTTAACCATTACACCACGAGGACACAGCAAAATTTTTACATTGGTAAATCTTATTTGTTATCAGGCAATGCAGACCATTTCAGTATTAAATTCGAATAAGTTTGCCGATTAGAAACTTTTTACAGTACATCACAAATAGTGTGCTAACTTGTGTAGAAACAGTATGATTGTATATGTGCTTAAATTATGTCTTTGCACAAATATTTAGCAACAATAGATAGTATAGTGAGGGAGGGGAGAGAGATAGTTTAGTTTTGTTGGATAGCAAGACATTGGACCTCTGTCAAGTCATTGTGTGATCTCCAGTTCACCATTTAATAAACATCTTCATAAAAAAAAAGATTAAGATTAAATTTATAAGATATTGTAAATATAAAGAAAAAATATGTCTAAATATTAATCAGTTGTACTTAGGTAAATAAGATTTTACAGCTTTGCATATTGAAATTATCTTTTCAGCCTTAATCTAAGCTCAGTTAGCAAATGCATGGGTCAGAATCTCAATACTGAGAGAGAGAGAGAGAGAGAGAGAGAGAGAGAGGAAACACATGTACCAGTCAAACTTTCAAACAAAAAGTTAAATAGCAGCAAATTAGTTAAATATTTGGTTTTAATCTTTAGATGGTTATAATATTTTAAATCGTTAAAACAGCAATTAAACACTCCAGTCCCATTTAGTTAATATTTACTTTTATAAAATATGCAACTTGCAAATATATTTTGATTCCTCTTTTGCTTTTCAAATATGAGTATCATGGATGGATTTAAAGCCCATTATTGATGATTTTCACATCAGCCAAAATAAAAGCTATATACCTGGATCTAGAGGTAAGACATAAGAGGATAACATCTACAGTAACAGAAGTTTTAGGCAGTGCAATAAAAAGTATTAACACTGTGTTTACATAGATTTATTGATAGTTATTAATACCTTCAATTGATTTAAGATGAAATAGCCAAATCTTAATTTCCAGTTTATATTTACAAAATCTCTATACTGAAAATCAATTGCATAACAGACAATTCCAGAAATTTGATAAATTGGGGGCTGAAGGACATACCTTCTTTTAAGGTAAAATGAACATTACTATGTAAAAATTTTAAATGAAGATCAATTAAAAAAAGATATACAGATAGCATGGATTCCTTTGACTCATTATCTGTTCCTATCAGCCATTACTCTTGGTAAGTTTTCTAGACAGCACCTAATGTCTGCATGGAGCTGATGAATATAACTTTTTCCTGGTCAGCCAACACTGGTGTGTTCATATATAGGAATGTTGCTTATGAGTTTGTCCTTATTTCTCCAGCAGTGCAAAATTTACTTTGATGATTTGTGAGATGGGATGTACTTAAGCATATTCTATATATTCCTAAGTTTTGAAATATATTTAAGTGTCTGAGTTTGCTCTTTCTGAAACTTTGTAAAACATGGCCTACTATGTTAGATTGGTTGTAAGCTTGCTTATATGCTGTTTGAATCTGTTCAACAGTAAGTCAATTAGCACAAGCTTATTTTATACTGATCCAGATTATGAAGAGCTGAGGAAGTAACAACATTTTTGTTCGGGGGAGAGGGGAAAAAAAAAAAGAAGTAAAAAAAAGAAAAAAAAAGAAGTAAAAACACTGTCACTGTGTGTAAGAGATCTATCTTGACCAAGCAATTAAATGGTTGGTTGGGTTGTGTGGCATATCAACCTTTCTTGGTTATATTATACTGAATCCTGTTTTTACACACATAAAATATATGATTTGTTAACACATTTTGTAGATACAGTTAAATGATCAAACAGTTCCATTTCTAACAATTCAATTTAGCATGTCATTTGTTTGCACACTGTTTAAATGTCAAACAGTCCTACTTAACCCATAGATAGGACCCAATCAGATGCTACCACTCTGAGTTAGAGTGGACCTTAGAACAATGGCAATAAAGGGGTACTTCACATTACCAAAATCTCCAGGTGGGTAGTGGTATCTTACCTCTCTGCAGACATGCAGTCAGTGTATTCTACAACCCTAGCTGATTGGGCTGCCAACTAATCAAAAAAATTATATATATATATATATATATATATATATATATATACACACAAATACACAAACATGATTTGGTTTTGTGCTTATGTTCTAATTAGCTCCATCTGGATTTAAGAGCTGTTCAAACAATAACCATAGAACTGAACATTGAATAGCCAGATATAGACACAATTAACACGTAACTTTTAGAATATTAAGTGTGCTAAGAAATTGCCTATTGCTGGATTAGAAGCATACATCCTTAGCTCTAACACAAACATAGGGTTTCAATCACAGTATAATTACAGCCTCATTACTTAGGCATTGTTAACTATGATATTATAAATAGAATTTATGTGGCACCACAGAAAAGTCACTGGTACAAATTCCACTTTTACTTTTAGTATTTGGCCATACATTCAACTAATACCCTTACAGGAAGATTAAAAAAAAAAAAAAAAAAAAAAAAAAGGGTTAATGCAAATGAGCTTTATAAAAATGCCAAAGGTTCTGATCTAATTTTGAGTTTGACAATAAAGACTATACATTACTAAGATCAGATTTGCTCTTAGAAAATTTCATAAACAAAAAAGTATTATCAGATTGAATAGAGTGTTTGCCAATGGTCAGAGAGACTGGGGTTCAATCCCAGGTTGAGTCATGCCAAAGACTCAAAAAACAGTACTTGATGCCACCTTGCTTAACACTCAACATTATAAGGTAAGGATCAAGGGTAAAGTGAAGCAATCCAAGGAATGGACTAAGGTTGCCAACTTATTTTTGTCTTAAATTTTTTGAATAAAGAATTATATACTGATATACTCAAAATGACTGAAGATACAAAATATACCAAAGACAAACTGAAGCAAAATAATTTGAGTGACCTCTGAGTATGAATGGGAATAAAAAGTCTTATTTATTAAAAAATTCCTGAAAGTTAATGATTATAATAGATGGTTGGTTGGGTTTTATGGCATATCAACCTTTGCAGGTTATTTAACGCCAAATCCATTTTTATGCAAATAGTCCTATTTCAAACAATTCAGTTTAGCATGAGTACACAGTTTATCAAAAACATTTCTATTTCAAGCTATTCAGTTTATTCAAAATTCTAATTCAGTTCAGTATGAGTACAGATTCTGTTTATACACAGTTATATGTCAAAACAGTTCTATATTAAACAATTTAGTTTCGTGTAAGTACAGTTTCAATGTCAAAAACAGTTCCATTTCAAACAATTCAGTTTAGCATAAGCTTGCAGTTTAAATGTAAGTACAGTTTATTTGTCAGAGTAGACCTGGGAGCAATGGCAATGAAGGAGTACTCCACATTCCCTAAAGCTCCAACATTACTGGAACCTCACAATCAGATTGTTTAGTGTCATATCCAGGACACTTGTTGGGGGGGGTCTTACCTACTCTGCAAAGAAGCAGTTGGAGTATTCTACAGCTCAAGCCAACTGGGCAATGATTATAATAGATACCTGAAGAAGGCTAGACAGTACAACTAAAACATTGTGACTATAACAAACACCAAGATGGACCATGGTCCACATATATCAGTGTACAATACCATTAGATCATTCAAATTCTTAAAATGTATAATAAATTTGTCGGGGAGTAATTGTAACAAACTAATTTTTTAAAAAGAGTAATTTTTATTTAGACGTGTGAAAGACCCCAGTGTATAGAATTAATCTCTTGAAAATGATATATATCCATAAGCAAAAATTATCCGATTAACGTTTCTTCATCAAACAATCCAGATGCACAGCTCAATGTCCCTTATGTAAGCAGATCATAGGATTTCTTTTGATGTTACAAATATTTAAATATCTTTTTAAAAAGATTAATTATCAAGTTTACTCACAAAATCTGGCTTCAAAAATAAAATACGATAAATACTGAGCCTCCCACTTTCAATATTTCAAAAGGGTATTCTTTGAAAAGTTTTGATCTCTGATATGTTAATGACAACAGCAACAGTGATTTATAAGCTGTGATAAGAATAACAGCACAAAGCAAAATGTTTTAGATGCCATTATCTAAATAGAGTGTGCAACCAACTTTAAACAAATTTACAATCAATAACTGTAGCAGCTAGAGTTGTTCTGCCTTCATTCGCCATGTCACAACAGAATAAAATGGCTGTGATATGGGATATAACTAAAACTGATGATGTGTGAGTAAAAACTTTTTAATAAAGAAAGTTACTTTTTATATGTTAAGTATATGTCCAGCATCAGTTAGGATAAGAAACTTTGTGCTTCTATCATATATCAACAATACTATTAGTACTGTTAAGCTTAAAACCTCTCTATTTTTAAAAACTTTTAAATGCTTTCTGATTTCTTTAAAAGTAAATGTTTTTAAAGAGTAAAAACATCTCAGACAACAGGTTGGCTCATCAAAATTTGCAGACAATGTTGGAAACCAGGTAAAAAGCTAAGATTTTGAATGCCATTTTTCAAAGCAGGTATTCATGCTTTCTCTCAGTTTTAAAGATTTTTTAATAACTATTCTAACCTGATAAAGATTTATACAGCACTAAGATAAATTTAGTAAGCATTGATAACCCTTAATGATGATAAAAAATAAAAGGGAGAGAGAGAAAAAAAGAATGGTTCAATTGATGAACGAGTGCAAACTACCAGAAAAAAAAAAAAAAGAAAAAACTGATTAGATTCTACAAGTTAATAAAAATTAATAGCATCAATTGATATTTTGGTTACATTGCATGTTATACAAATATAACCTGTGGGGCTGTATTTGTAGAGAGAGAGGGGGGATGATACAAAAAGGAAATGGGAGTCTGCTTGATGGATTAGACCACTGTATTTTGCTAAATAAGAGCTAGGATTTTAACTGCTGACTGTTTAAGCAGGCAGACTCATGTCATTTGGAAAAATGTCACAATTTTCCTACCTCCATTTGGCCTTCTGCCACATTAAGTAAGTTAATATCATACATGACAATTTTATTGAGAGAATTTCATTAACAAATATAAAAAAAAAAAAAAATGGTATTAACATTGAATCAACTGTTTGAAAAGCAGATTTTCATTTTAGAGCAATGAAGGACCCGAGACTTGCACAAGAAAATAACATTAGTTTTTACACATTTAATCTGATACTTTTTCTTTTTAATATAAAAAAATATATCAAAATCTAAATTTTGAAGAAAGTATGGAGCAATGGTCAAAAAAAAAAAAAAAAAAAAAAAGGGAATAGGAGCATGAATAACTTTTCAGTAGTTAAGCATAGATATAAAAGAAAATACTTACTTGAGAACCTCTTCCTTTGTCTTGTTAGTGAAAAGCAAACCAGCTTGGCCTCTTAATTGAGCACTCAGTTTATGAAGGTTTTCTCTGTATTCTTCTTCAGGTGTGCGTCCCAAGGCAATTGCCATGACTTTGTTTTTACCAAAAAAGAATCTGAAAGAAGAAAAAAAATTACATTGAAAATTAACAAATGATTAATATAAAAAATAGAATAAGATTTTATAACTAGTGTATACTTCATTTATTTTACATTATTAGTCATTTTTTATTCAACAACTATTACTAATCAATTGAACATTTCAAATGAAATTATGACGACCTAATGAAATAAATGCCCCGTTAACCACTCCCCTCTAAAAAATTTAAATCAATGTTGTTTTGAACATGATTAGACTTCAGAAATTAAATTGAAGTTTTCATTCATGAAATCATTTTGTTGAGTGTCCCCACCTCCTGAAAGTCATGTAGTCTTTATACAACTTGTTCATTATTTTTGTAATGATCAGAAGCAAAATTAGGTAAATCTTGATATTCTATTACCCCCATAAACTATATATATATATATATATATATATATGTCTCAATTTATATCACACACACAAACCAAAAAAACATGAACCTATATCTAAAAATGAGTCTTACTTTGCCTTAACTGGCAAACAGTGCTACCCTGTTGTTTGGATTTTATGGCATATTAACCTTTGTAGGTCATTTAATGCCAAATCCATTTTTATAGAAATAATCAGTTCTATTTTTCAAACAGTTCAGTTTAGCATGAGTACACAGTTTGTCAAAAACATTTTTATTTCAAGCTATTCAGTTTAGTCAAACAGTTATAATTAAAACAATTCAGTCGAATATAAGTAGAGATTTTGTTTACAGTTAAATGTCAAAACAGTTCTATTTCAAACAACTCAATTTAGTTTAAGTACAGTTTCAATGTCAAAAACAGTTCCATTTCAAACAATTCAGTTTAGTATAAGTACACAGTTTAAATATGAAAACAGTTCTATTTAAAATAATTCAGTTAAGCGTACGTATGCATTTTAGTTCTATTTGACTCATAGATAGGACCCTATCAGGTGCACAATTCAAATGGAAAATGAATGATTCTACAAAGTATTGGGAGTATTGCATAAATATAGTTTGTACATTTTGATGTTCTTTATGAAATGAAATTGGAGAACTAAAAAAAAAGGGAGGGGGCAATAAAAGGGCATTTGCATTAAAAGTTACTGTAATTTTCAAGTTTTTGATTTGAAAATTTTTTTTCAACTAGTTCTTTTTAGAGTAAAACAACATTAAGCATCATACATTTTAAAGAGGGAAATAATTAATATTTTTTTTTATTCTACCAACAAGAAGCTTTGCTTTGTTTATATAATTATATTTCAATTTTTGGACAGCTGGAATTGTAGATTCTGTAAAATTTTAAAGCTTTTCATAAACAAAAAGCAAGAAATGAAAAAATTCATCTTAACACATTAAGGCACTTTTAATTTATCCAAAACATATACAATTTCACTCCAACAAAAAGTATAGGCTTAAACTCCTACACTTTGTGTGGAGTAGCTGAAATGGTTTAAACAGATTGCACTATTTAAATCAGAATCATCTGATGCTTCAAGGATTTCAAAGATTAATTTAGCAAGACAGGATTTTGATATATATAAAATCTCTAAATTATTTAAGTTTCTTAATAATGAACAGGCAGCAAAGGTAGATAATTCAGAACAATCACTACTTGAAATGTTTGATAAAAATGAATAGATAGATATAACTAAGTTTTCAGCGAACAAAAAAATCTCTCATAAGGTTATGTATCAGATGAATAATCAATTTAATATCTTTGTATATCCATAATAAATCAATTACAAGTTAATTTGTAAATTAAATAAGTATTTACTAAGCTTAATTCAATCTGGTATGAAGCATAAAAGTTTAAAATTCACAATGATTTATAAAACTAACATTACTCTACACCAGACAAGTCTTACAAAGATTAGTATGTTTTTATATATATATTTCTTCCTTTATGGCAATATATTTTTGCATTTTCATTGTGTTATTTAAACATTTTTTCCCTACTTTGCTAATACAGATACATCTTGGGAAAAATGTTAGCCATGAGTGCAAATGAAAATAAGTTTTCTCTAAAAAAATAATCTCATCAAAAGAAACAAACTTCTATTGAGACACACATGGACATGGTTCCAGAGTCTCAAAGTTTTCCTTCTACTGGTGAAAATGGATATGTAATAATCAGTACAGCAAAAATTCTTATTCCTCTGTAGTTACAATTTATCCAAATATTTAATAATCAACAATTGAGGTGGGAGAAAGTAAAAGAAAAAACAATCCAAGATTCTAACATGTTCTTGAAAAAAAAGTCCTTTAAGAAAATATTTCTTAAAAAGCTTTACATTTTTTTTTTAAATGAAAACATTTTATAGGAATATAAATTAGCTTATCTGTTTAGTTTTTCCTTAAATTCAGTAATCTACCCTCATACAGAGCTATACACAGATTTCTCCAGGTAAGTTTGCTAAATCTTAAGTGATGAGTGAACTGGAAAAATCTTTCATGACTAAGCATCCAATTTTGGTTTGAACTAATCAGACCATGATTTCAACAATACATATATAAGCCAAGTTGAAAAGTGAGATGATACGATAATCTGATACTTATAGGTGACGAAAGCTGCCAGGGAGACCTTTATGTATAAAAACTTAAAGTTCATAAGAGGAAAATATTTTCATAAAGAGTCACATTTATAAAATTTTAATATTTGAAAGTTTTGAGTGTTTTTTGCAATATAAAGGAGAGGAAAACATTTCTGAAAATGGATGCTACTATATTCAAACTATATAGTTTTCTGTCTGATTGTCATATAAAGATGGCATGAAACCAGTGGTCGCAGATAAGCATCCATGCTATTAAATATGTATAAAAACTTTCATTCCTAATTCTTTCTTCAGAAATTTGAACTATCAAACAAAGCTTGTACAGTATTATTGCACAATTAACTATATTGCTGACCACTGCTTTAACTTTGAAATGTAATTTTGTTATTTTTTTTATTTTAACAAACATGTTGCTCCAGTTGATTGAAACAAGAAAAAAAAAAAGAAAAAGAAAAAAAGATCCAGTTCTTAATTTTTTCATGTTTTAAGATTAAACCTTATTCCATTCACCTTTTATTATAATAATAAGTATTATCCAATTAAAGATTATATTTGTTTTTCTACCTTTACAAGAGGTGATAAATAACCATGGAGAATTTTATAATCCAATCTAAAGAAAATAATAAGCATCATAAAGCTTAAGAAATAATGCAACATAAGCGTTAACTGGTACAGATGCCTCATTATAGAAATCTGAGCCAATAATAATGATAATAATGTGCATGTGGTGTAATGGTTATTGTTATAGGAAATGGATATGGCAACTCAAGTTCAAATCCTGAATGAGGCTATTTGCGTTTCACAATACACTAATATACTTGGGGAAACTAGCTATGAGTAAATAGAGTAGACGAGGCTCTTTAACCTTGGTGTGGCAACTGATTGAGAAGGAAAACTGAATTCAAACCTGTAAAACTGTCTAAAATATTGACAGTGTCACATCCTGCTGGTATGGAGGGGTTGGTAAATACATAAAAAGTTAGTGGAAATGGGGGAGGAGGAAAAAACAAAATACAAAACAAAAACAACATGCACACACAAACCTACCATAAAACCACACTAAAAGACTATGTCCTAAATGTGTTTTTTTTTTTCCTTCTTTACATTTTAAAGATCAGACTTAACTGGGAAAATACCATTTGAAGACCAGTGAGAAATGTATCCTTTTATCTTTTATAGCACAAAGTCAAAAGAATAAGGTGTGTTCACCATGGGAGATACATTTTTGCTCTCATAGCAGCAAAAGAAAATATAGTATAGCTCATCATAATGTTCTTTAGCTCATTTATAAGAAAAAAATCTTAACCTAATTTTGCAGTATAAGAGTTTTTAAAATGTCCAAAGTTTATTATTCCAACTTCATAATCTGATTATTATTATTATTACTGGCATGTTAAACAGATAATACTAGAACTTAGCATAATAGAAAAAAAAAAAAATTCTCAACAGATAAATTGGCCAATCTACAACTCATTTTACCATTTTTTGATTCTTCTTCAGACTTGGTCTGCACATTTCCATAAACATTACAAAAATGACTTTAACAAAATTATTAGAACAAGCTCATCAAAGAGCATAAGAGTTTTATTACGTGTTGATACTGCTGCTCTAAATAATGAACTTTCATATATTTGTACATACTACTAAGGTCTAAAGCAGATCCCTTTATCTTGTTAGCTCGGATAAATAAGCACTATTTGTAAAAATAAATACTTGAACTGGGTTTGAAAAACATCAAAACATTGTGTTCCTATATTGAAAATACTATCAACAACAACAAAAAAAAGATAAAAATGCATATAGGTCAAATTATAAAAGCATAGGTCTTGAATTTTGAAGCATAGAGCAGAATGTGTAGAAATATAATTGCATATTGCTTTATAAACAGGTAACATTTTGTATGGTAATTTTTGATATTCTCCAAATAATAGAAGGCTTTTATTTGAATAAACATCCATTACAAAATAAAATGTAAAAAAAAGTTTATTACACCCTAAACTATTTCATGCTAAACTAAGGAAACTTTAATTTGAAGTTAATGAAAAACAAATATATTTATGATTTTACTTTTTAAAAGTTACAGAAATACACACCCCAAATGAATGCATATCTGGTTGCTTTCTTTGTTTAATGACATACTAACCTTTGTAGGTTATTTAATGCCAAAACCATCCTAGTTAGAAAACAACAGTGTTACTATTTAACCCATAACTGGTGAGATGAGAAGGTTCATACCTTTTCTAAAACTATTAACCAGAAAATGAACATTATAGCACAACTAGAGTTTAAACTTGAGGATGCAGTCCCACACTTTAGCCATTTATACCATGGGAACTTCCCATACATCTGTTAAGTTAACCACTGATATGACTAATGATCTTTATAAGTAATATGTTGGAATTGAATCCAGTTGGATATGCAACATAGAATATCAAAGATCAAAACAGATATCTGGTTTTGATGGATATTGCTACATACAGTTGACAAATTCCCAGATATTAAAAAACATTCTAAGCAAAGAAATTATACATTTAACTACACATCAGCATTCAGCTCCATAGAACACCTGGTATAATGCAAAATTTAAATTTCAGGGAAGCATAGCATCAATCATTGTTGCATCTAATTAATTCCCTTGAACCCTAAAAAAAAAAAAAAAAAAGCTTTTGACTTGGGCAGACTTAATTTGTACTGTGACAAATTCTTTAAAATCAAAATTTTTTTGTAGCAATACATCTCTAATGTTTATTTCACCCATCAGATAATTAAAGATTTCATAAGTACTTTTTTTCTTCTTTCAAACATGAAATTAGTAAAAATATTTTTGAATCATAACTGATTTTTTTGTCTTGTGTAAATTGAACTACTTTGCTCCGAAATAATAACTAAAATGTATCAACAAAAAGTAATGGTTTCCCAGTATTTATAAAACAATTGAATCTTATTCTTTATACAAGTTGGTCTGGAGAATCCATGAAAAATGAATATGTAGAAGGATTACAATAAAAATTAGTGATGTAAAGTTGGCGACCTTAGTCGAGGGTGACCCAAAGGCTCCCTTTTTGATAGCTACTACACCAAGGTGTAAGGAAGGGTGCTACTAGATTGCTCCACTTTACCCTTGATCCTTATCTTATAATGCTGAGTGTTAAGCAAGGTAGCATCAAGTACCTTCTTGAGTCTTTGGTATGACTCGACCTGCGATTGAACCCAGGTCTCCCGGGCCATTGGCGAACACTCAAACCCTTATGCCAATGTACTAGGTATATATTTTCATATACAGCTGGTTATTATCGGATATGAAAACTCCAGATAATATTTATAACACTATCAAGTTTTTCATGTAAAAGAAAATCTCCATTTTTATTTAAGGTTTATTTGCTATAATTTAATTATCAAAATCATAAGTTTTATCACGTTGAGAGAAAGAGAGGACAACAAAAACGAACTGTTTCATCAGCTTTACTAAACATTCAAAATCTGGTCAAAGGATTGAATTCATGCTAGTTAGTTTACATTTTTCAGGGAAATAATTTTTGAAAAAGATAGAGTGAATGACAAAACTTGATATGTAAATTTCTACTCAGATACTTTTTAATATGCAGATATTAGGATTATTCAAGATTTTAGAAGCACAAAATAAAAATTTTAAGGGAGCTAAAATGATTTTAATTTTTTTTTTTTTTCAAAAACCTACAAACTAAAAAAAAGTATATTTCACTGATAATGGATAAAACTAAGTATTCTATTCATTCGAATCAAAAGGGTTCTAGAATCATAAGACAATGTATTTTAAGGATCCCAGATTTTTTTTTTTTTTATAAATGTAAAAGCCATATAGAAATGGCATTTCAACATTTAGCAATGCAAATTGTAAAAATACCTTACACCAAGTGAAAATAAAACAAGCATATAAATGTTAACATTCTATATAATATTTTCTCATAGTTAATTATATATACTTTTCAATAGGATAAATGACATAAGTTTTATCTCTCAGAGATTGCAAGGCAGTTCTTAAGGTGTGCATCAATTTCTACAAGATAACCATGCAGTAGCAGCATCAAAAGTTATAGTTGTAAAACACTTTATGAAGCATACAATAAATGGATCTTTGAGGAGTCCGGAAGTATACTGTTAACTTTGGTAAGGAGGAGAGGAAAATATGGAGGAGAGAAAAAAAAGAAAAGAAAAAGAACAAGTACAAACAAGTCAATTGTCACTAAAGCTTTTAAAAAGAATGACAGGAAGAGCTAAGTGAAATTAAGAAAATTCAATTATCCAATATATAATCTAAAGTCTTCTTGTTGGCAAATATAGAATTAGTGAAATAACAAAGACAATTTCAGTATTTGCTACTTCCACATAATTTATGGATGAATATAATTATTTTACAATATCAATTTCAATCAATACATAATCTAATGTAACCTAAATTTTACCTACCAAGACATTTTTATTTTTTTGACTAAATGCATCTTTGATATCATTTTTATGCCTATTTTCATTTGTTTGAAGGAGGAAGAAAAAAAAAAATTAACAGACTAAATAAAAACTTTAATGCAAAATTTACCAAAATCATTACAGCTATTTTGAAATGCCAGAATACATCTATTTGTTAGGTTGCTATTTTTTCATTTACTCTTATTTAAGATTAAAGTTTTGCTATTAAATCTGAAATGTGACTAATTCATTTACGCAAGTAGAATTATGCTAATTATTTTTCAATGAAAGCTACTATAAATTAATAATTTACTATTAAAATGTACACCCAGTAAGTGCATGTTGTTTCAACCAGAACTATATAGCAGCATTTATGTGTGCAATTAACACTTTAATTGTTTACATGTTCAAATAGAACTAAATTATAATAATTGAATATAGCTATTTGTAAAAAAAAAAAAAAAAAAAAAAAAAAAAAAAGAAGCTTCCAGCACACCAATATCTATTGAAATGATATCTTAAAACATTTATGCAATTACAAAATCTAAAATTGCATCTTTCAAACATTGAAAACAATTTCTGCTGAGTTATATTCTATTTTAATGTTTATTGTACAGTTAAAAGGTGATAATACTGACGTAAATGACAGAATTGTGCATCTCACATGGTGTAATGGTCAACAGGCAAGACTAGCAAACGATTACTAGAAAGTCTCACTAGTTACCACATAAACCTAAGCTTTGTACCACAACTAGGCAAAGCTTAATAAATAATTATATAAAAGTTATCACATGTAAAATATAAAGATTACTTAATTCAAAATGTTCAGAGCAAAAAGCAATATAATGAAATAAGGATTAAATTTTATCAAATGGCAGAGTATATTAAAGCCATTCCAGTAGTATTTTATACATCTCAACTGGTAGTTGAGAAGGATGAGATTATTGAAGCTAACTCTGCGGGTTTGACTAACAGTGGTTGGCATTAAAAAAAATTTAAAAATTTGCTGATCCGTCAGCCTTTTTTACCCTCCTTTTACAACTATCATTGCTAGCAGGCTATAGGCTGGGATTTAACAGCAACAATATGAAAGTGCAATCAATATTCAATCCCTGCACACGTTGTGGTGATAGGCAGTAAAAACTAGCAAACATTATCAGAGACAACAGACAAGCACACTTCAGGAGAAGGATGTTCTGCTATCTATATTAGCAGGGACAGCAAATAGAAAAACAAGTAAAAATAAATAATAAAAGCCATGTTCTGACCTTTAAATATCAATTTTTAAATAAACTTTTTGAGCATATTGATTTTTAAGAGATATTTCAATGGTAAAGTATTAGTCTGGAATATATTTAACACCCAATTTCTTGCGCTAAGTATATCTCTATTTTTTTCTTATAACTTTTTATCTCAGTATCATAAAAGCTTAAGACCATAAATATTCTGGTTTGGTTTCTTTATTTAATGACATTAAACTTCAAGAGTTAGTCAATGCCTAAACCATTCTTGTAGAAGAATAGTGCTACTATTCAACCCATAGCTGGGAAAATAAGGGTTCATCACACCTTTCCCAAGGGTATTTGTCTGAAAGTGAATGTAATAGTGCAACTGGAGTTCAAACTAGCTTACTATCATGTCATAATCCAGCACATTTAACATTATGCCACAAGGACTCCCTCTTAAAGATTCTGGTGAGGATCATTAACCAAGAGACAGCTCTTAGTCTCAATTGTATTGCACTTAAATGTCAAAGAGCCAATAAATTATTACTAAAGAAATCATTGTATCAATGATGAGCTTTTTCCAAATACAATAAATTCTGTCATAGATAGCATTTAGAACCACTGGAATGCTTATCAAAGATTATGAACAGCAGAGATATTCAAAAACAAAGATTGGTTGTAGCTTATATTAAGGATTCTTTTAGCAGAGAAAAAAGATTGAATAAGATTTCCAGTCATAGGTATTCAAGTAATTATTCACATAGTATAGACTTGTCACACTATTAATTATCAAGCATAGTTTTATTAATGAGTATTAGATTCAAGTCCTATATATATATATATATATATATAAAAACCAAATCTAGGAAAAATATCTTAATTTTGATTTGGTAGAAAACTTAACTTAAATAGAAATAAATGTCAACAAATTTATGTTGATATGTAAAATTTCTTTGCTAGAGGGAGCAAAGTTAAATGAATTAACCTAGAAAGTTGTCACCAGTTTAAAAATCTCATATGGACTAATTTAAAATCATAAAATGGAAAATTCTGTGTCTTCAAACTTATTATCAAACCTCAGTGTAATTATAAAAAGTATGTTATTTTATGATAAACAGTTCTAGACTCTTAAGTGATATAACAATAAGCTAGGGACATAGTTTAAGTTTTGAAATACTTGTTTAGTTAGGCTCCTAACTAAATTCCACTGAACTGAAAACTATTGATCAAAGTATAATCATAAAAACCAATAACCATGGATAAATAACTGTATACATGAATTTTTACAATACTCTCTTTTTACAATATAAATAAATAAATAAAGGAAGAATCTAATTTAGAGTTGATATTAAATACATGAAACTAGGATACTTATCTTTAGAGTTTTTAGACATTTATGACCTCCATTGCATTTATATACATATAATCATGCTAAATGAGCTATTAAGTTATTGTGAAGAATACAGCATAACAAAAACAAGCATAGAAAACTAATTATGGCAGGAACCCAACTAACTGTAACTTATACCGATTAGCATTAAATAGCATATTAAAGAGCTCAGGTCCTGTTTTTCCCGTGTGCTCCCACTGCAAAATACATATTTACACAATTCTCTTTAAAAAAATTCTAATCTTATCTGCTTTCAATGTATAAAAAAATTGAATAGCAATTTTTACCAAGAAAATGTACACGTTTAATATAAAGCTCGCTTTCATGGATTATATATATATATATATATATATATATATAAAAATGGCAATTGTTACTTCTGACAGAAAGAAAAAAACTGACATATCTCTATTTTTGGAGTTGTAAATGTATATTTTATATTCAAGTCTTACGAATTTTCACTGCATAATCCTTAAAATAAACTTGAAAGTCCCTATAATGAGCAAGACAAATATTTAGAATCTAATCAATCCCTTCCAGGTTTGAATATAAAGAAAACAATTACTATATATGGTTTTAGATAATCATAAGATGAAAAAAGATTTTAAATTATACCATCAAGAAATATACACTTTTTGAATTGCATATTTAACAAAGAAAAAAAAAAGAAAAAAAAGAAAAGAAAAAAAGATATTAAACTTGTGTACTAGTAATAGTCATAATAAAAATACCGAAACAAACATTAAATTACTGTTAAAGCCTATTACAAAGTAAATCTTTAATTATTTGTTGGTTATTTTGATGTTTGTTATTAGGAACAAAAATTTATCAATACAAAAGATGTCACAAAATTTTTTGTCTGTTCACCTGAAAATGTCATGTTGATGCAAACAGAAAAAGAAGAAATGAGTGGAGGTACGCTAACACACAAACATATTCTTTGCTGAGTGCAAAGCAGTGTTCTGTGTGTTTAAACTGGCAATATCACAACTATTACTTGCTGTATATTTTGAGGTTTGGTGATTTTTGTAAATATGATTAAAAAATTAGCAGAAGTTTATATTTTAACAGGAACACTGATTCATTTTATCAGCCCCCTTTTTTTCTTTGGTAACAGTGATATGTTAAAATCTCCCAAATTACTGAGCATGGCAAATTTTGAAAAAAAAAAAAGCAAGCAAGCAAACAAGATGTAATTCAGACTTTTTGAATAAACAAATACAAATGAAAGTGAACTAAAGGAATAATCCATCTTTTGAAAGCAAAATGACAAGTCAATGGCAGGCCTGATTTGGACAGAAGAACTACTTTAGGATGACAAGAAACACAAAAAGAAACTATAGCAAGGCTTGAAACAGATTAAGAATTATTCAAAGATGACAATAACAAGGAGAAAGTGAAGTCAGTCTCCAAGTAGAAAGCTGATGATCATCTCAAAGAATGCAAAATGAAATAGCAGAGGAAGCCAACAGGAGATGATTAGCAGCAAGAGACCAATATAGGGAAAAAATCAATGATGAAATAAAAAGATAGTTATTATTGAAGATAGAAATACAATAGTAAAAAAAATATTTAATACTTTTTTTTAAGGTACTGTCTCAAGTGGTCCTATGAATAATTTGCCGTTTTTACAATAAGCGATTTTTCATCAGTGTCCATTAGATAGTAAATTCAATAATTGTTGTCACCAAGATAAGATACTTCTGCCAAAGCAAAGAGAACCACCAAAATATCTTCATAATTTGATGAATAGTTCAAGGAATCAAAATAAATGTTTTGCAAAGAACTTCAGGTCTTACAATTCATGGAGGACTGTGTTTGATATTTATCCAACCTTCCACCAGGCTAGATTTGACACAAGGGCATTTTATAGAGGGGGGCAATGAATGAACTGAGATGTATACACAACCTTCACAAAAATGCTTGATCTTGTTAGCATTCTTTATTTTTGGGGGAGCCTCAAGTGCCTTCCTCTTTGGCAGATACTGCCAGAAAGGAAGGCCCCTGGGGACCAGGTGGTTAACATAATACCCCCCACAGTGCAAACACTAGATGGACCCCCCAAAATAGAAGAAACCATTGTAGAAAATGGAATCAGCAACCAGAATTCAAATTCTGGACAAGACTGTGTTTCACTTTGTGTTAATGCCCTAGGGAAATTCATCTCATCTCCTCCCAGATATAAGACAGATTGGGTTCTTTAGCTTTGGTTAAGCAACCCATTTAGAAGAAAAACTGAATTCAAACTAACAGTACTCAGCTTAAAAAACTAACCTTGTGACATCCTGCCCATAATGGAGGTGTTGGGTAAATATATACAATTCAGCTTCTTTCATTTCTTTCAACGGGAGTACAAATATCAGATGCTCCAGGTATACAATTGTCATTATTGATGGATACTGTGCTTATCAGAAATATAAAGAATTGAAATAATTGCTCTGAAGAGCACAAACAAGAAGCCATAAAGGATAATTTTAAAAAGGGGAAAAAAAAAAAAAAAAAAAAAAAAATTTTCTTGCTCAATTATAGCAATTGAAATCTGAATCAGGACATTTGAGAAAAGTGATTTTTATGAACTAAGGTGGGGAAGGGGGGAAAGAGGAAGGAAAAAGTTCAGTTCAAAGAACATGCATACAGAATGAAGTAGATAAGCAGGTTGACCAGGGAATGAGCCTCTAACTGAAAAGGCTATAAAGAGGGGAAGGATTAAATCTGGGTGGGTAAAAGAAAGCCCACTTACATTATTACCTGGGAAAGTCATAATGTGTAAATTAATGACATGCATTTTGGGCTGTTTCTGGCATTAAGTGGTTTACTTGAAGAGGGAGAAAAAAAGTATGGGTCAAATACCAAGAGAAATTTATACACAACTGGGGGATAAGGTTTTTAATTTTAGATTTAAAGAGTAATTGAGTAAAACTGCAACAATTGGAATTTATAATATTCTTAAAAAATTGTTAAAACAAACATGTTGCTACCATCTAAATGTAAATAAATTATTTGTGATTAACATTCAATCTCTAATATTAAATTTCATATGAATGGCAATTTTTATTTATAAAAATATCTACCAAAAGTGAAGTTTTCTACATGTAGCCTGTAAACCTGGTTTAAGATTTTGAAACAATTCTCAAAAATTATCTGGGTAATCGATTTTTCTTGGAATGGTTATCAAGTTATCAAAGAATAAGGAAAAGTCTGTATTCAAAACCAGGAGTTTAAGTTCATTAGACTGTGTGATATATTCAACCTCATTGTGGCAACATTGATGCCATATTATATAGTATTTTGTTGCTCTTCATTGGTATCATGAACAGAAGAGACCTACAGCATAGGTAAATGTTGGTCTTCTATCCAACCTTGTTCTGGTTTATGTTGTGATTGGAGCCCAGATCCATAGTCATACAAAACTGACGGATACCATAACTGTGATCCACATCCAGACAATCTAATAAATAACATCTTCAAATGTTATATTGGACCATATGCATTAAGGCTTTCAAAACAGTTTACTTTGGTTAAAAGGAGCGGGGGAAGAAAAAGAAAAAAAAAAAAAAAAGAAAAAAAGTGAATTAATTTTCTTAGGTGTATTTATATTCTATACAAAACATGAGCACAAGATATCCATATACAATAAACGGATATTCATTGGATATCTGAAAATTTTTTAACCAACTGTATAGTATTTTTTTGGCAGGGACAGTCATTGACATTACAATGCTAAAAAACACACATGAAGTAACCAAGATATATACTAACAAGAGATAATTAGCATAATGAAAAACTCTCTTCAAAGAAATAACCACTTTGTAAAATTATCAGTAACAACCACCAACAGCTTAGAAAACATAATTCTAGCCACAGCTATTCTACCATACAATATCGTTAGTATTCAAAAGTGGTCAGAAAACAATCACCAAAAACACTGATAAGGGGAGAGAGAGAGAGAGAAAAAAAATTTTTTTTTAAAGAACCCCACACATGAAATAAATTTTGTTTAATTTATTTGTACAAAAACTAAGCCCAATTTTAGAATATAATATTAAGGATTGATATTATAAGTAAAATAGAAAATGTACAAGTATTGATAAGGCTCAGTTTTCATATATGAACATTCTTACCGAGTTGTTGAAAAAGTTCATTTTTGGTTTCTTTGTTTAATGGCATATCAACACATTCATGGGTTATTTAATACCAAAGCCATCCTTGTAGAACAGCAGCAATAGTACTCCTATTTAACCCATAGGTGAGAGGATAAGGGTGTTCATACTTTTACCAAGGGTATTAGTCTGAAAGTGAATGTAATAATGTGACTAGAGTTTGAACTCGTTTACTATGTCACAATCCAGCACGTTAGTCACTATGCCACAGGGACTTCTCTCAAGTTTGTTTTGTGCGTTATGGCACATTAAGAGCATTTAGTTTTATCTAACTATTCAAAAAGAACATTTTTGATTCTATTATGACAGCTGTCATACCAGCATACATTTAAAACAAAAACTGACATATTTGATTCAGGCACAGAAGAGGGAATAAAATAAGTAACATTTTCAGTGTATTATATTTTTTGTTAAGAAAAGTAAAATGTGACAAAAAAGATTGAGAGATTACAAAGAATTCAGGATTGCTACTATTCACTTCTTTTTATATACTCTAGTAAATTTTTTTTCAAGTATGAAAAATATCATGCTAATTACTTTCAAACTATTACCTGTATGATGTTGAATAACCTTAATGGCAATTTATTAAAGCAGGTTTAATCAATAAGGATAGAAAGAAAAGGATGATCCCCACTTTCAGATTAATATGCTCTATCAATGATAAAAAAACAAAAACAAAAAAAACAAAAAACATTCAATTGGTCTAATGAGTAGAGTGTTCACCAATGGTTTGGGAGACCAGGCTTCAATCCCAGGTTGAGACATACCAAAAATTCAAAAAATGATACTTGATGCTGCCTTGCTTAACATACAGTACTATAAGGTAAGGACCAAGGGTAAAGTGGAACAATCCAGGGAATGGAGTAGCACCCCCCCCACACCTCACTGTGGTAGCTATTGGAAAGGGAGCCTTCAGGTCACCCTCAACTAAGGTCGCAAACTTTACTTACATTCAAATAAATTTTACTTTCATTGCCAATGTATTATAGCTCTTGATTTAACATAATGAAAGAGGATTTGCGAGCCATAGTGTTTGCCAATGGTCCGGGAGACCTGGGTTCAATCCCAGGTCGCGTCATAAAGACTTTAAAAGTGGTACTTGATACCTCCTTGCTTAACACTCAGCAATATAAGGTACGTATCAAGGGTAAAGTGGAGCAATCCAGGTAAAAGAGTAGCGCCCTCTCCTACACCTTGGTGTAGTAGCTACTGAAAAGGGAGCCTTCTGGTCGCCAACAACTTTACTTACTTATTATCTTCACTACTTAATCTAACAGCTTTTTTGCTGTTTTATTTGTCTTGGAGAAAGAAATAAAACATCCACAATGAGAATTGATTTAAAATTGGAACAGAGGAAAATGAAGGGAAAGAAACATCTACAAGCTGAAAATGTTAATTAAATTGTACAAATATCAAAAATGTTGGTGTAAATACTTGCAGCCCCAAAAGTCTAAAATACAAATATTATAGAGTGCCACACACACAAAAGTAACAATTTAGTCTTCATAGATAACAACCAAAAACAAACATGCCTGTATTTTCTTCTCTTTCATTAGTCATGGTAAAATGAATGTAAATATTATGCAGCATAGGTTAATGATAAATTTAAAAGCCATTTTAACAGTGGTAACATTGGTATTTTGAAATAATACATCATGAAATAACCATTCACAAATATGACTTTAAGTATGGAGAAAACAGAGCAAAATACATGAAACTGTAAAGAACAAATATTTTTATACAGTTTTTTGAGAAACAATCATATTTATGATTACTCATATATGATAGCAACTCTGTCATTCCATTTCTTAAGCAGAAAATGATTCATCATTTACATTTATGTCTGAGGTGTGGTGCATATAGAATCCAGGCTAAGATTAAACAGCAATAATTTCTCTATTCAAGATTTTCAAGGTCTGTTTTTCTTCTTCTTTTAAATATCTTTTATTACAAAAACAAAACTGGCCAAATCAAAGTTTAAAAATAAAACTTTTATATCATAATTCTTTCCTTTAACAAAGGTCTACAAATATGAAGTTGTAAAATAAGATTTAGAATGTCAAAATATGATTCATTAATTGTATATTGCAATGACAGAAATAGTTTCTTTTAATTACAGCAACAAATGTAGTCTCACAAAGTGTAGAAGTGCATTTAATTAGAGTTGCATGGCTGTATGGTAATCATACCTGCTGGACAACCATTACAACAAAATCCCAATAGTTTAAGCATTAATCATTTTCAAGCAGGAATATAACATTCTTCACCAAGTATAAGCTTTTTTTAATGAACAGACTACACTATCTCAAAGCTTGCTAATCAGTTAAAATACAATGAAGAGATTACTACTAAACACACAAACAACTACTTCACCCCTAACATCAGGAGGTAAGCAATGCTATAAATTTACAAACACTAAATTCCTACCACAAACTTTAAGACTTTGGTATCATACCACAAAACTGAAAAAATTATTAAGAGATTAAGAAATTCCAAGAATTAGAAAAGGATAATGATTAAATGACTAATAGAGAAATACCTGCCATTCTAAAAATGAAATTCAAAACCAAAATCAACTACCCAATGAAGTATCTATGTCAAATAACTCACTACTACATGAACTACAAATGATCTTTTCACAGAGTTTGATTGTTATATAAAAAGAATGCATTTTTACAAATGCAAGGTGAATTTGGATGGAAGAAAAGAAAAAGTTTTAAACTTTATTAAAAAAAAAAGAAAAAAAAAAGTAGCTAAAAAAATGTAAGTAAAAATACATTTTAGCATTAACTTTGTTGAATATTTACCATTTTGTTTATCTTATGCCACATTTTCTGCCAGCATGATAATTCTATTGTCTCAGACCTTATCTTTCCCAGCAAAGGAATGCTCTAAATGACCCCTTGCAATCTTCTAGAGAATAGACTCCCCCCACCTTTACCATAATTTTGTAGAGGTAAAAAAAAAAACAAAAACAAATGGTAATCAGAAAAATCCAACATTCAGCAAATATGGCATTTCAGATAAATGAAAATTTCTCTGCCGAACTGTAATAATCTTGTCCAGTTATCAAAGAAATATGAATTAAAGTTTAGTATTATCGTTATGCTCTTTCCCTTGAATGAGAATATTTTTAATCAATATTGTAGGCTTCAATTGTTTGAATCACAATTTGGTTTTATAGAAGGAGCTTATAGTAGGCAACTACTTTCTATTCTCACCATATACACTTTCTTTGTATTAAAGAACTTTTTTTCAGTCTGATAAGCGGTGGTTCATTTGTCTCATTCCACATTGTAAAGGATGCACCTTTCACAGGATTTCAAAAACTGAATAATGTGCATGTAACAAATTACTTGTTAATCATATGAAAGCTATGCATCAAAGTGACAAACATAAGCAAGGTGAAGCATGGTTTTTAATGCTTGATTTGAATATTTAAACAATTTTAACCATCTCCTGTGTCTTATAATACAGGTTATTGCTTAAGTAATGGTTTGATTTGCTTGTCATCAATCTAAACCTGAAAAAGATTAAGATCTTATAAAGTATATTAATAAGATGTTTTTTTTTCACTTAAAAAAAAAAAAAAAAAAAAAAAATCCCACAGGAAGTTTTATGAAAATTAATATGTAAATAACGGTATTATTAATCAATTTATTTTTAAAAAGAATTTTCTCCAAATTAACTGTTTAATTTAACTGGTGGGAGAGGAAAAAAAAAAAAATTTTTTTTTTAAATAATGCCCACAATCAAGAGTTGTCAAAACCTTGAATTCTGCCAGCATTATACTCCAAGTTAATTTCAACAAGTTATATAATCAAAACTATCATAAATTCTAAAATCAACAGCAGATATCTGATTACTGGTATTGAAATCCATACAATATGCTTACCTACAAAAATGTAACCAACTCAGCCTTCTACTTAAAGATTTTCATTAACTATGAAAAATCTATACACTAATGATTTTATGTTATCCATATTCTTTCCTTTACCATTCATTTACTTTGCAAATTTGGACATGACACCATCTCTGCCAGCCTGGTTTATCGATCACATCTTACCAAATTCATGTTGGCCACCTTCAGACTGGTTGATAATGGATACACGGCTATTGACCGCAGTGCGGCAATAGCAATACTGCTGTTGCTACCAATGTTGTCATCGTCATGCTGCAGTCAACAGCAGCAAATAACTACTTTGCTGGGCACAGAAATAGATTTACATCATATAGATAATCAAAATACTTAAGGTGCATCTACCACTTGGCAAAGTATTCAGCATATTTTTCTAGAGAACAGATACGTTATTTTCATTTGATAGGATTCAATATGAAGCTTTAAAAAAAGAGGAAAAAAAGAAGCCTCTTTGACTATTAGAAGTTACTATATGCTTCATCTTTTTTCCATGTGGTTATTGTATAAATGAACTTTAGTATATAAAAACCTTATCTATGTGTATAGGTTGATTTTTGAAGTTATGCAAAAAAAAATTTGCATCAACCCATAGTTTTATGCAAAGCCATTCTTGTAGAAGAACAGTAGTGTTATAATTCAACCCATAGCTTGGTGTGTGTGATAAGGAGAGTAATAGCACAGCTAAAATTTGAATGTCTTTACAACAATGTCACAGTTTAACACATTAGCCACGATCCATCTGGAACCCCGCCACTACTACCACTAAAAATTTTTTTTAAAACTATAAATCAAATGGTTGAACTTATGTAAGAAAATATATAGTACTAATCATCCATTTGTACATATACAAATATTTGTAATTTTTTCAGGCCGATATGAATGAGAAACCAATAAGAATGAAATTTGTTTTAAGTTACTTGTGTTCATTGAGTTTTTAATTAGGCTAAATTAAGTCATGAGATGAAGTTAAATATAACATCATTAGAAATACATCTTGATTAGACGAGAAAAATTAAATGAGAGACTCATACAATTAAAGTGCCAAGAGAAATGGTGAGAAAAAAACCTTAAATAATTTTACTGTTGTAATTTGTACCAGTTTAGGCAAATTTATATCCATTTTAGAAAAAAAAAAAAATTAGTTACCTATACTCTTGAGTTTAATCAGAAAAATTGTTTGATTTTAGTTGCTTTCAGATATCAAATTTCATTTTAATTGTAAGGATGATTATAGGTAAATCAATTAAAAACATGAAAGAAATAATGAATATATTTTTAAAAATAAACGTTTGCCAAGTTTTGTCATGAACTTCAAACAAAATATATTATAATTTTCAAACACTAATCAAAGTATCAATGGCTTCAAGTAATTGTAGATAAAATAATTTTATTTGATCTTGTTTCAAGGGAATACATTTATCCTGATGTTCCATAGATAGCACCAAGGCACCTCCTCTCTGCCATATGGCAAGAGTAGGTCAACTGAAGAGCCATCATAAAGAAATTGCTTATCTACAGTACTGACATCATCAAACTGATAAAACTTGCATCAGGGAACATGAGATTAATTACAGCTGTTTTTTTAAGGTACACAGAACAAATGAATCATGAGAAAATTTCTAGTTCTACCTGTTGGATAACACTTACTTGATATGGGCTGGAAACCAGGACAGTATAAGACAAAGTAGTTATTAAGGAGTGATATGGTTGCTAAGATTTTTTTGTAAGAGTTTGTTTTTCATAAAAAAACAAAAACAGTTGGGCTTTAGTTTTAAAGAAATCTAATAATTAATGATTTTTTTAATACAATAATGTACTCAAACTAGTGTCCTCATCATTGTTGTTATCGTCACAATATTTCAGCAATTGTATGTTTGTTTGGCCTTCTTCAGGTGAAGGTCATAGTTGGTAAAATTCTGGGAATTTCAAGCAGAACACTTTATTCAATGTAATGGAGTAGAATGTTCCATGTTTAGAGGGTATCACAAATCATTTAATTCTTCCTAGTTAATTTGTCCTTGTGATATGGCTTGTCTCTTTCACTTTTTCCGCACTCCCTAACTCAGGGATTGAACATACAATTGTCAGGTAACTAGATATAGACATTCCTCAGTGGTTGGTCTCACCCTTATATTCTCTAACACAACTATATGAGCTAGAATGTGAAGTTCTTTGTAATGTTCTTTTCTGAGGGAAGATTTGTTTAGAAGAGATGTCTCTAAAGGACTGACAGCTTTTCTATACTCTCCCAATATGAGAACAGATTTTCTGAATACATTCAGGCATGATGTAATGTCTTTGACCATTCTATGGAAATTGATAGAAAATTGCAGGTAGTTGAAGATTAGGTTTTACCTGGTGAATTTGGGCTTACAATATATGGCATATTTAGTGCAAGGATTAGCATAGGAAACAGAGTTCAAATCCTGGACAATGCTGTTTACATTTCCCTTTGCACTAATGGCTTTGAGAAAGACATGAATCCATCAGCTATGGGTAAATACTAAGGTAGACTGGGTTCTTGCCTAAGTAAAGTAACCAGTCTTGAAGGAAAATTGAATTCAAACCAGCAGTACTCCATTTAAAATTGACCATGGGTCACATCCTGCTAGTAATGGAAAAGTTGGGTTAATACATATAACATATGGATGGTTGGTTGGGTTTATGGCATATCAACCTTTGTAGGATATTTAATGCCAAATCCACTTTTATGCAAGCAGTCAGTTCTATTTCAAACAATTCATTTTAGCATGAGTACACAGTTTAATTGTCAAAAACATTTCTATTTCAAGCTATTCAGTCAAGTCAAACAGTTATAATTCAGCTAATTCAGTTTAGTATAAGTATAGATTTTGTTTACACACTGTTAAATGTCAAAACAGTTCATTATTAAACAATTCAATTTAGTGTAAGTACAGTTTCAGTGTCCAAAACAGTTCCATTTCAAACAATTCAGTTCAGCTTAGCATAAGAACACAGTTTGTCAAAAACATTTCTATTTCAAGCTATTCAGTTTAGTCAAACAATTCAGTTTAGCATAAGTATGTAGTTAGTTCTACTTAACCTATAGATAGGGTCTTATCAGGTGCTACCATTCTGGGCCAGAGTAGACCTGGAAGCAATGGCGATGAAAGGATGCTCCTCATTCCCCAAAGTGCCAGCATCATTGGAACCTCACCATCAGATTGTTTAGTGTCATATCCAAGACACTCATTGCAGGTGGTGGTGGTGGGGGCTTACCCCTCTGCAGAGGTGCTGTTGGTGTATTCTACAGCACCAGCCAACTGGGCAATACACAGAGTTAATGTCAAAACAGTTCTATTTTAAACAATTCAGTTTAGCATAAATACACAGTTTAAATGCAAA
This sequence comes from Sepioteuthis lessoniana, assembly GCA_963585895.1. Lineage (NCBI taxonomy): Eukaryota > Metazoa > Mollusca > Cephalopoda > Myopsida > Loliginidae > Sepioteuthis > Sepioteuthis lessoniana. The sequence continues at coordinate 76,225,273 of OY757918.1, forward strand.
AAACAGTAAAGTCAAGAAAGCACGGTTTAGTTCTATTCAACCCATAGATAGGACCCTTATGAGGTGCTACCACTCCAGGCCAGAGTGGACCTGGGAGCGATGGCATTGAAGGGGTACTCCGTATTCCCCAACGCTTCAGCATTACTGGAACTTCACCATCAGATTGTTTTGTGTCATATCCAGGACACTTGCTGGGGTGTGTGTGTGTGTGTGTATGTGTGTCTTACCCCTCTGCAGAGACGCAGTTGGAGTATTCTACAGCCCCATCCAACTGGGCAAAACACATGGATGTCTTGAACCCATAATTTGTGAGAATTATTAACACATACAGGAGGGTTAGCTTATCTTCCATTATAGAACAATGGACTTATGGATAAAAAGCACTGTTTAAGCTACCAATAAATATTCACAACCAAAAAAATTTGAATCTTGAGATATACTCTATTGCTGTAAAATCTGTATAAGTTCACAGGCAAATATTGTATTAGTCAAACTTATATCATTAAATTGTACAGAAATAGATCTTTTAATTTGATATAATAATTTATAAAAGTAGCTTCTATAGTCAATTAATAAAATAAAAACTGGCATGCTACTCATTTTAGAGTGTTTGGTTCAGAATCAATTTTTTGATGTGGCTCATATTGATACTCTTACCTCAAAATAAAATTAGATAATTGAAAAATGCAACTGTTACCTGTTAAAGTTGACTAAAAAAGTTTTGAAAATATCACTTTCCAACATTTGGATGTTGGTTGATAATGATTTTATCTGTATTTTGGTGTGCATTTTTTTTTCTTCTTTCATAATTTTCATTTGAAGTTGGACAATTTTTCAGAATTTCATTTCAAAAGTGAAATCCTGGTGAAACCTCTAAGAATATTTTTAGAAATTTTCTGACTAATTAGAGCTTGAGTAAATCTTCAAAATTTACGAAAATAACACATCAATTTCTAACACTCAGATGTTGGAAAATGTTTTTTGGCATCTTTTATAGTATGAATTTTATAAGAATACTTTTAATAAACTTTGTAATTTTCATTTGAAGATTAAAAAAAAAAAAAAAAATTAATAAGAATAGCTAAAAATTAAGGAGCTGTGCCAACAAACCCTTTACTTAAAAACAACAGTGTATGAAACATACCTATTACTTAGAAAATTCATGCTCATTTGAGAAGAAAATACTTTAAATATTTACAATGGTTGAAGAAATAAATAAAATTAACGTTTCAGATATATACTTTTTAAATATTCTTGACTAATGTATTTACTACAATGTAGGAAAGACCAAAAATAAATGTCATTGAAACTGGTAAATAATTGTTTGAAAAATACAAACATTTTACAAATGGTATATATAAATAAATAAGCTCATTTGTATTTTCCCCCCAATAAAAAAAATAATCCTAATGCAAAATTCTTAAATCTATTAATTTCACACACACACACAAAACATGCACACGTAAGTATAACAAAAAAAAAAAAAAAAAAAAAAAAAAAAAAAAAATTCTTGAATTTTCTACTTATTTTCACTTGTAACTTGCACAAAGTTTCCAAAGTGGAAGCAACCAAAATTAGTAAACACAGATGTAAATGGGTTTATGAGGTTCCCATGTTTTCTTTTTCAGTAAGTGTTGCATAAAAATAACTTGGTCATTACTGGAAGATCTGTTTTTAGGATGTTACTTTCAAGTTGATTCAAATGAATCAGTGATTCTTATATTGATTTACTCAATGAGAGCTTTTTTTTTATTATATATATATATATATATATATATATATATATATATATATATATATATATATATATATATATAAAACAGGATGGTTTGCAATTCTAAACATTAAAAATGGCTATCAATAACATTAGTTGATATTTGTAGCTTCAATGGATAAGAAAACTGATTGTGAATTGCTGACTAGTAAAGACAAGATAATGGCCTTTTTCTGTTGCTATAACAAAATAGCAATTTTGGGGGCATTATTTTGGATATAAAACACCCATATTGTGGTCAGGAACAACACCATATAGTTCCCTATATTGAAAACGATTACTATGTGAATTTTCTTGAATTTATTTTGCAAAAATCTGATCATTTTCACTAGTAAAACTGTCTAATTGAGCACAAGTGAAAAATCTAAATTACTTGCCAACTGTTAAATAGATTTTTAAAATTCAGAAGGCATTTTTTTCTCATGGAGCTCTATTTCTTTTTTTCTTGGACAAAGTTGTGTACTGAAACAAAAATTACAAAACCGGAGATGTTTGACAGTTTATACATTTTTTTTTTACTGTTCAAATTTGATTGCTGAAGAGAAAAGAAAAATTTAACTGATGACTGGTTTGGTTCATTTGTTTAACAACATCAACTTCTTATATAAGTTATTTAATGTAGAAATCAGATTTATTTGGAAATGCCTGAGCATTTATATTTTCAACGTTCTAATGCAATCATTCTTTTAAATTTCATTTTTTGTCTAGAATAATCATGTTTGTAATATCATATGGTATTAAGAATTCTTGTTTAACACATAATCTGCACACAATTTATTGGTTTCACATATTTTTATCCAATACTAATAACTGTCAAACATATCTATTTGACCCATAGTTGAGACTCTAAACAGATACTACCACTCCAGGTCAGAGTGTATCTGGGTGTAATGGCAATAAAGAGGTACTCCACATGCCCCAGGGCTCCAGAATTAGAACCTTACCATCAGATGCAGTTATAAATGTCATACTAACAAAGGTAATTATTCATTTTTGAATAAAACTAATGACTGGTATTTATACCTTCATTTTTATTGAATGAATCACATTATTTTATTTTATTTTTTTAAATATTTCCAGAAAAATATCAATCAAAAAAAGTTTGTAATGGATACAACGCCGAGTTCATTTTGGTGCATATTGACAAGCAAGAAGTTTCAATTAGTTCTCTTCTAGCACTAATGCACTAATCATGAATCTTTTTAGTAAAATTTGACAAGTTTCTGTGCACTAAAATTTCAATGCAAGATGAAAAATACCAAAGCTAAGTAGAGAAATATATAGGAGGAATACAAATTAACAAGGACAGAAGTTAAATGAATGACAAAAAATACATCAACATTTACGTGAATCATTCCTTAGTTAAAAAAAGATTAAAATTAGCCAAGACATTTTTAGAATACTATCTAGAAAAAGTATTTATGTAGGCATGTTAAAACTGTTAAAATACTTCTTTTAAAAAGGCAGTTTTCTTTACTTCAAGATTTGAATTATTTTTGTCAGTTTGCAGCCTTTCCAAATCCAATGTAAAAAAAATAAAATGGGGGACGGGACGGACGACGACAATGGGCTTTAATCATAATAAGAGAATCATCCACTGCTTGATATCACTTAAAAAAACAAAAAAAAAAAACAAAAAACACCAATGCAGATAAGAGGTGGGAAAAGAATAGAAAATATTTACAAACTTATTTCTGGGTAGGATCCAATATAATGTTGCTTCTTCTATAAAGTTAAATATGATTGGCCCATACTTCTGGCAAGAAAAATATCCACTTCTGGCTCCAATTCCAAATACAAAGATATTTTATCTGACAAGAGAGAAACACCATCCATATGCATATTCCACAATTTTCTCATGAACATCAATAATAATAAAAAATATTGTCAGCTAAAATATTTTTAAAAAAAAGGGGGGGGGGAAAACGAGGGACACACACTCACCTTCCCCAAACATTTCTGCATTTGTGAGAGGTGGGGGGATCGAAAGAAAGGGGGAAAAAAAAAAAAAAATGGCATGTAGTTGTTTAGTGCTAAACTGATGTTATCCATAGCTAAAGAATAAAATTAGTTTTTTGTTTCTTATAATTTTAATCTTTTAATCTATAATCCAACATTATACTACAATTTTTTTATAAACAAAACTGACTGTAAATGGAGGCGTTAAAAATTTTTAAACTTAAAAGTTGTGCAATCAATAATTATCTTCTGCAATATATAACCTATCAGGCACTGATTGTAAGTGATATTAAGATTAATAGAAATGTTTAGAAGAGTGTTTACATATAATTTGTAATTATACCTTATCTTATATATGAACTAAATTCAATTTATAATTGCAGATATTGAAAATAAACATATATCCTAATATAGAATTGTGCAAAGTGCAAGTTTCAAGAGATTCCTTCTAAGAAATTACATAAGTGGAGAGAAAATATTTTACAACATATTCCTTTCTATATCAATCATGTAAAATGTCAAACATTTCTATTTGACATATAGTTTATTTGTACATTTATGTCACCCAAGTGGCATCATTTTTCTGAAATCCACAAAAACCAACAATATATTAAGAGCAAACATTGTTTTAAAAAATTGCATCTTTATGGAGTGAAATTTGAAAGAATTTCAAAAAATTGAAAGGTACTTATAATTTAACAGTTTTTTTGGAGACTAGGTTGTTTAATTATTTGACAAAAACTAATGAATAAAATATTAAGTCTACAACAAATTATCAAAAACAAGTTAAGATTTCATGATTTCTATTGAGAATGAACTTTAAAAAATAGAAAATAATAATAGCTGAGTATCATTGACTTTTTTTCTAAAGGTGAATACAAGTTAATGTATAAGGAGAAAGACTGTTTTAAAACTTTCAGAGCTCCAAGAGTCCTAACTTATAAAATTATCCCAGCACACAACTCAATAGATTAAAAAGTGTAAATCCTATTTTATCAAAAATGCACTTCATATTTCCCTATTTGGATTCTGACATAAAACTCTAAAGAATTTAAAAAGCATCTTTACCACTCCTCTTTGTTTTAGCAGGGCATAATTTGAGTGAAAGAATATATAAGGAAGGATAAAAAATACAACATTAAAAAAAAACACAAACAAATGAAAGGACAGAAAAGATTCCATAGTGATTGCAGTATCAAAGTTACTATATATATATATATATATATAATCTGAGGAGAAAATCCAACTTGAGTGCTCAATGTTAACAGCTATCAACACAATTAATTTAGGATTAAAAATACATCAAAACTCAATGTGCAGAGCCCCCCAAAATTCTTTTTATATATATAAAAAAAAAAAAAAAAAAAAAAATCACTTCTTTGGTGTCATAATTTATTTCTGGTCGTGTTGACCATCATCAGATGTTACATGATTTTCTGATATTGCTTCCAGCAAGAATAGAATTTGAAAATTTTTTTTAAAAATTAAAATAATTTTTCAGTTAAAATAATTTTTTGATATGTTTGATAATCAAGAAAATTTTTTACAGCGGACATATCATTATTTTTTTTATATGTTTACACATTTCTTTAAAGAAACAAAAAACCCCCACAATGCCTAATTTAAATACTGAAAATTAAAAAATCTAATCCCGGAAAAATTAAATAGTAGCAACTCATTTAAAATGCGACTCATTTAAAATTATAGATTAACTATGCACTCATACTTCCATTGAAAATATTATGTATTCTAAATATTAAATAATATAATTTGTGTTATCAAGAAATAATTCAATGCTGATACCAATTTACAAAATTCTATTTCTAATTATGAAAACTATTGTAAAAATTCACGTTATTTATATTAGGAAGAATTTAAGATATCGAATGTTAAGTTAATCATGATAAGCAAAGAATTAATATGTAATACATATTTTATCAATGTAACTAATAATTCCTAACTTGTAATATAAATAAATCAAATATTAGTTTCTTAAATTTTTGTTTACATATAAAAAAAAAACAAACAAACGGTGTAGTACAGGAATAGTTCCTTCTCATCATAAGGCTATATTAATAAGTTTAAAGATTTTTAACAATTATATATTTTTTATTTTATGATCATTTTATTAAAAAAAAACTTATATTTAGACATTATACTTTAAATTTAATTGTATTCATTATTGGAAAAATTAAAAAAAAAAATTTTTTTTTTTAAAAATCACCTAATTAATGGCAGTTAAATATATTTAATATTATCAATATATCAAATCACACTAAGAACTTATTTCTATGTCTACATGAAGATATCATTTCAGTTCTGGTGTGTGTATGTATATATATATATATATATGCTCCCCGTCCCTGAGGGTTGAGCACTCTGGCAAAGGAATCAATAGCTGCCACCCGTGTAATACAAAGCTCTTCTAATGAATAGAGCACTCTGGTATCCGATAACACAAAATGTAAACAAGTGAAAGCCACAACATACGCTTTCTAATTCCTGAGCTGATATATGACGCCTGATAGCTGAGCAGTAAGATACTAAGCTTAACCACACTGAAGAGTTGTGAGATATATATATATATATATATATATATATATATATATATAAAACCTAAAGCTACTTCATATAGAAGACTTCAGATAATTTCCTAAAATGTATATCATATATTCTGAAATAGTATTTAAATCACAGCAAAGTAATTTCAAAACAATTCTATATTCATAGAATCATATTGACTTATTTTACTGTAGAAATAACACTAATTCTCATAACACAGTCAATAGAAACCTATCACTTTATTTGACACTAGAGGATGAATTGTTTGGTTTCTTTGTTTAATTGTATATCAACCTTATTGGGTTATTTAATGTCAAAGTCATCCTTGTAGAAGGACAGTAGTTGTTGGCCGCCATAATGGGTTATATCCATGGCCAGCCTACTTCAAGTGCTGCTTACTTCCAGCTTTCCTTTCTGCCATCTGATTTGTGCGGGATCTATGGACTGGCATGTCTGGTATTCCTTGACTACAGCTCTCATGGCACTTTTAGATGCAGACGGGTTGGTCAGCCGCACAAAATAGCACATCCTTTGTACACCAAGGTGCCTGCTGAGATGGTGTATTTTCGTTATTTTGTCTGGATCCTTCATGGAAGTGGCGCATACTGGCAGTGCAGGCTCATCACCCTTTTTTATGGAGTCGAAGCATCCTAGGGGTTACCCTGGCCAACCTGTCGGCAAGGTTATTGTTCAATTTCACCAAGGTTACATCCATGGACAGGTCATATTCATTGGCCAGTTTCTTGGTGGTGCTCAAGTCTCCTCATAAGCATCTCACTGGCTGCCTTAGTACGCACCCAGGCTTTGCCTGTCAAGGCATCTAATACCCAGTGGTACACGCATAAGGAGTCGGTTTGCATATGCAATTTTTTGCCTCCCACCCCCACTGGAGCGCCAGGTTGATGCCCTTTAGTACAGTGTCCAGCCCTGCCAGATTAATGTGCAGCAGCATTCATTGGATGCAACCAGCAGGTGTCCTTGATTACAGCTTCGTTCTTTTCCAATAAGACCCCGATCACCAAGGAGCTGGCATCAACCCAGACGTTCATCTCCTTTCCCTGCACGCACCAATCTCCTCTGGCGGGATTGCTCTTCTTCACCCTCCACGTTATTATGTGTTCGCATCACTTTTCTTTGCTCTGTCAAATTGGCGGTTTGCAGAAAACAAAAGGACCCCATTGCTACTAGCATTGCTCCTTTTATGCAACAAAATTTGCACACGGCACAAATCTCATCTTGCCAGAAACGAGACAGGTGTCCTATAAATTCCCCCCCCCAAAACAGCTGAGTTTTTTTTACCATCAGCACTCTAAACACAAGACACATTGAACTGAGGTAAGTCTTTTCTCTTGATATCACCACTCTACATGCCAAACAAAGTCTGGCTCTCTTTCTGCGAGAACATGGTAGACCATTTTTGTGGCTAAATTCTCATTAACTGTCACAGTAGTAGTACTATTTAACCTATAGCTGGAGGAGATAAGGGAGTCCATCATACCTTTCTCAAAAGTATTAGTCTGAAATGGAATGTAATTGCACAACTGGAATTCAAACTTATTACAATATCAGAGTTCAGTATGTTAGCCACAATACCACAGGATACCCAACTATAGGATGAATTGTTAAAATGTAATAATAAATGAATATACGCAAAATTTTTTAATGGGTTATATTTAGTGAAAGCAAATATTCCATAGTAGTCTAAGAAGCTTTGTTACAATTTTTTTATGACCAATTGAGGAACCCCCCCCCCAAAAAAAACCATTAAAAGCTGATTCCCCCATTTTACTGAAAGAGACATGGATACACTTAACTAAATACCTGAAGAGAGATTTTGTAACCAATAATCAAAATAACAGAAATAGATTTCTCTTTTATTACAACTATCCTCATAGGTTGATATTATCCCAAAAGATATTTCAAACTTTCAAGAAATATAATCAAATATAAAGATTGCATTAGCTAAATATTTAAGATGCAAAACTTCCAATACATCTATTGGGACTTATTTTCATATATATTCTAAGAAATTTACTTTAGATTGTCAAGCAATCTGTATATATAAATTGGTAATCAATGATAAAAGACATTACTCATGCTGTTTTTATTTCCAATACTTCTAAAATGATCTAAGTCCCAAACAAACTAAATTATAATGAGAATGCCCTCACTGTTTCAAAACTTAATTCTTTAAAAGATTTTCATTGTCTACCAAAAGGAAAGTGGTGAAAAAAAATTACTTTAGAATGATACTAATTACAATGATTCTTATGAGAACTTTTTAAACAATTTTCTTAAATATAATTGATAAACAATGAGCATTACCTGTATGTCTGGAATTATTTTATAATAAAATGTCTCACATAAATTCTTTTCTTAGACAATAATGGAAAGAAAAATAGTCAATAAATATCTTAATATGAGCAAAGATAGTTAAGAAATTAAGATTAACATAGTCCTATGGTTTAATCAAAGCAGATTTGCTTAGAGGTTAAGAGCAAAGTAGTGTGAAGAAGAAAAAATAAGAGAGAAGCAACACTTTTCTTAGATAAAAGATTGTAGAGGGCACATTAAGGAAGGGGGGAAAAAGGTGGGAAAGAAGAATTAACCTATTCTGACCAAAAGTTGAAAGGAAATCTGAAGGTTTTAAATTTAGATAATACTTAAGTTTTTGTGACATACCCTCAAACAAAATGAAGACAAGAACAATAATGAAGAGATTAGGATAACAAGGTAAAAGTGAGATTGTCAAATGAATTAAACAGTTAAAATAATCAGACAAGTTAAATAATGTACCTTCTCCCATGAAAGTTTTTATATTAATCATTACAAGACCCTAAAAATATCAAATGATTTCATTTTATGAATATAGAAAATCCAAGTACATTTTACTTAAGAATTATGAGGACATAACTCAGGAAATTTAATTTGCGTTGAGAACAGTAGCTAAACTGTTTTTACTGATACCATTTTTTTTTTTTTTTTTTTTTTAAATACAGCCTACATACAAAGCTTACAATGTGTATGCTCATGTATCTTTATTTCAAGCACTAAATAGCTTGTTCAAATGAAATAGGATTAATTTCCATTGAGAAAAATAACCTTAATCTTTTGATACACAAAATATAAAGTAAGATTAGAATTGTTCCCTAAAGCTGTAACAATCTAGTTCTGAATAACCATTAAAACAAAAAAAAAAAAGAAAAAAAAGTTGTACTAAGCAACCTTAATATCAGCCCTTAGCTTTTCAGGTAAGGAAAATATCATCAACCTTTGAATAATAATTGAATAAAATTTTGGCAGCATTGAAAAAAAAAGAAAAAGAAAAAAAAAAAAGAACCCTCCCCCAGATCTAAGCATATGAAAAGTCATGTTGCCAAGAGTTTGTTGCAACTACTGCTGTATGGATGCACTACTTGGACGCTAACAAAATGGCTGGAGAAGAAGCTAGACAGCAATTACACAAGAATTTTGCGAGCAATATTGAACAAGTCCTGGTGGCAACACCCCACAAGGCACCAACTATACGACCACCTGCCTCCCATCACGAAAACTATCCAAGTTAGACGATCAGACATGCAGGACACTGCTGGAGAAGCAGGGACAAGCTCATAAGTGATGTACTCCTATGGACCCCCCACATATAGCCAAGCAAAAGCAGGACGACCAGCTTGAATATACATACAGCAGCTATGTGAGGATACGGGATGTAGCCCTGAAGACCTGCCAGAGGCGATGAACAATAGGGAGAAGTGGAGAGAGAGGGTCAGGGATATCCGTGCAAGCGGCATGACATGATGATGATGATAAAGTGACTCAATTCATGAAGTGAAAATAAGATTTTCATTGAAGCTATTATAGTAGTTAAATAGAATGAGCAATCTCAAGCCTGGATAGTGTGTAAAGGGGGTAGGGTATAAGTTGGTAGATGAGATCAACAGCAACTTCAAATCGGATGTAGGAAGAATTAGTAAAAGGGTTATGGTATGAGTAGAATTCTAAAAAAAACAAAACAAAACACAGGAGTCATTGTATTATTAAATGATTTAGTTTGTTGTTTTAGATAAGGGGGGGTGTTTGCATTCAGAGAGCCAAACCTAATCAGCAGATTAAGCTCTATTTGGGTAGTCTGCTTTTTGAGGCCAGAATCCAGCATTTAAAACAATAACCCAATTTATATCAAATAATACTTCCTTAAATTTAATATTAGAGAATTTATAAGAAAGGGATTCAAAACTATATCAAGTTAGTTTTCATTTGAGAACATAGGTTTCAATTTTTACTTTCTAATTTAAAGTAAAGTCACACTTCAGAGCAACTTAGAAAATAAAATAATCAATACAAAATAAGAACTAACTAATCTTTTCCCCTTACCAACAAGGATCAAAATACAAAATTGGAATTCTTTAATTCATTTTGAATTAAAGAATTCCTTTTTTATTTCATGCTAGAACCACAGAGTTGTTGATGGCAGTAAGTGAGATTAATATGGTTGAAAACAAAACATGAGTTTCAATAAAAGTTTCAATTTATCAGCTTAAAATATTAATTCAATACACATTAAATGGATTTATCAAAATTTCAGAAATGCATGAATTCTAGAAAATTTACGCAAAGCAGAACAAAGTTAAAGCATTTAAACAGAGAGCACTTAAATATAGTTCTTATTGAAATTTTCAAAATAAAGATAGCATGAGCTTTCTGTATTAGATATAAGAAACAAAAATATTGGAGGAGTCTTCTTTCAAAGACTGTTTCAGCATTATTTAAAAGATTAGAACTGACAAATATCAGACAAAAACTTGTAAGTTCTTGAGATTTCTATAGTTATGTCAATGACTAAAAAGTAATAGAATATATATATATATATATATATATATTTATATATTGAATGTGCTAATGCTTAATTCACCATTTTCTTGATTCAGTTTGATTCTTATCCAACAAGTATTATTCACACTTCTATTTAAGTTTTAAAAAAGCAGAAATCAGCAGAAAAGAAATTTTAAAAAAGAATTTTTTAAAAATTGCAAAATGCTATCAATACATAGAAACTTACAAAAATTAAAATCTATTGTTTGTATTTTATCTATGACTCAATGTGTTGCATTTTCCATTCATTTTTATAACCTACATTGTAATTTGGATAGAGTTCAAATTTTCTCTTCAATAAGATTTCACCTCACAATTTGATAAACATACATATAAATATACATACATAAGTCAAGCAATGACTCATTAAATTTAGTAGGAGTGGGTGGAAACCATATGAACAATAAGATACTTTTCTGAATATAGGAACCAGCAGAATGATCTCTTAGGTTTGAAAAACAAATAAAAAAACAACATAGATCCTTTCAGCTTATATCACAATACAGAAATCAAATTCAAAACCAGATTGAGAGGAAAATTATAATTATCATAAACAGATACTCTTACATAAAAACGTTTCTTAGATCAGTTTATCTAACATCAATTAAGTTGGCAACCTTAGTCAAGAGGGCGACTCCATCCCTGGATTGCTCTACTTTACCTTTGACTCTTACCTTATAATGCTGAGTGTTAAGCAAGGTGGCATCAAGTACCATTTTTTGAGTCTTTGATATGACTCGACCTGGGATTGAACCCCGGTCACCCAGACCATTGGTGAACACTCTACTCATTAAACAGCCTGGTTATAACTGGACCATTGGTCTAATGGGTAATAAAAAGGGAGACTAAGGTTGCAAACTTTAACATCAATTAATCAGAATGTAACTTCAGCTTTGTTGCATAGTATGATTTCTCAATAGTTAGAGCAATGATGAGACAAGAAGTTATAATTTCTAACTTCGAAATCAATTGTAAGATTTTATCTTCATCAAGCAGTTTCTGCTTCACAAAAGACAATGACGAGACTCCAGTGTATACAATATATAAATACAGATATCTCATGAACATGGTACATCATTAGAGTTGTCTTTCTGAAGCAAACTTTTATAACAAATATGCTAAAAATTAGGTAGAAGCTTACCTTAAGACGAACAAGGTAAGAAGGGATATAAATCTATAAATAAATGAAGGTAGGGAGATGGAACAATCATTTATCACAAAAGAATATGAAAATGGGCTGGAATATTTTCCAAAAAGTCAACTAGTTTAACAGGTAAAAATGTTAAAAGGTACTAGAGGACTCAAATTCATTCAAGATATGAATTAATTCAAGTATAATGTCTCACCCATTCAAAGAATAAGATAAGCAAAATGTAAAATAAATACATAAAAAGAAAGTTAAGTTAAATACTATGCTCCCCTCACTCCACTTTATTACTATTAATAGGGAAAATGCCACTTCCTGTCATAGCCCAGGTCATCACCTTTTCTTTGATAGGCTGTTGTTAAATTTGTACTAAGATTGAAAAGAGGAGAAAAATGAGGTAAGAGAAACTCTACCAATCAGTAGCTCCTAAAGAAATAAGGTACTTGGGGGGGGGAGAGAGAGAGAGAGAGAGGAGGGGCACTAGCAATGATGAAACTCTTCAAGTAGATAGGTAGGCATGCTGACTAGAGGTACATACACACTACTAGGATTACTAAGCTTGATAGGAAGTAAGGAGAGTTTGTAGGTCACATAACAGACATTGCTAAGATCTTTTTCAACACAAGGTAATATTACCATCAGCTCTCACAATGCCTGCAGTACACACAACTTCAGTTGGTTAAAAACTGCAGAAATGAAGAGATGGAAACTACTTTTCTTAGATTCTGAAACAAGTTTAGGAATTGATAAAAAAAAAAAAAAAAATCAAAAAAAATCAATTAACATGTGCAAAAAGTCTTTTAGATAGACCTTAAGTAAAGTAGTTACTTTACCATAATTACAAGCAAATAGGTACAATTTAAAGACATTTCTTTTTGCCACACGAAGAGCTAAAAAATATATTGTATAGAAAGATTTTGTTTAGGTAGGGATATGAGTAATCAAATCTTTAAATCAAAAATAAATCTAAAAAATTAAGTCACAAAAATTTCATAGACTTTGCCCAATTTTCTCAAGCCAGCAACTTTGATGTGATGGAATGTTTAAGAGTCAAAAACCATTTCTCTAATGGTTTGTTTTCACTGGATGATTTACTATTGGAGTCTTGTGCTGGACGGATTAATAGGTATCTATTAATTATGCAAAGAAAAATTGCCAACTAAATATGCTGAAATTCCAATTATGAGGATCACTTAATGAGCCCATTAAAAGGAAAGGTAAAACAATTCTGTGCAATGACTGAATTTAAATTTTCAAAGTAGGCAACAAAATGTTACTTCTTTAAACAGACCCTTTTTCCTACATCAATAGACAAATTTTAAGTTTTAATATGTTTAGAAATTCAATCAACTCTTAAAGCAAGTTAGAAGTACAAATACATTCAGAACAACCAAAAAAACTTGACAAGTGTAAACAATCCTCTTGTTCTCCTTTCTCATCTCTTTACCTAAGGAATTTGGAAACATTATTTAGTAGGAGGTAGGAAAAATGAGAAAGGTAACTAAAATTTCTTAGAAAGTATGACTAATAAGCTAGGTGAAATTGCATTTTAGTCAGAAGAAAGAATCAAAGCATGACATTTAGCAATATGAACACAACAGCTATTACTGTAGGCTATGTGACTGCAGGTGATTTGCTCTCAACATGTCCCTCACACCTCAGTTACAGAGCCTAGACAACATAATCTTATGACTACAGCTGCTGCTATTGTTTCAGTACTACTTAGCAAATAAGTAAAGTCAGTAGTAACCTCTCATAAGATCCAGGCAAGTAATCCATTACTTTTCTACAGTCTGCCTACAAATTATAGAAGCAATGGCATTTTTATAAAAATTTAACCTTTGTTTGTTCAGCTTATTCAGAGTGACAATTAAAAATTACAAGTTTGGTTAGAAAGTGATAGGATAAATTAGGTATGCTCAATGGAAAATGATGCAAGATGATACCCATACTCCACATTATACAAATACATTTTTATGAACTTTGTGCTATTAGAAACAATGAAAATTATTTTATACAAAATACACAACTTGAAGTATTTACAACAGAAATAATAAAACTGAAAATCAATAATGATAAAATTGACTTCTTTGTTAAAAGGCATATCAACATTTGTGAGTTATTTAATGCCAAAGCCATCCTTTTAACTATTTAACCTATAGCTGGGAGGATAAAGGGATTCATACCTTTCCCAAAGGTATTGGTCCAAAAGCGAACTTAATAGCACAGCTGGAGTTCAAACTCTTTTACTTCCAGACATTAATACAGCACAAGCCATGACACAAAAGGGCCACTCCTCAAAAGCAATAATTTTCTTACCCAATGCAACCACATTTAAAACAATATATATTTAACATTTATATTTTCAACAAATTTTTATGCACTTGGATAAAAATAAGTCACTTTCAAAAATATTTAATATTTTTTCCTTGTATAAATACAAACCATTTTATTTTTTTCTCTTCCTTATATTTTAAAAGTTAACTCCAGATATGATTTCTTTTCTTTGAAAGTAGGGATGGATCACAGCTAAACTCTAGAAAGTTAAAAAAAACTAAAAATATTTAATATTTTTTCCTTGTATAAATACAAACCATTTTATTTTTTTCTCTTCCTTATATTTTAAAAGTTAACTCCAGATATGATTTCTTTTCTTTGAAAGTAGGGATGGATCACAGCTAAACTCTAGAAAGTTAAAAAAAACAAACTAAATACTTGCTTTATTTGCTAAATTATAAAAATTTATAGAATAAAATTATCAGTCAAATAAAAAAAAATCCATATATTTAATTGGATGGGCAGTTAATGTTCTATGGTATATTAACACTTGTGGATTATTTAACAGCAAATGTTTTATATATATATATATATATATATATATATATATATATATATATATATATATATGAGAAAGAGAGAAAAAGAGTCAATAAAAAATTATTTGTACACCTATCAATCTTTTTTTATTTTTTATCCATTTCTCAATCTAAAATATATGATACTAGGTTTTTATCAATATACACAAAAAATAGAAAATTCTGTTTTCAGAACAACAAATTTGACAGGTGAATTATATAAAAAGGAAAAGACAAAATTATTTGTATGAAAGAAAATACCATTTTGAATTGATTGTTTTCTCCAAGTAATTTATGTCATTATTTTATTGATAAAACCATCTAGAGGAATTATTCAGTAAAATATTTGTAATTATATCAGCAAAAAACATCATGTAGTGCATAGAGTGTCACAATTGTTATTCTTATGTTAACATGATGGGGAAGACAATGGAAATTAGAGTGGACTTGAGAGAGAATTATTAACTTCTACAAGTTGGAAATATTTACAGTACTATTTTAAACTGGGTAGTTATCCCTAGACCTATGGTAGAGTCTGTTACAAAGACTAAAGGGTTTGACACGAAAGAATTTGCTTGGGTGTGGAAGGAAAGCCAAATTGTCACCCAGAAAGGCATGAAAACATGCACACACAAAAACACACATATGTATACATACATACACGTATATAATGAATATAACACCTACATGGCCATGAGCATATCTACCTTGATTTCACCAAATGAATGTTGAGGATTGCTTTCTTTTCTAAAAGACCCCCCTTCCCCGGATATAAGTACAATTGGCAAATTGGATATTCTGGATTTTTATAACACCAACTGAATTATACAGATTATATATAAAGATTAAAATACACAAACACACATCGTGTCGAGCTACCAGCACGGATCTCCCTTAACCTCGCTCGCCGCCAATCTCTACCAAACATTGCTCTCGGGAGGTCTTCAATGCTTTATGATGTATCGGCACAGGGCTGTCGCATATAGATTCTACCTGATCATCTTGCCTTTGCTCGTAAATGTAATGGTGTCAACAGGTGTACATTGCTTATAAGTTTACCGTCACTTCTACAGCATTGCCCAGCAGATATGGTTTGGCTACCTTTGAAAGTTTTTGTGATGGGTGGTAGGCACCG
>OY757918.1:76241776-76464276 GCA_963585895.1 Sepioteuthis lessoniana
GCACGGAGTCTGTGAGAGATGATGAGGGGTGTGAGAGGAGTAACGAAGTCAATACACCAGAGTTGATTGGCCAAAGGGTTAGGGTTACTATGTTGAGGTTTTAAGGGAGTTCAGGAAGAGATTCCGTCGGAAGAGGCCAGCACTCTTCAAATTGGGTCAGTGGCATTGCACCAGTCCACAACTCCATCCTTGTCACAGACTATATGAGCAAGACGGGCATCAAGACAGTTGCTCACACTCCCTATAGTCCAGACCTTGCTCCCTGTGATTTTGGTTATTCCCTAAGCTCAGAGGCTGTCGTTATGAGACAATTAAGGAGATGAAAGAGGCTGTGATGAAGGTCATTGACACGCACACACAAGAGGACTTCCATGGGGCCTTCCAGAAATTGTTGGAACGGTAGAACAAGTGCATTGCAGCCGGAGGATATTACTTTGAAGGGGACTAGAGTTTCATGTGTGTACTATCAATAAAAGTGCCCATACAAAAAAAGCCTGGAAACTTATTTAATAATCCTCATATACATACATACACAAGCAGGATTTGGCATCAAGGAATTTAAAAGGGTTGGTAGGCCCGAAAAACCAACTAATCAACCAACACATTCTTTGTTAAGTTGAACTGTCTACAACCATCTTTGATTTTTTTGGTTTAAAAATACCAAAATTCAGAAATATGCAAATCTTACATTTCAATGGAAGCCACAATATTTTGAGAAAAAAAATTAAGAGAAGAAATAAAAGTCACTTGAGAAAAATTAAGATGTCTCACATGATTTATTACTCATACCCAGGGTTCAATTTCAAACTGACACTTTCATAGCCTTGTTATTACAAATGAATTGAGATTCACTTTTTACAATAAATCTATGTACTATTTTAAGATTTCTAAAATGCGTCAAAATTATTTTTCAATGTAAAGAATTGGATTATGTAAGTGAAATTAAAATTCTTATTCAAATGCATCAGTAGGGATAAAAAAAACCCAACTATCTGTAGTTTTGTGAGAAAAATAAATTGAGATCAAAATGTATAAAGACTGAAGTTTTAAACTTTTTAATCTTAAAGAAGACATGTATATAGATTATTTATACTGTTTTGTGTTTGCAGCTTCCCCAGTAGTGAAGGTTTTTCTAGCAACATAACACTAAACACCATCCCGAGCGAGTCACATAAAACTGATTGCAGGAACACGCAGCTAACTTCCAGATATTCAGTTGGTTCAGAGTTTAATAGATTTAAGCCCCACTGAGCACACATAGAATATTTTGTAGACTTTATGAAATTCTTTTCAGCCATACCCAACAAATACAGATGTGGACAACACAGGTATGCGCTTGGAGAGATATCTACTTGGCAACTTGTAGATTTTATGCCACAGTGTGGCACTTCAGGTTAATATCTATAAGTGTCTTATAGAAGTTTAGATAGCCAACTAATGATTACGTAAAATGCAAAAAATATTTTCTAAATTGATTTGTAAGTAACATGGTACTCAAAGGAAATAGAATAACATCATTTGATTGAAATGTTGAGATACTAAAAAAGAAACGAAGTTAACAGAATTTTAGTGGATTGTATTGTAGATACTAATGTAACATAGACCTTCGACCTAGCCGTTAATCGAGAAACAGGTGCATCCGGTTCAAGATATCACCTTGACATGTGGACGGGTTGAATTAGGTGCAGATGTGACGCCCATAAGAAGCAGGTGGGTGTCAAACAATTATATAACCCGGTGCCAAAGAGAGTTCGAGTTAGTTGGAGTCAGGCAGTTACAGTTCGAGGCAGTGAGAACCAGCTCCCAGCATAGGGCTTGGGCCCTCAGGACCCCCGGTTGAGCAGCCCAGTAGAATGAGAAAGAAGTGTTGCTATAGTCAGAGACCTGGGGGTCACCTCTCACATGCAACCCTTTCGAATAAAGTGTGAGAGGTATATTTTTCAAAAGAAGTGTGTTCGGTCGTCATTATTGTTGATTGTGTTTCCACATATATATGTATACGTATAGTTGTATCATGGCTATACAACACTAAAGGCTTAGAACTAATTCCATTTTGATAAAATGAATTAAAATAAAGTGGCTCTATATTCAACTTTAGGCAATTCAATGTTTAAGAATTTCAAATATTTAAAATAAGGTTTAAGCTATTACTATAACTTTTAGTATATAATCTATTTTACATTTAAATTTACAACCTCACTTTTCAGTATTTCTGTAGGGTCATTCTATGTCAAAACAGCAAAAAGTTGAAATCTGCATCCACCGACACTTGAAATTTGGCACAAATGTTCCTCTTCGTGAGTTAGGAAGGTGTACCAAATTATTTTGTGTTAGACTTTACCGTTCTAATTTTAGTGTGTGTGTGTGTGTGTGTGGATAATTTTCCTATTTTGCCTGTAAGTTAAGGTAGTGCAATGTTGCCAAATCTGTTTTTTAAAAATTAAAGAAAAAAACTTCCGTACCTTTACAATAGAACAAATTGATGCTTGACACATTGATCAAGAAATATTAATTTTTAAATTTAACTATTTAATTGAAAGACAAAATTCAAAGGATTTTGTATATGTTAAAAATCCCTCTATACACTTTCAGTGTTTTCTCACACACACACAAAAAAAAAAAAAAAAAAAAAAAAGACAGCAATAATGAAATCACCCTCTCTATCTACAGTAGAACAAATCAATGACACTCAAAATATTGATCGAGAAAAATTAGTTTTCAAATATTTGCAAACAATTGAAAGACTGAAACTGCAAAACCAATATTCCCTTTTCCCTGTACAACACCCACATGCACATGTCCACAAGAATCTACCTGCGCTCTTGTATTATGAAAGATTAAAATTGTCCTAGCAACTATTACAACCAATTTAAGATGAACTCATTAAATTAACATAAGAAATATTAAAATGTTTATAGATTATAAATATTTACAAAACAACATTTAATACCCTACTATTTACATCTTATTCTTAAGGTCCTGAAAAAATGAATTAAAAAGAGAAAGGGAAGACCATCACCGAAAACGAATTAAATGTAAAAAAAAAAAAGTTTGAAAGGTCATGTATTCTTTTTCCTTTGATACCCAAAGCTACATAGGTGAAAAAGTTGTTGATTTTGGGGTCATGTATTGGGTGAGTAAAATAAAATTTTCTATCAAGTGTATGCTTAAGATAGTTGAATATTTGGATTCTACACTCCTTATTTGTCCTACATACCAAATTTCAGAAATATTGAAGGTACGGAAGTATTTTTTTTAATTAAAAAAAAACACACAGATTCAGTGATGTTGTGGGGCGTTAATTTAGAGGCAAAATAGGAAGATTATACCCCTGCCCCCACTAAAATTAGAACAGTAAAGACTAGTACAAAATAATTTTGCACACTTTCCTAACTCATGAAAGGGAACATTTGTGCCAAATTTCAAGTAATTCGGTGTTGGTGGGTGTAATGCCCTGGTGAATTGACATGGAATGACCCTGTACAGAGTGAGTAAAAATCATGAATTCATACTTATTTCTTGGTTAGTACACACAAAAATTATTATAAGAAATTAATAGTGTGGGTGAGAAGTAACAGTGTACTTGGAGAATCAAAGGAAATAAAACTCCATAAGACAGCTGGCCTGAGAAACTCACACAAGCTTCCCTAAGAGCAAGCCAATATTTGGCTTTTAGAAGTACTGGTTTTATTTCTGCTAGTTTCAGAATAATTATTCTAACATATAATACAAAGTGGGAGAAAAATTATGATGAAAATATGCATAAATCAGAGTGATTAAAATTCATGTTTATGAAGACAATTTTTTTGTTTAGCTTTTTAGTTTTCTTAGATTAATTTTCTTGTTCTGCATCAGGATAAAGACATTACAAAGTGTTTATGCCTTGAGACTTTTTTTTTTTTTAAAGATGTGAAAACAAAAATTTTATAGATAGGAAAAGTGTTGTAAAGAGTATAATAATTGTAAATTAAAAAAAAAAAAAAAAAAAAAAAGCAAGTATTTAAAGTTTATTGTAATGGTAAAAACCAAAACAACAAAAAAACTAATA
Organism: Sepioteuthis lessoniana; assembly: GCA_963585895.1. Classification (NCBI taxonomy): domain Eukaryota; kingdom Metazoa; phylum Mollusca; class Cephalopoda; order Myopsida; family Loliginidae; genus Sepioteuthis; species Sepioteuthis lessoniana. Next base: position 76,245,825 of record OY757918.1, read on the forward strand.
TGGAGGTTCAATCTTATACCAATAAAGTTTTACACTTAAATTAGCCAGAATTGGTTTTAGTATAAACAAAACTCTTCTTTGTAAAGATTAGATGGATAATTTTTCCTACATAATCAATGTTAAAGTAAACAAGTGCACTATAATAAGAGAGTGACAAGTTCAAACAGTCTAACATAGATTAGGTTAAGTTTTTTTTTTTAATATTTTACAGAAAGCAATTTTTAAAAAATAAATAAATACATTTTATGTCAGCTTAAAAAATTGATGAAAAAGCATTTTTTTTCTTTACAAGTTACAAGCATTTATAAAAAAAAGTGATAGATGATTAATAGAAATATATTTAAAAAATGAACATATAGTATTTAAAAAATTTTATACAATCAAAATCATAAAAACAACCACCCCACAAAACCAACATACCTGCTATGTCTCCATTCATTCCGAATCTGCTTTAACTGGACATTTCTCATGTTTTCAACAGAAAAGATGAAAATTCTAGCATACTTGTCCACACAGTCTTGAATCTAAGAAAAAATAAGAAATAAAGAATTTTAAAAAAATATGGAAAACTTCAGAAATCTGATTTAGGAAGTTTGTTGAAATCAAGCAAATTATTTTCTGTAAATAATTTGCTTCATTAGAAATCTAATTTTAGTAAAATCTCAATTGCAAAATGAAATATCTACACAGGAAAAAGATTCTGTTCAACTCTGGGAAAATTCAATAAGGATAGATAAAAATAAGTAAAATAAAAAGTTAGCACAGAATTAGCAATTTATTTAAATCAGATCAAGGTTCTCACACTAATAACTTATGAGAGGGATTTCTAATCATATTGCAACATCATAAATTCTGACATCCTATCTTTACTTGCATTTCTCTAATGAAAACCAAGTGACCTAAAAAAAAACTTACTCTAAGAAAATTAAAATTCACAAAAAAACAAATAAAAGCTAGCATATTCATAGAGTAAATAAACAAGTACACAAAAAGGTTGATGCTTGCTATTATTTGTCTAAATCTCTGAGATGAAGCTGGATAATTGTTATCACTTAGAATATTCAGATTACTGACCTCACCTTTATTGTTAGACTCACAACATTTCAGCTGATATGTCCTTCGATCTTCTTTAAATGTTTATGTCGAATTTCGAAGCCCACACAAAATCTTGAACTGAACCTTTTATTTGAATCACAAGAGTAGACTGTTCTAAATCTGTTAATCATGACCAGATACAAGTATTAAGTTATAGTAAGTATTCCTTGTTATTTTTACCTGTTGTTGGGATTGAACCTGCAACTGATTTCACTCAGAAGCACTTTCCAACCAAACACCTTATGGTGCAGTGGCAAGATTCTTTGTGGACTCCTGAGTTTAATATCAAACACCTGAAGAAGGCTGAAGGATATATTGGCTAAAATGTGAGTATAACAAAGATGAGGTCAATAGTATAAATATTTAAGTGATAACAGTTTGCTATTATCTTTTGAAATTTACACTGAATTTATAGAATATCTCCGAATTAATTTAAAAAAATTTTTATTTATTTATTGCGGACTTCTCAGATTAAGAAACCTCATCTCAAAATGATTCCAATTAAAGACAAGTAGAATATCTCCATCTTCTCATTTCGTTATTCCTCTATTTCAACTGGAGCACTCTCTTAAGTATACACTCATTCTACCATTCTTATTACAAAGTAATTAATATATGACAATGGGTATAGACAAAGAAAATAGTATAAATATATGGGATTAAGTTATAGAAATTTCCACATTTCGTAATATTTATAGTTGACATGTTTAGATTTTTTGTTTTTTTAAATTCCTAGAAAGCTAACAAAGAATAATTAGCCTTAATGAAGATAAACATGTCTTTATTAAGGTAAATGCAAAATAGATATTTCTACTCATTTTAAATTTTAAGTCAAGAGTATTAATGATTACAATTATTAGTTTCTAATACCGTTTGAGAAAAAGCATGAAACAAAAAAATGACAGTGTACAAGCAATATTAAACTTTGGATTGAATTTAACAGGTAAGATATACAAGGGGAGAACATATACAAAAATGAACACTAATATAGTAACAAATTCTAAAACACTACAGATTAGTGGGAGTATTAATAATTACAATTTTACTAATTTTTTGTGGAGAGCTAAAAGAAACCTGTAAACTCAAAAGAAAGTTGGTGTTAGAATGATAATCACTCAAAACAGATCCAACAATCCAATGTTCTGTTGGGATTGGAGTAGGGACTGGAGGTTGGATATTTAGATTGAATATATTACAGCAGATATAATAATCACCATCGAGCATAAAGAGATGTGCACTCTTTTTAATAAGAAACAATAAAGCTGTTGTTCTAGACAATCAGATAAGTTAGTAGGTAGCAAGGAATAAGCAGGCTATTAGTGATAAGGAGATAATTTTCTAAATTAAGCTCAATCCAATTCATATACAAATCTAGTTTAATTCCCCCATACAAGAAAATGTTTCATTTTACATTATTAACAATCTTGATCACATTTAAATGATAGTTTGAAACATTAGTCCTTCATCAATAATTTTTTCATAACCTAACCATTTCTTTTTCTTTTGCATAAAATTTTTTTGAACCTCCCAGACAGCAGTAAATCATCTTGTTAATATGCTATATTTTAAAAACCAGATTTGCCACAATGAAATTTGCATTGCCAACTTATTTATAAATTATTTAATAAAAACAAAATATTACAGTTCCAGACTGTGTGTATGTGTGTGTATATATACATGTGCACTTTAATTGAGAAAATATACTATAATAAAGCCATGTTGTCTGCTTAATTGCCTTGAAGAGATTCTTTCATGAACGAAACCTGAGAAGGGTGTTACTCATAAACAGACATTTCATGGAACAAGATAAAGTTTAAAGATAATGTAAAGTTCACATGGATAATGATATCACTCATGTAAATTAAGGAAAAACAATAGAATAAATGGGTATTAATGGTCTTTTAGAATGGTAAGAGTTCCATATATTTTTCTTACACATTGTACTTCACAACCTGTATGAGTGTCTTTAAGTAAATTAGGCCTTATAAGAAAGCTTTTTTTTTTTTTTACATTTGTTATCCATAATTCATCATCCAATTTACAATGAGCCAAAATAATTTTTGCAAAGAAATGGAAGCCTCAGGTAACAGACCTTTTTTTTCTTCTTTAATTGCAATCATTCTAAGTATTAGAAATTTTTTTTCTTCAATTACTTGGCGTGGTACAGATTCAAGATATAGCATTAAATTCAATAGCATTAAAAGTGCAATCAACTAATACACATTAATGAAATTTGTTTGAGATTTAAAAAACCCAAATCAAAGTCTATAATGTTTGTTTATTTTGTGAATGTAAAATATCATAAGATGAAACTAAACCCAAACGGGGTTAAAAACTTTTAGAACAAATTGAACATGGGAAATATTCTGTATCAAGATATTTGAACATGGGAAATATTCTGTATCAAGATATTTGGTTTACATGTAATTTTTAAGCTTTACTCTTGGGCGGCAGCAGGACACACACAAACAAAAGCAGTATGTACTATACCCATATCCCAAACATTATTTTAGGACATTTAGCAAAAACCAAGAGAAACAGCAAGTAATTTACAACACTTGGAAGCTTGAAATGCAGCAAATACATAAAAGCTTTCTTCATTTTATATGCAAAAGAAACTAAAGTATTAAAATCATATAGTTGGTAATGGGGCTCCAAGCTGTAAAAAGGATTCATTTTTATTTTTTGACAAAGATATTATTACTTTTTCATGTGAAAGAACTTAAACAGCCTTTTGCTGTGAATATACTTAATTTAAAAGAAATATTCTTAAACACTATCTTTAATGAAAGATGTTGATTAGGCAAGTAACTATAAAAAGATCATGCTCCTTGAAATCAACATTCTCTCTCTTCACTTGAAATTTTCAACTGCTTATCTATTTAATATTACTTGACTATGGAAAATAAAAAATACAGGTTTTATAGATCTTTGAATATTAATGTTAAAATTGTTAATCTTACCCACAAAAAAATTACACATACATATGAGAGAATCATGCAAGTCACATTGACAAGGAGCTTTGTATTTAATCATATGTTTAGTTACTTAAAAGCCTGACAACTGTAGAAACCTTTAAAGACTTACGATAGTGGAATAGAACATGTAATGCTTGCCAATTCAGCCTTAAATATACACCCATAAAAACGATGAAGAGATGCGAAAACAGTTTAAAAAAAAAAAAAAAAGCTTTAAATGAATAACTCTGATGTGCCTAGAGATGGATACTCCCAAACTGCTAAAAAATGAAGTTATGAATCTATATTCATGCAATAATCGGCAAATATGAGACATGAAAACTTATTTTCAAGTATATATCTTAAATTTTTAATAAGTGGTCAATAAGCTCATCTGGTAGGTAATTTGCTACTGTACAGTCATTTTTGTTTCCTATTGTCATTTAGCATTAATGAGGATGTTAACTAACACATTAACTTCTATATTAATTATGCTATAGCTAAACTAATATCAATTGAATGAAGACAAACACTATTTCACGGACTAAAAATTTTTTTTTGATACATAAAATACTAAGCAATTCAAGGGATGCCTTGGATACATTGTCTATAATAAGTTACCATTTATTCTTATTTTACTTTTTTTTACAATAAAGACAATTTCAATTTTTAACTTCAACAGCTTAGAAATTATATTTCATTAGAATGAACAAATAAGTGGTTGGTAGAGAGAGATAACAGAGGTAAAACTGTAAAATGGGAACTGAAATGTCAGATTTTATCCAAGCACTGTATGGGCAAGGTTAAGAAAAATAAAGCATTATCTCTCTCCACCTACACCAGGCTGGAAACTATATGGAAAACTCAAGATATGATATAAACTTCCCGCCCCCAACAAAAAAACATATTTTCCTGAAAGTTTGCAATTATAAAATCAATGTATAAGTTAAATGTAATTCATTAATGTTTTTAAAATGAAATACTGAAAATATCACTAGGATAATGAATAATTTGAAATAAAAAATGACAAACAATAAAGGGACTGGAAGGTTGAGTATCAAAAATTAGTTTTACACAATCAAAATTAATGATTTAACAGTATATTAACATTTACATAGGTTAGGTATGGATTGAGTCATAGTTTCTGTTTTAGTAAAATCTTATTCATGAATAGTTTAACAATGAATTAATTTCAACCAATATTACATACAACATATTTTGAATCACTTCTTGGCATTTATCAAGTAGCTTGTTGATTCCTTAAGTAAGATTCAGCTAGTTTCAAAGCTCAAGAAGTTTTTCAAACATTTTCACCTGATCTTCTTGAGAAAACTTTTTCTCATTCATTTTGTAGAGAGAGGAAAAAGGAAATTACTTGGTGCAAGGTCTGATAAATATGGTGGATGAGGTAGAATAGACCACCCTAAATCCAATATTTTTTTCTTGCGTGATTCTTGATGAATATAGCTTTTATCATGGATATTTCTATTGACAAGTGTAGGGCATTTTCTTCGAAGATTTTCATGAACACATTGCAGCTGCTAAGAGTATAGGTCTGCATTGTGTGTGATTGCAGCTTAAAAACTTAAAATGAATACTCTAGTGATTCCACCACACAAACAGCATAATTTTTCTTCCTTGAAGCTCCACCTTTTGGATGGGCTGTAGAGATTTATCCTTGTCAATTCACTGCTTTTTACATTAAACATTGTCATCAAAGATCCATTTTTGTTAACTGTAATACTCTTGAAAAAAAAAAAAAAAAAAAAAAAAAGGAGTAATTTCTCTGCCTTGAAAGAAGACTTTTCACTATGGATATGTGATCTTACTTATTCTTCTCACTAAGAATCCGAGGAAACCAAATGCTCAGTTTACCCATCTTTTTCAAGTGGCAGCAGATTGTGGATTGGGACGCGTTGAGGGCAAGTGCTAATTCTCAAGTACTTTTGCGCAGATTGCATTCCACCAATTTGTTTAAAATGTCTCGATTGAGGTCTGATGAGCATCCTGGTCTGGGTTAATCTCTCAATGATATATCACCAGGACAGAACTTTAAAAACCAGTTCCAGACTTGGCAGTCAGTAATGATATGTTGGTCATATACATTACAAATTTTCTTAACTGGTTCTGTAGAGTTTTTGCTATTCTTTTAACTCCAGCCACATTCACATATCAAATATGCACTTTTAGTTCCTTCATTTTAAGAGCATGAAATCATAGATTAAATTATGGTATGCACTCTTACTACTGAAATGAAAATGACTGACGAAAGTACTCTTTAATAAGGTAATTTCCAGTCGCATTTAAAACACTGGAAGTTTGAAATGCATAGTTATGATTTGCTTTTAAGATATCAGGAATTATTCATCACTTAACCCAATAGTACTAACAATTTCTATTGGTACTTAGATGAGTAAAAGTCTATTGTGAACTTTTTGCTACCCACTTCATGGTACTACATTCAAGTTTGCATTTTAGCAAGAGTAATACAAATGAGCAGTCAATATAAATTCATGATATATTTCTAAGGGTATCAGGAATACTTCCAGTAATTAAATGCATAAAATTAAGAGCACCTGACATTAAATTCATTCACCAATTGCCAACATGCCATCACATTTAAAAGGAGCAAAGTCTTTAAAAGCAATGTGGAATACTTGTTAAAAAAAAAAAAATCAATCTAAAAATCGGTCATTCTTAGTGAACTGAATGAAAATACTGGTACACTAAATCCAAGAAAAATAAAGTAACAAACTTCTCTATCATTGTTCATAGAGCTTTGAGTCAAAATAAGTCACATGAAAATCAACTACAAATTAAAAAGAACTTCACTAAGTTCAAAGTTTTAGAATGTTTCAAAATAAAACCATACTCATGACATTTAAGATATCCTATTTTATGTATTAGTCTTTATTTTACACTAATTCAGTACAAAAATACAAAGTAAATCATATATTTAGATAGTTTGAATAGATGAAATTTTCATCTGATTCAATTTTTTTTTTTTTTGCATGACTTAAATAAAGATATTTGAAATGAGCCAAATGAGAGAATAACTTTGATAAAGGAAAACATTTCAAATAGTGAAGTTTTGTAGAAAATATCCCAACATTTCATATATGTAAAAAGAAACAAAAAACAAACACAGTGTAAAGGATTCTAAATACTTTTTAAGTAGGTATGCAACTTTTTTCATATGCAACATAGAATATTTAGAGATTTTGTAATCTAGAAGCTAATTTTTTTCCTTGAGACTTCAATGTATTTGTATTAAAATAAACTATAATCGATTTCTAACTATTAAATGAGATTTAGTAGTTGAAAATATATCTACACATCAAGAGTGCAATGCACTTTCTGCATTTTGAAGAGAAACCTATAATTGAATCATTTTAATAATGAGATTAAAACTCAATTTCCAAATTGGTACAAAAAGATTTTTCACCAAAGTATGGGAAATAAGGTTCTAAGATTTTTGTAGACAGCATATCAAATTGTTTGAATTTTATAACTCTTTTCACAAATAAATCAACAGGCAAATATTCTCGGTTTTTGCCATATAGTACATTCAGAAGGTTTTCAAATTAGTGTACGAGTTCAGGTTTATATGAGAAAATGGAAATCAACATAGCTTTATATAAAAAAAAAGAAAAAAAAAAAGAAAAAAAAAAGTGTATAATATTCAGAAATGAGGAATACCCTGTATTGTTTCAAAATTTTTGTGAGGAAACAAAAATTAAAGTTAGATTCAGATCTCCATCTTTACAATAGTAGTATATTTATTATATCATTCTTCACTTATGAATTTTAATTGAGCTCATTTTAAGCGTAAATTGGGTTGAGAATCAAAACTTTGACAAAAATTAAAAATTACAAGCTTTGTTCTGACTGTTATGTTTTGACCTTCGACCGGCCCCCAAAAAATGCTATTATAAGGTGATGCACCGTAAGGAAGTGACACATTCCAATGGCCAGTAATCGAAAGAGATCGCGTGGGCGGATGAAGGCTTATAATATGGGACAAGGTGAAGGTCCCACTGTGCCAATACAGACTGATGCACCGGAAGAGAGTGACCTCTGAACTGCATGACAGTTATTTCCACTTGATGACGATTAAACATTCGATTTCAAAGATCCAGTGGGCGATCGTGTGGGCGTTGAATTATTATTTAACTCAGTTGAGTTCGAGTCCAAGAAGCAGTTGCCAGTAGAATTCCAGACAGCTAGAGACCAGATGTGGTAGGGAAAGCCACACCCGACCGAGGGGGCCCTCGGAAACCCCGATGGAGTGGACCCCAGCATCAGGAGAACAAGAAAGACAACGTGACGGTCATAACAGTGGGGTCAAGATATTACAGTTTATGTTCGGTCTCCAGCTCCCTCTCACATGCAACCATTGAACAACCCTTTCGAACCCTTGCAATAAAGTGAGAGGTAAATATATTTGTAAAGAAGTCTTCATGCGTCGTTCCTTCCTGGGTCTTTATCCTTGCGTCTATTTAATTATTGTGTCGTTGTGATGCTGCATGAACATGTATATGTGTATATAAGCATATTTATTATGTGAGTATATAACATGACAACTAAACTCATGTACATTTTTTTTATTAAGTAGAGGAATTATATTGTGAACTAAACTCATGTTTATTGATATAATTGCCAATGTTTTGCCACATCTATTTTACAACCTTCTTTAAGTGCATTAATCAATAATAAAAAATGTTTCTAAGGGACCAAAAGATCATAATAAACAAAAAACACAGCAGTTATAATAGATAAGGAAATATACAAGGGAAAGCTTGCAAGCATAACAGTTTGAGTGTTGAAAACAAGTTTAAAAAAAAAAAAAAAATGTATCTTTTCTACTGAGAGGAAAACCTCAGAGATATCAACCACAGAGTTACAATAAGCATAGATAAGATGTTGAAGTCCAAAGAATGTTGCATCAGTATAGTTTTCTCTAATATAACCACTCTTTGCTACTTTATAGAGTTGCTTCCTAAAAAGAGAAGAGTTTGACAAAAGATTGCATTTATAACATACCATGCAAATATGAAAAACCAAGTCATCCCTTTAGAATCAAGGAACATAAAGCTTTATAAAAAGAAAAAAAAATTCAAATAGTTGACAAGGAACAGTATTGGAGAGTGAAAAAAATTGGCAGTATATTACAGTTTATTGACTTATTGTATAACTCAGGCTATTAAAGATTTCAATATTGGGTGGTGGTTCTGTTTATGCACCAAGAAAAGAGCTGAGAGAACTCGACTTGTTTATGAATTAAAATTACTTGTTTGGTTGTAAGTAGTATAGCGTCTTGTGTCATTAAAAAAGAAAAAGTAAACCTGCTCTTTCCTTACAAATTATTTACCCTAGGAAGATTCTAGAAAGGACTGATGAGTGTTTAATGCAGCAACAAAGGAGTTATTTGATAAAGTCTTGGAATGTTAACAGTGTTGTAAAGATTATTTTCCCAAGATACGAATTGTGTGGATACATAATAAGGATAATGACCTTTTCTTTTTGGCTTCAAGTAAATATGATTGTATGAATTTGCATAAGAAAAACATGTTAAAATCAATATGAACTAATTTTTCACAATTTTTAAAATACCAGAAAACTAAGATTTTATTCATTTGGTACTATTCATATTCTAAAAATATCAGTACATATTTTTTCCAAGCCTAAGTTTAATGTTTCCATTGCACTAAAAGATTGTTCTATACAAATTTTATTTTTACATTATATCTAAACAGAGATCAAAATAAAACTTTTTCTCAAGATTTTAAAAGTTCTTGAAAGATATTAGTGTGAAGGGATATTCTCCAAGTAGAGTTAGACTGTAACATTTCCAACAGCAAAACAATTCACAAAGAAATTAGCACCTATCAATGTTTCTTTCAGCAAGTACTTGGTAAGCAATATGAGCAAAGATTACTAAGAGAAATGGAACTTTTAAATGATAGCAAAATTTTTATACTTTTAGAATAAACAATACAAATTGAAAAAGATAAAATGGCATCAGTATTGACCTTGTTAACATTTAGAATTAGAAAAGATGGTCACAAAATGTGATATGCCAATAATATTCTACTAAAGAGTATAAATCTAATATGCCCTCTTTTGAAAAAATCATTATCAACTGCAGTTATATTAATTTGTCAGATACCCCCTAAAAAAAAAAAAATAATAAATAAATAAAATAAAATGTTACTTTTTAGAATCTAGACTACTGGTTTTAAGATTTGAAAAAACTTTGATTTGTTAAAAGTTTAATAACCTTTAACTGAAAAACTAACATGAAAACTTGTGTCATGACATAATAAATAACTTCCTGAAGAAGTCTGACATATGTCAACCATTGGAGAGAGAGAGATAGGGAGAGTAAAAAAAAAAAAAATTTAATGTTTGGGACCGAAGAGAAATTTTGCCTAAACTAGCTTATGGCCCTCTTCGGTTGTACAATATGTATGGAAAAAGGGATATATATATATATATATATATAAAAAGGGGAAGGAAATCCAACCCATTCAGAGCTAGTCATAATACAGGCAATATAATTTTCTTTTTTAATTCCTCATTCAATATTAAGCAAGTCATTAAAAATCTAAAACAGTTAAAGCATATAATTGGTACACTTCACGGAGACAATCATCAGTTCCATATAACTTCTGAAACAGAAACTGGAAAGATGAACTTCAGAGACAACAACTATGTATCTACAAAAAAGTTACCATATATAAGGGGAGATTTTGGGGGCAGGGTGGGTGGTATGCACATCAAGTCTTGAAACTTCCTTCCTAAAAAAGGTTCCATCATAAGTGGTTGACAAAATATTGTATATATAATATTTTATGCAACAATGGAAACTATATGGGAGAAATAAGTTGTTTCCCGTAAGTTAAACTTTAGAAATATAGGAAGGCTATACAAAGATTAAGTATGGAAGACCATACTTAGAGGGAAAAGGAATTGCATTATCCTTTTTGGGATGAAGTTCAAGTAATAGATATAGAACATCACTGGAGGATGAGAAAAATCAAAGCTACATACATCAAACTTGTGGACAAATGTACAAGTCAGGCCCGTATGGATTTCTTTGTTTTACAATGAAAGGATTACAGAATTGTGTATAAAAATATGGAATTAGCTGGATTACATAGTGAATAATTTGGTCTTAGTCAATTTTCCACGTTTCTTTCTGCGAGCATTATTTTCTGGTTTGCACTATTGAAAATATTTTTCTATATAATTTATGCATTTGTAGCATGGATTGGCCAAAAAACAATGGTAAAAGCAAAAATCTAACATCTTTGAATAATGACTCATCTCAAAATTAGACCATGTAGAAATGATTGTTAACAAATTTAAAAACCAAGTGATAGAGAATTAGAATATTATTACAAATGCTTAGTAAAAGACAAAGTTACATAAGCTAAAGAGAAAATTGGCGCATTTAGAAAACATAAGTACAATGAATAAACATAACTAAAACTATTCAACTTAAATCTATAACAACAATGCTAAAATCTAAACAGGTTTTTTAATCAAACTTTATAAGATCTAGTTAGAGTAAGCTTAATAGCAGACAAAAATAAAATCCAGATATCTATTGATAATAAAGAAAAGGACATTTTTAAAATCAAAAGCAAATGCCAAAAGTGTTTTTAACAAAAGTCATTCATTTGTAGATTGGTATCAGCCAATATAGAACACTATATTCTCTCGAATAAGAGAACAAAGTTTTTCGGACCATTGTTTTCATCTTTCTTGTTATTCCCACAATGTTTCAGCTGATATGTCCTCTAGCCTTCTTCAGGTATTTGTCGGACTTGGGAACCTACACTGAACTTTGAACTACATCCTTTATTGAATCCACAGGGGTTGCCCATTCTTATTCCATTAGCCATAACCGGGTACAAGTACAACCTCCAGATGATTGTCTCCTTAGAAGCTTCTAAGGAGACAATTATCTGGAGGTTGCAGGTTCAATCCTGACTGCAGGAGAGTAACAATACAGGAATTCTTAACACTTGTACCCAGTTATTGTTGACGGAATCAGAACAGGTGACCCCTGGGGATTCAATAAAGGACAGTTTGAAGTTCCATGTAGGTTCGCAAGTTCAACAAACACCTAAGAAGGCTGGAGGATATATAGGCCGAAATGTGGAAATAAGATGAAGACAATAGTCCAAAAACCCTTAATGATAAAAATCATTGCGCTTTATCTCAGAAATTCAGAACTACCAAAGCTTTAATACTGAGGTTATTAAATATTGATATTAAAAATAGCATAGGAACAGGTTGCTTCAATATTTTAATGTACCTCCATAAATAATAACCATACACATTTGATTCCTTTGCTATAGAGCAATAGTCAATAAGCTAATCCTATACCATTCTTATTGAAAAGAGTCAAAACCTCAGTGAGCACTCCACTAAGTTTCAGCCCATAGTTTTTATTGCTATAAATAATTAGATAGAAAATAGTGTATTTTAAATGCTATACACACTTGTTAGTACTAAAGATAGCAATATTCAGAAACATTAAGACATATTTCAAGTATACAATACAACAGATAGGAATGCATCAATACTTAAGAATCTTATGAAAAAAATCTTAAATTATGGATCCAAAACAGAGGAAAAAAGATTTGATCGAATCTTTCTTTGCTTTTCAGATGCATGACACTAAATCACGTAAAAAACAAAACAAAAAAGAAACCTTGAAACCAAAGATTACTCATTTCAACTGACATCAACCAACCAGAATGTTTAAAAATTAATATTCATATTTTATAATTACAGAATGAAATTTGTAGTAAACAAAAAACAAAAAAAAACAACCAAAAATAAATTACCCAACAGAAATCAAATGAAAAAAAAAAAAAAAAAAACTCAACTGATTGATTTTGATTAAAATATTATGAAAAAGCTTTTCCCTTTAAATAGTAATATTTTAATCTACTAAAAGAAACCTAATATTGGTCATTTCTCTCAAATATCAAGTGCTGGTAAGAGTTTCCTCATGTTATAATATGAATCTAAAAAATGATAAAATTACTGTTTCTTGTACAATATATTACCCCCCCACCTTTTTTAAAAATCATTTAGTATTGTTATTAAGATCTAAATTATTAAGGCTAATTTTTTTTTTTTTTTTTACATATTCTTTAGAAATATATAAAATTTATTACTTTCAATTTATTTGCCAAACTAAGCAATATTTTGCAGCTTTTAAATTTTCAATTCGTGATATTTGTATTAACATTAGTATTGATTTATTGCATAGTAAACAATATTTAAACATATCTAAATATTTTAAACACCCTTTCTCAGGCAAAGTTGTTTAAACAATGCAGCTGATTTTGTATAAATGATGTCTACATTACAATGGAAGGAAAAAAAAAAAAAAAAAAAAAAAAAAAAGAGAGCAATCACTTTTCAAATTTGGAATGGAATTTTCTGCAATTTTTTTGTCCTTAAAAAATACCTAAGCTTATTAGAATACAATGATAGTTTTTTGGTAGAAAAATGTTTTTTTTTAACTAAAAACATCTTAAAAAAAAAACAAAAAAAAACGAAACAAAAAAAAAACAAACCCCACCAAGATGAGGACAAAAAGTCCACAATAAATAAAAATTAATTCTCAGATTAAGAAGCCTCATCTCAAAATGATTCCAATTAAAGACAATTACTAAGTAACTGTTTTGCACCATAACCCCTACCATCCAAAATAAAGCTTTTCAAAATAACTATTTCCATGATTGATGTGGTGGTGTTTTATGGCATATCAACCCTTGTAGGTTATTTAATGCCAAATCCTGTTTATACATATATAGTAAATATATAATTTGTAAACAAATAGTCTGTAGGTAACAATTCTTAAATGAGCAATAGCCCATTTGTTTCCACACAGTTAAATAGTTTCAAGTAAAATGAGCATATTCTACAACCCCAGCTAAATGGGCTAAATATTTCCACTTTTATAGTCTATTCAAGCTTTTCAATCATTAAACTGCTTTGTAAACTAGACTCAATGTCAAACAAAAAAATTCTTATATACCGGATTCCAAGACATATTGGAGTGAGAGGAAATAACAGAGCAGATGTGGCAGCCAAATCGGCTTTAGATTTGACCCCTGACAAATACATCCCATACATTGATTTGAAGCACAAAATTAGTAATTTCCTTCACAAAAAATGGTAACAACACAGGAATAATAACATCCATAATGAACTTTTACAGATTAAAACCATTTTAGGAGAATGGAGACCAGCCTTCAGAAGATGGAGAAGAGAATGAGTTACAATAACAAGGTTGCATATTGGTCACACGAGACTTACACTTATTCTCAGGCAAGACATACTAAACACCTTGCACCATCAAATACATTCTAGGAGAATGTAGAGCTTTTGCTATCACTCGAAAGAACTACTTCAAAGTAAATAACATAAAGGATTTGTTTAAAATGTTCACATGGATGACGCTCTATCCTTGAGAGAGACAGGGTTATACCAAAAAATAGACTTGGGCACAATTCTGAAAAATACAACCAACTAACCGAGTGCAAATAAATTATTGTTGAATGGCTATAGTTGAAACCATTAAATTTATGCTATTAAAAACTAGTAGGGAGAAATAATTACAACCACTTAGCTGTGCAAATGGATCATTTATAATAAATAAACTAACTAATGTCAAATAGAAATACTTGAAACCATTTACTCATGTGTGAATATTTGTAAACTGGTTTTGGCATTAAATAACCTACAGAGGTTGACATGCCATAAAACCTAACCAACCAAACAAGTTTTTCATGAGAATTTTCTTTCATCTTCTTACATATGATTGTAGAAGTCACTGAAGAATTTGATAAATCAAATTTCATTCAAATTTTTCTCAGGTGTCAGAAAAGTGTGTATACATATCAAAGAAATAGGTATATTACCACCTCAAAATTTGTATAAAAATAATTTTATTGCAATATGTTTTTGCTATTTGTATGAAGAATGTTGGAGAAAGTTCCAATATGAATGTTTCCAATGTTTAGAAGAGATTTTTGATCATTCAAGTTGTTTTTATTGAGAAGTAAGATTCATAAACAATCAATTTTTTAAAATTCATTGTGGTAGCTATTTTCACCAACATTACCAAAATTGTAATGAAAGAAAAAACTCAATAATCCATACAACTGAATTAAGACATCTGTCATAAAAACTGCAATAAAACATTGAAAACCTGTAAATTGAGAATTAGCATATAACTTCACCTAAAAAAATTTAAATTAAAAAAAAAAAAAATAAACATCACCCTAAGAGAAATATAAAAGCTACCCTGGAATATTACTTTTGGTTGTAAAGTAAACTGCCATCAAAATTTGATGTCATTAAAATGTCGAGTGACAACTCACATGATCTAACATTTGTTTATTTGGTGCAGAAAAAATTATACAACAAATAGTAGAGTTTATCAGTTGTCCAAGAGGGATAAATTATCTTTGCAAAAAATTATATCAAAAACAATTTAGTCTATATGCACAACAAAATTTAGTGCATAGTGTAGTTTGAAATGTAACCTTTTAAATATTCTTTGTATATTCATTTTTATCATGATTTTCTTCTGAATAAAACAAAATTCAAATATTTGTTTCATGAAAATAATTTTTAAAAATTATTTAAAAAATAAAAATGAAAATTTCAAAAATGTAATGAAAGCATTTCCTTCAACTATATAAATATGTTTAGTGCCCTCCCCTACAACTCGGTGTAGTAGCTATTGAAAAGGGAGCCTTCAGTTCACCCTCGACTAAGGTAAACATTGTTTTAAAGATTCATATTTGAGAATTAAAAAAAAAAACAAAAACAAACCAAAAAACAAACAAACAAACGTTTTTTTTGTTTCATGAAAATAACTTATCAAAATAAAATTATAAGAAACACAAACAGAATTTCTTTTAACTTCATTTGTTAAGTGCCATCTACAAATCTTCTATGCACTGTTGATTATCAGACATGAGGCAATGTTTACTGCTATCTATCTGTACACAAAGTAACATCTGCAAATATTTAAATAAATTTTTTTTTAAATGAATAAAAACAATCTTATTGAATAGTTTAAGAAGTCACTTAGCACAATATCAACATTTTAGAGGTCATGGAGCATTAGGATGATTGTGTTTAATCATAATCTTTGTCGAAAATCCTGCACATACATAGGAAAAAACTCTTAACTTGGCAGACTTAAAACCTTCATAAAATTTTTTGGTGAACTTGAGTAGGCATTGTAGATGTTAGGCAAAGGATGTTATAAAAATTGAAGCAGAGGAAATATTTTTGATAGACTGTAAGCTGAAAGGTGAAAAGTTATTGATATTGGTGAAAATTGAAGTGGAGGAAATATTTTTGATTAACTGTAAGTTGTAAGGTGAAAAGTTATTGATATTGGGGTCATATATTTGGGTGAGTAAAATAAAATTTTCTATCAAGTGTAAGCTTAAATATTTGGATTCTACCCTTATTAGCCCTACATACCAAATATATGAAATATTGAAGGTATGGAAGTATTTTTCTTTAATTTTTAAAAATCACAGATTTGGTGATGCCCACAGCCTTAATTTAGAGGCAAAATAGGAAAATTACCCACCAACCCAAATTGGAATGGTAAAGTCTAGAACAAAATAATTTGGCACACTTTCCAAATTCATGAAGAGGAACATTTGTGCCAAATTTCAAGTAATTCAGTGTTGGTGGGTGCAGATTTAAACTTTTTGCTAGTGTTTTGACATGAAATGACCCAGGTGAAAGATGTCAATGGAGGCCACAGTTCCAATCCTGCATGCAAGAGGTTTAGGATATTGGTCGTCGGATGTTGGCTTGAGGCAACAGCATCACCAGGCAGTACCCTGAATGACCAAGCAGACCTTTTTAGGGACAGCACCACTTGCTCCACAAGCAGAAGGTCCTAAAAAAAAAGGTGGCTAACCAAAGCTCGTCTCTCATTCCCCAGTTGGCTTACAACGGTCATCGGGCATCTTCTCAAACGGTCCGATAACATTAAAACAAGGAAAGTATGTACCCACCTCCAAGAGTGCAAAAATACTGAAAGTTGCATGCTAGAACATCAGAACCATGCTTGACACAGCTCACACAGCAACTGACCTGAATGTCGCTCAGCTCAGATTGAACGTGAACTGTCCAGGTTAAATATTGACATTGCTGCCTTTAGCGAGGTCCACTTCCCAGGAGAAGGCAGCCTCCAAGAGTATGGTGCTGGATACACCCTCTACTGGTCAGGGAAACCTACAACAGAGGGGCACCTTTCAGTCATCAGTTTCGTGGACAGCACCTTCATCGTCTGCAGGCTCTAAAATCTGCCAAATGATCATTCCGACCGCATGATGTCCATGCACCTTCCTCTGAAAAATAAGCAGTATGCCATACTTTTCAGTGAGTATGCTCCAACTCTTCAAGCTGAACCTGCAGGAAAAGACAAGTTCTACTCTGAGCTCCGCTGCTGTCTTTAAAGTACCATCGCAGACGACAAGGTGATAATCCTTGGTGATTTCAATGCTAGCGTAGGCCAAGATGCAGATTCCTGGAAAGGAGTACTTGGCAGACATGGCATTGGTAACTGCAATGACAATGGGTACTTGTTGCTGGAACTTTGCACTGAGCAGCAACTTGTTATCACCAACACCATCTTCCAGCAAAAGGATAGACTTAAAACAACCTGGATGCATCCATTGGCACCTCATTGACTACGTCCTTGTGCGCGAGCATGACCTCAAGGACGTCATTCACACCAAAGTGATGCCCAGTACTGAATGTCACACTGACCATCACCCAGTGCACTGCAAACTTAGGCTGTACTTCAAACCTAAACCAAGAAAGGGAAGTCCCTCCAAGAAAAAGTTTAATCTGAATAAACTTCAGTTAGCTTAAGTGAAAGCTGCCTTTCAGCTAGGCCTACAGTCCAAGCTTGAAAACAGTGACTGCCCAGAAGACACTTTTCCTGAAACACTCTGGAATCAACTGAAGAGAGCCATCCATCCTGCAGACATCTGAGGAGGTTCTGGGGTTTGCCACCAAGAAGAACAAAGTTTGGTTGGTTTTATGACACAAGAACCCCTGCAGGCCACTTAATGCCAAACTTTGTTTAAACACATATTAAACCTAAGATTTACAAACGAATACTTAGTAGATAATATTCCAAATGAGCCGGAGCCCACCTTCCTGCACACAAACAAATGGCTCCAAGCACCGCTGCAACACAACATCAATTATTCAACCCAACATCAGTAATTTGTTTGCACATAGTTAAATAGTAATACACATGATTTGTAAGTGAATACATATGATTTGTAAACATTTTGCTAATAATATTTTTTAACAAGCCCAAGCTTATTTTTCTTCACAGCCAAATAATTTTAAGTATCTCCATCCAATTCACTTTTAATCATGTTTGCACACAGACAAAGTCTTGAATACTGCTATGCACCAGCAACAATTCAACATCAGTCATTTGTTTGCACACATTTAAATAAATATACAGGATATGTGAGAGATTAGTTTGTCAGTAATTTGGTTTTTACTTTTTAAGTAGATGGTTTGTAAAGTAACATTTAAAAATGGAATTGAGCTCATTTGTTTGTGCACAGCTAAATGGTTTCAAGCCTTGTAGTTATTTGTTATAACTTCCAGATCGAGGCTGGCAACTATGCGGTCTGTGTCGCTGTCCATGCTTTCTATACTATAGGATCCTTGTAGGGATTTTGTTGAGCATTGGACTGTTTACTTATTCCCATAGGTGACTTGATTGGTGAAGAGACTGCATCAAATTTGGCTAGGAGCAGTTTAAATATGCTTCCTGGTCTTTCACTGATCACTTCTGTGTTCATGTGTACTCTTCCAGCTGGACCAATGGGGGCCTGTGCTTTCTGTTTAAATTGCCCTGGCTTTTTGATTTCTATTTCCATTTTAAATTTGTTTTTAGTTTCTACAGAGGGTTTGGAGTTGGTGTGTGATTTTTTCTTTTGATCTTGAAGTTGATCTGTGTTTACTTTTTGTAGCTTGGGTTTCATTTTTTTTTGGTAGGATTCGTAGTTTCATTTTCTGTTGGGTTGTCTTTGGTATTTATTTTTTTATTAAGTATATTTTTAGTTTTATGGCGTCTGTTTTGATGTGGGTGGTTGTTTCATCAGAATCTTCTATGTCCATTGAGCTGAATCTGTTGGATAATGGGATTGGTTCATTTGTTAGTATTTTTTGTTTAGTTTGGATTTTTTCTTTTCTTTGTTAAGAGGATATTTCCTGATTTTGGTTGTGTGTCTCATTTGTTTGAAACTGTTGAATGTGTTCCTTGATTGTCTCTTTTATGATAGTTTTTAGTATTTCTATTAGATTTTTTTTTAATTCATTAATCAGTTTATTCAGTTCTTCCTGTTTTTGTTTTCTATCTTCCTTTATCCCCCCCAATTCCTTTTTTTGGTTACATATGCATAACTGGGTTGTTCTTGTATTTGTTCTACTATTTTTCTGGCCTCGGGTAAGGAGATGTTTCTTGTGTATTTTATTTCTGTAATTCTTTTTTCCACATTTTACATTCCTGTGAGTACACAGGGTGTTCTCCTGTGCAGTTGATGCAGTTCAAGGGATTCTGACATTCTAATCCTGAGTGATTTGATTTTCCACATTTTGCTCATATTGGTAGTCTAGTGCATTTATCTTTAGGATGTCTATATTTTTGACATTTTTGGCATCTTCGAGGGTTTGGTATGCAAGTTTCTATTTTTGTATTTATGTAACCTATTCTAATGCTGGTTGGAGTTGTGGGTTTATTAAATGTTAGAATGTATGTGTCAATGATTCTTGTTTCATTGCATATGGAGGTTCTCTTCATGTCTATTATGGCTTGTGGTTTAAGATGTAGTCTCATTTCTTCAAGGGAACACAATGCAAGGTCTGGGGATTTTATAACTCCTTTCAAGAAGTTTAGGGTTGGGTGAGGGTATGTTTTTATTTTTAGTTTTCCAAATCATTTCCATTTTAGTATCTTTTCTGATTGTTTTTGATTTGTTGTTTGTATAATAATGGTGTTGTTCATAGCTTTTTTGACATTGGTTTACAGAGTGTTTCTATTGTTTTTTAATCAGGAATGAGAATAGTTTGGTGATTGGGGTTTCTTCTATTGATTCAAGTACAATGAATTGATAGAAGTTTTCAGTAGTTTCATGTTCACTTTCTGATTTCAATTTTTTTGGTTTTTGCTTGGGTTATATTTTCATAAGCCATAAAGAAAGTCTGAGTTTCATTGACTATGCTCCCCACCCACCATGGTGTCCCACATGGGGATGTGCCTAGAGGGAAACCCATTCACCTAGTAACATCAGGGCTACATGGTCAATATACTCATGCTGGTGGAAGACAATTTAATTTTGTCCCTGGGTTTTCATTCCCAAGATAATTACTCACTCAGAGACAGAAAGGAGTATAGGTCTTTCCTCAGCATGATTGACCCTATTGCCATCGCCCTCTAATTCAGATTTTTGCAAAAATCTGAAAGAGGGCTGACATGACCAGCTGATTGATTGAATTGGGCCTCTCCAACCGCCCTTCTAGCTCAGTAAGGGTCTAAGTGGAGTGTTGCAAGTCACATGACCTCTTTGGTTGCCAGGTCAAGGACTGCTCAGCCACCAGGATCTGGTCTTTAAGCAGTTCAGGTTGCCACCCATGGCCAACAGCTAAGTTTAGTGGGGGATTTTTACCCCTCTGCAGAGGAGCATATTCTATAGACCCAGCCGACAGGGCAGAAACAGGGTTGTGTTCTGGTACTGACTCTGTTCAGCATCTTTTTCAGCATGATGCTTAAACAGATCATAAAAGACCTTGATGGACGGCAGACTGTTTAACCTCAGGAGACTGCATGCTCACACAAAAACAGTTGAGAAGCTGTTCTGTGACCTCCTCTTTGCTGATGACGCTGCTCTCATTGCCCACACTGAAAGAGCCCAGCAGCACCTAACTTCCTGCTTTGCAGAGACTGCCCAGCTCTTCGGACTCAAGGTCAGCTTGAAAGAAAACTGAGGTCCTTCACCAGCCTGCACTTCTCGAAGAGTACTGCCTTCCCCATGTCACCATTGGTGGAACTGAGCTGAAAGCTCTTCACCAGTTCACTTATCTGGGGTGTATCATCACATCAGAGGCTAAGATAGACAGGGAAGTAGACAACAGACTGGCCAAGGCAAACAGCACTTTCGGCAGACTCTATTGAAGAGTATGGAACAACAAGCATCTGAAGGACATTAAAATCAGCATCTATTGTGCTGTTGTACTCACCACCCTGCTGTATGGCTCTGGGTCATGGGTAACCTACTGCCAACATCTACGACTCCTTGAGCACTTCCATCAGCGCTGTTTCCACACCATTCTCAACATTCACTAGAGTTACTACATCTCCAATGTTGAGGTCCTTGATCAGGCAGAAATCACCAGCATAGAGGCCATGTTGCTGAAGTCACAGCTATGATGGGCAAGGCATGTCTCCTGTCCAAGATAGCCCTGTATGGTGAACTCTCCACTGGCTACCGTGACAGAGGGGCACCAAAGAAACGTTTTAAAGACTCCCTCAAGAAGACCCTCGGCACCTGTCACATTGACCACCACCACCAGTGCTGCTGACAATCAGGCCTGGTGCCACACCATCCATCAAGTCATCTCCACCTTTGAGGACTCCCACAGGGCCAACCTCAGGGAGAAATGCCACAGGAGGAAGATCCAGAGAGACTCAGCAGTCACACCGGACCAGACCTTTAACTGCAGTCGCTGCAGCCAGACTTGCCTGTCCCCCATCGGCCTAGTCAGCCATCAGCATGCCAGCAATTGACATGGACAACCCCCTTTATAAATCTTTGTTCACTAAGTCTAGCGAAGAGAGATTCTATTCAACACTATTCTTTCATTTGCACACAGTGAAATGGTTCCAAATATTGCTATGTAATACCAATAATTCAATTTAGGCACACAGTTAAAAATGTTCAAATATTGCTATTCAAAACTAATAATTCTATTCAACATTACTCATTCATTTGCCCACAGTTAAATGGTTCCAAGTATTACAATGTATTACTAACAATTCAATTAAACATCAGTCATTCGTTTACACAGTCAAATGGTCAAAGAGTTCTATTTCCAATAATTCAATTTAACATGAGTCATTTGTTTGAACACAATTAAGAGATACTCCACATTCTTCAGAGCTTTAGGACAGAAGCCTCACAATTAGATAGTTTAGTGTCATCCAGGACACTTGAGGGAGCCTCTTACCACTAGGGAGAAACCAGTGTATTCTTTAGCTCCAGCCGACTGGGCTCTCTTCGTGCATAAATATTTTTTATATTTTGTGCTTTTACATGTGTCAAAGTCTAATATTAAATACTTTCAATAGAGGACTATTTAGAGGTCATAAATGGATTCCTGGTGAAATTCTGGCCCATAAACATGTGTCCATTGTATGGTTTGTCTCATTTCTTGACAAATTTGCATTGTTTAAACAAAATGCCTAGTAACAGCTACTGTAGTTAATAAATAAGAAATTTTCAACTACTGCTCTAATACATCACATCAAATAGAGCTAGATCTAACAGTATTAATAAATCAATTGAATTCCTAAGAAATAAAACTAAACTATAATCTTCGTTTGTAAATTTTTTATTATTAGGTTGCTTATGTATATTTTTAGAATATTACAATAATCTTAAGAACTTTATGATAAGAAATTATTTACTTTTTGTGAGAGGAGTCATGTATTGTGACATACTGAATTCTAAATGCTACAAACTTTTGTAAATCTAATGAGAACAGACATTCATACTTTATCCCACTTGCAAAAATTAAGATTTTATCAATGAAACTAACTCAACGAGTAGAATCTAATTTTTTTTTTTTTAAACACTGTAGGAGGTTTGTAACAAGATAATTGAAAGAGTGACAGAGGATGAAGGTAAAAAAGTTTTGTTAGAAATTCTTTTGCAAAGAGTCAATAGAATGGAAGAAACAACTTTTTTGTTGGCTAACATACTCAGCTAATATAATAATAATAGTCATGCTGCATAGAGGAAAGGAAAAAAAAGTGACTCTTCTAAATTTAATGTCATATAATCTTTGAACATATTCCAAGGAAAAAATACTTTTAAATTCCATTCACTAAATGAAATATTTGAACAATAACTGCCATTCCAAATAGTAAGATATAAGGCACTTAGTCAAACATGAAAACTGGAGAGGTTGCAATTAAATAAAATAGCACTTGCTATTATGAATTTCACAAACATCTTAGGAAAAATATACCTAAGTTTTTTTTGGTTTTTTTTAAGACACTGGGTCTCTTTAAAAGGAAACATTGTCATAGGAAATGGAATTGGCGATTAGTCCAAATCCTGGACAAGTCTATATTTCACTTTGCACTAATGACTATTGTCCCCCACCCCAGTTATGGGTAAATAGTTGAGTAAACTGGGTTTTTTACATTTGGTTAAGCAACTGGTCTAGGAAAAAAGAAAACTTCAAATTCAAACCAGTTTTACTGTTTAAAAATTCAGTATTACATCCTGCCTGTAGCAGAGGAGTTGGGTAAATACATAAATATTCTCTTCAAAAGTCAGTACTATTAAAAAAAAAAAAAGTTGAAGTAAACAGCAATGAGGACAAGCTATTTAATTCTATAATCTCTACTGAACAAGTAGTAGGGACACACTATAGTAGCATAGAAACTGATAATTATCTGAAATGGAAAGGATTTGAAAGAAGCCTAAAGATGATCTTAGATTGACTCATACTTGCATCCTAATTAAAATCCAATATATAGCACTATTAGTGTTTTTGTTACAGTAATCTTTTGTAATTAGAAGATTGTTAATGTTCAGAAAACTTCTGGATTAAAAGGAGATACTCTGCAGAGGTGCAGTTGGTGTATTCTACAGCCCCAGCCAACCGGACAAGAAATTAGGATAGTACAAGTACTGGTAGTTCATGGCATTTGAGTGACCTCCCAGATATTCAACTTTATATATAAGAGACCTGAGAGGTTTTTAAAGAGTTATTTTATAAGAAAAGGGAGTCTAGTATGTAGAAATTAAAAAAAAAAAACAACAACATTCCATGATATATACTCTTTAAATTAACGTTTTGAGCTTGGTTGGCACCCAAAGTCAAGTCTATCAGGGTTTCAAATTCTGATTAACAAAGCAGACAGATCCAGATCCTACTTGGATGATTGTTAAAACAATTTTCTTATAACATCTTCTCCCATTTGGTCGCATGCTCGATAAAATGAATTTTGATATTTAAAATATTGCTAGTTTTAAGAGACGTTATTTCAAATACATTTGGAAGCTTCTTATAATTGAAGGTTTTTGTTCAGAACCAAGTTCTTTGTCTAAATCTATTGGATGAGCTAACATTAAAACACATGCAGTAATAAAATTCAAACTGCTTATTTGAAAGTTTAAAAAATGATAATATACATGGAATGGAAGTTTGTATATCAGATGCTGCATTAAATTTCCTGGCCAAGTAAAACAGAAATCTGGAGGTGCCAGTGGGGAAATGGTTATCGTCGCAGGAATTGGACACGGCGACACGAGTTCAATTCCTGGACTGATTGAATTTCACATAGCACTAATACCCTTGGGAAAGGTATGAATCCAATTATTCTCCCTCCAGCTATGGGTAAATAGTAGGACAGACTAGGTTCTTCAGCCTTGGTGAGGCAACTAGTCTAGGAGAAGGAAAACTCTGAACTGAAACCTGTTAAACTCCGCTTAAAAATTGACCTTGTGTCATATCCTGCCCGAGTGGAGGGGTTTGGTAAATATGGTAAAACAGAAATCTAACTGTATTGTCACCTACTTAGCTTTTGCCATTTATCTATTGCTTTGTTACTGAAAATTTAAGGAGGATTCAGATAATTACAGTAAGACTTTTCTTTCTCACTCAGTAATATCCAATGTTAAAATTAAAAAATGGTAAATGTAAAGAAAAAAAAAAAAAAGCTAACTTACAGATAGAATCTGAGCATTCATTAATTGAAAAAGTTTTGTTATATCTGTTGTAAGGAAAAGATACACAGTGAAATAGAGTTAATTGTTTATCAACTCAAGTGGTACAGTTTGACTAGTCTCATACTGTTGGTGTTATGTCTTAAGTTGGTCTTACTACTGACCGATGTCCTTTCAGAGCTGTCTCTCTGCTTCTCTGTGGTTATGAGACACGGAGTCTTTTATACTTCTGCGATACCAGAAGTCATGTGGCGCAAGCCACTATCAACCCCCCCAACTTTTAATACGTCCATAGGACATATTTTTGTCTTTTGGGATTTATTTCCATATTTCCCGTTGGGATACGTTTTCGTTCGCTCATACGATATTGCTGTAATGGTGAGGAGCTAGGTACCTCAAACATGTCATAAATGACAGACATGGGTTCTTCCACTTGTTCCTTTGTGTTTGAGGTATATCTTTTTTTCTTATTATTAGGTTAATATGTCTGTGAACCTTCCATCTTGAATGTTTTATTATGTACATCATATTACCAATTCTTTTTTCAATAATGCCCTCTAACCAGGTTGCTTTACCTAAATGATAATTTAGGAAATAAATTTTTTTCCCCAGGACTATAAGTCTTATTAGAGGTATCAATTTTTTCCTTATTTCCTTTTTTCAACGTGATCCATTTATCAAATATTGATCGAATTTTCTTAGTAAACACCAGTTCGATTGGGGATATGTTTGCATTAGTATTTGGATTAGGTGTTATTTGATAAATGGATAGAAATTCTTGTAATTCCTCATTTTCTGTTTCGATCCCATTTGCCTTTTTAATTGCTCTTTTAAATACATCAATAAATCTTTCCACCAGTCCATTTGATCTTGGGTGGTAAGGTATTTACAGAAATTTTCAAATTCTTTTGAAGTAAATGGTGTGCCATTGTCAGATACAATGGTTTCTGGGAATCTGAATCTTGCAAACAGTTCTGATAACACCTTTATTGTGGTCTTTGTCATAAGTGTTTTGCATTTGAAAACTTCTGGCCATTTTGTAAAGCTGTCTACTATGACAAAAAAGTATGTTCCTTTTATCAGACCGGCATAGTCAATATGTAGATGAGACCACAGTTTGTCTGTCTTAGGCCATGGATAGCCTTCATTCTACTCATTCCAGGGAGCCTGGTATGCAAATCTTTCAAAATTTTCTGATAAAACTGCGAGTATGACCACCCATTCTCCATACATCAATATGCCGTTGCATGTTGAAAATATATTATTTGTTTTAACTTTTTGGTTCATTAATTCTTTTTTGGTTTGGTTAATGAACATATAAAATTTTGTTTTAAATTTTATCTCCTCTAGCATAACTGGTAGTTCTTTAACTGTATTGAATAAAATGTATTTTACATCCATTTCTGACTTTAATGAAGCAATGACAGTCTCTTCTAGCGGTTCTGTATTTTTTGGTATTAATCTGGATAATCCATCCGCACGTGCAATCTCTTTTGATGGTAGGAATTCCATTTTAAATGAATAATTTAACAGCATTGTAGCCCATCTTTGTAAATGGTTTGCAGTGTGTGTTGGGATTCCTTTTTTTTAGAACTAAATATTGCTAACAATGGATGATGATCCGTTTGCCATACAAATTCTCTACTGTGAATGTATTTATGAAATTTCTTGATCGCAAATATGATAGCTAAACCTTCCTTTTCTATCTGCAAATAGTTAATTTCTTCCAGTAGTAGCAACCTTGATGCATGTTGAATTTTAATTTACCATCTTCTTTATGAAGTGTAACTGCCCCTAAGCCAGAATTGCTTGCGTCACTGGCAACATAAACGAGGTTCATACGATAAGTTTCCAGACATTTTTTGTATGGGCATTTAAAATTGTCGTAAACTCTTGAAAATTCAGTATGTTATTGCTATGAGATGACTGACCAATTTTTATGATTTCAGCTTCAAATCAACAGCTACAGCAGCAATTGGAATACATCCTACTAAAGCCTGATTGTCACAGCTGCTGAATTTCAAAAATGCAATCTGACACTTTAGAAGAATGATATGCAATAAAATTCTGTTTTAAACTTGGAAAAAATGCCACAGAAACGTATGGAATGCTTTAGACTGCTTTTCAACAATCTTGCATGAATCGAGCATCAGTTTTTGAATGGCATAAGAGATTCAAGGAAGGCACGGAGTCTGAGAGGTGTGGGAGGAGTAAGGAAGTCAATACACCAGAATTGATTGGCCAAAGAGCTAGGGTTACTAAGTTGAGGTTTTAAGGGAGTTCAGGAAGAGATTCTATCGGAAGAGACCAGCACTCTTCAAATCGAGTCAGTGGCATTTCCACCAGGACAATGCACCAGTCCACAATTCCATCCTTGTCACAGACTATTTGACCAAGATTGGTATCAAGGCAGTTCTTCACCCTCCCTATAGTCCAGACCCAGACTTTGGTTATTCCCTAAGTTCAGAGGCTGTCGTTATGAGACAATTGAGGAGATGAAAGAGGCTGTGACGAAGATCATTGACACGCTCACACAAGAGAACTTCCATGGGGCCTTCCAGAAGTTGTTGGAACAGTACAAGTGCATTGTAGCTGAAGGAGATTACTTCGAAGAGGACTAGAGTTTCATGTGTACTATCAATAAAAGTGCCCATACGAAAAAGTCTGCAAACTTATCGTATGCACCTCGTATCTGATTATTAGGGTTGTAATGTGTCAAAGCTAAGTTTGACATAAGTGCTGTTTTTAATTTCTCAAACGCTTTTTTACATTCATCCGTCCAATTCCATTTTACATCTTTTTTGAGTCGATGATTCAACGGAGCTCTTAGTTTATACATATTTGGTATGTAGCTATTGTAGTAGTTAGCCAGCCCCAAAAAGGATTGTAATGCTGCAACATTAGTCGGTGCAGGCATGCATTTTATTACGTCCACTCGGCTAGGATCAGGAGTTCTACCCTTCTCATCAATTACTTGACCCAGATATTTGATAGAAAAAAATTCATTTTTCCATGCTTAATTTAAAAACGAATTCTTTTATTTATTTATTTTTAAAACCCTTCAGTTACGTGTTTTGCATGATCTTCTCGATTTTTGCTTTTGATTAGAATATCATCTAAATAAGCTGTTGTGAAGTTCGGATCTGCTAACATTGTATCCATTATTTTTTAAAAAAATAGTTGGAGCTACCTTTATTCCATATTGAAGTCTAGTAATTTTGAAAAGACCTGTGTGTGTGCGTTAATAGTTAATAATTCTACACACTTTTCATCTATTGGTATTTGCAGATAAGCTTCTGACAAACCTAACTTAGAAAATTTGTGTCTGCCATTTAATTTTGCAAAAATTTCTTTCACTGTTGGGAGGGGATTATTTATTTCTTTTAGACAATCATTAAGTCCAGTTGAATAATCTGTACAGATTCTAATTTTAGTATTTTTTTTTATGGATACAACTAGAGCTGCCCATGGGCTGTAGTCAGGTTTTTCTATTACACCCAGTTTTTCTAGTCTTTCTAATTCTTTCCCAATAATTTCTATCGACACATATGGTACGGCTCTTTTTAGTTGAAAAACTGGCAGCACATTTTCTTTTACTTCGAATTTTGCCTTGACTTTAGAACAGAATCTAAGTCCTTCTGAAAATATTTCTGGAAATTTTATTTTTCGTTCTTTTCTCAGTTTATCTGAACTTGTCGTAGTACCATCTATCTTATTGCAGAAAGTATTTATTGGTACATTAAATAGATCGAATTCTTCTATCCAATCCAAATAAATTTTGGGCATTTCACATGACAAATGCTTTTAATTTTCTTTCTTTTCCATTAAAGAAGACATTTATGAAGGTTTCTTCCATAAATTTTAATTTTTCTCTAATAACACCTCTTGCTATTTTTTTTCGAATTACTCAGAGTTGGACATTTTATTTTTTTCCAAGTTTCAGCATTGATTATAGTTAAATCAGACCCAGTGTGTATCTGAAATTTTATTTTATTTTATTGTTGAGACAAATGTTTATATATTTTCTTTGTACTTTTTCAGTTGTTGCTTGTTCACTAGTGAACTGTACTTGTTTTTTTCTTTTTAGAAAAATTTCCCCCCTCCAAGTCTGCAGTGTGAGAATTTGTGTCCTTTGTGCCTGCAAGTGTGGCATTTTTCAGTGTTTAAATAGACAGTCTTTAAATAAATGCAATTCTCCATACCCGTAACACGGATTAATTTTGAAAAACTTTTTTTTCTTACCTTGAGATTTGTTCTTTATTGAATGGATATTTGAAATATCGAGTTCTTCAATTTTTGCTGTGTCAGCTCTCTAACTTAAAATACGCTGGCATTCTTCAGCAAGGCTTTGTAAAGTTTTTTTTGGTTGTGTTCCAATTTGGTTACTAGCCTTGTACGCACTTATTTTTCAGACAGTGAAGTTAATCCCTGAATGAAAATCAAACATTTAAACATGTCTGGTGTAATTTCATTTAGTTGGAACCTTTCACATTATGTATTAACTGTACTGGCGAAAGTTGTGTTGTCTTTGCAACCCTTTTTTGTAAGGTTAAGACATTGCCAATGAGTATTAAACAGTGAACTTTGTTCTCCAAATATTTTCGTTAGTATTTGGATAGTTTCTCGGAAAGTCATTTTACTGGGCTGCCTCAGAAGAATAAAATTTACATATTTTTCATGTTCTATTGCCCCAAATTTGCCTAGTCTCACTTTTTTCTCGTCCAGCCATTCCCCACAATCTTTTCCAAAAATTGATTCGTACCTTCTGAAACATGCCTCAAATGTCACTTCTGGTTTGTAAATAAATTCGCCAACTGAATTTATTACCAACTCTTGCGAAAATATACTTAAATTTTGAGTCATTTTGTCTCGTAAGACATTCGAATAGTTCTCATAAAGTCTTTTTAAATCCTCTTGTATTTCCTACTGTTTTAAATATTCTTGTCATTTTTCTTGTTGTTTTAGGAATTCCAACATATAATTTTTCAAGTCCTCCATTGTTTATCCTTGAATGTCACTGTATGTAGTTCATTGTAAATTTGAATCTTCGAATCTTTCCTCATCAACTGCTGGTTTTTTGTTAAGAATACGAAATCTTTGAATTCTTCCAACTGTTGTTGTTTTTTTCCTGTTGTGTGAAATCTTTGTCGCCAACTGCTGTATCATGTTAAGGAAAAGATACACAGAGAAATAGAGTTAATTGTTTATTAACTAAAGTGGTAGTTTGACTAGTATTATAAGTCTCACACTGTTGGTGTTACGTCCGAAGTTGGTCTTACTACTGACTGACGTCCTTTCAGAGTTGTCTCTCTGCTTCTCTTGCTGATTCCACTTCCCCAGGCTTAGGAGACACGGCATCTTTTATACTTTCGCGTTACAGGAAGTCACGTGGTACAAGCCACTATACAAGAATCTCAAACTAAAATTTCCAACAAAAAACTTTTCTGCTACTGATCAGTAAAACATCACATATGTGTTATAAAGATAACACTTCTGACTTGCTTAATAGAATCTTATCTTTATAACAATCTACAACTAAAAATGAATTGTGACTACAAATAAAAATATATCCTTATTCAATTTCAAACCAGCAAATGAAATAGTGTTTAATAATAATAAAAAAATCAAATAGTAAGTTATATATAACAGTGTAACAATAAGGACAAATTGTAATAAAATGAAATGCAAGAGAAGTTTAAGAGTACAAAAAAAAATCATCACGTAAGTTTTCTAGACAGCAATATAAACTCATAGCAAAGAATTATAAAAAGTAGTTGGAGAAAAAGCCATTTTCAGGTCAATTAAGCATGTTTGACCACTTACAACTCTACCAGTATAAACACAGGAACAGTCTACAGTTAGTACAAATAGGTTTGTTATTGAATAATATAGCATGAACAGAGACAATATTCTTTGTGCCAAGTAGATTTATAATGGTCTACATTGATATCTTCTTTTTGGTATCATGCCAATACTGCCCTATGCAAAACCATATGACTACTACTGCAGTAAAACTGAAATGAAAGATT
Organism: Sepioteuthis lessoniana; assembly: GCA_963585895.1. NCBI lineage: Eukaryota > Metazoa > Mollusca > Cephalopoda > Myopsida > Loliginidae > Sepioteuthis > Sepioteuthis lessoniana. The sequence continues at coordinate 76,276,962 of OY757918.1, forward strand.
CATTTTGTAAAGAGAATAATTTTTATAAGTTCACTAAGACATGAGCTGATTGAATATTATGGTTGCAGCTTGCCCAATGATATAAAATATCTGTTACAACACAATTTTGAAGGCTTCATTAAAGTTACTGAAATTATGGTCATAAAGGCAGGCATATTATTGATATTGTCAGAATCAATAACAAGAAATTAAAGGTGGAGGTGCCCGTGGTGTAATTGTTATCATCGTAGGAAATGAACACGGCGACACAAGTTCAAATCCTGGACGAGACTGATTGCATTTCACATAGCACTAATACCCTTGGGAAAGGTATGAATCCAATTATTCTCCCTCCAGCTATGGGTAAATAGGACAGACTAGGTTCTTCAGCCTTGGTTAGTCAACTAGTCTAGGAGAAGGAAAACTGAATTAAAACCTGTTAAACTCCGCTTAAAAATTGATCTTGTGTCATATCCTGCCCGAGTGGAGGGGTTGGTAAATAGGATAACAAGAAATTAAAAGAAAAGATGAGGTTTATTTAAACTTTGAATCAACACTTACATTAAGCCATCTGACAGAAGGAATGTACATTAATATAGATATTGAAAGATTAACTGCTAATTTGCTGGGCCAACAAAACAGATATGCCCAGTCAATTTGTACAAATGAAAGACACTGAATTAGGTTTGTTTTTTTTTTGTTTTTTTTTTATATAGATTGAGGTTAGTAACATTAATTAAATCCCATATTGTCAAACAGTTTTGAAACATGAAAAATAAAGAGCAGTAAAAGTAGTTTAGTACTTTTGTCAAGAGCGTTAGCACGCAAGCAATATTAATAGTCAACACTAAACTCTAGCTATGTTTGTAATAAAAGCAACAATCAGCAACAGCAGCTTAATTCAAAGCTCCATTTCTCATTTACTTAATTATCCAGCTTAATTTGCACTTTAAAACATTGCCATTGTCTAATACTTTATGTAGCATGGGATGTTAAAAATATTTGAAAATATAAAGAAAATAGAAAAACAAAGTATTCCAAATGTGATGAATTTATTATGATGCAAAGTCAATGTTAAAACATTTCAGTTTTAATAAAACCTCATCAGGACTCTACATTTTTTTCATTTTTTATAAGTAGAGGAAATATATTGTGAATTGAATTACCATGACCAGAAAATTCGGCAAACACTTACACATGACATACAGAAGCACTGAACAGCTGTTTCGACCTTATTAAGTCTCATCAGCAGTGTATACCGTGATCTCCACCACTGGAGATCGAACCAGCGACTACAGATTGCAGAGCCGAAACTCTACAACTGAGCTACCAGTCCATATCACACACAAGTGACGCCAAATTAACAAGTTATCAGGACTTTAAGATGGTGAAAAATGTTGCTTGAACGACAATAGATGTTTTTATTAAAATAATGGGAGAGGAAAAAATATATACAGAGAAACAAAGAAAATAAAATACCAAGATTTTTTTTGTAATCTTCATATACATAAAAAATGAATCTTAAAAATTCACAGCAGTCATTTTTCAAAATGACAATTCATAATTATAGGAGTCAAAGAGTTACACAAACTTCTTAAACAGTTTATTGCTTCTAAGATATTCCATATTTCTTACTCTCAACCGTTTTCTTTTTCAAATAAAAGACTAAGAAATAGAATATTTTGCAATTATGATTAGGCAAGGAACTCATCTCTTATTCTTTCTACTCCAGTCTCTTCCTTTCAACTATATTTTTCTCCATTTCAGAAATTAAAAGCAGTCAAAATTATCACAACTGTAATTAATTGATAGTGTAGAATAAATTCAGGTAGTCGCAGAGATACTTTTGGATGGGAATCCTGCTCAGTTGTGCCAACTTTGATAGCCTTATTGAGGTATTGTCCATGAATTGGTTTAGCGGTGTTTTATGGCATATTAATCCTTACAGGTTATATTTAATGGCAAATCATTATATATATATATATATATATATATATATATATATATAAAAATGATTAGTAGGCAAATAGTTTGTAGGCAACATTTTTAAACATGTCAGAACTCATTATCACACAGTTAAGTGATTTCAAGTATTGCTATTTAACAATAATAGTACTATTGAATATTAATAATAATCACTTTAAAAATATTTCAAGCACTGCTATGTATTACTAATAATTTAACATTAATCATTTGTTTGCACAGTTAATGGTTTCAAGTATAGTAAATGATCAAATAATTTTGTTTGACCCATAGATGGAACCCAAGTAGGTCTACTCCAGGTTTGAGTGGGTCTGAGAGTAATGGCAATGAAGGGATACTCTACATTCCCCAGAGCTCCAAGGAGGATGAATTTTTAAGGTAGGAGATGCAAATTCAGGTCTTATCTAAAACTAAAATGAACCCAGCTAAAAAAGTTAATTTGGAAAGGAGTGATTTAAAAAAAAGAAAATGCTTCATTTCAATCTCAAAAACATTACTGACACAAAAAAGGACAGACCAAATTCAATAATATTCATGTTTGACATTCTTAATGCAGCAAAACAATGGCAAACTGGTGGCTATAGCAACATATTTTGAAATCAATCAAATCTTAGGGAAATCTTCTGCATTTTATTTCTTCTGTATTGTTAGTTTGTATCAAACAGGGTTCCGAAAATTTTTTTTGCTGACATGATTGAGATCATTAGTTTTTGTTTAGTTAATTCATCTACAATTTACCAACACAGTAAAATGTATAATTGCTGATATGTTTATTTTAAAATAGACTTGGAATTTTGGTTAGGGGGGTTTGAAAATTTGTTTTGAGTGGTCATGTCATCAAGGAGATTTAGCCTCTTATTAAATCCTTTACTTACAAAAGCTCCAGTATACTTATTTTATATATATATATATATATATATATATATATATATCCTTTATTTAGCAGGAAACCAGACAACTGTAAAAACTGACTAAAGATAGGTTCATAATTTTGAGGAAATGTTTTAACACCTTAATTACTCTTCATTTTATGTTAGGAAAGTTTATGAAAAACTAATGCCTGTGGATCCCAAAATCCGCTACACTAACATGCTTTTAATCATTCATCAAAATAATTAGCAAATGTAACTAAAATAATTGAAAATAACCTATCTGCATTATAGATTAACATTATATCCCAAAATCCTTCTTGCTTTATTACAAAAGTAGATTTTACTGAAAAACGTCCTCTCAAGAAAAAAAAAAAAAAAATTAATCAAGGAAGATATTAGTGCATTTTTTTCATAAAATAGACAGAAATGCTATTTTTTGGGTTAGCCAAAAAGTATTTTTGACACATGAAATTAGTTTTAATCAAATTCATTCAAATAATCATTTTGGTTGCACTGAGACAACTAACTTTTTAAAAAATTGATAAAATTATCTTTTTTAATTGATTAAGATGGAAGAAAACAAGCAACATTTTTAGCATATTATGCTTTTTATTTTAAGAAAGTTAAAAGAGGATTCAAATGTATAAGACTTGTACTGTTTATAGAAGTTTTGGTGAATGATCAATTGTGTTAAAATTTGTGAAGTTATGTGCTGGAGATTTCTTGTTGACTGATGCTACAGTTAGGTAGGACAGTGGAGGTTGATAATGATCAAACCAAGACAGTACTTGTGAATAATCAATGTTACACAACATGGAAGAGAGCCAACATATTTAAATCAAGCTTTAAAAATCATTTGCACCAGCTTGGTTCTGTTAGTCATTTTCATGTGTAGTTTCTGTTATTCACTATTTAGAATAATAAATATCCTGTTTTGCAACCAGTTGTGATAGACAATGAAAAATGTATATTTTACAACATAAAATACGAAAGGTGGGATAAGTGAAATGAACCACTACCATAACGATATTAAGTGCAATCCAAGTCCTCTACTATAATGATTTTAGAGAAAATAATTTGTAGTGTTTCCAATTAGATAACTGAAGATAGAAACTGACAAAAAGCATATTTCATCAGGTAAAGTTACACTATATTTCTTTGGTGACAAGAAAAAATTGTGATAAACTTGATTAGGAAATTTTCAATTATTTGTAGTATCTAGCAAATATTTCACACCTTAAAATTACTATTTATTCTAGTCTTTACAGAGTTTAATGAGAAAGTCAATTCCTGAAGACAGTAAAACACAGAATTATAAAATTGGCTCAAAGATGGCAGAAATTAGTGGAACAAAACTAAATATATTGTTCAATGAAATTAAAATAAATAAAAAAAATCTTTTAAAATTTACTCAAATCAAACTTTTTGGCTTCCCAATTGATATTATTTGGGAGAAAAACATTGACAATCTAATGGATAAATTCATGAAAATTGTAGATATATGAAGAGTAAAATACAAATAGAACAGTTCTTTATTTTTGATTAAAAAAAAAAAAAAAAAAAAATCTCATATTTCAAGTGGCTATCAAAACTGATGTGCTATGTGAATTGAACCAGTTTACTTAAACTTAATTTTCTGGTACATAATACTTGTAAAGACTTATGCCAAGTATAATTAATGCTTATAGCGATATACAAAAATTAAAACACCAACTGCTCCTATTGAGCCTTATTAAAGCAATAATAATCTCGTTCACATTATCTTCAGTTTTTAAGATTTCTTTTTAACTATATAGCTTGCCACCTAAGCTCTATAAAAATTAAATACTAAGAACATAAAATCAGTACTTAGTCCTTTCCATTTTAAAAACAACTATTTTGAATCTCAAAACATTTTCCAAATACAGATTTACTACTAAGTGACTTTTTTTTAAAGTAAAATTCTCAAGTTCAATAATTCTTTAATATAAATGATGCAGCTGCAAAACATGCACAATTTGAGTTTTGATCACAGTTAAAACATTCAACACTCATGAACTTGTGGTTAAAATGCCTGCACTTTCAATAAAAGACAAAGGCATCCTTTTTAAAGTTCAAATCCTAGATGAGGTTTTTGGCTGTTCAATTCATGCTAATGTCCTTGAGAACTGGGTTTGTTAGCCTGGGTATGGTAACCAATCAAGAAAAAAAAAAAACTTAGAATTCAAAGCAGCTGTACTTCACTTAAATATTGACCTTGCATTGCATCATGTCCATTACCCAGAGATTGGGTAAATATATACATTAAGCTGGAATACACAAAATGAAACCACAATACTTATAGCCTTTTATCATTATGTATCTTAAGACCTTATAATCTGCTGGTACCTATTTTTCACATTTGCTTATTATTGAATCTAGCAGATGCTGAACATTCAACTGTACACCTCAGTCCAATGTGTAAAAAAAATTGTACATAATAGGCTTCCTATTCCTTGAAGTTAAGAAATACTTGTAAGCTAATCATCTTGTTGTGCCACCAGCATGGATATGCCTGAACCTCTCTCATCGTTCATCACTTCTGGCAGGTCCTCAGGGCTGCATCCCGCATCCTCACAGAGCTGCTGTATGTAGGTTCAAACTGGTTGCCCTGCTTTTGCTTGGCCATGTGAGGGGGTCCATGAAAGCTAATAATTCTTTCTTAAATAATTCTCTCTATCGTTCATCACTTCTGGCAGGTCCTCAGGGCTGCATCCCGCATCCTCACAGAGCTGCTGTATGTAGGTTCAAACTGGTTGCCCTGCTTTTGCTTGGCCATGTGAGGGGGTCCATGAAAGCTAATAATTCTTTCTTAAATAATTCTATTCTTTAAAAATGCTGTCATAAGTACCTTCATTTATTAAGAACTCAACCAATCTGTTCTTTAATACTCAAGTAAAGTTGGTGACCATAGTTGAGGGTGACCTGAAGGCTCCCTTTTCAATAGCTACTACACCGAAATGTAGGGGAGGGTGCTACTCCATTCCCTGGATTGGTCCACTTTACCCTTGATCCTTACCTTATAATTCTGAGTGTTAAGCAAGGAGGTATCAAGTACCATTTTTTGAGTCTTTGGTATGACTCGACCTGGGATTGAACCCCAGTCTCCCAGACCTTTGGCGAACACGCAACTCATTAGGCCAATGGCCCGGTCAATACTCAAGTACATTACATAAAAGCTACTTTCGCAGATCAGCTTTTATATTTGGCTCACAATACATTAGCCAACAATCTTATAAATCAATCAAACAAGTGATTTACAACATAGTCTAAAAAAAAAAAAAAAAAAAAAAAAAAAATCTATATTTTAAGTTCTAAAGGAAAGGTGCTAGCACTAAAATATCTTGATATAAACACTTTTTTTTAAACAATATTTTAAGATCAATATTGAACATACCATAAATAAATTTGTATATTGTTAGATAAAACTACCTTTATTTTACATCATTTTTTCCCCATTTATCAACTATACAGTGTATTATTCAAGCATTTCTGAAAATATTCTTGCAAAGAAATACAAAAAATATTCCCAATAAAATTCAGAATCATTTAAGTTAGAAAAATGATTTTGATAGAAATCAAGTAGCTTGTAAAATCTTTTGTAAAAAATATTTCAGTAGAAATATTAATATAAACAAATAAACAACTTAAATTATATAGCCCAGGTTAAAAGCATGGTAACAATAACTCTAAATTGAACCTTTTTAGACCTCAGTTTTCTGATGCTGGTATGATTGGGGAATGGAAAAGTTTTGGTAAATGGACCAGGCTTTAACCAATTTACCAAAACTTCTCTCATTCAGGTTACCCTTATTGCACTTTTAACCTGGACTAATAGTCTTCATAAAAGAAGAATGTAGTAAAAAAAAAAAAAAATAAAATAAAAATAAATAAATGGCCATCAACATGTGATACCAAACCTTTAAACTGTACAATTCCTATTTTGTTCCCATGATTTGTATAAAGACTTGTTAAGTGAACAGTTTAAAATTTAATAAATTCTTATTAGCATTTAATTGATCTTGTTTCTTTAGTAATTTGTTAACTTACAGAAAATTTCATTATCCTGAAGGTATTCCATCAGAATTATGTAAGACAACTAAGTTATTTGCATCACCAGTGGATGCAGTTTAATGACATAACTAGGATAAACCTTTTGGAGAGGAGGCAGTTGGCCTATTCTAAGATTTACCAACAGGGTGACTGATAATTTACATGATTATGATTTCAAGTAACTAATAAATATCCTTTGTAAACAATTCTAGCTTCAAATATCTTATTAATACAAATTATCTGAATACAGTTAAATGGTTTCAAATATTCCTAACATTAATAATTTTGCACACAGTTATGTTTCAAATATAAATAATTTTCAAATCCAACGCATAGATAAGACCTCAAGAGGTACTACCACCCTGAGTTTGAGTGGACCTGAGAGTAATGCCAATGAAGTGGATATTCTATACTCCTCAGAGCTCCAGAACTGGGGCCTCACAAGCTGATGCATGTTTCTGTTATACCCAAGACCCCTTTGGGAGGTGGAGACCTTATCCCTCTGCAAAGGATGTAGTCAGCATATTTTAAGCCTTGCTGACAAGCAAGTGAAAAATTCCCACAACAGCAAAATTGGAAATGATGTTATCAAATAGGTTTATAGGTGTGATTTAGACCTACTCCATAAGAATTGGTAATACAGCTGGTATGGATAACAAGGTTTACTAAGGCAAAAGGAGATGCGAGATCAAGTCTCACCAAGAGTTTATCATATACTATATACCTTCAATGCATCCTCTTCCTTGCTATCATTAAAATAACTTAAATGAGTTGTGATAAGATTAAATCAAATACTAGTCAAAAGGTATAATTCTTTCATACATACTGTATTAATTTGTAGAAAAACTATTCAGATATTTATTCTATAATCAATGTTTTATTATTCCTTATTTTTATATGGTTTAAAATTCTAGCAATTTCATATGAAAGTGATTTTATTAGATATTTTCAATGTTACATATTTTGAACAGTCATCATCATCATGTTGCGCTATTAGCATGGATCTCCCTGACCCTCTCCCCACTACCCTTTGTCTTCCATCGCTTCCAGTTGGTCTTTAAGGCTACATCCTGTATCAGCACAGAGCTGTTGTATGTATGCTCTAGTTGGTTGTACTCCCTTTGCTTGTCCATTTGAAGGGGTCCACAGGAGTACATCACTTATGAGTTCGTCCCTACTTCTCCAGCAGTGTCCCCACATATCTGGTTCGTCTAACTTGGATAGTTTTTGCGATGGGTGGTAAGTGGCCGTACAGCTGCTGCTTTGTGGGGTGCTGCCTCCAGGACTTGTTCAATATTACTCGCAGCATTCTTGTGTAATTGCCGTCAAGCTTTTTCTCCATAGGTTTACTTAGCATCCATGTAGTGCATCCATACAGCAGTATCGACATGACCGCTGCTTGGAAAAGACTCTTTCATTTTATCGGTCAGGTCTGGCTTCCATATGACTGATAGCCTACTGATAGCTGTCCATGCCTTTGCTAGTTGTCTGTTGATGTCTGTCTCGGTTGATGAGACATTGCTTCCTAGGTAGGTGAACTTGTTTACTAGTTTCAGAGTGCTACATTTAGTGTGGAGATGTCGGCTCTTTGATTAAAGCACAAATATTCCGTCTTGTGTGCATTGACATGGAGGACTATGCCTGCAGCTGCTTATTCCAGACTATGTAGCAGGGTTTCGGCTTGGGCAAGTGTATTTGCCAGAAGCACTATGTCATCGGCGTAGTCTGCATCCATAATTATTTGAGCGGGATACCTTCTGCTTCTTTCTTTTGTTAGTTTGAAACTGTTTTCTTTCATTTTATCAATAGACATTCTAAGCACGTGGTCTAGACAGATGATAAAGAGGTATGGGGCTAATGTGCTTCCTTCCAGCACACCTGCTTCAATGTCGAAGTAGTCTGTGTATTCATCTGGGGAGCGGACTTTTACTTTTGTGTTTTTATATAGCATCATTATGGCTGTGACGGTTTCTTTGGGTAGGCCGTAGGCAAGTAGTATTTGCTCTATCTTTCTTCTGTGTATAGAGTCAAAGGCCTTGGCGAAGTCAACAAATAATAGTTACCTCTAGGTTTTCAATTTACATAAGTTTTACAGAATCTACTAGAAAGGACAATAGATAAAAGAGCAGATGTTCGACAAAATGTGAGAAGGAACAGTTTTAAAATGAATTAAAAATCAAGTTCAACAGAAGATGTGTAGATATACTTTATAGTCTAACAAGTGACTGATTATCACATCTTCAAGACAGAACAGAATATTTTTGCTACTAAGACACTGCAGATTTTTTATTGCCACTCTGAATACGAGATAAACAATGACTGCTTTTAAGCTCTAAAATAAAACCAATGTTTATATCACAGACTGGTTAAATTAAGAGTAAATATCACTATTAAGAATAGTTGCCAAGTTTTTACAACAAACAAACTCAGTATGAAATTTGTCACTTACAAGAGTAGGCTACCAAAAAAGAAAAAAAAAATCACGAGTTTGCTACTCATAAGATGTAATAATAACAATTATTACTTATTTTACCATAAATTCATATATCTTTGTTCTTTCTTTTTTGTTTGAGCTCTCTTGTGAATTATAACACAGGACAAGTGTTACAACAGTGATTGACAAGATAAAATTGTATTACAATTAAGTGACTGACTAGTCATTTATTAAGCTTATCTTAGTTTGGTACAAGGTCTAAACAATGAGACTCAGAGAATCAAACTAACCATTATACTGTTCAAAGCACCCAATATACTCCCAACACAGCTATCTTATTGTATTTACATCTGAATGATTCATGTAATATTAAGATATAAAATCTTTTTATTGCTTTTAATAAGTCTACAGGGCATATGGATATATTGTTTCCTGCATTCCTATGAGACTATATTTTACAAAGCTGTAAGAAACAAGATTAAATTTGTGAAATATCGATTGATGTTAAGTCAGTTGAACCTAAACAATTAATTCTCCTTTTTTGCTTTTATTCTTCTACCGTATGGATATCTTCAATATTGAGATAACTTGAAAAATAATTGTATATCAAATGTTTTTAACCTTTTACATTTCTTTACAATTAAAAGAATTTTGCGGTTTTAAAACCGCAATTTTTCAATGTACTGAAATAGTTAAAAAAAAAAAAAAAAAAAAAGAAAAATTAAAGTTAGGACTCTTAAGAAATGAAAGAATTTTTTTCCTTTTTTAAATTCCAGTCATGAAAATAGATTTATTTGCTCTGTCATTTCTCAAATGATAAATTTTGAAGATTTTCGAATAACTACATTTTTTCTCAAAAGTTGCACCCAACACATTTTGAAAATCCCTCCAAAACTTCAGTCTCGCCTTTTCAAAGATGACCAGCAATAATTTTACCTAACGACTAAAAACAAGTTTCTAACCTCAAATATACTAAAAGCATTAAAAATTCAAGAAAAATTAAAACTCATTTTTATTATTTAATATAAAAAATAAAAATAGAAAAAAAAAAAAAAAAGCACGTGACTCTCCTAAAATTCATTTAGTGATTCTAAGTTCCAAATTTTAATCACAATTTTTCAGACTTAACTGGGTTAGCTAAAATTTTACTGTTATATAAATCATAAGATTCGAAAAGTTAAAGTAAAATTAAAACAAAATCTCTAGAAATAAATAAATAAAATAAAATAAAATGATTCAATAAAAAAAATAAGTCGAACTTGTTGACTCAAGGTGCACTATCTCTGACACAGTCAACCAAATGCTTGTTTTTATGTTCGTTAATTACCTAAAAACTAAATTCATTTGTCAAAGTTTGAATCAGCTAACTTTATGAATTTCTTATTGTTGAAAATGAGAAAAAAAAAAAAAGAATCAAACTTGTAAACGATAAAACAACAAAAAAATGATGAGTTTACTTACATCCTGAGTTAGATGTTGCTTTCCTTCTAGTCCTTTTTTAGTCGTATTGGTCAAAGAAACTAGATAAATAACGAGAAAATTGGAAATTGGAAATTAACAATTTCATTAAAAATAAAATAATTATTAACAATAAAAACAAAAAAAAAAAACTCACTTTTCTTGTCACGTTTAGACTTCGGCATGTTGCCGTTTTTTTCCTGTTTTTTTTTTTTAAAAAGGTTCAAAGAAGTTTAGTTTCTTAGACGCACATGGGCTAACGGAAACGGAAGTGAAAACAAACAGGTATCATGGGAGATAAGGTATTAAAAAAATGAAATTAATTTTATTCTTATCTATCATATTTCATGAAGACATAATATTATTATAAAGTTTAAATAAAAATTGAAAATTTTTCAAAAGTTTTTATTTTAAAATGTCTCCTTTTATGTCAGTGTGGTCGACCATGGTAACCTTGACGTCAGATCAGCCTACCCTGTCTTACAATCGGGAACCCCCTCTGAGGGGAAAGAATCTATGGGATGTACGAGCCGTTTCACTGTAGTCCTCCGCAAAAATAGTTCCCTTTTTGTTGCTATCTTAAGCATTTAAATGTACTCAAGCGTTATCAATAAGCTTAAGATTGTTTAAAGTAATAATTTTTAAATATATATTGCGGAAATTGAAAAATTTGGTTCGCACTATAAATTTCACTCCGCGCATTAATAAATGATGTCACTCTTCTTAGTGATTGGTCCTAGGTGTCCGCCATCTTTGTAAAAGGTGGAAGTTTAACCTTAAAATTCGTTTGATATATCTTTGAATTTCCATTTGCTCTTACATTTGTTGGAAAAATGACAGAACAGTGTGTCAACTCCAAGGAGGATTTAGTGGCCAAGGCGAAATTAGCCGAGCAGGCCGAACGTTACGATGACATGGCCGTGGCTATGAAAAAGGTGACAGAAAATGGAGTAGAATTGAACAACGAAGAACGGAATCTGCTATCAGTCGCTTACAAAAATGTCGTTGGAGCGCGCCGGTCATCGTGGAGAGTTATCTCCAGTATTGAATCGAAAGCAGAGAACTGTGAGAGGAAACTTATGATGGCTAAGCAATACCGGGAAAAGGTGGAACAAGAACTTCAAGCAATTTGTACAGAAGTATTGGTAAGCCTTTTTTTTTTTTTTTTCAATATGTCCAGCAATTGCATGCCTCGATATCAGCACGGATTACTGTTCTTCCTTTTTTTCTTTTGAGTCACCTACTCTACATGCGATATTTTCTTTTTCTCTTGTCAATATTACTTACGTTATTTTATCTAATTTTCGTTTTAAAAAAACCGTAATAATGTCTATAGAAGGCACAATCAAACCAGTATTTTAGATTTCTGTTGTATTTTTATTAGAATCATTAAGCGAATATGACTGGACTAGTTGAATGCTACTATAAGTGAATGACTAAGTGATCTAAATAAAAAGGAATATCATGTTTTAAATATCTTTAATTTTCAGAGTATATCCAACTTGTTTAACATCAGAAAATCTTAAAATATTCTCGGTTTTTAATAAATGTATAAATTACTGTGGATGAAACTGTAACAGTGGGGAGGAAAATTAAAAAAAAAAAAAACAAAAAAAAAAAAACAAAACTAGTCACAAACCTACTCGTAAGCGTTGATATTTTTAATTGCCATTTATTATAATACATTTTAAGATTGTTCTTTTTGTAAGCATTTTTAATCGTTATGACTTTTTTCCCTAATTTTTTATTTTCCTACCCCCCCCCCAAGAAGTTGATATTTGATTTTATAAAGTGTGTTTATAAATTTAATAGACTGATTAATCTATTTTGTCAGTGATTGTAGTTCCAGACAATTTGTCATTCATGAATCCATAATAAAAATAATACAGATGTTAAGATCTTTCATATCCCCCCTCTCTCTTTTTGCTACTTCTGTTTTTGGTGTTGTCTGCTATATATATATATATATATATATATATATATATAATACTATACTGGATCCGTACTATTCGATTAACTTTTTTTTGTAATTCTCATCTATACTGAATACTTACATGATTTCATATTTATTTATATAAGATTATTTAAGTGATACTGCTCAAAATAAAATGTTGACCTTGATTTGTTTTACTCTTTCATCTCATTTCCTCATGACCATATTTCGCCTTTGCAAGCCCTAACTCCTCCCAAAATACTATATAAAAAGCATACGTATTAATAGCTTGTAATATTTCATATCACAGATCCCTTTAAAATGCTGGTTCTAATGCTATTTTTCAAAAATCGAACACCGTTATCAGCTATGATTGCAGTAAATAGAAAAGATGTGATCACGAGTGATCGAACCTGATTATTATTAGCATTAAGGAAAATTTTAATGTTATTGTTTACTAATTTTTTTTTTTTTTTTTTTCCAACTGAGAAAAAAAAAACAACTATCAGCTCGGTTAATCACTTTTGGTTTAAGAATTCAAATTAAATAAGAATTTACTTTTGATTTAAAAAAAAAAAAAAAAAAAAAAAAAATTAGCTGCCGATGTTTATAGAAATGTCTGCCTGTTATCTGCACAGACTGATGTGTGTAGTCTGGGATTCTTCTAGAAACGTGCTTCAAAGTGGGCGGCAACAGTTCACGCCATCCTCCTCCTTCTCCTCTCTCGTCTTCAATATCTTCGCTCTCCCTTAACACCGACTTTTTCTCTTTCATTTAAGTCTCCCCTTAACGATCGCCATCACTATTCGTTTCGTCTCAACTCTACTCGACAAATCTTCACTTTCCTTGCGAAAAATATTCTTGATTTCGTCAATAAAATGTTGGTGTTGCCCATTTGACAATTTGAATGTTCTCTCTGAAATAAGATATTTGAAAAAATCAAACGTCGACGAAATTGAAAAATATCCCTAATTACTTAAATTCATACTATATAAATAAGTATATCTAAAGACTAAGTTTTGACATGCTTCTACAGATTACTGCTTCCCGGTTAATGATTTGATTAGGTCTCGTAATTTTCAATTTTCGCTACGAGCTAATTGTTATGAGAAAGGGAAGCGATTTAATTTTTTAACATCTAAAGATTTTTCCCATAGATTACATAAGTATTTTATCAATCGTTTGCAGTAGTTTGTGTTAGGAAAAAAACCCTCCTGCAACATTTCCAATGTCTTATGGATATCGCATGCAACAATGTTATGAAACACTGACAATAAATATTTAAAATTTTCTGAGACTTTTGTCTATGCAATTCCGTCAAGCACCTGTATCTATTTTTCGTTTCTATTAACATTTATAAGTTTCTCTTTCGTTCTATATACGTCTCTCTCTTCCTCTCTCTCATTCTTCCTCTTCTCACTCCGTGTTATTCTTCCTCCCCTCTCTCTCTCTCTCTGTTATTCTTCCTCCCCCCTCTCTCTCTCTCTGTTATTCTTCCTCCCCTCTCTCTCTCTCTTTGTTATTCTTCCTCCTCTCTCTCTCTCTCTGTTATTCTTCCTCCCCTCTCTCTCTCTCTGTTATTCTTCCTCCCCTCCCTCTCTCTGTTATTCTTCCTCCCCTCTCTCTCTCTCTGTTATTCTTCCTCCCCCCTCTCTCTCTCTGTTATTCTTCCTCCCCTCTCTCTCTCTCTGTGTTATTCTTCTTCCTCCTCTCTCTGTGTTATTCTTCTTCCTCCTCTCTCTGTGTTATTCTTCTTCCTCCTCTCTCTGTGTTATTCTTCCTCCTCTCTCTCTCTCTGTGTTATTCTTCCTCCTCTCTCTCTCTCTCTCTGTGTTATTCTTCCTCCTCTCTCTCTCTCTCTCTCTCTCTGTGTTATTCTTCCTCCTCTCTCTCTCTCTCTCTGTGTTATTCTTCCTCCTCTCTCTCTCTCTCTCTCTCTCTGTGTTATTCTTCCTCCTCTCTCTCTCTCTCTCTCTCTGTGTTATTCTTCCTCCTCTCTCTCTCTGTGTTATTCTTCCTCCTCTCTCTCTCTGTGTTATTCTTCCTACTCTCTCTCTCTGTGTTATTCTTCCTTCTCTCTCTCTCTCTCTCTCTCTGTGTTATTCTTCCTCCTCTCTCTCTCTCTCTCTGTGTTATTCTTCCTCCTCTCTCTCTCTCTCTCTGTGTTATTCTTCCTCCTCTCTCTCTCTCTCTCTGTGTTATTCTTCCTCCTCTCTCTCTGTGTTATTCTTCCTCCTCTCTCTCTCTCTCTGTTATTCTTCCTCCTCTCTCTCTCTCTCTCTGTTATTCTTCTTCCTCCTCTCTCTCTCTCTCTCTGTGTTATTCTTCTTCCTCCTCTCTCTCTGTGTGTTATTCTTCTTCCTCCTCTCTCTCTCTGTGTTATTCTTCTTCCTCCTCTCTCTCTCTCTCTCTGTGTTATTCTTCTTCCTCCTCTCTCTCTCTCTCTGTGTTATTCTTCTTCCTCCTCTCTCTCTCTCTCTGTGTTATTCTTCTTCCTCCTCCTCTCCTCTCTCTGTGTGTTATTCTTCTTCCTCCTCTCTCTCTGTGTGTTATTCTTCTTCCTCCTCTCTCTCTGTGTGTTATTCTTCTTCCTCCTCTCTCTCTCTCTCTGTTGTTATTCTTCCTCCTCTCTCTCTCTGTTGTTATTCTTCCTCCTCCTCTCTCTCTGTTGTTATTCTTCCTCCTCCTCTCTCTCTCTGTTGTTATTCTTCCTCCTCCTCTCTCTCTCTGTTGTTATTCTTCCTCCTCCTCTCTCTCTGTGTTGTTATTCTTCCTCTTCTCTCTCTCTCTGTGTTATTATTCTTCCTCTTCTCTCTCTCTCTCTCTCTCTGTGTTATTATTCTTCCTCTTCTCTCTCTCTCTCTCTCTCTCTCTCTCTCTGTGTTATTATTCTTCCTCTTCTCTCTCTCTCTCTCTCTCTCTGTGTTATTCTTCCCCTCTCTCTCTCTGTTGTTATTCTTCCCCTCTCTCTCTGTTGTTATTCTTCCTCTCTCTCTCTCTCTCTCTGTTGTTATTCTTCCCCTCTCTCTCTCTGTTGTTATTCTTCCCCTCTCTCTCTCTGTTGTTATTCTTCCCCTCTCTCTCTCTGTTGTTATTCTTCCCCTCTCTCTCTCTCTCTGTGTGTTATTCTTCCCCTCTCTCTCTCTCTGTGTTATTCTTCCTCTTCTCTCTCTCTGTGTTATTCTTCCTCTCTCTCTCTCTCTCTCTGTTATTCTACCCCCTCTCTCTGTTATTCTTCTTCCTCCTCTCTCTCTCTCTGTGTTATTCTACCCCCTCTCTCTCTCTCTGTGTTATTCATTCTTCCTCTTCCCTCTCTCTCTGTCATATTCTCTCTCTCTGTCTGTTATATTCTTCCTCTCTCTCTCTCTCTCTCTCTCTCTCTCTCTTTGTAAACATTATTTATTTATTTATTTATTTTTAAAATAGGGTCTCCTTGATAACTTTTTGATACCAAAAGCCTCTGCTACAGAAAGCAAAGTATTTTATTTGAAGATGAAAGGAGACTATTACCGGTATCTTGCTGAAGTTGCCCAAGGCGATGAACGGAAAGGTAAAATTCTGCTTATTTCTTGTAAAATTTATTTTTGCTTATTTGTGTCTCTCTTGTAGAATTTTGTTCATTTCACTCTTGTTTTCTATTAGAATATTTTTAATATAGCAAGTGTGTGTGTTTGTGTGTGTATTATCTACTTTCTTTTTTCTTTCTTTTTTTTTTTTTCTTTATTTTATTTTATTTTATTTTATTTATTTATTTATTTTTTTTTTTTTTTTTTTTTTACAGATGTTGTAGCAAACTCACAGACCGCATATCTAGAAGCATTGGAAATTGCCAGAGGTCAAATGCAACCTACACATCCAATCCGGCTTGGATTGGCACTTAACTTCTCTGTATTTTATTATGAAATTCTAAATGCTCCAGACAAGGCTTGTAACTTAGCAAAACAAGTACGTATCTCATTCATTATTCTTATTTATTTTTTTATTTATTTATATTTTTTTTTTAATTTTTTTTTTTTTTTTTTTAAATAATACTACCAGTCCTGATATATATTGAAAATGACCTAATTTTCTCTATAAGCTTAAAAAGACTTAGTAATAATTACCACTTTTGTTCTACAGGCTTTTGATGACGCAATTGCTGAATTAGATCAATTGAATGAAGAATCTTACAAGGATAGTACATTGATAATGCAGCTTTTGAGGGACAATTTAACAGTAAGTTTATTTTATTTGTATTTTTAATTGAAATAATTTTTAAAAAATTTAATTAAAAGTACAATTCTAAGTACAAATGATCTCATAACTCGTTCATCAAGTGTTTTTTGTACATGTGTGGACTCTAAAACAATTATTGCTTCTTGCTGTACATTACTTCTGTTTCTTCTGCTCTGCATCTTATTAGAAAATCATTTTTCAGAAAGCTTAGCTTTTATGGTGAAAAGGCTTTCCCTTCATGTTATTTATTTAAAAAAAATTTTTTTTAATTTACTTGGTAAAGAAATCTCCAAATGCATTTCTTTCTCTCTTACAGCTATGGACGTCCGATGCACAGGGTGCAGAAGATGAAGGTGGTGATGGAGGTGATAATAACTGAGAAGTGTCTGGCTGCAGCCTTCAGAACCTCATTTGGTCATGTACTAACAACCATCATCACGTACTGTTACTACCTATACCAAGCTCAAGACGTCTTCTCATTCTCTAGTTCTTCTGTGTGAGCCAATCTGATGCTGACAATGCTGAAGATCTTTGCTGAGGCTTTATAACTTTGTTGATGATGCTTCCTCTCGTAACATCAACAAATGACATTTTATTAGGAACTATTTAATTATTTAGGAATCCATCTCTATCAGAAAATATTAGCGACACTATCGATTAACAGTTGCCGAAGATGGAAGGATGTTAACGCAAGATTCAATTTCTTTTTTTCTATATCCACATTAATGTGTATGTGTGTAGGTGAGTGTGTATTCTATACACAGGTTTTGCATGCACCAACTGATGATGTACTGTGCATCTCTCTTGTCTGTATAGATGTATGTGCGCGCACACACACATACTCTTCTCAAGGATCAACAACATGGGCTATTTGCTAGCTTGAAGGAAGGGAAAAAAATTTCTATGTACAACATTCTTTAAATGGTATCATCTTTTCTCAATTTTAATAAGGTTCTGCTTGGTGAACTTTCCCCCCCTACAGATGGTTACTGATTCCAATCGATCACTCCAGTTAAGCTACTGTTGCATCATGGCGAGATGTAATGGCCTCGCCAGTGTGGCAGTCTGTGCTCTCTGCACACTACTGTGTCTTTAGCCAGCTGTAGTGTTTAATTTGTTGTGGTACAATATTGTGCTACAACGGTCTGCTGCATTCAGGCCAACCAGAGACTGCTATTCTAGCTAGATTTAGCCGTATCATTGAACATATCCAAGTGTTGTGTTTTGTGTTGAAGCATGTGCGAAAAGTTCTGTGGCCCAAGTTATAAAACAAAAATATGACCAATAGTGGGGTGTGACTAGCATTGGGCCTTGTGGCCTGCCACTTCCTCCTCCTCCTTCTCCTTTAAAGGTTAATGATTATGATATTAATAAAACACTGGCATGATGCGCTCCTTAAAAACTACATACAAAATAAATGTTCCTTTCTCCATGTGCTGTTGTCCAATACTTTATTGGTGTGAGAATAAAATCTTCATGCTTTTTCTCCCCATGCATTTTCATCCAAATTGGTTACTGAAGCGTTGCTAGCGAATAATGTCAAGATATTTTGGGTTTTTCCTCTCTCTCTCTCTCTCACTCTCTCTCTCTCTCTCTCTCTCTCGCTCTCTTGTGATAGATGAAGAATAACCAAATGTTGACAAAGGTTCACATTCTTTCTTAAAGGAATTGTTTAGGTAAGATTTTTTCTTTTCTTCCCTTTCCCATAAGTATACCTAATAAAACTCAGCCTATCTTATGCCAGTAACATGCTGGCTTCATGCATAGTCAACAAATTAAACTTGGTCAAACTGTTTTGAAATATGACTTTTTATTACTATTATTATAGGAATTTTTCAAATCTTTTTTCTTTTTTTTTTTTTTTTTTTTTTCTTTTTTTTTCCCCCCCATTTGGATATCATGAAAAAATAGTTTGCTTCTGTTTACTCAGAAAAATTAAAACGCATATTCCTGGGCTGTTTTTGTTGGGTGATACTTGTGGATTAATTTTTCTGTGCTGGTTCTTGCTACAACTTGTCCTCATTTCCCTTTTCCTCCTTCAGTAATAAAGACTATCTAATTATTACACCTCATTTTTACTTTGGATGCTTGCGGGGGGAATACGAGCCAATCTGTCCTGTATTCCTTCCACTCCTTTTTTTTTTTTTTTTTTTTTTTTTCCTGAATACCCACCCACAATGATAGTGGGTTTATTTTTCTTTTAATTGTATCTAAAACATTCGCTGGCAAGACTGATGTTACCGTGGAAATAATGCGTTTTGTATGTTGCCATGAATTCTGAAGATTAAATTCCGACTGCCAATTTTAGCAGTACTTAACTGAAGTGTTTATTTACTTACTGTCTTCAAGGAATGACTGCCGAGCTGTTTTTCAGATTGAGTATATCTTCACCGTACTCTCAATTGGACTTGTCTTTGTGTTGCATGGATGGCCTTGCAAATCACTTTTGGAAGTACAAGTTCTTCACTTTATTTATTTATTTATTTATTTATTTTTATTTTTTTTTTTTTTTTTTTAAATTTTTATAAAAAAAAAAAAAAAATTTCTATCTCCCCTATTCAACATATTTTGCAAAACCTGCACAAATGCATTGAATTACAAACTCCATACATGCACACACTCATATTCTTAATCCTCTCCTTCTGTTAGCATTCAAAAAAAATAAAAACTGCTTTGAATTGGTCAGTTTAAATATTTTCTTTTAACATCTATAATTCTTTATCCCCTCCCCCCACTTATACTGCTTTCCTCACTGCTTAAAAAATTTGGAGGGTAGGGAGAAAACACTATGGTCTGCTTCTTGGGTTCGGATCTTTTTGCTGGAGTAATTTTTTCTTTCTCTCTCCTCTCCCTTTCTCTTTGCCATTTAGTCCACTCAAGTTTACATTTGCTTTTCTCCTGGAAAAGATCATAGCAAAAATTTTTCGACAAAATTTTCTTCTCTGTAAACTTTTTCTTATTGTTGGAGACTATTCTAAGATGTTGTGCAATCATTTGTGACAAATCTGGGCAGGACAAGGTTTTTCTGTTTATGTACTTTAAATGATAAAATCAATTGTGGCACAGACTGAATTGTAGCAAGGAACCAGACTTAGGTGTAGACATTCACAACTCCCTTCCAACCCACCCACCCCTGTCCCTTCTCCTTTTTCTTATTCAGTGTTTGGTTGGGGGTAGAGGCATTTCATTTCACTTTTATTGAAACTAGAATCAATTCCAATTCAGGTGGGGCAAACACCTCGATTTCTGAATATTGCTCACTGCCAAAAAAATAGTCACCAACCAATATTGCATGTCTAGTTTGAAAAAGGAAGAAGAAAAAAGGAAAAAAGATAAAAATCAATGCCCAATACTTTTGAGTGCAACTCTTCAACACAGCACTTGCCTCTCTGTTCAATTTACTAATTTGTTCATCTTTATCTCTAGTGTACAACATTTAGATTAAAGATTTTGCTGTGAAATAATCAAAGGATTTGTACTTTTTTCTTTTTCTTTTTCTTTTTTATATACCTAGTAAACCTTTCATAGTTCATCCTTAGTTACTTTTCATGTCTTCTCCCAATTTCCTTCCTCTTTCCTCCCCCTCTCCATATCAAGCTTTGCTAGTTAGACAATGTTGCAGACCAACATTTTGCTTTACATCTAAAATTTTTTTCTTTTGAATTTATACACAGATTAAGATATAATGCACAAAATATTCAGAATCAAAAATAGGTTTTTTCTTTTTAAATATGCACCAAACATGAGATCACTATTCAACAAATGTTTCATGTGGTATTTCTTAAGACGAAACATTTTGCTTATTTTTATTTCTCTTTCTTCAGCCTCTGAATTGGCCACTATATTTTCACTAGTTTTCTCTCCTTTACTTTTTAGATAACTTTAAGAATTCTTTAAATCATTTTTATCCAATGTATGTCAGTGTCTTAAGTGTAAGGAGAATAAGACAACTTTGATTTACTTTATCATTGCTTATGTGTTTCCTGGTTAACTTTGAAATGATTTAATGCAGTAAATGTTGTCTACTTCAACTGAGATTGTCTTCTTCCTTACTATTATCTTGTTGACCAAGCTTTCATTACTTCCCATAATGTCAGTGATTAGAAAAACAAAACAAAAACCTTTTGCCAGTATTCAGCCTTGAAGGCATTTGGTGTGCTATTCCCATCTTAACTTGATCAATGCTCCTGATATAAAAAAAAAACAAAACTGCCTTTTGTGATTCCTGATTTATCTTGAAGCTGACTTATGCAAAGTACCACCACAACTTGATCTCTGAGATTATTGCTCCACTGGGAAGACTGTTTCTATGTTATCAAAGCCTGCAACTTTTTTCCTTTATCCAAGAAAAAAAGGCTTTAAAACATTGGTGCCATTAGGATTTGAAACCCCCTCCTCCTCCTTTTAAGGATTTGAATCCCCTGCCCCCCCATCTCCTTTAATATGGTTGTTGGCCTTATGCTGACTTTCTTCCATCGTTATGTCCCCTCTCCCAACTGCTCACTTAAAAATTTGTCTGTGTATTAAAAAAAAGGAAAAAAAAAAACTCCCTTCCCCATGGCTTCCTTTATGATAACCTTTTCTTCCTCCCTTTATTTCCCCCCTCCTTCCTGTACAATTTGTCTTCTAAAATCCACCTAAGACGCTTCTGATCTCCACTGAAAATCAGTTCTAGTCAAATAAAACACATTTTTCAGAACGTTTTCATTTTCTTCACTTCCCTAAGTAACCAGCCATAGTCAAGCTGTGTTGCTTGGCTTTGTATGTTTTTGTTTTTACATTGTTTTTGATATTATCTCTGGTAACATTTTTGTTTTCTTTTTTATTTTCAAAGTGACTTTAGTCAAGATTCTAAAGTGACCTTGAACTTTTATTTTCTAAATATATATTCATTGCAGGAAGTGGGGAGTAAATTTTGTCATTGTCTTATGGTGCTGAGTGATTTTGCAGTTAATTCCCCATCCCCTGCTATTCAAGATGTTTAACAATGTCAGGTAATTTATCTTCCAGTCAACACTAACACAATCAAATTGACTGTTTTCCTAAACTATGTACTTGCATTTAAGATTTTCTATTTATAGGTTAGGCTTTTAGAGATCTTGGTTTAACACCTAGAAAGTTTTGTGCATTTTATATATGTCCTGCAGCAGTTTTGAAATATAACTTGAGTTATATAATAGAATCATTTAGTGAAAACCACATGGAAGTTTTATTCTTGATATACATTTTATTGTAATTCGACTTGATTTTCATCATTGATACATTTTCAAGCAGCTGCAGGACTTTGTGAACACTGTGTGTGTGTTATATATATATATATATATATATATATATATATTCATTCATTCATTCTACCTCTATAATAAGCTTAAAGAATAGTTTTTAATGATTTCCAACCCTTTGGAACGGAGTGTGCTTACTCTAATGTAAGTTGGGATCATTTCCAATAAAGTACGTAGCAATTCTACTGTAGAGTAATTGCTCATCATGACTTTTTATTGTTGCATGTATAATTGTCTGTTGAAGAATAAAGTTTATTTAAAAACAAAAAGTAGTTGATAACCATATCAGATATTTTATGGAAAACCTTTTTGAAAGAGCTTTTCAAAAAGCAATTGTAACCTGTGGAAACCTTCTCTACAGAGCAAAAGTAGAAAAATTTCGAGAAGCAAAAAAAATGTAATGAATAAAAATGTTCACCTGTATATAGTCCAGATTGAAAGCATAATAAAGGTAACCCAAAGCTGAGCTTTTTAGACCTAATTTTTCCAATACAGGATCATTGGGAAAATTTATGTCAAAAACGTTTGGCTTTAGATTACCCTTACTGTGCTTTCAACCTGGACTTATAAAATTTGAATTAAATTTTCTTGGCCATTCTGTGAATTGTCAAATTTAGACTGTTTAATATTTCTGTTAACATATCTACTTCTTTGCTATAGATGCTAGATAGTAATGGTTATTAGCACAGAACAATTGTAGAAAATGGAATCAAATTGAATTTCAGCTGAGGCTGCTTATGTTAATTTAGCATCAATACTACTTGTTTTTATGCTGTCGTCTTGTCTCTTGCATTATGATTGGAAAAAGGATGAGTGAACATTTAGCTAAACCACTTTGCCATTACTACCACTTAACAATGGTTACAATTTTTACAGTTAACAAGAGGTTAACACTAAAAGTAGTTTAAAAAATATCAAGTTACTATATTCTTGGCAAAAAAAGAAGAGAGAAGACTGGTGCTGGAGATTGTGATAGGTTAAAAGTACTGGCAAAATAAAATTGCAACACTCTGAAAACTTCATTTTACTCTTTAAATGTACATGTAATATAGCTCGTCTTACAGTAAATGATCACTTCTGCAGATAATATAGGCACAGATTTCAAGATATGTGGTGTGACTATATTAATACTGTATAGCCACTTATGCTTTTTAAACAGACCTGTACTCATGCATACATCAATCTGTATTGATCCATATCATCCTGTGATACATTATTCCATGCTGAAGACTAAAAGTTTTATCAAATGTAGACTATCACCTAGGGTGCACATACTGTACCCAGGTCAATATTGGCAGCATCCTTTAGGGTGTTGTAATCTTAGGGTCTGTTGTGACTATGAATACATTGACTCAATCATTTTATCAGATGACAACCTCGGGTTTAATATAAATATGCATTGCAGTCGCCTACTCATAAAGAAAGTTTGAAGCAAACTGATGATTAGAAAATTTAAATTTTGTAATTGTTTCCTAATATTTTCAGTTGTGAATGTTGTAAAACTTGTGCTTATTTATTTGATTAAGCCGTAATAGATATCTCAAGTCACTTGAATTTTCATTATTTTTATTATAAAATAGGTGACCTATGAAATTATTGGATTCCTGTTATAACTGTTCCATGATGATTTTAATCCTTCTATTTAGGAAGGAATGAAGAATTCTAGTAAGCTTTTTAGTTATATCAAGTACTTAGATGATTTTTTTTTTTAAATATTCATCCCAAATATTGACTGACCTCTGCACACAAAAAAATTGTTTCATTGGAAATTGTTTTATTCTTTATCATTATAAGTGTCTTTCTATAAGATGCTATTTTTGCTGGTTACACACATGAACAAATATGAGGATTTTTGGTAATATATAGATAAGTTCAATCTCTTATGCAAGTCTTAGTACTAAAACCATATTGAACTGCATTTCTACCAGCCATAAAGCTACAATGCAAATTGTATTCCTAAAATACTATTTACACTGTTCAGGATTTCTCTATTTTCTAAAGGTTCTGTTCTCAATTACTACTAGATTTTTGCTTTTGCCAAGTTTGGAGGTTCTTACATCCCTCTTATATAGTCTTAAACATTTCATTGTGTATTACTAACACAAACAAATCAATATTCTTTGACGGGATCTACTATCTTAAAAATAACTGTTGTTGGTATAAAATTGTCTCTCTCAAATTACTTATGAAATAGCTTCAGACTAATACTAAATTAGGATTAACTGTTCTCTGCTTTTTAATTTGTTCTTTGTAGTATATTCAAATTAACTGTAATCCACTGAAATTTTCAATATGAACAACATTAACAAAATCCTAACTTTCATTGACATGAATGTTTTACAGTCTCCAACCTGTATTCTGATTTAAAATTAGACCTCGATAACAAATAAGATTGGTCATATTTAACTATAAAATATCACAATTGATGACAATAGTACTTCAGAAAATCTGATGTTCCAAGATTAAGTGTTTTCATTATGCCACACATTCTTTTTAATAGTAATCTAATCATGTTGCATTTAACACATTTTCAGGCAGCTTTTAAGTTAATTTTTTGATAAGAAATAGGAGTGAAAGCTATTACCTTTTTTTTTTTTTTTTTCTTAATAGTATATCTAAAATGAATTTTATTTCTGGCTGTCAGTCTGGCACTTATAACTTTACCTTGTCCAAGTTGTGATTTAAAAATAGTATGAAATATCTGAGCCAGAACATACCGATAACATCTGAAGGTAATATTACTTCTGTATTTATGCATAAACAATCCCTTAAAAATATTACAAAATAGGCCTGAAATGTAAAATAATGATCTATCAATTTTGATATTGACCTCAATGTCAAACTGAAAGAAGTGTGTGTGTGTGTGTGTGTGTGTGTGTGTATAATATATATAAAAACAAAAAACCCATATACCGTGTGCTTCAAAAGTTTTATTTTCAGAAATCTTAAATTATTTGAAATGTAAATGAGTAGCTACACAGTCTAGGCTAGGTATGAGCATTTTTTTTTTTCTTCCCCCCCCCCCCAAGAAGTTGGTCACATGAGATATGGCTCATCAGGTGGGCTGCACTAAAAAAAAGTTAAAAGGTACTTATTCATTGAAATTTCCTCAACTATTTTCACTACAGAATATCATGTGCATAAGTTTATACCTTAAAAACAAGGGGAAATATTTTTTAACTTTTCTCTTTTTGGTAAAAATATCTGTTCTCTATATAACAATCTTAAAAATGCAACCTTACATAGTCCATTCAGAAAGTACTGCAGGCTGCATGTGGCTAGCAGGCCAGTTTTCCCCAAATTAGTTTAGGCAACTGAAATTTAAAATTTTTCTGATGCTTAAGTTTTTATCTTTATTTGTTGCGTGTAGCTTGAGTGAACTATTTAATTTGGCTCCCAGCAGAAAATAATGCAACTTGTTAACTCGTATCTCGCTGGTACAAATGTTAGAATTAATCTGTAAGTCTCATATATTCTGGTCTATTGCCATGATCACAAAAAAATATAAGTTTCAGGTCTTAGCCTTCATTAAACACTGGTAACAATTTAAAAATAGACGAGCACAACTGATATTTTGACAGCATCTCATTTCTTAAGACAAATAGATTGTGCATTTTATGAGAACTAAATAGGTTCTTTTTCTGTGGTCTTTTTTTCTAACATGAAAAAATACTTGAATTTTTAAAGTATCAGTTTCTTTACTCGAAAGAACATTTTAACTTCAGCATTTAAACATTCTTTTACTTTTAATGCTTTTGAGTACAAAAAATAATTTAGTTATCAAATGTAAATATGGCTAACTTGGATTGCAAATACAACTGTTGCGAAAATGAACAAAATCAAGAAAGATGTTTACATTTTTTTTTTTTTAAATGAAAGGGTTGCTTTTACTAAAGAGCTTTTACTTTTTAGTTTTATGATAAATAAGTGAAATATATTTTGGTAACAGTGGGGGATCCATATACTAATTTCAGTTTCTCTGGATCAAAGATTAATTTCCTGTCATTGTAAATAACTAAAGCATTTTATGTAACTTTGCTATTCATTGTTCATTTCTACTATTTGACCTTTGGCTTAAGGAATTAATATAGATTTATGTAACTCACTCATTAAATGATTTAATTTTTGCACTTAGTAGCTTAGCAGACTCGCATGGAGAGGGGCACTCAATGTGGACTGAACTCTGGGGTAGCAATGTCCTGAGATTAACCTGCAAAACAATTTTTTTTTTTTTTTTTTTTTTTTTTTACACTTTTAAACTTCATAAAATTGTGTATGTTATATACCGTTAAAATTAGAGCAACAACTTACTGACTGAACTCTGTTCTCAGATTAACCTAAGCATTTTTAAAAATTAAAAAAACAACTTTTAAACTGTATATAGAATTGTGTGTGATGCACACATTATGTGTTTGCTTAAATTAGAGCCATGAGGTGGTTGAATGAAAATTGAGATTGAATTTTATCTTGTTGCTGAAGCTTAATTCTTATACATTAGGAAAAAATATTTTCTAATACTGATCTGTTAAATACATATATCATGAAATATTTTCAATTTTATACAATTTCCGTTTATGAAAAATTTATTTTCAGTGACTATGATCCAGGATTACTAATAAAACGACAATTGATAAACCATTTTTCTGTCAGTCTAACATTGTAGCATCTTGGAACATTTATAGAATTGTTTCCAGTTTCTAAAAGCTTATGCAACAGCTAAGTTTGTCTTCAATCAGGTCTGAAAATTTTAAACCTAACATTGGAAGTTTATTTTTGATAATGAATACAGTCGTTTTTTTGTGGGTTTTTTTTTTTTTTTGTTTTTTAATCTTGTAATTTCTTTGTGGCCAACAGTTATTTACATTCGATTAAAAGTAAATGAATTTTGGTCACTCTGTATCCCATTTTTGTTCAGAACAATTGATCTAGATAAAATCCCGACTGTCTAATAATTGACCTTATAGAATTAACTATACTCACCTCCTTTTCACTTGAGCATAAAATCACTATATTTAGACCTTTTTGTTTTCAATAAACTTTTTTCATTTTCTAAATAAAATGCATTCAGTTAGGTATTTACTTAGCTTTTTGTTTGGCATTGAAACCTCAGTTTCTTGTTTGCCAGTAGAGAAAAAAAATGAGGGTCATTCAGTAAGGTAAATTTTGCCTCAGCAACCAGAATCTTTCATTGCACTCTTCTTCAGGAAATAGTGATGGGTCCTTTCATGTCCCAAAAGATGGTTAGCATGACCTTTTTACTGACCATTATCCCCCAGAACTTTTTCTTTACCAGAGAGTGTCAGTGTGTTTCCATTCCATGAACTATCTTTTCAACCAAGGTTCATAGTGGCAAAGCAATGTTTACCTTATTTAAAAACATGCTTCATAAATTCAAGCCTGGAGCACTGATTTGCAGCAACTTTGGAGTGTCTCAAAACAATTTGCAAGATTAAAATAATTCTTTATATGATCTAATTCAAAACAATGCAAAGTTTTTACACTTATGAAAAATAGAACATTCCTTTTATTTAAAACTGGTTTTAGCTTTGCAAAATTTCTTTTGTCTATATATATATATATATATATATATACACGTTCAGAAGAAATATGTATTTCAACAATTTGCTAATTTTAGCTTTTTCAATCAGAAACTAATTAGATTTTATGTTAAACTTTTTATTTTTATTCCAAAGTACCTTCCACCCCAAACGAACTTCAAGCCAACAAAAAAAAGCGTTAGAATTACAAAGAATATCTCTGCATTTTAGGAATTCCACCAGTCTAACTGGAATAACTTTATACCAAACCATGGAGAGGGTAATGCGCTCTAAATCAGATTATGTGTATGATGGAATTAAATTGACTGATTTGCTATTCAAGTTATGTAAACTTTTCTGAAAATTCTTTTAATTTAAAAAATAAGATTTAAAAAAAAAAAATTTCTTTTTATTTAAAGTAAAACATTATATTGCCCTCATACCAGTCTTAATTTAAGGCCTGTTAAAATGTAAAAGCTTTAATGCATAAGGGAGAGAACTAGGTTTTATAGTTTATTCACCTCGTTTATATTTTAAGAATTGCTAAAGGAAAAATTTCATTTTGATGAAAATCTTGGCTGTATATAGAACGTGTGCTTGTCATTTTGTGTGTATCCAAGGGAAGCGGAGCAACAGAAGCTCAAGAATACATTAGTTTTGATAAGAGTTAGAGCTTCAAAAAAAGATGTGAAATCGACTTTGATTAACTGCTGCATCAAAACTTGCAAAAAAATCACAGAAGCGTCAGTCACTTAAAAAATCCCCCTCTCCCTCCACCAAGCCTAAATAAAATAAACTCAGAAAATGGTTTTCTGAGTTTGTCGAAACTAACTTTGAATATACCTACCCATTGTTAAATTCTAAGAATTATTTATGAATTGTTGAAACTTTGATAGTAACATTAGGTAGTAAAAATCTATGTAAAATTGACTCATTTGAATAACACATTGGAAAAGTAAGTCTACCAATAATTTTGATGTTGATAAATTCAATCATTGAATAGAAACAATTCCCCGCTCCATGTGCCCCTTTTCCCACTTGTCACATTCAGACTTACCGGTCTTGCTCCATGTAACAAATCAAGAAATGAAAAATTCCTTCAGTAATTCATAAATCAAAATTGGAATAAGGTTAAAGAAAGCCAAAAATGGGATTTATTAGTAACAACAGTCAAAGGTCCATATGAAATTAAAAAATTTCATAATGGAAATAGACACCAGTTACCAATAAATCTCGCTTGGAAAAAAAAAAAAAAAAAGTCGATGTGAATAAGAATGTAAATGAAAATAGTTAATGTTAAACAGCATTTTGTAGGACTATCTATAGATTTTATGTACTCATGTAGAAATTGAACTTTAATTTATAATTCAAGTAATGGAATGAATTTTTCAGGCAGAAAAAACTATTAATTATGCCTAAAGTAAATGAAAAAACCTATTCTCTTTAAATTTTGCTTTTGTGACCAAGGAGTGTATAATGAAAACATGTGGGACTATATTTGGGGACTGACTCATGAAATTGATTTTATATAAGTTGTAAATTTTGATTTTCTTCAGATCATATGAAAATAGACATGTTCATTAGTACATAGAAAATAGGTTAATTTCATTGAGCACATGAAAGCAAAGTGACTATTTTCTTTACTTTTACAGCATAATGCATGCTATCTAGGAACAAATTATGGATTTAAAATGTACAAAATTACTCAATTTTTTTTTTCCTGCTGAAAAATTCGGTTCATAAACAACTTCTACATGAGTATTAATAACAATATTAGGGTTTTTTTTGTTTTTTAAATAATACTTAACATGAGATATTTGACCTTATTTTCTGAAGGTCAATTTAACATTAAGTATCTAATAAGTTAATTTTAACATCTCATTGTAGTTTATCTCTAAACCAAATAGTTTTTAAAATGTCTTTTTCTTTTCTTTTTATAGCAAGCATCAATGACTTGATAAAAAAAAATAAAAATCAGCTATGTGATATTGCTCTTGTAGCTTGGATGGTAAAATATTTGGTACAGAGAACCAAGTTTCCCCAAAACGGAAAAGGGAGGTGCAAGTTTATTCCCAATGCATGCTGTTCATTTCTAGAAATAACCTGAGTAAGTCATAAGTCTCAGCACTTGAAATTATTGGATAATACTAGGGTGAGTCAAAACTTTCACAATATTTTGTATATACTAGTTTGTGGCAAGTATATCACCAGACCAAAGTAGTTCAAGCCATGGAAGGTACCTGCTGTGGTTAGTAGTGGTTATGGTAATTGGTTCACTGACACATTATGCATTGCTTCAATCTGTGTGTGATTTTGAAATCCACATGGATGAACATGCAATGTAGTTTAATCCAGCAACATATGCTTTATAGAACATGACACCACAAAAGCAACCAAACCTCATTAAGGTAGGCCTGAGGCTGAACTCTAAGACACTGCAAATCTAGTGAGTAGCACTTGGAGAGTATTGGGTGAGATTGGCATTTCCCAGTTCAGTGTGGTTCATCAACTTTACAACCTTGGCAAAAGTATCCAAAATTGCCAAATTGTGCCTCGTTAAAATATTGCAAAACTTGAGTCACCCTAGTACCAGTCAAAGTCAATAATGATTGATGAAATTTTATTTTAAGAGAAAACACAATGTTTAGTAATAAAAGAAAGTTTCAGTTAAATACCTTAAGGGAAGCTTAAGTTATTTTTATCATCTATTTCTACATTAAAGTGAATAATTGTCATGTGAGGTTGTCTTGAAATTCATCAGACCAAGGACAAACATTTCATAGATATCCCAGACAGTTTATTTGCATGAAAATATAAAATAAATACAAAAAAGTAAAATATTAATTATTGTATGAGAAGTACAAAAAAAAACTGTATAATTTCACTTTATATTTTTAAACTTTTTTTTTTTTTTTTTTTTTTTAAATTTAAGTTTTAATGAGGCAGAATGTTAACTAGTTAACACGTGAGTTGATGTCAGATAGCTGTATAACATGCAACATAGGATCAGGGTGGGAAAGAGAAGAGATTAAGGATTTTTTTTAATTAAAAAAAAAAACAAAACACTTGGATCTGTTTTAAGAAAAGCAAGAGAAGATAAAAATCACTCAGCTCTCAACATATGAGAACTTAAAAAGTGGCTTATAACATAACCATTAATTTTAATGTTTAACACTGGGTCAAATAGAGAAAGAGACGATATTAGTGCAAGACAACAGAGTGGAAACTATTTGAAATCACAGCAACTGTTGACTGTACATCTTCAGTAAGCCATACTCTCCTCAAAATTATCACCCCTGAACCAAGGAGTCGGTGGGGCACTGAACTGAAGATTTCACTGCCACTGAGTGGGATATGGCATCAGTAATGGGACCTGACAAGAAAGTTTAAGTTCTTTGGTTTTCACAAAGATAGAAACAAGTTTCACTTGACATTATGTCACCAACTGGGAACAATGATCACTTAGAGAAAGAGATGAGGACAATACCAAGAGTCTTGTCTACATTAACACCAATTCTGAACAATTAGAATCAAATTTATCTTTTTAAAAAAATCAATTTTGATAATATATCAATTTCACAGATTTTTAAAATCATTTCTTTGATTTCAAAAAAAAAAATAGCTATTTTAAGCACACCTTGTTTAAATTCTATTGTGATATTCAAATGTTCAGCTAATGAGGAAAATTGGAAAACTAAATGAACATACTTTAAAAAAAAATCGTTTGAGAAAGTAACCTTGAAGTTAGGTCAGTTTGGAAGGAGACTCAAGTTATTCTAAAGTGTGCTTGGGTGTGTGTTTATATATCCCAAGATGAAATTTTAAAGGAACCCAATGGTAGTGGGGAGAAAACAAGGACTTGCAAGTGCAATGTCCAAAATCAAGATAGTTTTCAGCACGCGCACACACACTTAAGCACACAAAACAATGTTAAGGGAGAGAACTGTACGATTTAAAAAAAAAAAAAAAAAAAAAAAAAAGCTTTCAGGCCAGAGCAGAAGGAATTCGTCCATAAGTTTTGAGATGTCAGTCAGAAGAAAAATGGTGGTAGTTTTACTAACGTCTTTGATAAGGAAAATACAGAAGATGAATTTTTCGAAAAGGAAAGAACGAAATAAAAATGAACAGTGAATGACAATTTTTTTTTTTTAAATTGAGGAAAGGAGATGTGAATACCAAAGACTTTTTTAAAAAATTCATTTACCTTTATTTTATTCATTCAAGTTTTTGATCCAAACCTTACCTTTTTTTTTTTTTTTTTTTTTTTTGGTAAAAGTTGATAACTTATCAACATGTCAAATGGGAAGATAGGAGGGGGGGATGTTAACTATGAAATAATTTCTAGAAAAAATATTTTGTAAAAGAGAACTCACCTTAAAAGATTTTAAAAACTGAAGACTATCTTGACTGAATAAAATCATGTTATAGCAGCAGAAAGAGTCAAAACAGCTGGCATGATAAAAATTCACAGTGAGGACAACATAGAGACGACGTCCAGCTTCTAGAGTGCCTTTTCCACGAGGTTGATGAGTAAATTGGTAAGAAGATAAAGAGGAGGAATTGGCAGAGATGTCCAGGAACAGAAATTACAAGAAATAAATATGGTCACTACATGTATGAACCATTTTAAATATTTCACCTATTCTAAGGAAGGTGAAAAAAGCAAAAACCTGGTAAAAATATACTTAATGTATATATCCATATTTGTATATGATGTTCCAAATAATTTTTTATAATTTAAATCTTCATAAGAGTATAGTCTGACGAAATATATATCAAAATCCAATTACTTATGTTTTCTTTACCTTTTCTAAAATATAAACCTGATGCTTTCTTTCATTTTCTTTAAATTTAATAATTATCTTTTAATTCTTGAGAAAAATAGACTCTGGAAAGAAGAAATGTATTTCTTTTAAAGTGATCTAATTTCAAAACTGTTATATCAAAACAATCCAAATCATCTGAACTTGCAGCTTTCATTGGTAATGAGAGCAGTTACCTCTTAATCTTGTAACTTATAAACTTGGAGGGTGTATTTGTTAAGCATGATGGTCAGTCAACAAGGACTACAAAATGCTATTTGAATAACATCCAGGTTTGAATTACAAATCTCTAATTTCATTGGATCACTTATCAAATGACAATGTAAAAGGAAGGAAAATACAAATGGATTCAGTAAAGGTCAGAACCAAACAACACATTTGAACAAATGCAACAAGAATATTGGGTGTTGTATTTTGTATTTGAAATAAAAATAAAACAAAGAAAATTGGGTTCAGTCTGTTGGATTAAATTCAGTTTTAGAGAAATTTATTTACTGAGAGTGGAACCTGAGAAGGCAATGAATTTTGAACCAGAGATACTAGAAAACTGCCAAGATGATGATGATGATAATAATAATTATAATAAAAGATGGGCTGGAATGAAAAAGAATTGACAAGTCCAAAGTTTTAATACAATAAAATTTTCTTTTTGAATGGGAAAATTAGATTTAAAAGCATGAAAAGAAATTCCCATTTCAACAATAATGCAGTAATGAATCAAAATCTTTTTAAAAAATGCCCAAAATACAAATAACAATTGTTGAATTTGATTGGAGCATTTTTTTATATCAAATATTTTTTAAATTTATTTTTAAATGTACTGAACAAATGGAATGAACCAAATTTTTAAATAGACAAAAGAAGAAGAAAAAACAAACAAAACAAAACAAAAACAATTGTTTAAAAATCCAAGTACCATATAAATACAGTTAATGAGAAAAAATGTTTTCAGAATTAAGTAAGAGAAGAAAATGAACTTTATGATAGGCTACTTGCATTATTAAGCCTCTGAATAAGTACTTATTTTCATATTTAGAAATTATTGTTGTTTTGGAGAAGTTTATTCTTTCTTAAAGTTAGATCAGAATAATTGAATTAGTTGATTTATAATAATTGTTGAATTGAATTGAATAGAATATATATATATATATATATATATATATATATTTGAACTGACATCAAAGATTTCAGTCTGAATAAAGTAAAAAAACTGAAACACATACTTAAGATCCAAAAATTAATATTTTTAAAGAGAGGCAAACAAGATTTAAGGTTACAACAGTAACAAAATGATCAACTTATTTATTGTTTATAGATATAGCATAGGCTTACTGAGGTAAGTGTGTTTCTTCCAGATATACAAACAATCAGCGCTTTATGCTTACTAAACAAAATGATAAAAAGAGAGATTCAACCAAACTCTTGCAATAATGCATTGCAAGCAACATGATTGTAAATGAACAAGAGTTATGGTGTCTTCTAAGATTTTATAAGAAAAAATATAACTGTCCAGATGTTTGTAAAAAATGGTTGAGAAAGAATCAAAGCATAAATAAGTTATTTTTTGGTCTTAAATAACAGAAAAAAAAGTCTTCCTTCCCAGTCCAGTAATAGAAAGAAACTACTCCCACAAAATATTAGGCAATGAGGAACAAAGATGGCTGTTCAGTTAGATCAAAATTTTTTTCTGGTTTAGAATACAAAAAAGAAGACTTTATTGAGAGTAGCCAAAAATGCAGAGGAATATGGGAATTACTACAAGGACATTTTAAAGAAAAGCAGCAATGAGAAGAAGAAAAAGGGAGAAAAGAAGGACTATTGTAAAATTAAAAAAAAAATTATAGCACCTCCCTTAAATGTGAAATAGTGGCAATTGGATTTCAAGGAAAGTTAACTCATGATGTATGATAAAGAAAAGAAAAGAAAGCAACAAGTTTAATTCATTCAAAATTCAAAATAAAATTTTATGGAAGAAAAAAAAATAGTTGAAGGGAATTGACCATTTTGAATCAGTCTCATCTGGAGAAAATGTTGTGACAATGACAACAACTACAAGAAGAAATAAAAACGAGTAGAACTAGCACACTTGCAAGCCATTGAATATCGAGCCATTGGAATAGATGGACAAACAAGTAACACTAGTGGAAAAGGAGTTGGTTATTTAAAAAAGAGGAGGCGGTCAGATCCTGTCCGGGTGAGAGGGCTAGCTGGTTGAGCATGAAGACACGAGGAAGAACAGGGCAACTTTTTAAAATGTTTTTTTTTTGTTTTTGTTTTTGCTCAATTGTCCAAGTAAAGCATTATTAGGAAGTGAGTGAGCTGTGGGCTACTGACACACAAACGTACAGACAGACGCTGACAACTACAATTCCATCTAGACCATTAGACATGGGAATACAGCAAAGTTGTTCAACTTGGTTCAGGTTTTTCAAGGACTTTCCTTTGAGTTTTATTTTTCCTTCTTTCCTTTATTACCTCTTTCTATAGTTAAACCATTATTCTTGTCTTTTTTTAAAAATTTTTTGTTTACTTAGTACTTGGCTGTCAGAATGAAGTGGCAGCCTTCATAGTAGTAGTAGTAATAATAGTAGTAATTGTGGTAGTGGTGGTAGTAGTAGTAGAAGTGATGGTGGGTGCACACCGGCCAGGTGAATGCATCCAGGGCCGGGAGGAGGAGAGAGAGGAAGAGAAGATGATGACTCAGTTTTCAACCCCATCACCATCACCACCATCTGAATCCCCTGTCCACAGCTGAAAAAAACAAGAACAAAATTTTCAAATAAACAGAATAAAAATATCAAAGATTTTGGTACATTTAGAAGGTATTCTTCATTTAGCAAAAAAGTTTTTTTTTTTTTTTAAATATTCTTTTTTTTTTTTACATCATAGAATTCATAGATCCATCAACTGACATGATCAACAAGGCAATTTCACTAATCCCTCCTCATGAATGGAGAAATTGCCAAGGTGGTTAGCTAAGGACCAGCATAAACACTGAAATTGGACTTTGAGCTCATGTCCAACCTTTATGGATTCATACATTTCTGAAAAGTGATGGTGCAAAATGAATGCAAACAGCCTCATATGAGATTTGAATTTGGTTTGTCAATCCTATTTTTCATACCAATAACAACAAATGCAAAACTCACATAAAATCAGTATGACAGACTGAACCCTTTAGTCTTGGTAAGGAAACAAATATGGAAAGACAATTCTGAATTTAAACCTCCTGCTAATGTGTCATGGGCCAACATGACTGAGAAAAGATCATTACTCCTATGCCTTACAGACCTCAGAGAAGGTTTCAGTCTTACAATGGACTGAAAAGAAGGCTGATGATGATGTGTTTGCACAGCTATGTGATTATGTTGTTACCTTTATATGCCAACACTGTGGTTTTTGAATCACAGTTTGAAGTTGTTTGTGTGCATATGTTAAAAAGGAAGATAATATGGAAAATTAAATAGACATGTTTTGCTGAAAGGCAAAAAATTCTTTTTATTTTTTTTAAAGCTATCTTTATGGCAAAACACATCATTTTAATTTTCTGTATCATCTTCCTTTTCTCATTCAGTAGTGTTCCAACTAGTTGAGTGTTTGCTAATGGTTCAGGAGACCAGTGTTCAATCTCAGGTTAAGTCATACCAAAGACTGCAAAAAAATGGTACTTGATGCTGCTTTGCTTAACGTTCATCATTATAAGGTATGTATCAAGGGTAAAGTGGAGCAATCCAGAGAAAGGAGTAGCCCCCCACCTCAGTGCAGTAGCTATTGAAAAGCGAGCATTCAGGTTGCCCTCGACAATTACTTTATATATATATAATATGATGAACTCTCAAGTCAATCTTAATATATAAGTTTGATTAAAAATATGAACTGGGGGACTACCTACACAGGTGATTTGTTTATAGTGGTGAAGGTTTGTGTAGAACCAGCCACACTTCTTGGATAAGTTGATAACAAGAATGGTATACCAATGTGCCATAGATTCTCCTGAACAACACTCCTCAGGTTTTGAACCTTCTCCTAGACCAGTTGCTCTACCAATACTAGAGAGCCCAATCTATTCTAATGTTTTACTCATACAACATACATAAAGTGAAGTGTTAAAAAATTAGTGACAAGAGAACACAGACATACTTATGGGTGTCACTGTATATATATACACACACACACATGCACACAAAGATGTAAGGTGTGTAGAATTAAATAAATAAAAATTAAAAAGTAAATATATAAATTTATAAATATATAATAATTTCTTTAATAAAAAGGATAACTGAGGAGAAGTCCATGCTATATTAGCTAACGTGCTGGACTGTGACATCATAGTAAGTTCAAACTCCAGTCACACTATTACTTTCACTTTCAGACTAATACCTTTGGGAAAGATATGAAAGCTATGAGTTGAATAGTACCACTACTGTTCTTCTACAAGGATGGCATTAAATAACCCATTAAGGTTTATATGCCATGAAACAAAGAAACCAAGCCAAACCAAAAATACTCCTTAAATCATTTGATCAATTTTTCTTAATGCATATGAAGTCAAGTTGCTTATACTTCACTTTTTGACTGATAATTGTAGGATTATAATTCTATATTTTATAATTCTATATTTTAAGTTTTAAACTTGCTCTTTCCTTGCACAATTTTATCTCTATATTATTATTATCAAAAAGTATAAAAAAACAAAGTAAAAGCATTTATTTTGTAGACAATTTTAAAAATAAATACTTAGAACATGTTTTTAATAATAATCTAACTCTGTACTTAAGATATTGAGCACTCTTTAAGTATTGTTCAGTACTACTATAACACATCACTCAATAAGTCCTGGGCTTAACTAATAAAACAACAACTTTCAGGCAAAATTCGACTTTATTCATCAACATAGTCTCTTTCTAGAGTGATACACAGATTCCGATGCTTCTCTAAAAATTCGATGCTTTTTTAAGAACAATTTGTCTTTGGCCTCAAAATATGCCACAGTTTCCAATATCACTTCTTCCTTGGAGCCAAATTTCTTTTCCTCAAGCATTCTTTTGAGGTATGTAAACAACTAGTAACCGCTGAGATCCAGATCTCTTGAACAGGGTGGGTGCAGAAGCAATTCAAAGTGCATTGTCTTGGTGAAAGAGCACTTTTTCTTCATCACTTGTGGCAATTTCTTCCTTCAAATGTATCAATAATGCTATATAATATTCGCTATTGATGTTTCTTCCTTTCTCAAGGTAATTTATGAACAAAATACCTTGTGTCTCCCAAAATACAGAGGCTAAAACCTTGCTTGCTGATGTTTGCATCTTTGGTCGCTTTGGATGACTTTCACCTGCTGCTGTCCACTCAGCAGACTGCCATTGACTCTGGAGTGAAGTGGTGATTCGTGTTTCATCCATTGTCACATATTTATGCAAAAACTCCTTTTTGTTGCATTGAAACAGTTGAAAACAATGCTCTGAATCATTGACATGTTGTTTTTGATCAACTGTAAGCAAACATGTTATTCACTTTCAACACAGCTTCCTCATTGATGAATGTTTATGCAAAATGGTGAATACACTGCTTTCTGATACCTTCAAGTCCTCTGCTATCTCACGCAACTTCAATTTATGATCAGCCAAAATGAGTTTTTTGGTATTTTCCAGGACAACTACTGAATTTGGGCGACTTGAGTATTCAGCATCATTTGCATCTATACAACCACATTTAAAGTCAGCATACCACCTTTGTTTCCAATGGAACAGAGTCCGAATAACACTTATCAAGTCATTCCTTTGCTTAAATAGTATTTTTTCCCATCGGAAAGCAATGCTTTATCAACACACAAAATTCAGATTTTTCCATTGTTTTGAAAATTTGCAACAGTAGATTCACTTAAATAACTGTAATTTGAAAACTAATAATCCGATTGGGCTCAAATTTTGACACATGCCATTTGAATGTTAGTGCCATACAAAAATCATATGAATGTTTTTTTATTAGTGGTGCCATCTATATGTCAGGCCTGAGACTTATTGAGTGATGTGTTATGATTACACCACTTAAACTCTAACAAAATGCTCAGAGAAAAAGTTAAATGAGAACTACACAAGGCTACTAAATAGCCACTTACCTACCATCTTACAAATTATCAAAGTAAGACTGGGCACTACTTGAGAAGTAAGGACAAACTTATAAGCAAAGTTCTCTAATGGACACACACACATACCAGTGTTGGCCAACCAGCAAAAATTTACATCAGCTCAGTGCAGACACTGGGTGCCGTCTAGACGACTTACCAAGAGCTATGGTTGATAGAGATGGATGGCAAGATAGAATCTAAGGAATTTGTGCTGTTGGTACACAATGAGAATGATGATAAAGCTGATTGGTTACTGACAAAATTATACTATACAAGGTATTTCACAATTGTTGAAACAATGCAGCAGTCTCTCAGATATTCCTGTTGACTTTATTCTCATTTTCGTTTCAGATTATTACTGGGAAATAGTTAACATTTTAATATATTCAACTAAATATAATGATATTCTACCTTGGATGATGGAACAGATCTTTGGTGTGAAGAC
Source organism: Sepioteuthis lessoniana (assembly GCA_963585895.1). Lineage (NCBI taxonomy): Eukaryota > Metazoa > Mollusca > Cephalopoda > Myopsida > Loliginidae > Sepioteuthis > Sepioteuthis lessoniana. The sequence continues at coordinate 76,316,118 of OY757918.1, forward strand.
ATATCACGAAACTAAGTCTTTCAAGATTGTTCAAGTAAGATACAGAAAGAAGTTCAGTTTCAACAAATCCCCTAACTAGAGTCAGATTTTTAAGTTGGTCAAGAACTTTGAAGCTCATAGCACTTGTGAATATCATAAGGCAACAGGTTCTTCACCATTTGAGCCTCTGCATTATCAACAATTTTGCATGCTGCATTCAACTGAACAGTGGACATCTGAAGCATGTTCTCTAGTGCTCCTCTCGACATTTTTGGTTCACATTTGAGATTAAATGGTTGCATATTCTAAAATCTTATTCTTTCACCTTTCAGTAAATGTAATTTTCATAACCCTGTTATTTGTGGTCCTTGACTTGTGTGTGATCATTTTGTTTCAAAAATTGTGAAACACCCAGTATTATATTTTCTCATGCAGTTTTGAATACTGTTCACAAAACTGCTTTATTTTGCTCTTAAAAGTTATTTCTAAGTCTAAATTTGTACAACAAAATTATAGGATAAATCACTCAATCAAAGAAATAGAATTAAATTGACTTTCTCTATAATTCAAGTGCAACTTGATTTCAGTAGTTTGAGAGCAAAATACATCAGTTGTAAAGAAAAAGAAGAAAATTACACAAGTGCATAAGAATTTCTGTAAATTCTACATTTGTCATGTACAAATCTCCCAGAGATTTTTCTACAGCAATTTTTCTCAACTGGTGTTCCTTAGAATTTTAGGGGTTCTGTAAGAAACAGTAATAAATAGGATTAATGCATTTTTGAGTAATTTTTGCTTAATTTTATATTTGTAATTTATCAATCCAGGATATCACAAATTTTGACTATCCATTGAATTCTAAAAGGTGTACGTGCAAAAAACCTTGAGGCAACAATATTATTTGTTGATTTCTCCAAGGCCTTTGACTCCATACACAGAGGGAAGATGGAGCAAATACTGCTCACCTTTGGCATACCCAAAGAAATTGTTGCAGCCCTAATGATGCTATATAAAAACACAAAAGTAAAAGTCCACTCTCCAGATGGAGACACAGACTACTTCGACATTGAAGCAGGTGTGCTATAAGGAGACCATATACCTGTTTATCATCTGCCTAGACTATGTGCTTAGAATGTCTATTGATTTAATAAACGAAAATAGTTTCAAGCTAGCAAAGGAGAGAATGCCAATGACATAGCGATTCTGGCAAATACACCCGCCCAAGCCGAAGCCCTGCTACATAGTCTGGAACCAGCAGCTGGTGGCATAGGCCTCCATGTCAACACAGACAAGATGGAATACATGTGCTTTAATCAAAGAGGCAACATTTCCACACTAAAGTCTGAGCCTTTGAAACTAGTGGATAAGGTCACCGACCTAGGAAGCAGTGTCTCATCAAACGAGAAAGATATCAACACATGACTAGCAAAGGCATGGGCAGCTATCAATAGGCTATCAGCCATATGGAAATCAGACCTGACCAATACAATAAAACGCAGTTTTTTTTCCCAAGCAGCGGTCATGTCAATACTGCTACATGGATGCTACCTAAACGTATGGAGAAAAAGCTTGATGGCAATTACACAAGAATGCTGCAAGCAATATTGTTCAAGTACTGGAGGCAACATCCCACAAAACAGCAGCTGTACGGCTACCTACCACCCATCACAAAAACTATCCAAGTTAGATGAACCAGACATGTGGGACACTGCTGGAGAAGTAAGAACGAACTCATAAGCGATATACTCCCATGGGCCCTTTCACATGGACGAGTAAAGACAGGATGTCCAGCTAGAACCCATATACAACAGCTCTGTGCGAATACAGGATATAGCCTGGAAGACCTCCCAGGAGCGATGGATGATAGAGACGGGTGGCGAGAGATGTTCAGGGAGATCCGTGCTGGCAGCATGACATGATGATGAATATTACTATACACATATTGCATAATGTTGGAAAATCTTTGGTTATTATAATAAAAGTTTCAACCTCTAATTATATCTAAAATTATAAAAATCACAGGGAGTGGTATATAATCATTCTTAATCAGGGGTTCCCTGAGATATAAAACTATTTTAAGGGTTTAACAAGGATAAAAAGGTTTTGGTTTCTTCAGTTTAATGGTATATCAATCTTTATGGGTTATTTAATCCCAAAGCCATCCTTGTGGAAGAAGAGCAGTGATACTATTTAACCCATAGTTTGGGGGAATAAGGGGTTTTATACTTTTCTAAGAGTATTAATCTGAAAGTGAATGCAATAGAGCAACCGGAGTTCAAAGTCACATACTTTTAGGCCACCATTCAGGAGTTTTGTTATTAAATGGTTGAGAAATGCTACTCTACAGTCTACCTAAAAAATCAGTATCCATTTGTAAGGTTAGACTAGTGTTAATGTAAAAATAATTTTTACTAAATATTTCTTTGCCAAGCATACAGCTTTGTAAGGATACTAACAGTTAAAAATCACAACAGCTTTCTATATTACTGGTTAAACTTGTAAATTATGAAAGTTGTTTGGGATAATTTGGCAGTAATAGTTATTAAATTCTTTTTATTTTTACATCTTACTTAAATGATCTATAATGGTTAACTTTGGTGATCAGGTAGGGAGTCACATTTCAACATAATCCAATATATTTGAATTTTATTTGACTCACTGTTAAGTTATCTCGTAGAAGCTGCATAATCAGAGTGCTATCTTTGTAAGTATCATCAGTCAAGTTGTCTAATTCTGCAATTGCATCTTCAAATGCCTGCAAATAAAAAGAAAACAAAATTGAATGAATGAACAGTCAATCAGTTATCTGGGTTAACAAAACTATAGAACAATATTAAGGACAGAAGATGAAAGTACAGAATCAGATGAAAATTTAAAAAAAAAATAACTTAAAGGGAGATAATCGTCTCAAACCCATACTGGAAAAAGATGAACATGAAAATTCTGCCCATGATTGTAATTATTTATGTATAACATGCATCCCTAAGTTTAGACCATGAAATTCTGGAGAAAAAAATCATTGTGTATAAGCACTACTTTTTAGAATGTGTAGCAGCGAAATTTAACCTAAATTTTGCATTTGTTTAACTTTTTATTGGTTAATACTTACTAAAAATAAGAATTTATATACTTTACATTATGTTTTGAAAGACAAAATTTACATAGCATTTAGGATAAATGCACAAGCATGTTCATGCAAAAATGTAACAAGCTTGCAGCAAAAATAAGTTCACATTAGAAGAAACAAAATTATGAATAAACAAATATTTCAGTAGATAGTTTTCTGTTAACAGCATCAAATACATTCGTTTGAACTAGAGATATAACTTAATTTTGGTCATCTGGAAAAATAGTGGACACAAATTACAGTATTTCTTGAGTTTCTCATTTTTCTATTTGAGTATTTTCTCCCATACAAGTTAGAATCTTTTTAAAGTTATTTAATACCAGGACAAAACAGAGTTTACTTTATGGATATTACTGCCTCTGGTTGATCAACAGAAAGAAAGAAAAAATTTAACACAAAATGAAATACTAAATTTCAGCACGTTAAAAGGAGCATGATATTATCTCAAAAAAGTATTCTTCCACCCAACTCCCCAAGAAACAAAAAATATAAAAAGAAATAATGTTACTGGGGTTCATATCTTGAACATAATTTACTATATGTATAATTTAGAATGAAAGAAACTTTAGCATGCAGTTAGATGTTTTTCTAAACACAATTCCTTAAATCTTTGTGCCAGTGCATGTTTACACAGCAGATACTTGGCAACTGACCATTCTATGAAAACCAAAATGACATTTTCTTTTCATTTGTTGTATTTTCAAAACAAATGTCTTTGACCCAGATTAAACACTTGACTCATTTACCACAAGAATATTTGATGTTAACTGCTAAAAGATATCACAGACTCACATACAGAACTTAGATGGGGCTTAAATCTTTTATCCACAGTGCTGTATTATCAAATTTCCCCCAGAAAAAATTATTATGAGCTTGAATAAGTTCTCACTATTTTTCAACAGATGGCATTCCCAGAACTGTATACGTATAGTTTCAGATGTTAATGTTTCTATAAGGAAGTACTATCCTATTTACCAACCCCTCCGCTCGGGCAGGATATGACACAAGGTCAATTTTTAAGCGGAGTTTAACAGGTTTGAATTCAGAGTTTTCCTTCTCCTAGACTAGTTGCCTAACCAAGGCTGAAGAACCTAGTCTGTCCTACTATTTACCCATAGTTGGAGGGAGAATAATTGGATTCATACCTTTCCCAAGGGCATTAGTGCTATGTGAAATGCAATCAGTATCTATAAGGAAGTACTATAAGCAAGCTTGAGATTCAGTGAATGTCATTTCGCTGAAGTGTAAACAACTTTGTTTTTCATAGCATTAAACATATTGAATTTCATGCCAAAGAAAGTGTTTTTGTGGGGAATTTTACAGCACTATTTTATTCAAAAGAAATATGCAGATGTTGAGATTTATGGCAACTATGTTCTGTTCGAAATGCAGAGATTAGTTTGGACACTTCAAAAATAATAATTTTTGATGTTGAAGATAAAGAATGCTCTGGCACACTAAAAAAATTTGAAGATGAAGAATTCAAGGCATTACTTCATAGAGACTTATGTCAGGCACAAACTAAACTTACAGAATCATTAGAAGTTGACCACGCAACAGTTTTGAAACATTTGGGTGCTGTACGAATCGAAGCTGAGAGATGTTGAACCGTGTCTTGCCATATATGAATAGCTGCTTCAGTAGAAGAAAAGGAAAGGTTTTTGTATTGTATCATGACTGATGGTGAAAAGTGGATACACTACGATAACCCAAAGTGTAAAAGATCATGGGGTAAGCCCAGCCATACATGAACATCGGCACCAAAGCCAAATATTCATGGTTTGAAACTTCTCAGCATTTAGCAAGATCAGCTGGGTGTAGTTTATTATGAGCTGCTCAAATTGACTGAAACCATCACAGGAGATTGCTATTGACAACAATTGATGCATTTGAGTTGAGTATTGAAGAAAAAATTACTGCTATATGAGCAGAGACAAAACAAAGTGATTTTGCATTATGACAATGTTGGGCCACATGTTGCAAAATGGGTGAAAACCTATTTTTTTTGGTCAGAAATTTATTTGTCGGAAACATGTTATTACAAGGATTTTGTGTTTTAAGGCTGATTCTCATGGGCCTGAAATAACTAACCACATTTTTTCTTCGTGTAACATTATTATGAACAATGTCAGCTAAATGTATCTAAATCAATATTTTAAAGCATGAAAATAAAACAAAACTATAAAAGTTAGTGAGTTAAAATAATTATTCATGATAGTTTGAGTAAGGATGTTGAGTTCAACCAAAGTCAAGGACAAATAACTTGTTCTAAGAGAATTTTTATTGCTTCAAAATAGGTAGATTTGAGAGAATACACCAAAACAATAAACTTCAGTATGTGGTATAGCATTACTAAATAAGAGTTTTAACACTTAAGACTAACTTATTAAATTTTTAGACTTCACCATCTAAAAGAAATCTTGAAAAAAATAAAGAAAAAACTCAAACAAAAAACTGAGAAACTAGGATCAAGAAAGAAAAAAAAACCTCCCAAAGTTCTAATACAGTTATACAAATAAATAGGTGATTTTTAAAATTAAATATTAAAGTATGACTGAAGCAATTTCCTGTTATTTATATTTAAAATCTTATTTTTCTTTAAAAAGGCAGTTAGGTGGTTATATATATAATTTCAAGTTAAAACAAACAAATTTAGTTAAAATAAGAGCGAGAGAGGTTTTCATTAAATTCAAAATAATTTATAACGAAGATTGTTTTAATAGTTGATTTGATTTCCAGGAAATATTATTCTTAGAAAATGTTAATTTCTTGCACTTGATATTTTTTAAAGAGGCCACTCAGAAGTAAGGTACAAAATACTGTTTAAGCTAAGAAAAAAACTTTTGCATAATATATCATCTCATGTATTCCGTGATAAACAAACTTTTTTTTAAATAACAGGTTACTTTTAATCACCACAGTGGACAGGTAAAATGTCACACTGTTTTATCATGGTTCTACTCATTCTGGTTCAATCTATTAAACTTATAAAACATTCATTTTAAAAGTGGATACAGCAATCAGATCAAAATTCAATGCCAATTGATTCTATTTTTAACATACACAACCCTGGAGCCCAACTGAATTAGGACACAGTCTAAAGCCTTGGAGAAAAAATTGATGAGAAAAGATTTTTTTTTCAGTTAAATAATTAATATCAATTATTGATGACATTTTTACCACTGAAATTGCTATCTGCATGGCAATGTTGACCTTTTTGCTTTAAACAATTTTTTTCTATAATGATCGACAGAACAAAAAAGAGAAACAACTTTACAAAAACCATAAGTAAACAATAAACATTACAAAACATTTCTTTTTTAAAGTTCATTCCTTTTAAATGTGAACAGATGCTGCTAAGTAAGTCCTGGGTATCAATGGCTTTCTCACAAACAGCTATGTTGTAGTCTAGAGAGAAACAGAATTAGAATTGTTTAAAAATCTTTTTAAAAAGATTACACACACACACACACATATAGAGTAACACATATACAGACACCAACACAGACAGACAGACAGACACACACACACACACACACACACACACACAAGGAAAGGAGTATAAGAATAGATAAGAGGGATAGTAAGATTATACTGGGTCAGAAATCCTTTTATAAAGGAAAATGAGAGGGAAGCATAAGAATTTATGTGTGAATTCAGATTTGAACAATGAGCAGCTGCAATCAACAAAATCACTTACAAGGGAGAAACATAAGTGCATTATTATGTCAGGGCTTAACATTGTTAAAAATACTTTAAAGATATCCGAAAAAAAAAAGAAGAAATAAACAGATGCCTATGCAAAGTAATTGATTAAACACAATTAACAGTATACATAGGAAAACTTTTGTTTGTTATTGTTTTTTTAACAAATTTTCAAGCAGAAAGTTTTTTTTTTATATTGAAAGAGTGGTTGAATCTAGTTGCAAAGATTCAGCAGTGGTTTTAAAGTTGTTTATTTTCTGATTATTTACATACAGGATATAAACATGAATGTATACATTAAATGAAAGTAATAGGTATTCATAAAATTTACATTTTTCCATATACTATGATAAAAATAAGTTTTTCTTAAATTCTGACCAAGTCTAATAAAAGCACAATTTCCTTAAGGAAAAAATGACGAATTCATTACACTAAAAAAAATCTCCTGCTTCTTTTAGAGCTTTAAATATTTTTTCTGGCATACTGACACAGGTATTGTGATTTCATTCCATGTTATTTTTCAGTCTTTCCATTGATTAAAAATAATATGATGTGAATATCTGAATAGATTGATGATTTCAAAGAATTTTCTAAGATGTACAGTATTTATTTACTCATAAATAGTATTATAAACATTATATAGTATGGGTTTTTATTGTGATATAATAAAATTCAATACAAGGAATTATAAAGGCTGATTTAGATAACAAATATAAATGAATTTATGTTTAAAATAACACAGTAGAAAAGGTTTGTAGCAAACTTTTCTATTCTCACTTCCGAAAATCCTATAAAAAGGCAGCAACTTTAGTAGGTAATGCATAAACTATAAGAATTTTTAGCTTCAAACTTTCCCTTCAAATTATATGGAAAATCTATAAAGGAGGCTAAAAAATTGCCACATAATCAAATAGACTTGAACTCTTTATAACCTACCTTTATAGAAATAAAATCCTTAATAAATGATTTCTATTCTAAATTAGTTTTATCATGAAAATATAAAAATAAAAACCATTCATAAGAATGTATATGTAAGTATATAACAGCATTTATAGCAGCACTAGGCTAAAAGATGAAAGGTAAAGAGTTTTATTCCTAGTGTAGAATTAATAATCATACAAAAAAGATTTTATATTAAAATAAAAAGCCTTTTTGCTTTGAGTAAGTCTAGTTTTTTGTGAAATCTTCAATACTTCAATATGAATATAATAGTGGCAAATTTATTGATTTTCCCCTCTTGAAGCTCTTTTTCTGTATTTGCTTAGATTAAATCATGTTCCGTTATTCAAGCTTCATGTAAGGAATATTAAAAATAGTTGACTTAATAAAGCAACAGACACCTAAAAAGATCATTTAAAATGATGAGCAATACCTTTTTATTGTATTAATTTACAACTGCAATGTATTATAACTGATATGATACCTTTATACTTTCCATGGTGAGCATTTATAGCTTTGAATAATCATAAAACCAACCTCTGTTATTTTATTAAGAGATGATATGTAAACTGTTATAAAAGATTTACAGGAGGTGAGAGTCTGTGAGGTATAGTGGCTAATATGCTGGACTGTGACATCGTAGTGAGTGAGTTCAAACTCCAGTTACACGAATGTTCTTCTACAAGGATGAATTTGGCATTAAATAACCCACAAAGGTTGATATGCAAAAGAAACCAAGCCATATCAATTCACAGAACAAAGTAGAAATAGACAACCCCTATTAAGATGAAAGGAAAAAAATGAGTGAGAATTTTATTTTTAGATAATAAGACCAGGATAAAAAATATTTTTGGCATATTGATATCAATAAAAGTTGAATAGTAAATTTGATGCATTTTCCCGTTTATATATATATATATAGCTTTTAAACGGGGGACATCTCCACTCTAGAAGGAACCCCTCTTAAACTAGTAGACAAATTCACGTACCTAGGAAGCAGCGTCGAATCAACCGAAAAGGACATCGAAACGAGGTTAACGAAAGCATGGACAGCTATCAATAGGCTATCGACTATATGGAAATCAGACCTAACCGATAAAATGAAACGCAGTTTCTTCCAGGCAGCGGTCACATCGATACTGCTATATGGATGCACTACATGGACGCTAACAAAACGGCTGGAGAAGAAACTAGATGGCAATTACACAAGAATGCTGCGTGCAATCCTCAACAAGTCCTGGCAGCAACACCCCACAAGACACCAACTGTACGGCCACCTGCCCCCTATCACGAAAACTATTCAAGTTAGGCGAACCAGACATGCAGGACATTGCTGGAGAAGCAGAGATGAACTCATAAGAGATGTACTCTTATGGATCCCCACACACGGCCGCGCAAAAGCAGGACGACCAGCACGAACGTACATTCAGCAGCTATGTGAGGATACAGGTTGTTGTCCTGAAGACCTGCCTAGGGCGATGAACGATAGGGAGGAGTGGCGAGAGAGGGTCAGGGATATCCGTGCTGCCAGCACGATATGATGATGATGATGATGATATATATATATATATATATACACACACACACACAGACACACACACATCAAGTGTGTGTGTGAGAGAGAGAGAGAGAGAAAGAGAGAGAGAGAATTGATATTTGTATATTTATTTATGCATTTGTCTAAAGCATAAGCTGAAATGATCTGAAAAAATTTGTTGAGTTCTTTGTTAATTTCTCTCTATGAAATGACTTGCTTGTCTACCATCTATGTACACAGCTACTAGAATTACCAAATCTAAAGGTGTAATCAACCATAGATTGGGGGAAATTCAATCATTATCTATTACTTAGGGATAGTTCAGATTTAATATTACTTTTAAAATAATTTATCATAATGATAGATTGACTGATTTTAATGACATGCCAACCTGTTTAGGGTTATTTTATGCCCAGAGATTAGGGAATTGCAATCATTATACATTTATATTTACATTATTTATTTTATTATGTAGATATTTGCATTTTTTGAGCAGTAGTTTCTTAAGAGGGTTTTTTTGCACACAGTTATAAGATATCAAGTATTCTTATCTAATATAAATAATTTGCACACAGTTGTATGGTTTCAGGTATTCTATCAAATCCTAATAATTATATAGTTTAAATTAACTATTTCTATTTAATATAGTCATTTGTTTGCACGCACTTATATGCTTTCAATTAACTAAAAATAATAATCTTTAGAAAATGATTATAGCTTCAAGTAACTATTCTTAATACAAATAATTTACATTTATACAGCATCAAGTTTTCATGTTGATTATGAATGATTTTTAAATTGATCTATTTAACCTATAGTTGGGACTCCAACAGTTACTACCACTCTAGGTTAGAGTAATCGCAATTAAAGGGTACTCCTCACTCCCCAGATTTCTAGAACTGGAACATCACCATCAGGTAAAGTTTAGTGTCATACCTCTCTGCAAAGAATATAGTCAACGTATTCTAAGTATCATCAAAAAGGCAATCATCCTACTTAAGGATATATATATATATATATATATATATATAAGTTGTGATACAACCAAACAGTCCATCAGCAGAACGGTTTCAAGCTGGCAAAGGAAAGAAGCAGAAGATACCCCACATAAACAATTACGGACGCGGACTACGTGGATGACATAGCGCTTCTGGCAAATACACCCGCCCAAGCTGAAGTCTGGAACCAGCAGCTGGTGGCATAAGCCTCCATATCAATGCAGACAAGATGGAATACATGTGCTTTAATCAAAGAGGCGACATGTCCACACTAAAGGGTGGTCCTTTGAAACTAGTGGACAAGTTCACCGACCCAGGAAGCAGCATCTCAGCAACAAAGAAAGAAATTAACACACGACTAGCAAAGGCATGGGCAGCTATCACTGGGCTATCAGTTATATGGAAGTCAGACCTGACCAATACAATAAAATGCAGTTTTTTCCAAGCAGCGGTCATGTCAATACTCCTATATGGATGCACTACATGGATGCTACCAAAACATATGGAGGAAAAGCTTGACGGGAATTACACAAGAATGCTGTGAGCTGTATTGAAAGAGTCCTGGAGGTGGCACTCCACAAAACGGCAGCTGTACGGCCACCTACCACTCATCACAAAAACTATCCAAGTTAGATGAACCAGACATGCAGGACACTGCTGGAGAAGTATGGACAAACTCATAAGCGATACACTTCTGTGGATCCCTTCACATGGATGAGCAAAGGCAGGACGACCAGCTAGAACCTATATACAACAGCTCTGTGCTAATACAGGATATAGCCTAGAAGACCTCCCAGGAGCTGTGGACGATAGAGACGGGTGGTGAGAGAGGGTCAGGGAAATCCGTGGTGGCAGCACGACATGATGATGATGATATATATTAGTATACAAACTAGATATTACTCTGTAGCTGGTCTATACTAATGATAGTTATGGATAAATGAAAATCATTAAAAGTTTTATAATTGTATTAAATAAATTCAACTGGTACATAAAAGATTTGGATTCCTAACAATGCATATACAGAAGCAGATATACATTAATGGCCTGCTTTAATTCTTAAACTTTATTTTTCAAAATATATAAAAAAATTAAAACATGCTATCAATTAATTAGTTTTTGCTTTTTTCTCCAAAGGCCATTATAAAAGTTATTTCACATTTGATCAAATAACATTAACAAGATATGGCTAAATAGTTTAATTTCTTTGGTCTATTAGTTTAATGACATATCAACATTCATGGGTTATTCAATGCAAAATCCATCCTTGTAGAAGAACAGCAGTGGTATTATTTAACTCTTCGTGGCGGGGGAATAAATGGGTTCATACTTTTTGCAAAAGTATTAGTCTGAAAGTGAATATAATAGTATGACTGGAGTTTGAACTTGTTTACTATGATGTTGCAGTCTAACATGTTAGCCACAACAGTATGGGGACTGCCCTTGGCTAAATAGTGTCAATAAGAATTTCACATAACTCATAATAAGAACTGTCCTAGGTAATCATGTGATCATGGTTAAGCCTTCATATAAAATAATCCCCTTACCCAGTTGGAGCTAACTTTTCTCTCACTCATAAAATTCTCACACCTTATCATTTTAAAGAAGAGATGGACCAACAGAACTTTTATAATTCAGACTGTTGTATCAAAAGAGGGACATATAAGCTAAAGCTGAAATTATAAAGAAGTAACTAAATGAGTCATAGGGGAAACGTTTTTTTTTGTTTTTTCCCCTTTTTTCTTCTCTACCTGAAAATAGCAGCAGCTGCTTCAGTTATGTCAGCTCTGCCCCCACCTCCCACATCAGACATTCTCAATAAAACAGCATTTATCTGTGTGGAAATGTGGAGCACAAGATAAAAAAAAAGTAAAAAAGGGAAGATGCTAAGGATTATGGATAAAAGGAACAGGTGCAGTAAGAAAAAATATTCATTCTTGCAATCAAAAGAGTGTTAAGATTAGAAGAAATTTTTCTTAGTGTTATGAAATTGAAAAAGAATTCAACTTAAGAAAATGAACAATTCCTTTTGCAATGAATAACAGAATATGGAGAAAATGTTCAATACATGTATGAGAATTTGTTCTCTGTTTACCTTTTTAAAAAGTTCTACCACAATTAGTAGAATAAACATTTTACTAAAACTAAAATGATAGCCAAAAATGAACCTCTACTTAAAAGGAGCACACTGAAATAAATTTTGAGATTATACAGACCTTAAACTTTAACTTAGCTAAAAGAAGAATGATTGCAGAAAAAAGATGATCTATGAACTCTTTGGGTTCTTATTGTAATGGCCCATGATGATATTTTTGCTTCAAATCAGAAAGGAGTAAAGGATTTTAATAATCATTTCATATCTATCTCAGTTAAACTGAGAACTTAGATGATTAAAAAATGATGATCAGCACAAATGAAGACCTCACAAAATTACCATTTCACAGCAAATTGGACAGGAAATTGCTTTATTCTTTTAGAACATTTTAAGTGTACTGCTCTTATAAAATCTTGCTATAATGTGCCATTTTTGATGGGTTAATATATAGATAATTTATGGCAATCATAGTGGAAGTTATAAAAATTCAAAATTGTTAGTTTATATTTTTAAAATCAATTGTTTTACTATTGATTTTTATTTTCAACTTTAAACACAAATAATTAACTTGCTAATATGAATCTTTCAGAAAAAGAGCAAACAGAATGAAAAATATTTACAAGTTAAGACTCAGGAAAGCATTTTTATTAACTGCTTGAAAGTTATTTTATTCATTAGTAACTTTAGCACATAGGATATTTGATGATCATATCAGACATAAATTTTCTCTTTTTAGCCTGAGTGTTGGTAACCAGTAACCAATGACCAAGTCAACATTTTTATGAGATTTTGAGAGTGCTTATCATGGTCAAATAATTTTCTTGCTAGGCTAGCAGACAATTTCTAGTGAGTTTAAGTCTCAGTGGGTGCCCCATACTTTTAGCCTTGTGCTAAACTTTGTTCAACCCAGTTGGCTGGGACTGTAGAATACACAGACTGCATCTCTACAGAGAGATAAGACTCCCCCAATGAGGGTCCTGAATATGACATTAAACAATCTGATGGTGAGGCTCCAGTCCTGAAGCTTTGTGGAATAGGGAATACTCCTTCATTGCCATTGCTCCTAGGTCCACTCTAACCTGGAGTAGTAGCATCTGATAGGGTCCAATCAATGGGTCAAATAGAAGTTTGACATTTAAACTGAGTGCAAACAAATAACTTATGCTAAATTGAATTGTTAGAAATAAAACTGTTTAATCATGTAACTATATTAAACTGTGAGCAAAGAAATGAGCTAAGGCTCGTTTGAAAAGGTTATCAACAAAATGTTTACAAATCATATTTAATATATATGTATAAAGAGGATTTGGTATTAAATAATCTACAATGGTTGATATGCCATAAAACCCAACCAAACCAAACTGAACTTAGTTCATGACTTCATTTTGTGAATATTATCACTAGAGACAAAAAAAAGCATAGATTTCACTGAAAATATTGTATCTACTGAGAGCAATGTCAACATACACATAGGTAAAGCATGGAATGCTATAGGCATGTTAATGTCCATATGGAAATCTGATCTCTCAGATAAAATAAAATGGGAATTCTTCCAAACTGTAGCTGAGCCAGTACTACTGTATGGTTGCACCATTTGGACTTTAACAAAGTCCCAGAGAAAAAGCTAAATGGGAACTACACAAATATGCCGCGTGCTGTTTTGAACAAATCCTGGGTACAGCACCCTAAAAACAGCAGCTGTATGGGCATTTACTTCCCATCTAATGAACCATCCAGGTAAAATGAGCAAAACATGCTAGGAACTGCTGGAGAAGTAAGGATAAACTCAGTAGTAATATTATCCTATAGACACACCAGTGTTAACTGACCAGGAAAAATTTACATTCATCAACCTTGAGCAGACACTGGATGCCACCTAAAAGATTAACCAAGACTGATGGCCCATAAGAACAGATGGCAAGAGAGAATCAAGGGAATCCTTGCTATCAGCATGCCTTGATGATGAATAATTTGTTACAATTATTAGTCCATCATAGCATGTATGACTACAGAAATATAACTGAAACTCAGATATCAGATTAGATTAGTACAAACACAATCTGCATTAAGATGTTGAATCAGAAAAGCTGCAACACAGCTATGAGTTTTAATTTTAATGGCAGGTATCATTATAGGTTTCTGGTAATATACTGAAAACAATCAAGTTGTTTTTAAACAGTATCTAAACTTTCTAATTTCACTGAAAAATTCTTTTTTAAGTAATGAGAAAAAAGAAAAAATATGATTGACTTCTAAAGGATTGATAAGAAAAATAGTTGTGAAGAAATTTATCTAATTGATTTATCAGAAATACCTTTTAACAGTTTACATATCTGTGTATATATATATAAGGATGGGCTGACAAGTTTATATGATGACATCATATCTATTATTGATGACTTTTTTGACCAATAGGATCTAAGCACAGAAGGAAGAAGTGCATGGACCTCAAGGGGGACTGTGTTGAAAAATAAATCTCATCTGGATACATTTCATGAGAGTATCTTAGTCAGACTTGAAAAAAATTTATTTAATTTGTAAAATTAGTGAAAATTTGTATACATTTTAAAAAATTTATTTTCAATGCAATCATTGACCTTCCTTTACTTTTTCGTATCTATATATAAATTTATTCTTCTCTCTCGTTTAATGAGGAAGCTTAAAATTAATCACGCAAAATTCAAATTGATGTTAACTGATTTAAAAAGAAAAACAATTCTAACTGTAATTTCCAATATACTGGCATATAACATCTCTTTCATGAGAAATGTGCCTATCATAATAGCTTCTAAAGTATCAGTTGTGAGATCAAGTCTCATTCAAAGCTACTTCTTTATTCCAAATTGCTGTGGTTTGGTAATGAGAAAAAGATTTATATTGAGATTATTATCATTGCATTTTATTATATTTTTTAAACTATTATTTCAATTTCTGTAAACAGTGCAATATGATTAGATTCTTTTAAATATACTACAAACTCAAAATGGATGCAATAAATAAATGAAAGCATGTAATTTGTTTCCATGGAGTCATTTTTGTTGCATTTGTCTAATGTTACAAAATATTTTTAAGTTTTTTTCCATTAACTTTGAATCTCTTTGCTTACTTTTCCAATCTTTTGATAAATCATCAGTATAATTTGCATTCTAATCAAGTACACAATCATCATCCTCATGTCGCGCCGCCAGCGCGGATATCCCTGACCCTCTCTCGCCATTTCTCCCTATCATTCATCGCCTCCGGCAGGTCTTCAAGGTTACATCCTGTGTCCTCACATAGTTGCTGTATGTAAGTTCGTGCTGGTCGTCCCACTCTTGCACATCCATGTGTGGGGGTCCACAGGAGTACATCGCTTATGAGCTCGTCCTTGCTTCTCCAGCAGTGTCCTGCGTGTCTGGTTCGTCGAACTTGTATAGTTTTCGTGATGGGGGGCAAGTGTCCGTAGAGTTGGAGTCTCGTGGGGTGTTGTCGCCAGGACTTGTTTAATACTGCTCTCAACATTCTTGTGTAATTTCCGTCCAGCCTCCTCTCCAGCCGCTTCGTAAGCGTCCATGTGGTGCATCCATATAGCAGTATCGACACAACCGCTGCCTGGAAGAAACTGCGTTTCATTTTATCAGTTAGGTCCGACTTCCATATGATCGAGAGCCTATCGATAGCCGTCCATGCCTTCGTCAGTCGTGTGTCGATGTCTTTTTCGGTTGATGAGACGCTGCTTCCTAGGTAGGTGAATTTGTCGACTAGTTTCAGAGAGGCTCCGTCTAGTGTGGCAATGTTGCCCGTTTGGTTGTAACACATATATTCAGTTTTGTTTGCATTGACATGGAGGCCAATGCCAGCTGCGGCTCGTTCCAGACTATGCAGTAGTGTCTCTGCTTGATTAGGCGTATTCGCTAGTAACGCCAAGTCATCAGCGTAGTCGGCGTCCGTGATTGTTTTTGCGGGGTACCTTTTGCTTCTTCTCTTAGTCAGCTCAAAGCCATTTTCTCTGATTTTGTCGATCGAAGTCCTAGGCACATAGTCTAGACAGATGATAAAGAGGTACGGGGCTAGTGTGTCTCCTTGTAGTACTCCTGCAACAATGTCGAAGTATTCCGTGTCTCCATCTGGTGAACGTACTTTCACTTTGGTGTTTCTGTAGAGAATCATTATCGCTGCTACAGTTTCTTTTGGTAGGCCGTATGCTAGTAGGATTTGCTCCATCTTCCCTCTGTGTATGGAATCGAAGGCCTTGGTAAAGTCGACAAATAGTAATGTCGCCTGTAAGTTTTTTGCCCGAACGCCTTCCAGGATTCTACGGATGGTCAGTATTTGTGAGGTTGTGGATCTATTTCTCCGGAAGCCATTTTGGTTTTTCCTAAGGATGTTGTCTATTTTGGGTTCTATGCGGTTTCGTAGTAGGGCATTGTAGATTTTGGCTGCTATGGATGTAAGTGTTATCCCTCGGTAGTTCTTGGCTAGTCCGAGGTCGCCTTTTTTAGGGAATGGAAGGATGCATCCCTTCGTCCATCTTTCTATCCTATTTTGACTATAGACTGCGTTGCATTGCCGGAGCAGTATATCGTCGAATTGTCTAGTCTTCCACACTTCTGGGGGGGATCTCGTCTAGCCCTGCCGCTTTCCTATTTTTAATTCTTCTGAGAACCGAGTCGAGTTCTTCTTTGGTGAAAGGACCTAGTTTTACGTCTAATTGCTTACTAATAATTCTGGTGATCGGTTCATCCGTTATTTCTGGTGGGTTTCCTAGTAGATTTTTGAAATGCTGTTCCCACAGTTTTACTCTTTCTTGTTGGCTTGCAGCTTTCAATTTTGCTTTGGCTGTGCTCTTCCTTCCACTTACTTCGTTTATTGTTTGCCAGGCTATCCTGGATTGTCTATCTTCCACCGAGTCTCTAATCTTATCTATCTGATTTTGTACATATTCTGCCTGTTCTTTTAGGTATATTCCTGTTAATTGATGTGCCTTTTCTAGTTCTCGTGCATTTGTGTTTGTTGGGTTCTTTTGATAGCTTTTGGAGGCAGTCTTCACAAGTGCACGTTTTTCTCTAGCCGCTAGCGTTTCCCAAGGGACTCTATATTTAGTTCTAGGTTTTGTTGGAATACACTTTTCTGCCGCCTCAAGGTGTGCTTCTACAAAATTTTCATATTCGTCATTTGGGGTACCTATTTCTGCCTTCTCTTGTAGTGCTTCGAATCTGTTTCTTAATTCTAATGCATATTTATCTCTAATATCTCTGTTGTTGAGTAGGGCCCAGTCATAGTGCTTGGTTGTCGCTTTACGTGTGGCGTTTTTTCTTAGGCTTAGTCGTACTTTGGCCGTAACTATTCGATGATCGGAGGACACACCCTCGAAAGAGAAGTATGCCTCGCAATTCATCGCACTGTTTTTCCATTTCCTGTTTATAAGGACGTAGTCTATCTGTGCTTTACTCTTATTCGCGTATGTGTAGGTCCATAATTTCCCCTCCCTTTTTTGAAAGTTTGTATTGAGGCATGTTAATCTATTTTCTATCATGAAATCTATTAGATGCTGTCCGTTCCTGTTTGACGCGCAGTGTAGGCTGTATTTGTTGTGTCTGTTTTTCCCGATTTTTGCATTCATATCTCCGCCAATGACTAGCAGGTTGTGTTTCGGAATGCTACGTACTAGGGAGGATAGATCTTCGTAGAAGGTGACTATTTCGTTTTCTTCGCTAACATTGGTAGGGCTGTAGCAGGAGATAATTGTTGCTTTGGGGTTGCCATTAAACGTTGCGGCCATCATCCTAGGTTGTATTCTCTCAATGCTGTTCAGTGTTTTTAACGCTCTTGGTCCTATAAGCATTCCCACCCCTCCTACCGATGCATTGACAGAGTTTTTCCATGCCGATACAGTCACCAGCATCCATCCATTACCAGTTTCGTGATACTTGATATCTTCGGTGTGCGTGTATCGGTGCTCTTGTATGCAAATTATGTCTATCTTATGTTCTACGGCTGATGCAGTTAGCTCTGATAGTTGACCTATTCTATTTAGGGTTCTTACGTTAAATGTCGCTATCTGTATTGTTTGTTTGCATTTTAGTAGTTTTTGTTTGAGTTTGAGCTCTGTAGCTGATTTTTCGAACACTGAGGCCAGGGCTCCAACCTCAGCAGGACGCGCCCCTTTTTTACCCGCGCGAAGAGCGATGCGGTTTATGGATCTGGTTTGAGTACGAGTCATGGTTATCTTTCGTTGGCTGTTTTTGTTCTCATCTATAGAAGCCACTCTTATAGATGAGCAGCAGTAGTTCCCCGATCGAACTGACAATCTTGAGCGTTAAGCCGCAAGACTCACACGTACATCATGCTGCTTCCCATGTGTACGCAGTAGAGGCAACTCTTTTATGGCTTTCGTCTTTAGTACGTGTTAGACTACATTTGAGGTGTTTTGGAATGGATTTTGTTTAATAATGTAAAAACAATGTTTTCTTGCTCTCCTGATTATATTAGTTATGAGTTAATTATGTTGATTATCAGTACTGTTTAATTTCTTTTGATAATTAATATTTGCTTAAAAGCCATTTTTGGTGGTCATTAAGCTCAGTGACAAGTGACATCCTATTTATATTACCTATACTGTACTGGGTCTGACAGACTAATCTCGTAGATTAAAAATTTTTGCTGCAAAAGTGTTAATAGTGGGGAGTAGGTGAGAAGTAAGTCTTAGAGCAGCAGAATCCATACCATTTCAGTTACATTCATAACATGGAATGGTGAAGATCACGTGTTTGCAATTGAAACTTATCAAAAAAATAGTAATTATTATTGCAATACAACAGTTATTTCATTGACATCCTATAGCTGGCTTGTTCACCAGATCTACCCCCTTGTTGATTACTTTGTCTAGAAATACCTGAAAGTTCAAGTTTTTAAAAATAAGCCACAGAAAACTGATAAACTGAAAGATTTCATTTGTTCTGAAATTGCAGCAATAACTAGACAAGCTCTGCAGAACTTCAGGTTGAAGCTTCAAGGTGTATAGATTGTGAGGATAAGCATTTGGATATAATCTTTAAAAAGAAAATAATGATAGTAACAAAACAAAATGGCAAATATTATTTCTTGTAGTAAAATGGAATTTTGAATAAGATATATGTTGCCTTTTTCTTTTTTTAAGATTCCAAGTCCATCATTCTGCGGGACCCTGTATTCAATTGCAAGTAAAGGGAAGTACTCTATGATTAGCACATAATGATTATCTCCCTTGAGAAATTTTAAGGATATTGGTGTATACAAGCGCCAACCTAACACTAAGTTACAAATTAGATTGGCAACTGTTTTATTTTCTAAGAGTGTTTTAAGACTATAAGAAAAATTTTGTTATGATGTGCCATTTTTCCTGTTACAGTAACATACATAGAAAAATTTGATCTTTATAATATAGATTGCATAATAAAGTGATTGTAATATTAAATGAACAGAGGCCAACAAACAGTATGTAACCATAAATATAAAGAGAAAATTTCAGTCATGCACTAAATCACTATTTTGCTGTAAAGATATACCCCCCCTGTAAAAATAAAGCTAGAAAGAAATGAGAGGACTTTTTATTCTGACACAAATCAAGTGAACAAACAAATGAGTAGAATGAAAGGGAGAGGCTGACAATGGGCACAAGAAGCAGAGAAAGCAAGGAATTCCCAGGCGATGAGATCATAGCTGACAGAGCAGACTGCACATGTGAAATGCCATAAAACACAATAACACTTCATAAATATGAAAAAGTAAGTGACAAAAACACAGACCAAGTCTATAGATACAATTTACTCACTCTCTCCTTTTTTTTTTTGCTACAAGTAATTATTAATTATCAGTCAGTACTAACAGGTAATTATTTGGCAATTGGGTTTTATATAAGTCAGACATAATGAATTAAGCTAAATTATACAGTCTTTTTAGCTTCTTTATTGTTCAGAAATATATACTTACAGAATATATTAACTTGTTTAGGTAGATTTTTAAAAAATGTTTTTTTTAAATGAAATTTCATTTACTAGAGGGGAATAAAGGACAATTCATAACCAACTCACACTATTAACTATTATGTGTCTGTCTATCTTGTATGTACACTATTTAAAAAAAAAGAAATACTGTAATGATGCCTTCAAGGAAGTGAAATTTATTTTTTTTCTGTCCCCAGTTTAAATACACACACACACACACACACACACACACACACACACACCTTCTTGGAATCCAAATAAATGTAAATAAAACAAAGTTAGCGACCTTAGTTGAGGGTGACCCGAAGGCTCCCTTTTCAGTAGCTACAACACCAAGGTGCAAGGGAGGGCACTACTCCTTTTCCTGGATTGCTCCACTTTACCCTTGATCCTTACCTTATAGTGCTGAGTGTTAAGCGAGACGGCATCAAGTACCATTTTTTGAGTCTTTGGTACGACTCGACCTGGGATTGAACCCCGGTCTTCCAGACCACTGGCAAACACTCTACTCATTAGGTCAATGGACCGACTGATATATGATTGGCAATGTCCAATTTTTAAAAAATCATTGACCTTTATAATGAAATAAAGAAATAGAAGTGTCTTGTTTATCTATTCACAATCTTTTTTCTTGCTTTTTTGAGATTAAAGAGTAGTATCTGATTTTGTTTTTGGTTTTTTCCCCAATAAAGTATAGAGAATAGCAAAATCTACTCGATTATTATCTTGAGATTTCTATTTGATACAAAGAAACTTCAAAACAATTTTCAAGCTTTAAATTTTCTAAATAAATAATTAATACTTTAATTGTATCTAATTTTTTTCTTATATTCATTGATACATGTTATATTTCTATTAATAGTTATTGATAATATGTTATATATTTATAGCTTTTTGACCAGGCCATTGGCCTAATGAGTAGAATGTTTAGCAATGGTCCAGGAGATCGGGGTTTAATCCCAGGTCAGGTCATACCAAAGACTCAAAAAATGGTACTTGATACTGCCTTGCTTGGTACTCAGCACTATAAAGTGAGGATCAAGGGTAAAGTGGAGCAATCCTGGGAATGGAGTAGTGCCCTCTCCTACACCGACTAAGGTTGCCAACCTATTAGTATGTACTCTAACTTGGCCATTGGCCTAATGAGTAGAGTGTTCAATCCCAGGTTGGGTCATACCAAAAACTCAAAAAATGGTACTTGATGCCACCTTGCTTAACACTCAGCGCTATAAGGTAAAGTGGAGTAATTCAGGGAATGGAGTAGCACCCTCCCCTACACCTTAGTATAGTACCTATTGAAAAGGGGGCCTTTGAGTCACACTTGACTAAAGTCACCAACTTTACTTACTTACTATTACTGGAGATATCTACAGTCTTTGAACTTTTTTAACAGCTAGATATCTATAGCAAAATAAAGATTAATTATTATAATAACAGACACAGCTCATCTACTGACATAGAAGATCTTAATTGGAGTATAAATATTAAGTTCATTTAATATTCAAGTATGCTATGTTTACTCACTCCTTTTTCAATCATCCACAGAGAACATGTTTACAAATGTAAGAAAGACAAAAAAATTCTAACTCACAGATTTTGCTAAAGTGCAGGCCTTTTCTCGGTTACTCTGCATTTCAAAATAGAAAACTGATAAATTGAGGGCCAAACCAAGTCGAATGGGGTTTGTGGGACGCAGGGTGCTTTGTGCTCCAGTGGCAATATCCCATGCTTCTTGATAGGCTGCCTGAGATTTGTCTGCAACATCTGAAAAAGAATAAGAAAAATAAAGGAATATACTTATTCAACTTCTTTTCTTTGAGCGAAACTAATAAAAACCTTAACTTTATTTAAATTATGAATCAATTATATTGAGGTGGAGAAGTGTTTCTTTTAGATTCTATACTTCTGACAAAGAATCATTCAAATCAAGAAAATTTTTTGTGCATTTTTTATTGTGCTTATAAGTAATATATTTAGGTCAGTCACAGCCCAATTGATTACATGAATCACCTGTCTCTAAATAAATGACCACAACAATGCTAGTACATTGTAAAAATCATTTATTTCTTTCAAATTTTGATATTTTTTTTTATAGGTGATGAGAATATATGATAGTTATCAATAAATTAAGGCCATTTTCTTTTAATAAGGTATAAAGGTTTTGTAGATAGTTAAAAGTAATAGATTAGTTAAAACGGTTTCTTCATTTCAATACTTGATGAAATCCAATGCATAAATAATGTTGTATAGAATGAGACTTTTTTATAATTTCAAAATATTCAAATAACTATAACAGAAATTCAAATTACCCCCCCCCAAAAAAACCCTGAAATTATAAGTAACTCACAATATTCTGTTATATTTCCATAGAAGTGAAACTTATTTTTTAGGGGTATTTTATGGTCATGATATTTGGGATTTGTTTGGTATGATCTATAAATGCTAACTAAACAAAGTTTATTATAATGTGAAAAAAATAAAATACTCAAAAGTATATTATGAAAATTTCTATAAACACAAAGAAAAAACTAGCATTGCTATAGACTTGCTAATATTCACTGCAAATTTGCCAATGTTCTACCTGGCATTTACTTTAACAGGTAAGTTGAAGGTCAGACATATGGAAGAAGGAAATGTCAAGTATGGTGAAAAGAATGAAGATCTTTTCTGATTTTTGTTATTAAAAAGGAAAATGTTTATATTTAAGCATAAAGAAGAAAAAATATTTATTCTTTATCATAAGCAAGTGGGGATCAATACTTGAGTATTTTCAGAATATGAATTAAAAAAAAAACTTTTGATTATATCAAATGTAGACAAATGTAGAAGAGCCAAAAATATGAAATGTCTTTTGGTTCTTCCCAGCAGAAGGAAAATTAGGTTATGTAACCAAACAAGCTATGCAATTTACAAATTTGTTATATATTAAGGTATAATAATTGTGGTCAGACATTGTTCAAAGCTTTTTCGCAATATCTTTATAGTCAAGTGTTACTATAAAGAGTTTACAGTTGGCATAACTAACAATGACAAAAAAGGCATGTGGGAACATGCTTGCATTGGTTGAGTGCAGTGAGAGTGACAGTACATTGTATTGAATAAGATTGTACAGGTGGGAAAAAAAAAAAAAAAAAAAAAAGGTAAAAGAAGGTTGGTAAAGTGGCAGACCAGCACCAGACATTACAGTTAGTAGGGCAGAGCTTAGACAAAATACTCGCAGTAAGAGTTGGTACTGTGCAACAATTCAAAGGCAGAGGTAAAATATGAACAGATTTTCAGACAAGCAAAAGAATTGTCTGTAAAAATATTTTACTGTTTTTACAATATTATTTTAAATAAGTCTTTTTGCTCACACAAACAGTCTATGTATGTCTGTATGTGAAATTACATGACAATCAGTAAGATTTGAATCTTACTCAAACTCTACAACTAGTATACTGAAATGGTCTGTAGTTCAAATAGAGAGTATTCATATACAAAGTTCAGTTGGAATAATAAATCAGCTAAGAAATAGTGTATTTATGCATACAAATTCCAACATATTGTAATTTTGAATCAATCTCAAAGAAAAGACCCAATGGCAAAATATTGAATATTAATTTTCAGTAATGCAAGTCTATATAACAACATTTCAGGTGCTCATAAAATATTAAATAAAATTTAAACATTTTCTATAAAGCAGAAACTATTATGTTTTCAAAAGGTCTTTTTTTTTTAGATTAAATTTTTTCTTCTTCATCATACAATGTGTGAAAGCACATGTGATACCCTGACCTCATCAGCCGCCAACCAGGAGTGATAACATAGTTTTGGTAGCTCAAGGCGATACTGCCACTCCTGGTGCTACCAAGCAGCTTTTGCCACTGGACAGCATGCAATGACTTAATAACCTTTAATTCAAATTCATAGACTTACTTCTTTAATAAGAAATTAAAAATGAGTGGATAATATATTCATACATTAAAAATCATTTAATCATAGAAGGATTAAGATAATATGAGACATAGAAAAATTCTCAATAAAACGACAAGTTATCCCCAAAGCCTATTCATAAGTTTTCATTTGGTTAGAAGATGCTTATAAATTTGACAAACTTTTTAATTGTTGCTCAATTTGGCATTGCAAATATAAAGTTTTGTAAGAGTTAATTATAGATATCTACTAAAAAATGAAAAATAATAGAAAAATAAGACCTAATAATTTATTTATGGTTAATTCTTAAAAACTCCTTTTTCTTAATTATTTTTCATCCTTATTTCATGTTATCTTCCTTTTGCTCTATTATCCTTCCCTGATTCTCATCAAAGAATTTACAAAACAAAAATTTTTGGTATGACTTGTGAACATACCTTAGTTCAGTTATTATCACAAAGAATACATGAGACTGCCTATGAATTTAAACTAATCTGATAAGTGTTTTTAGTTGCTAAAAATGAAATTAAACAGAAATTATGTCAGATACACAAGCTATATGAAAATCATTAGGCAAAAACATATGTATTTATCCAACCCTTCCACCACAGATAGGATGTAACACTTGGTCAATTTTTTTAAGCAGAGTAAAGCTGGTTTGAATTTGAGTTTTCCTTCTAGATTGATTGCCTAACAATACTAAAGAACCTAGTCTACCCTACTATTTACCCATAGCTCTGAGAAGAACAGATTATTTTGATGGTGTGGGTAAACTCATTATAATATAGGTAACAGTGTAATTCAGCAAAAGTCTGCTTAACCAATCCAACTTAGAAGATTTACACTAAAGAAATACACTAGTTTTGGTGGTAAAAAGGAATTCATTTAATTAATTATACTCTTACTTACACACTGACTATGTTTATAACAGTAGCAGTATTAGAAGCAGCAAACACAAATCAGCATAAAAATTTTTGTTCCCATCTATACTAATAAAATAAACAATCGATTGGTTGAATGTCAGCATCTTATGAATTGGACTATGAGAGCTGAAAATTAGTCCATAAGGGTAACTTAACTTGAATATGAACATCAAATAATTGACATTGATCTTTGCAGTAATTTGAGGTTGTTACAGGTCAATTTAAGGGCAAAACTAGTATTTTAGGCCAAATAAGTTTACTATGAAATACAAAAATGTTTTGATCAAATGAATAGTGGGGATGGATGATATTAGCACTGACCTCAGAATTCAGTAGATGGTTTGGTTTGGTTTCTTTAATGGCATATCAACCAGTGTGGGTTATTTAATGCCAAAGCCACCCTTTTAGAAGAATAGTAGTACTACTATTCAACCCATAGCTGGGAAGATAAGGTTCATACCTTTCCCAAGGGTATTAGTTCAAAAGTGAACATAATAGCATGACTGGAATTCAGACTTACTACAAATTTTGCAGTCCAGTAGATAAGACACTACCCCCCACACAGGGACTCCTTCTCTGAAGTCAGTAAAAGTTGAATAGAACTATAATGGAACATTTTAGAAAAGTGGAACTTTTTAGAATGGAGTTTATTCTTGCCTCAGAAGAAAAGCTTGCTAATATTGTTTATCCAGAAACATTATTAAACATTTTACACTTTGTCAGAATACAATTCATGTTTTTTTTTGTTTTTTTTTTATATATGTTAGAATTTACTCAATAACTTTCAAGTTTTGATTACTTTTGCCCTCAGCAATACCAGGTATCCCAGCCAGTAATTACTTAAAGACAAGTGAAAATACACCTGCTGATATAGGAAAAAATAAAAATGAATATTTACAATTAAATTAATGAAGACACTATCATGTAAGAAAATATAGAGATATAAAAATTGTATATAAACATTTTTAAAAAGAAATTAATGTATAAAGATATTGATGGATATGAAAATATAAAGTTTTTTTCAAATATGTCTTACATTCTGAAAAGAAATTTTAAAAATTACAATAAAAAAATTAAAATATCTTTAGTTAATTGTAATATATTCACTAGTTCTGGACAAAATTAAAATTGAAAACATCTTCCAAAAGATAAATTTTATAACTTTATCCCAAATAAGGAATGTCAACTAAGAAAAGGGAAAATGCAAAGCTGTTTGTTTGAATACTTAGAAGAGTTAAGATTGCAGTAAATCTTAACAAACAAATAATGCCTTGTCAATTGCTACCAAGAAATGACAGCTAAGAAATTTTGTATGGTAGTACTTACCCTTTCTGTCTTCTCCCTGAGCAATTTCAGCAAGATACCGGTAATAATCACCCTTCATCTTCAAATAAAATACTTTGCTTTCTTCTCCAGATGCTTTGGGAATTAAATATTCTGCCAGAAGATTCTGTAAAATAAAAATACAATCAGAAATCAAATTAATGATAGATTTTCAAGGTTTAAAGAAAAATTCAGTTAATATTCATGAAAAATACAAATTAGTAAAGACAAATTATTTCAAATACATCAATCTGTGAATTTTATGAATTGATATATAGGAAACAGAGTTTAAGTATTTATCTAAAGAGAAAATTAAAAGAAAAATGCACCCTAATTTCTTCATACAAAATAATAAATACAACTATCAACTGCTTTTTTAAAAACTCCTTCACATGGACATACCAGTGTTGACCAACCAGCTAAAGTTTACATTCATCTGCTCTGTGTGGATATTGGATGTCATCTAGGACTTGCCAAAAGTAATGACCAGTAAATAGATAGATAGATGGTGAGAGAGAGAGGTAAGTGAATCTATGTTGTCAGTATGCCCTGATCATCATCATCTACTTTGAATTCCAGTGATTCTAATCTATGACATATGTCCCACCAAATTTATGGACATTTACAAAACTATAGGCATTTCTTCTTCCTTAAGTTCCTAAGAAATTTTAACTGAAATATTTTTGTTCAGTGACAAATGGTGTATTTGTCTATAAGTAATCTGATAAAATTAAAGAAATCTAAGTAAAATAGATATATCAATCACTTGCTAGTGACATCCATTTTATAAGGTAATCTTGTAATTAGAAAACAATAACAAAAATAACTTTAAAAATACTTATATAAATTTTAGACCTTTATTTCTAATTGTGAAGTCAAAGATAACGAATCTTACTAGTATAATTATAAAACTCTGGGTATGACTTTTCACAAATCAAATATAGAAAGCTACTGGATGAATTAAAAGTTATGCAATATTTTGGTAAGTGTTAGTTTGCAGTGTATATATCATGTGACTGAAGCAGTTCAAGCAGTGGAAAATACCCACTGTAGTTGGTAGTATTATGGTAGTTAATGCCCTGAGATGTTGTATATTACTTCAGCTGGTGTGTTATTTGAAGGTTGCACAGATGAATGTGCAATGTAATCCAATTCGGAGACTAATGGTTAACAAGTTTAAGTTGATCACAATACAGTAACCAGATGGTTTGAAAAATTTCATGAGGGTTACAAGAACCTCAATGATCAAGCAAGGTCAGGTAGGCTTAAAACTGGATTCTGAGGCCATGCTCCAAGCTACTGAGGTAAATCCAGCAAGTAGCACTCAGAGAGTATTAGGCAAGCTTGGCATCCGAGTCTTGCGTTGTTTGTCACCTTCACAGCTACGGCAAAAACATCAAGAGCTGTGGAGTTGTGGTTCACCTAACAAAATATTGCAAAACTCTTAACTCACTGTAGTAGCTTTTAAATCAGTCAGTATATCATTGTGATGAGAAAATATTTATACTATAACTTTGTTGATATAAGCATCATTTTAATAGAGGGGGTCATATGAGTACTAGGACTGTCTGAAATAGTTTATAGTGGTTTAGATAACCTTAAGCTGTTTATCTTCAATTGGGTTAAGAGACACTTTCATTCCATTTCTATTCAGCAATGAATTTAACTAGAATTTTAGCAATAGAAAGAGAAAAAAAACCTATAAAATGACTTTGTGATTTCTTTTTATCAAACATTTGAATTACAGTCAAATGATAATTTTTCATTTAGTTTCTTATATACAATAATAAATCATAGAATGCAATTCAAAAACAAATAGTTAATTTAATGTCTGCTACAGTTGTTCAACATCTTATGGTTATTGTTCATGCTTTTGTATCCAATGAATCCAGTAATATCAATCATAAGAAAATATAAACCCAAGGGTTAGAGAATTGAGAAGGAGGAAAACAGTTCCAAGACTCTATTTTTGAAATGATACTTAGGGAGAAAAAAGTCACTTAATTCAAAGATATCTAATTTCAAACCAAATAAAGAAAGTGTTTTACAAATATCAATAGTGACAGTGACCACATTGAGTTTAAGCAAATAATAAAATGACTGGTAAACATCTACAGAAAACATTAGCTTATTATGTTAATAAACTGGAAATTATCAAAAAAAAAAACTAAAAGCAAATCAATGAATATTAATACTTTAATATCATTAGTTTCTCAAGCCTATTAATATTTACATGGACTTACATAGCATCAAGCATCACTCATTTTTGTTTTATAATAAACCAAATTGTTTTTATCATCTTTCATCATCATTTTAACACAACTGAGTAGACTAGGAAAAATTAAGTCGAAAGTCTATTGCTGTTTTAACCTTGAATGTGATCAAAGTGCATTCAACATCAAAAAATTACTGGAAGGTTATCAATCTGGTTAGTTGTTGTTGTTAGTATTATTATTTCACTATGCGAGGTTTTCCAACCAGCATTAACTGGTGGGCTTTCAGAAAGCCTCCTCGGGTCTTCAGAATTTATCTCAGTATTCTGGCTGATCTCAGCAATGCAGTAGTCTAGAAAGTCTTTATTCTTCCACTGATTTCCAATTCCTCCAGTCCCTTCTCCAAGCCTTTGAGGACTATTCTAAGTGCATCAATAACAATTGGTATTACCTTCACTCACATTCCACATTTTTTTAGTTCTCTGGCAAAGTCCAAGTATTTGTCTATCTTTTCACTTTCTTTTATTTTCACTCTGTGGTCTGCCAGAACAACAAAACTCATAAGACAGTAAATTCTCTTTTTATTGCCAATTAGCACTAGGTCAGGTCTTCTGGCTGGGATTAAGCAATCTGTTTCTCCCTCACAATCCCAGAGAATTTTATGCATCTCATTATCTAAAACAGATTTAGTAGTATGGTCAAACTTCAATTTCTGGCACAATTCCCAGTAAATCACCTTTCCGACCCAGTTATGTTTGGTCTTGCACTCTTTTTTTGCTAGTTTACTGCATTTGCTTATGTGGTTAACCATTTCATCTTTATTACTACATAACCTGCAATTGCTATTCTGTTGTGTACTATGAATTTCCCTTTAACATTATTGGTTCTTATGGTGTTGTTTTGTGCTGCTAATATCAGAAATTTGGTTTCTCTCTTAAGCTTTCCTTTTTGTAGCCCCGTCCATGTTTTCTCACCATTCTATCATTTGAAATATCAATACAGTTGTTTTTCTTCTCATATCAGTTTCCTAGTTTTTGTTATTTTTCTGTCTGGTCTTATGTGGCTAATGCTGTAACTGGCTGCTGTAATTAGTCTTTCTTTGCTCTTTTTAATGTAGTCATTGAGTCTTTGCATTGATGCATCTATGCAATCCTCAATGCTGTTAAGTCTGCATAGTCATCAGTTTTCATGTCCTTTGGTCTATTTGTCTGAGTTCCTTCCTTGTCCATTTTAAGAATGATCCAGAGTACATTACAACAGGGACTACTCAGGTGTTTATCTCTTTTATGGGATTTCTGCTGCAGAGCTTGATTTTAAGAAGTTTCTTGTCCACCTGAGGTACTCTTTTCTTATTTTTTCTTTCATCTCAGCTTGTTTGATGGTGTCTTATCCCAATATTCCCAAGTACTTGTAATTTTCCTTCTCTTCAAGCATTTTGATGCTTTCCTGCTTTGGCAGTTCTATACCTTCCATTGTCTCTCTCTTCCCACTATTCATTATAAGTATGGCACATTTTCCTATGCCTAATTCCATTCCTATATCCTGGCTGTATATTCTTACTGTTTGTATCAAGGTCTTTTTCATTTTTTGCAAATAACTTGATATCATCCACATACATTAGGTGATTAATCTTTTCTTGTGATTTTGTAAATTTGTAGCTCCTAATGCAGTTCCTAGGTAAGTAATTGAGTGACATTATTACTATAACAATTAGTAGTAGTAATAGCAAGTCTTCATGGAATATGCCTCTTTAGATTTTCACTTCTACAAAAGTTTTTCCTCCTACCAACAGTAGGAGGACAAACATTATTCCACTTTCTAGTCTTTCATGCCTTCATGTGATAAAGTTTATGACTGTTGGATATTGTGTACACTTTAAGACATTCTAGTATCCAAGTTCATGGGACCATATCATAGGCTTTTTTGCAGTCAATCCATGCCATGGCTACATTTTTTCACTTTGTTTTTGCCTTCTTTAGGATATGCTAATCTCTATATAGTAGGTCCTCTATTCCTCTTGATCTCTTGCAGCATCCTTTCATTCTTCCAGAAATAGCAGCTTTCAAGCAAGATTTCTTCTTTAATCTGTGCAGTCAGGATTTTCCACATTATAGGTAAACACCTTATCAATTTATAGTTGCTGGTGATGGTTTGTTTTAGGGGGTCTTTCTGGATCAGGATAGTTTTCTCCTTTGTTATCCAATTTGTTGTGGATGAATGTGAATTTTTTCACAAAAGGATCCATGAATGCTATCATGATCTGATGTTTTTCAATTTGGTACTTTCATAAATGTTGCTCTTAACAAGTCCAGGTGTATGTCTACCTTGAAGTCTTTTTTTCATGTTATTTATCCATTCAGTCTTTCTATTATGTTCTTTCTGTTCCCATATTTTACTCCAGAATTGTTTTGTTTTCATTGCATCCAGTTGTTGGTTTGTCCTTGTGCATTCTCCATCAACTTGTCGGTAGAATTTTCTTTCATTATGTTGGAAGGTCCTGTTTTGTTTGTATTGTTTAACTCTGTCCAAGTATCTTTTGAGTTTCTTTTCTTTCACCAATATTTTCTGATTCATTTCTTCTAGTTGTATTGTCAGACTTATCTACCATTTTATTTTGGCATTTTCATTCCAATGTATATTTGCATACTTTCCTTTCCTTAGTACTTTTGCTTGTTGTCATAGTTTCTTTAAGTGTCATTCTAGCCTAATTTACCATTATTGTTGTTATTATTATTATTATTATTTTATTCTTTGCAAGTTTTTCACACCAGCAGTAACTGTTAGGCTTTCCCTGGAGTCTGAGTGACAGCAAGTCTTCTCAGGTCCCGAGAACTCTTCTCTGAATTCTGGTTGATCTCAACAATGCTTTAGTCTGAATGGTTTCAATTCTTCCTCCAATTTCCAACTGTTCTAATCCCCTTTCCAATCCTTTGGGGATTGTTCCAAGTGCACCAACTACAATCAGTATCACTGTCACCTACATGTTCTACGGTGTTTTTAGTTCTCTGGCAAGGTCCAAGTATTTGTTTATCTTTTCACTTTCTTTCATTTTCACTCTGTGATCAGCTGGAATGACAAAATCCACAAGAAGATAAGTTCTTTTTCTTTTGTTAATTAGTACTAGGTCTGGTCTTCTGGCTGGGTTTAGGTGATCTGTTTGTATCTCAAAATCCCAGAGAATTTTATGTATCTCATTTTCTAGGATGAATTCTAGGTTGTGCATACACCAATAGGTAGTATGGTCAAATTTCAGTTTTTTGCCCAATTCCCAGTGAAACACTTCTTCCGCCCAGTTGTACCTAGTCTTGTACTCCTTCTATGCTAGTTTGCTGCATTTGCTTATATGATTATTTTATTTCTTTCTCCATATAACCTACATTTGTTATTCTTTTGTGTATTGTCAATTTTTGCTTTAACATAATTGGTCCTTATGGCATTGTTTTGTGCTACTATTAGAAGAGATTCAGTTTCATTCTTGAATTTTCCCTTTTGTATCCTTGTTTCCATCTTCTCATGCAATCTTGCAAGTTTGTCCTTAGTACTAGCAAGTACTCTTCCTCATTTCTTGATACACACAATCTGTTTACATAATTTCTTGGATGTAATACCTTGTGTATAGTAAGCAATTTTCTTGTTTTGTGGTCCATTTGTCTGAGTTCCTCCACTGTCCATTTTAAGAATATCCTGAGTATCTTACAATGGAGATTGCCCAGGTGTTTACCCCTTAGATGAGATTTCTACAGCAGAGCTTGGTTTCAAGAAGCTTTTTTGTTCTTCTGAGATAATCCTTCCTTATTTTTTTCCTGCATCTTTGCTTGTTTGATGGTGTCCATTTCCAATATTCCCAAGTACTTGTTTTCCTTCTCGCCAAGCACCCTAATGCATTCTAGATTTGGTAGTTTTATTCCTTCTGCTTATTCTGTTTTCCCACTTTTCATTGTCAGCATGGCACATTTTTCAATATCAAATTCCATTCCTACATTCTGGCTGTATATTTTTGTTAGGATCAAGGTCTCTAGTTTTTTTTTTTCATTTTTTACAAATACTTTAGTCATCCATAAGGTTATAATCTTTTCTTGTGTTTTGGAAGATTTGTAGCCCCCCTCCTCTGTACATTTCCTAAATAGGTGGTTGAGTGGCATTATCGCTATAATGAATAACAGTGGCAAAAGCAAATCTCTCTGGAGGATGCCTCTTTGGATTTTTACCTCTGCTAAGGTTTGACCTCCCACCATCAATTCCACCTTCCAGTTTTCCATGGCATTTATGATGAAGCTTATGATTTTCTTGGATATTTTGTACATTTTCAAACACTATTATTCACATTTGTGGGACCATATTATAGGCCTTTTTAATGTCAATCCATGCTATGGCTACATTTTTCTGCCTCATTTTGGCTTCTTTGAAGATGTCCTGGTTCATACATAGAAGTTCATTTGTTCCATGTCTCCTTTTTGTTCTGGAAATAGTCCATGGCATACACTTCACTCCTTGAAAGTTTTTCACACCAGTTTTAACTAGTGATATTTCATTGAAGTCTGAGTTACAGCCAGTCTCCTCAGGTTTTCAGGACTTTTCTGAGTATTCTAGCTAATCTTAACAATGCTGTCATCAGTAAGGTCTCAATTCTTCCTCCAATTTCCAATTACTTCAGTCTTTTTTCCAAGCCTTTGGGGCAGTTCCGAGTGTGCCAACTATAATTGATATCACCATTACCTTCATGTTTCACAGCTTTTTCATCTCTCTGGCAAGCTCTAAGTGTATGTTTACCTTTTTGCTTTTTTTCATTTTCACTCTGTGGTCCACTGGAACAGCAAAATATATTAGATGAAAAGTTCTTTTTTCTTATTAATTAATACTAGATCTGGTCTTTTGGCCAAGATTGGGTGATCATCATCATCATTATATTATTATAATAATATCTAAAAATACATAATAGTGTTAAACTTTAATGAAAAAGCTCTTAACCTACCATTTTAGTCCTCAATTCATTTATACCTATTAGCATTCTGATCATGCTTTTATGTCTAGAAAAGCAATTTATTTGGTATATATCAAATAGAAATCAAGAAAAAAAATGTAAATCTGTATAAATGGAATGTAAATGATCAATTATAAAAATCAATGGATATAAATAACAAAAGAATGAATACTATGGATAAGTGAAATTTTTCTCAAACTGTCATCAATGTACAATATATAATAGTAACTCTTCTTAAATAATCAAAGCACAAGCCCATTATAGTAACCTCCATGTACCTTCACAAATTAATTTCAAATATTAAATCCTTTCAATAATTTAACAAGTCTTCATTTTTACTCAACACATAATAAAATATTTATAACTGGATAAATGAACAGAAACAGCAATGAAAGCAAAGTAGAGGTTATCAAAAGTCAGTTGAGCAAAACGTTTATTGACCACTGATAATAGACAGCTAATTATTCATTATTGACATGGTTTTATCTTTATGTTGGGAAAAGAGAACAGACAGCAATTACAAAAGAATACTCAGAAAGCAAATAAATTCCTTTGGAGTCAATCTGCAGTTTAGAGTCACACCTGTAATAAAATTCTGATTCAAATCTCATTATGAATCTTTTCATCACCACAATCATACATGCAAGCCTTTCAGCCAAGCCATACATTATACCTCCTTCTTGTGGTATCATCAACTAATACATTTGGCTAATCTTTCTGACCTCATGGGCTACTCATATAAAGGAGCACTACTTTTATCTTCACTAATGGTCCTATCCACATCAGTATGTGTAGTATAGAGACCATAAGTCCTACCCTCATCATCACATATGTAGAGACCCCCACTAACAGTTCTATCCACACTGATGTATAACCTGCACTAAACTGCTACTAATAGCTCTATCATTATCCATAGTAACCCCATGAAGAATGCACACACAATCACAAACAGCAAAACAAGAACTACTACAAGTAAGTCTATATTCCAAATACCAACCTTCCATTTACACAAACAATGGTTTTCTCATGTACCTCTTGGGACCATGTGACTACACCTGGCACATACACAAGCAACAACCTAATATACAAACCATAACAAGAAGGCCATTCCTTGAACTGAACAAAAACCCGAGTTTTGCTGAAATGAACATTCATTTTGTACAATTATCTTGTATATTCTTATAAACACACACTTTCTTGTTAAACCTATTAGTTTATTATCATTGTTCTCTATTGCCTTGCCAACTGGCAAGTGGTACAATGTTGTCTTCATCAAGTTAACCTTTTCTCTTCCACTTCCACTTTTTCTCCTCCTTTGCACTTTTATACACAGGTATATAACACTAGTGACCAATATTAGATAAAATCTTAAAATATAAAAGAGTATAATTTTGTATTTATTTTTAATTCTATTAATAATGAATAGCTTAAAGAGATTAAGATATTTATTTTCAGCTGAAAGAATTACATTTGCTAATTTTTCTTTTTTCTTTTAAACTTGAAAGCCTTTATAAAAATTCAATGTTACTCTGTATATAGTCAAACCTTTCAATTTCAGATCTACCTTTTTTCTCATTTTTAAGCATTTTTTAGCAATTTTACTACACCAGTAGCTTTCTAACAGGTTTGAACCATAAATTTTTTGCAGTGTTGGGATATAGGGAATTATGTTTTCAAGTGATTTGCATTAATTAATATTGATAGCCATTTATAGAACTGAAAATATCTTGTGGCTTATCTAAGAACTAAGAATTGTTAAAAGAAACAAAGAAAAAAACAAGAACTCAACAAAAGATGCAATTCAGAAGTACATTCTTAAAAATAATACCAGAAAAATAACTTCTAGCTTGAAGTTTGTTGATAGAAAATCACTAATTAAATATAACATAAATTATAACATAATTTATATAAAATAAATTCAAAATGTATAAAAAGATGGATGAATTTGTTTTATCAAGTTATGAATTTAAATAAATAAAAAATGATGCATTAATAATCTGAGAAAAATTACCAAGCTGTTTGTCTATCCAAAAGTTTAAATATGAAGGGAAAAAGTTAACACAACACTCTAAAATAAATCTTCTTGAATTAATTAAAAGGAAAAATTCTTCAGGTAGATTTTGTAAATGGATATATCACATGAAAATCAAACTCCTTGATGAATCAAATTTGATAACAGATTTTAATACTGCATGATCTGTTATGTAATGAATTATGCAGAACCTATTAATAATGGAGGTGCTCATGGCATAACATTTATCATCATAAGAAATTGACTTGGCTACTAAAGTTAAAATCTTGAATGAGGCTGTTTACATTTCACATAGTGCTAATACCTCTGGGTAAGCTATTCATCCAACTATGGGTAAATAGCAGTTCAGACTGGGATCTTTAACCTTAGTATGGCAACTGGTCTGGGAAAAGAAAAACTGAATTCAAACTAAACTAGGTCATGAGATAAATGTATAAGTCTATGTATATTAATAATGAATGTAAAATATTCTTTATTCAAACAACAAATGAATACAAATCAAATTCATTAAGATTAAGAACTGTCACTAAATAATAATCAATTAGAATATAGAAAAATAAGTTTACAGCACAAATTATTTGCTAAA
This sequence comes from Sepioteuthis lessoniana, assembly GCA_963585895.1. Taxonomy (NCBI): domain Eukaryota; kingdom Metazoa; phylum Mollusca; class Cephalopoda; order Myopsida; family Loliginidae; genus Sepioteuthis; species Sepioteuthis lessoniana. Next base: position 76,352,432 of record OY757918.1, read on the forward strand.
GTAAATAGTTCTAGACTGGAATTATAAATACTTCTCTAAATCTAATTTCCAAATTCTTATCCTGCCAATTAGTTATTAATAAGCATGAAAACCAAAAATCTAAATCTATATGTAAAGTTAATCTAAATGGTAAAACTAAATATTAATGAACATATTTTTTCTTTTATTGAAACAGAAGTTAAGCAGCAAAGTAGTATTAGGATTTTTTGTGCAGGTTACATTACATTCTTGATGAACAAAGTCTGAAAAATGCTTTGTGTTTAATCAATTTTATTATTTGAGTAATTAGAAATAAGTGCTGAGTTCCTGAGAGGACAAATAAGCAAATTCCTTAAATCAAGGGAAGTGGAAGAATGGTGTCAAAATGAAGTTATAAACCAAAATGGAGACTGTCAATAATGAATGAACGACTTACTAGGGTTAGTCAAAACTTTTGTAATATTTTGGTATGTGCTAGTTTGCAGCATGTATATCACATGACCAAAGTAATTCAAATTGTGAAAGGTACCTGTTGTGGTTGGTAGTATCATAGTAGTTGGTACACTGACATGTTATGCATTACTTCAACCCAAATAATTGATTTGAAAGCCACACAGATGAAGGAGCAATGTAGCCTAATTTAGGAACTAATGCTTTACAAGTTCAACTGGGACATAACACTGTAGAAGCAAACAAACATTTGTTGTATAAAAGGTGAAGGTGCAGTTGATTGCAGTACACTAACTAGATCAGGTTTCAAGAACCTTGATCATCTGATCATCAGGCAAGGTTAGGTAGACCTAAAACTGAATTTTAAAGCTATGCTCTAAGACAGAGAAGCCATAGAAGTAAATCCAGCATGTAGCACTCAGAGAGTATTCGGCGAGCTCAGCATCTCACAGTCCAGTATCGTTTGTCACCTTCATAACCTCGACAAAAACATCAAGAGCTGCAGAAGTGTGCCTCATGTTATTGAAATATGATAAAACTCTTGACTCACCATGGTAGCTCAAGTAGCAAGAAACTAGATCATCAGGCAAGGTCAGGTATGTCTAAAACTGCAGGTCTCAAGATTGTACTCCTAGCCAGAGGCAAATCCGGAAAGTAGCACTCGGAGAGTATCTGGTGAGCTTAGCACCTTAAGGCCCAGTGTTGTTTGTCACCTTCACAGTTAATTTGGTAATACTGCAGCACTGACACAACACATGATTAGCAGTATGCCATATTTATTCAAGAAAACTCAAACTTCAACATTTATGACCACAGCAAACGCATCAAGAGCTGCAGAATTGTTTCTCACATTACCAAAATATTGCAAACTTTTCATTCATTTTAGTATTTTCAAAATGAGGACAGACAGTAATGAAAAGAAATTGTTCAGACATGATAAGTGTCTGGAGATAGTAAATATCCAAGAGAAATTACAAATACTTAAAAACAACTTTCAAAAGAGAAGCATTGAAAAAAATGATTTCATCCCAAAAGATATATTTGATGGTCACAATGATTACTTTAATTATATATATAAAAAATATCATTTAGGTCTTCATATGCCTATGAACATGTCCTACTAGGTGATAAAATATTAAAAGTTATGCTTAATGGTTATCATCTTTGGAAATGGAATTGGTGACCTAAGTTCATGTCCCGGACAAAACTGTTTGCATTTCACTTCATATTAATGCCCCGAGGAAAGACATAAATCAATCCACGTGCGGATATATAGTAGAGCAGACTGGATTCTATAACCTTGATAAAGCAGCTAGTCTAGAAAGAAAACTTTGAATTCCAACCTGGCTGTACTTGGTTTAAAAACTGACCTTGTGTCACATCCAACTGGTTGCAGAGGGGTTGAGTAATAAATACATACAATAGTAAAAACTATAAAAGAAAAAATATTGAATTAAGCTGCTATAGCACAAAAATAATTTAATTAGGTAACAATGCAAGATGTAAAAATGTTTGCTAATATCTAAAAAGTAAAAATTTTCTCATCAAATAGTCTTCATTTAAATAATTAAGATTCAACTCTTATGAATATACTTTTCTTATTTGATTAAGTTACAATATAAACACATTCAAAAATTTTCTCATTAGCTGAAATATCTCTAAGAAAGCCTATCAAGTTGAATATAGAATTTATGAGGTGTTGAATGTACATAATCTTATAATTATCTAATTAACAGGAAAATATTTCAGACAATTTAACAAATTACAGGTGTGCATTCTATTGTATTACAAATATATCTGACATTAAGGATTGTACATTACAGATTCTGGTAAACACCAATCTGCTCAGAAATCAGTTTGGCATTGTAGTATGGATTTGTATTTTTTTAGATGACTCAACTTTTCTTTCTGATTAAAATTCTTTTTTCATGTCTACAACACTATATCTTAAAAGGATATCTTTTTATCTTTGACTCCACAATGAAAAAGGAATTGTGTGAAATGTACAGTATATGAGATGCATGTCTCTTAAACAGAAGAAACATTTGTAAAATATTACCATGTAACATCATCATTATCATCATCAAGATGTGCTAACAGCACAGATCCCTTTGATTCTCTCTTGCCATTTGTACCTATCCGCCATTGCTCTTAGTAAGTCCACTTGACGGCATTCAGTGTCTGCACAGAACTGATAAATGTAAGTTTTACTGGTCAGTCGACATAGGCATATCTATGTATAGGAGTCTATAAGAGAATACCATTTATGTTTTGTCCTTACTTTTCCAGCAGTGCTCAGCATGTCTTGCTCATCTTACTTGGATAGTTTGTGAGATGGGAGGTAAGTAGAGCAGCTGTTTTTCAGGATGCTGCTTCCAGGATTTGTTCAAAACAACAAAGTTAAGAACATCAGCTCAAAAGAGGAATGACAATAATTTTACATGATCAATAATGTTTTTAAATTCTACAAAAAATTAATGGTTTTTATTTTTACTTTCAATGATAAGTAATTGCGAGAAAAGAGTTTTCAACTCAACACTACTTCAATTTTAATATTCATTATCTGTGATGTAATGAAATAACAAACAAGCTGAATGGAAAGTATACAAGTTTTTGACATTTATCTAAATTACAGACAGTGACTATTTGAGTGGAGGAAATTCATTTACTTGCCATGTAAAATGACATTTTCATTTTATAATAATAATAATAATAATAATAATAATAATAATAATAATTTATCATTTGGAATTTTTTTTATTTACTTATGAATCATTAAAAAGTAGACATATTCTTCTTAAAGATTTTGAACTTCAAAATAGGAATCAGCCATGTTTATTTCATTTATTTATTTTTACAATCATTTACATATGATCTTTATGGTCCTTTACAAAATTTCAATACTGATATTGCTCTGATCTACAACTTATCAATACAAGCCTCATTCTTTGAAATTAGAAGCTTTCAAGTTTTACTGAAATGCATATTTTAACCAATTCCATTTATTATTTGTATCTTGAATGTGAAATCCAATATTTTATTTATGTCTTTAAAATGTTCAGATCAATTGATCTGTTTTTGTGCACTGAAAGAACTTGACTGAAGTTTCTAAAAATATTTCTATTTGAGAATTTAAAAGATATTTTCTTGTAAGCTAGAAATAAAAAGTGTTCTTGTAATGGCTGTCTTCATGCTACAACAGCTCAGATATTAAATAGTGTTGAAAAAGTCTGCATCAAATTTGTATGTTCAGACCTGAATAAATAGATATATAAAACTCCTATTTGAAAATTTGTTCTTTCAGAAAAAGAAATAAAATCAAGTTTCAGCAGAAAAACTTAGCGTTGTTATTTACTAAGCTTAGTTTAGTATGACACAAGATCAAATAAGAGAAACAAGAGTAGAAAGACTGGGAAGGTGAGTTTCTTAATTGGGAACACAATAGAAATAATTATATATGGCAGCAATATACAAATCATGTGTATTGCACTTCTATTGTTCTTCGTTATAAATGCATAACATTTAAAAACAAAATACAGTAAATCAATTAGTAACTTGTCTTAAACAAAGAATTCATTTTTTTTAGAAAATAGCACACTTATAAATCACATTTCATTGTTTTTATATAATAAAACAAAGAATTCAAAACTGACTTTTTTCTTTGATACAAAGAAATCATCTGAATAATATTATAATCCATTTATGACGCTGCAAATTCTATATTCTATCAATTCTTCTTCATGTATGCAGTATATTATCAATGAAATGTTCAAATAATTTAGCTCAATTAAGATAGCAAGTTTCCCCAGTTAAGTTTCTTGGTAAGTAAAACTAATATCAGTAAATCCAGAATATATAAAAGATTTAAAAAAATGATCAAAAGAAATATGACATTTTTTCCTATGGTTTAATAGAACTCACCTGAATTAACTGGGTTTTTAAGGAATGTAATTGTAATTAGATATTGATATTGGACAGTAGCTGTATGTAAGTTGCATATGAAGGAATGGGATAGATAGTCATGTTACTAGGAAAAAGCAGAAGATGATACAAAAAGAGGATATTGAACAGCAAATTTGAAACAGAATAACTTACTTGGTAACATCATAATAATAATGATAATTACAATTCTTATTTAAAGTTATTCACCTCAGGATTATATTAAAAAGTTAACAAAGATTATATCAAATGTAAAGATATATTAATAAACTTAGAAGTTTAATTAATTATTTTCAATTTCCTATAACAAATTTGGTAGAACTAAGTCAATCAGGCCGTATTTATACAAAGTAAACACAAATAAGTCCAAAACAAGTCATAAATCAATGAAAGCAATTATATCAAAATCTGATCTATGGGATATTTAATTGAAATTAAAATATCAATAAGCATCAATTTGTTGAGAATGTAATTGTTAGATAAATGCACTGACAGAAAATAAAATTGCAACACCTTGAAATTTTTTTTTTATTTACTCAAGATTAAACATACATATAGTATAGCTGGATTACAGTAAATGATCACTAATATAGATCAATAGGTTCCAAAATTAAGAATGTATAAACAGTACTCAGACCTCATATCAATACACTGTATATCCTCCTTGGGCATTGACACAGGCCTGTACTTTCACAGTATTGTAGACATTGTATAAATATAAGTGTTACTATGTCATAAGGTGATCAAAGAACTTTAAAATTTTATCAAAATAGCAAATACCTATTAGCTTTCATATATTGTACCCTGGTCAAAATCAGCATCAACATTCTCTGCCTGGATATTTTGATCTCAAGTCTTATATTACAAAAGTTATGCACACATTTTATCCAAGTTTTTAGCAAAAGGAATTTTATTTAGATTGATATAGTTGATTGATTTTAACAGCATATCAACCCATCTAGGGTTATTTTATGCTGAGAGAATTCCATTCATTGTACATTCATATTTAGGTTTTTGTGAAGTTTTTCGCAGTTATATGGCATCAAGTATTCCTATCTAATACAAGGGCACCTCTGGTGGGGTAACGGTTAGCAAGCTAGACTAGCAAACCTACACGAGTGAGTTCGAGTCTCATTGAGCGCCCCATTCATTCGGCCTTGTGCCACATCGAAGTAAAGAGCTTTGTAAATTACTATTCCTATCTAATACAAATAATTTGCACACAACTGTATGGTTTTAAGTATCCCTATCAAATACTAATAATTATATGGTTTCAAGTAATTATTTCTATTTGATAATAGTCATTTGTTTGCACATGATTATATAGTTTCAAGTAACTAATAGTAACCCTCAGGAAACAACCATAGTTTCAAGTAACTATTCTAAATACAAATAATTCAGTTATATGGAATCAAATATTACCATCCAATACTAATAATTTTCTAACAGATCTATTTGACCAATAGATGAGACCCTAACAGGGACTACCAATCTGGGTCAGAGTGAACCTGGCAGTAATGGCAATCAAGGGGTGCTCCACATTTCTCAGCCGCTAGAACTGGAACCTCACCATCAGAACCAGTCATACTCAGAACACAGCTTTTTTTAGGGGGCGCAGGAAGTCTTATCCTTCTGCAGGGGAAACAGTCAGTATATTCTGCCAATGGTGGTAAAACAATTGAGTTAGGGAATAGAGAATGTGTGTAAGAGAAAAGAATAAGAAAATAAACAAACTTCTTTATGAAGAAGAACTAGGACATAAAAAAACATATTCTCAGAAGTCAACTGAGGCCCCAAAGGTAAACCTGTGAATAGAAAAATAACACTGGTATGGATAAAATATGTATCAATTTTGTTTTTGTTACAACATGAAATAATCAGTATATATTGAATATTTATAGAAAATACCTCCCATCTCACAAACCGTCTAAATAAGATGAGCAAGACATGTTGGACACTTATGAAGAAGTAAGCATAAACTCATAAGCAATTCATTAGTTTTGTATGGACAATAGATACCAACAAGAGGACTTGCCAACAGCAATAGGGACAGATGGTAAGAGAGAATCAAGGAAATCTGTACTATGAATACAACTTGATCATGATGATATAATGTTTAAAACTGAGGTTCTGGTATGATATGTAAATTAGATGAAGTTGATTACTAATTGATACTTTTCTAATCACTCAAATTCCACAAGCTTGTTTACCTCTTTTTTTAAACTCATTTTCATTGATAAAATTATTTTATTCAAATCATTTTTGATTGATGTTTATTTTTATTTCAAAGTTTATTTGTTTTTCAATGTTCTTACTTAGTAGAAATAATAAAATTCTACCTCTTTAACTCCTATGTTTTCATAAAACATTTCATCTGGTCAATCAACACATATCAACACAAATTTTACAGCCTTCTGAGTCACAAATTGCCTCTAATTTACTTATTCTTTCCAGAATAAAAGGATTCTTATGACATCAAATTTAGCATTTAGTTAATAGTGAAACTTGATCATAAACAGATCAAATTTAAAAAAAAAAAGACAATAGGCAACTTTATGGAAACTATTCTTGTTATTTAGGGGGAAAAAAAAAAAAAAAAAAATAGAAACTCCTTTCTTCACTTGACCTCAAAAACATGAAATCTAAAAAAATATACTGTCAGAAAATAGTAAGCCTAATAGATTTTGTAGGGGAGTCCTTGTGACATAAAGGCTAACATGCTGGACTGCAACATCATAGTAAGTAAAGTTGGCGACCGTAGACGAGGGTGACCCAAAGGCTCCCTTTTCGATAGCTACTACACTAAGGTATAGGGGAGGGTGCTACTCCTTTCCCTGGATTCCTCCACTTTACTCTTGATCCTTATCTCATAATGCTGAGTGTTAAGCAAGGCAGCATCAAGTACCATTTTTTGAGTCTTTGGTATGACTCGACCTGTGATTGAACCGAGGTCTCCTGGGCCATTGGTGAACACTCTAACCATTATGCCAACTCCAGTCACACTATTACATTCACTTTCAGACTAATACCTTTGGGAAAAGTATGATCTCCCTTATCCCCCTAGCTATAGGATAAATAGTATCTTTACTGTTCTTCTATAAGGATAGCTTTGGCATTAAATAAACTATAAAGGTTGATATGCCATTAAACCAAACCAAACCAACAAAATAGATTTGTAAAACTTTCTCAAACTTACAATTGTACACCAGAGTAATCTAAATTTTTGGTAAAGGAATTTGCATTTCTTATACAATTCATCAAATTAAATAAATTATCAATATCGATCCTTCATTCATTTGAAATGCGTTGTAAAATATTTTCTTAACAACTAACAATCAATTTGGATGTTTCTAATACCTAAAATTGTTTTATTTCAGGTCCTTGACATTATTTAAAGTATTCTTGTTAAAATCCATCTTATACCTGATTATAGTTTGATATTTGTTATTATGTTTCAGTGGCAGAACAGATGACAAGAGACAGACAATTAAAGGTGTCTACTAACCTGGTCAGTCTTTCTAAGTCATAGTAACAGATTTAAAGAAAAACTTTTTCCTCATAGAGAACACGGGGAGTTCACATGGTATAGTGGCTAACATATTGGACTGTGACATTTTAGTAAGTGACTTTGAATTCCAGTTACACTATTACATTCACTTTCAGACTAATACCTTGGGAAAAGGTATGAACTCCCTCATCTTCCCAGCTATGGGTTAAATTGTAGCACTATTGTTCTTCTACAAGAATGGCTTTGGCATTAAATAACCTATGAAGGTTGATATGCCATTAAATAAAGAAACAAAACTAAACCATCAAAGAGAACAGTAAAATAAAATAAAATTTAGATTATTTTATACTTGCAGTACAGATTGAAATTCCACTTTTAATAGTTTTTTTTTCTTATTTTGACATATAAATTTTTAAATAATTTTACCAAAAAAACTTTATTGAATAAAAAAGAATGCAACCTTTAAATTACATACAGTTGCATCATAATATTTGGGTAAATTATTTCATAGATTATCATTATTTATTATTAATTACTTGCTTCATTAGAAATCAATAGATAAATACGGATAACCTAATTCAAATTTGATGTTCAGTTTATTTTCATCTGTAAATAAAAAGTACAGAACATTTTTATTAAAATTGAATAATTCATTGAATTTTGGAAGATTTTATGATCATTTATGAAATATCACACCATTTTTTTTTTTGTTTTAAAAATGAAATTTCAAAACAAGTTTTCAAAATAAGTATTCATTTCTTTCTTTTACTCATTTATCTCTATCTCTAGTTTCTTGCTTTATCTTCCTTTCCTTTCTTTTTTTTTCTTCCTTTCATTGAAGCAGATAATAAACATCTGATATATATCATTCTCTCTCTCTCTCTCTCTCTCTCTCTCTCTCTCTCTCTCTCTCTCTCTCTCTCTCTCCCTCCTCTGATGTGTAACATTTTTTCTTCTTTCTCTTCTTACAATAAAAAACGATGGTCCATTATCTGAGGTGATGACAGGACATAACATTCAAACACATGCAGTCATGTCTTATTCTATTAATGTTATATATAATTAGTATGTAACATACTTAAATTCACAGAACATCAGACAAAATACCAAATAAATGTTAACATTATTGATACTAATAATCTTTGTTTATAACTGACTTATATCTACTTATTGCAATTACTAATATATAACTTAATCTAACATGAACATGAAGTTGCCTAACTTAAATCAGTAAATGCTTTAATCAGGATTGTATTCTATGGTTAATGATAAAACATTTAAGGTACATCTGTATATTTTAAAAATATATTTTCAAAATGAATGAAAATTTTTAAACAGGAATTGGATGATTTTAAAATAAATCTAAAAATCTTTTAAAAATGAAAAAATTGATAGACCTATTTTCAAATATTCTTTAGGAGTTATACAATCTAAATATTGATCATTACTCACAATACTTATTCATCTTATAATTATGAATAATTTTCACAAAGATTAAAAATAGTTTGAAAATTTTTTTTCACAAAATATGAAATTCCCCCAAACTAACGTAATTTTATATAGTAACTAACAAATATATTATTTTCATTGTTTCACACAGGATTAAAGGCTATAGAAAGTTCTATAATATAGAAAAGAAAGAAAAGATCTCTCTAATTTAAACTAATCATAGCATACATATATATTACTTTAAATTAAAATTATGCAGAAAATGTTAAAACCAACATAAAAGTAACCATGAAAATTCTATTGTAGCTTATTGTAGCTTATAAAATAAAATAAAAATCTCTGAAAATAGCAATTAATGGTTTGTTAGAGTAAACTATCATACATACAGAATAGACATAAATGCAGCATCACATCAGTTTGAAGATCCATACTCAAAACTTATGAATTAATATGCTCAAAAAGTAAATAATGTTTTAATTAGTTTTATATATAAAATCAAGCTGGAATGTCATCAATCCTAGATGGGTCACCTGAGCAAGGGGGTTTGATATTGAAAGACCTGAAACCCCTGATAAACCTAGAAACATCCCTGATGATATATTTCAGCACATCTGAAAGGTGTGTCTTTAGTAATTAATTCCTAATTTATCTTTAAAAAATGTTTCATATGCAAAAAATTCTGACATTCTTTGGGTTTGATTCTTTTAAATAATAAAATAAAAGAATTGTAAGGATAATTATTTTTAATATATTTCTTTGTTATAATGATGCCATTCATTAAAAAAAAACATGGTAATGTTACTAGTTATTGATTTGAATCAACCTCATCAAATAGCATTTGATTTCTAGTAGTCAAGTGTACAGAATTTAAAAGTGGCACAGACTAAAATTAAACTGGCTCACTATATTCATGATTGGAACTTGATTCTCAGATATCTAAAGTAGGAGCTGCAATCTGCCAGTAAAAATTACTAGGATAAAAATGTAATGGATCAGAGAGGAAAGAATCTCAACCCAAAATGTGCATTAATTGACTATTTAATGTTCTTGGATGAACAGTTGTGATAATCAATGATACAACTCAAAAAAAGTAAATTTATGAAATAAGGCTTTACAAGAAATAAGGCTGAAAACTAGAAGTGGAAAAATTTACAAGTTGTGATAGCAATGATGAAAAAAAAAATAAAGGAGCAGGAAATTCTAAACATCTGGAAGATTTATGAATTTGAATTAAAATGTACAAAAACTCGCTAATATTCTATGATCCCTTTTAAAATCTTGATTTTAATCATGTATATTTTATGGTAAAAAGCAGTGGAAAGAATTTTATAAAAGAAAGTGTCAAATCTAAATAGCAAGAGATAGTGCAAAATAAATACTACTTATCAGCAAATAAAAAATGCTATAAATTCCATGTTTCTTCTTTGATATTTCATAATTATACAGTTAACTTAAAACAAATTTTGTCATAGTTTTTATAATGAATAAAAACACTCATTTTTCTCTATATGAAATATTACTAAATAAGTATTATTCAACAATAATAAATTATAAAAATAATTAAGATTTCAAACATGCATCCAATATGCATAAATTTAGCATAATACTCTATAATGCTTTATGTGAAAAGTTTAAAACAGTGAATAAAAGACCCAAATGTTTTTCTATTAGCTTATGGTATAATTTTCATATTTTTAGTACAATTTTGGAGCCTGTAAGCCAGACGGCTTACAGACTCCTAAATAACAGTTACAGAAATTACCTTTATTTATTAAAATAACAGAAATCAACAGCTGTTCTCAGATACTCTATTAGTTTTATCAAAGAAAATAAGAGTACAGTCTAAAACATTTCATTATTTTTTCATTACTTGAGCTATATATAACATATCTATATATATTTGCTTTTACTGAATATATAACAAACATGTCAAAGCCCAGAAAAGACATACTTGTATTTTTGAAGGAACCTTAGCATCATTAGAAAGAAGGTGCAATGGATCCATATATGTACATATTCTAATAGCTATAAAAGTGAATTTTACTGAGTTTAATAATATTTATACTTAACATGTGTCCAACAAACAATTGGTCAATTTGAATAATGGCCATTACTATATATAATTCTTTAATGATATATGAATATTTTACAGATACATTACATAATAGCATTTTCTTTTCAAAGACAAGAATATTCAGCAGAAAGTTATTTGACATTACATTTCAGAGAACATATTTGTTATAAACATGCTGTGTATAATTAAACTAAAATTCAGATATGGTGAGTTCACTAAATTTTATTTAAAAATGTGTTCCAAATTGATTTGTCCTTGAACAAAAGAGAAAATATTTATCATCTGAAACGAAATGTGTAAATTTTTAGCATCTCAGTGAGGAGATTAAATTCCAAAGTGGATTGTAGGATCAGTTTTATTTGAGTGTTGGGTCAGCTTCAGAAAAAGAACAATACTTTAAGTAATTCTAATGAAAATAAGTTTAAAATACAGGATCAACAATGAATCATAAATCTTATTAATATCTATTTATATCACTTGAGTAATACAAACTGTTAAAATAAAACTTACACTTTCTAATAAATTTACATTTGCAGAATAATATTAAATATTACAAAAATAATACAAACAGTGTAGATATTAAATTTATTTTCTTTAATCAAAAAATTTATTTTTTCATTGTTAAAACTAAGACTATCAAAGTACTGAGAGGGACTTTTAAGCATCTTTACTTTTGCAAACCAATAAAAGAATTCTAGTATCACAGCAAAAATACCCTTTCTCTACACCAATGTATAAATGACAGGAATTAAATCTTGTATAAAAGAATTACTTTGTGCAAATACTATAGATTGACTTTTTTTATCTACTTAAAAGACAAATCTACCCTGAATGAACTTGCACTGGATAACTAGATTCACAGAGGATTCCAAGTACATTTGCAAGGTAAAAACTGCAGTCAAGTGGAATTTATGGGTCAGCCATATATGGTTATACTGGTGTAATGTTTCTAACATTTCATAAAAAGGTCTACATATCTTAAAGTGTACAAATAGCTCTGAAATATCATAAGGCAAATTTATGTGTCAAGAATTGCTTACAAGAAACAATGGAAATCCTGATGTAAAAAAGTTTTAAATAAGGGATAGGTACTACTACTTATCAGGAATAAACAGAGCAACAGAAATATTTAACAAGCACGTCCTTTAAGTGATAGATAATATAGGTTACATGATGAGAATATTTAAGTTAAAACAGTCATAATTTTTATAACTATAAAATTTCTTTAATAACAGTTTAATGCTTATTATCTTAAACTTTTTCTTTCTTTTATCATCATTTTGAAAATTAATTTTTATTGGAGTATACAAAAACAATCCATAGATTTAAACTCTAAAAGTAAATGATAAAAAAACTCAACTTGGTTATGAGGCTTATCAAAGAATTTTCACAGCAATATTTTCAGACACTTCAAAACAAATTTTAAAATTTTGTTTGAGTAATAACTTTTAGAAAACAGTTGTAAAAGTTTTCTTGTAAAGATTTAAAAAATAAAGTTACAACTAGTAAATATTTTAATTTAAAAATATACCAGTAGTTAAATATCTACTATATTTGTATACACTTTGTCTTAGAAAAAAAATCAACATAAAATTATTTATGCATTTATATTTTCCAAAATATTTCTATAGTCACAGATTTATCTGTGTATGGACATTCTAAAGACTACTAAATACAATTGTATTGAAAAATAGATTTATTCCCACATAATGTAGAATAAGCTTCCAATGTCCACCTCTGTCTTTCTAAAAGTCTTGCATTATTTATGTACTAGACTGTAGGCAAAAGCCTTTTCTTTTACAGTTGCCCAGTTAAAAAGAAAATCCTGATGTAATAAAATATAAAAGCAGGAAGGCAATACCAAGTAATCTATTTACACAAAGATATAAAATTCTGAGAAGAGAAGTGGAAATAGCATTGTAAAAATGAATTGTAAGGTTATTTTAATTCAAAATTTCAATGTGATTAATGTACAATAAGAAAGGCGAATAAAGAAAGCCTTTTTTTACAATAAAGAACTGAGTCTACCCAGAAAAATGCTAATAGCTGCCTTTCTAAGTTTAGTCAATTTACTTATATACTAATCCTGATTGAATCCACCAGGAATTCAATATTGTCAATTTTCATCTCTATTTCTAAAAAGAAGAAAGAAAAAAATGAAAAGACTTCCCAGATGAAAAATCCATTTTGTTACAGTTTTAGAGCAATATCAATACTACAAGCAAATGTTACATTTTCTAATATAATGTACTTAATATCATGACAGACCAGGAAGATATGTTTATGAAGTCTTGTATAGACATTCATATCATTTGAATTTTACAAAAACTAATGAAAAAAGGTAGAAATTGTAAATTGGTTGTGTTTTATGGTATATCAACCCTCGTGGGTTATTTAATGCCAAACACTGTTTATATATATATATATATATATATATATATATATATATATATATATGGTATGATTTGTAAGCTAATAGTTTGTAAGTAACATTATTTTTAAACAAGTCAGAACTCATTTGTTTGAACATAGTTAAATGGTTTCAAGTACTGTCATCTAATATTAATAATTTTATTTAATATCAATTATTTGTTTGCACACTATTAGATGGTTTCAAGTACTGCTATTCAATACAAATAATTCTATCTAATATCAATCATTTGTTTGTACACAGATAAATAGTTTCAAGTATAGTAAATAATTCTATTTAACCTATAGATTGGACCCTAAAAGGTATTACCATTCCAGATCAGAGTGGACCTGGGAGTAATGGCAATGAAGGGGTACTCCATATTCCCTAAAGCTCCAGGACAGAAGTCTCACCATCAAGTGCAGTTTGGTGTCATACCCAGGACACTTGTTGGTAGGGATCTTACTCTTCTGCAGTGATACAGTCAGTATATTTTACAGCCCCAGCTGACAAGGCAGATAAAAAGTAGAGAAAGAAAAGAAAATTATATAGTAAAAAGATTTAAACCAGAAAAGCATTTAGTGGGATGCAAAACTATATACAGAAGAAACTGATCAATTAATTTTCAAATTTTAATTATTCTAATTTTAATTTCTATCTTTCTTCAGAAATTCTTAAATGAATATCTATTATGCTTCGACCTAATGTCAACAATTATAAATAATGAAATAAGTTATGTAAAATTGGTAATCTAACATATAAGGCAATTATTCATATATACATAAATAATTTAAGTTTTACAAATAACAAAATGAATCCACTTATTTATCTTTACAAGGAGTACAAAATTACTTGAAAATATATTAACTTGAGATCTTACTGAAATAATGATAATATAACCTCCTTTCAGCTCTGATTAAAAAAGAATAATTAATTTGAAAAATAAAACAAACATTGTATGTTATAAGTAATTCAAATTGAGAATGGTCTGTGAGTTTAATCAACTGATCATTTCCCTTTACAGTATAATTGAAGAGAAATATTCAGAATATTTAGTCATCAATTTCTTTGAAAAAAAATCCAGTGTGATACAATTATTACAAATAACTCAGAAAAGGACTTTATTATAACAATTTTAGGATTTCAAAATTTATAGCTGAATATTTTTTTAATCAGATTTAAATTCTGATTGCAGAATAATGACTCATTTTAGAGTTCATAAATTATATCTTTCATCAAATAAACTTCAACTTTAATTCAGTAAAGATTCTCTTTTCTTTTACAACTAAATAAATTCTAAATTCCTGAATTTGCATTCAATATTTTTTTTAGTCACAGAATGGTTAAAATTTCAACAAAATTAGTTAGGCCATTTAAAAGTGTCAGTTTAACAAAATTGTTGTTAATACTGAGTTTACTAAAAATGAATAGACCAAGCAGCAAGTCAAAATAATTTTAAGACACTGCAATCTGAAACCTTTTACAACTCAAATTTTGCAAATTTTGATAATTTTCTGAAGTTGGTGTCCTAAATTCCATCAAATTTGCTACTATGATACAAGGCTAACAGTTTTACTATTTAATATAACTTTCACCTTTTAAAATGCCTTACAGTTCTGAGATCTAATAATTACATTTTTACAAACGGTTTCTAGCATTTCTTGATAAATCTCTTACAGTTAATAAGCTCAAATGAACACTTAAAAGAGTAGTCCAGATGAAGTGGAAACAAGGAGTAATACTGCCAGTGATTTTAAGGCAAGCATAGGATCCTGTGCTGGTGAATATATGCAGTGACAAGCTTCAGCACATCATTCACCAAGAGGGCAGGGATAATAGGGTGAGAGGAGAAATATGACAAGAATGTCTGTCTGTCTGAGTGTACTTCACACTGAATGATGTGGTAGAGGAAAAGTTTTTGTTTTGTTTCGCTTTTTTGTTTTTAAATATGAGGTCTTTACATTAACTCACTCTTGGAATGTGATAGAGAAATAAATATTTTTAAAAGGGATCACATTTATGTTCTATGGTGATATCATAATATTGAACATAAAGCTTTTTTCTTGACATTATTTCAGTTTCAAATTTAATTGTTCCTTTTTAGTGATGGTGTTCTGACTCAACTGAAAATTTTGCTTCAATTTTGTTTTCTTTTTTTAATCTGTTTCTTTGAATTGGGGCTCAGAAAAAAAAATCTAGACATGAAGCAGGTCTTACTTCAAATCATTTTAATTGGATTTGCATAGATTTAAAAAAAGGTTTTTAGACACATTTTTTTTATTTTGATTTATAGAAATAGGTCAACTGATAGAACTTATTGCATTCTTTTTTGGATGAAATTTTTACTAATTTTGAGTTCAATAAAAAGACATGAAAAAAAAACAGCCAGGTTGATTAATTATATAGAACTTGCTCAATAAGTTCCCAAGATTTATGTTTATAATTATACTATGAATTTTATCTGTAAATGTTGATTACTTCTTAAAAGCTTTTACCTTAGAAAATTAATATGTTAAAAAAAAGATATAAAAAAGAAAATATCTTATACAGAAAAGGTAAGTTTTAAGTCTAATTAGGAATAAATAAAGTCAGAATTTGATTAAGAAAACTATTGACTTTTCAGTAATAACAGCAATATCTAAGTTATTTTGTAATTGCAATGTACTTATAAAATATCAAAAACTTGAATGTTGTTCTGTATTTTCTTCTGTTTGATGTTCAATACTTCCAGAATATCAAAACTAAAGGTAAAATTAATAAATGATAAAAACTGATTCCATCTCTTGCTCCACTGTAATAAACGAAACTAATTTCTAATATATACATATAGCTAAACATATTTGGTCTTGGCACTTCATCAGGATGTGATGGTTAAACAAGCTAATTTTACAAGTCTAAATAGTGAGTTTGATCCTTGCTAGGGGCTTCTTACTTTGTTGCCTTGTGCCAAATCTAAGCCACACTTAGTAGATAACTATTCAAACATATCTTATTTTCAGGTTATTAATCTACTGAGACAATAACAATCTAAGAATTTCTAAGGGAGAGTCCCGGGGTGTAATGGCTAATATACTGAACTGAGACATTGTAGTAAAAATTACTTTAAGAAATGAACAGAGGTGTATATATGTGTATACAAAAAATATATACTATAATAGACATGAAATATTTTATCATTTCAAGTACGTGCATATAGTAGTATATATTTATTGTATATACATATATACACTTCTGTTCATTTCTTAACATTCTGTCTTCCAAATTGAAAAATGATATTCTATTCAACTATGAATAATTATGGGATTTTACTTATCATAATAATTAACCCATTTCCAGGAAGTGCAACATTTAGAAAGTCAATACCCATTATGAACTTTTATAAACTTGAGCTAGCTGATATAAGAATCAAACATTTTTAGCAAATAAAACATCAATTCTTTAAATTAAAAGTCATCCTTTAAATCTAATAGATTACAACAGCTTCTTAATAAATCAACGCAAGTTTTTTATTATTTTATAATGTAGATTGTGAAAAACAAAATTATTTACAGTTTTTGGGGGATTACATTTTACTGATCATTTTAAAGTACAAGGGGTGGTTAAAAAGTTCATAGACTGACCAAGACACTCTTCTGGAATGTGACCAGATGAGGTTTATTTTCAACATAGTCCCCCTTACAGTCCACACACTTCCCCATTGGTGTTGCAGTGCTTGGATCCTATTAGTAAAATAAGTCATCAACAGCAGATGTGAGGTCAGTCGATGAACTTTTCAGCTCCCCCTTGTAACAGAATATATAAATGCAATTTGATAAAAAGTTGATAAAACTAAAAATGATTTGAATGATATACCAAGAAAAGTGGATTAAATGCTGAAGAATAAGAGATAATCCCAACATTCAGGTAGAAGCTATCAGAATAAGAGATTTTGATTTGTTTCAGCAATGACAGAAGAATACAAAGTTGTTTAAAAACCCCAACTTATCAAACCTATTGATTTTTACTTTTTAGATGAAACATCGGTTATAATTATCATGAATAAGAATCTTAACTAGATATTTTTCATCTTTTAATTTTAGTTCCTTTTTATTGCATTCATTCAGGTTATCATTTCTGTGACAGTGAGGAATAGCACATATTGAAAACAATAATAAAAGATAAGCTCTTGGTGAGATTTGAACACACATCCCTTTTGCCTCAAGGAAGATTGATTCTCCATACCAGCTGATTTACCAACTATGATACAAGAGCTAAAAGTCTAAATCTCATCTATAAACCCATCCTTTACATCATCTCTCAATCTGTAAGTGTCATGCTTAGTGTTTTACAAACTTGTGTTAATAGTATATTTTATTAATTCTTTATTTTTAGATGAAAAATTGCTTTTAATTTAAATTGCTTTTATCATAACTCACTTATGACATCTTTTCTGTGTCAGTGTGAAACACTGTGTATCAGAAACAATAATAAAGAATAAACTCTAGCTTATCAAAGGATGAAAGAACATTCTAATTGAAATTAAAAATAATATCAGACCTAATTTGGAATTTACCTGAAGCTTAAAGTAATTGTGATTTACCAAACAAAGAAAGGGATAAAAAAAACAAAGAAAGTTTAATCAAACAGAAAATGACCATTGTTTCTACCTTTAAATACATTTTTTTTCAATCTCTGAAATTTTAACAAGTTCATTTTTAGAATACTTATATTATTAAAGTAAAGAACATTTGTTATTTACAGGAGTGAAAAGACAAAAATACACCAATAAAGTTTTGTTTAAAAAAAGTATAAAGAATATAAACAGAATGCTTTGAGTATTAGAAAAAAAATGCACATTTTCTATAAGTTTTTTTGTTTAATGGGATAACAAAACTTGATAGGTTATTTAATGCCAAAGCCATCCTTGTAGAAGAACAGCAGTGATACTATTTAACCCATAGCTGGAGGGGTAAGTGGTTCATACCTTTCCCAAGAGTATATGTCCAAAAGTGAATGTAACAATGCAACAAGAGTTTGAACTTGCTTACTTCAAAGTTGCAGTTCAGCACTTCAGCCATTTCACCATGGGGACTTTCCCTAAATGTTATTCAAGTAACACATAAATCTCAGCTGTGATTAATGTTTTATATATTAGAATGTATATCAAGTATGATTGAACATCTAACAGCAAGTAATCATTCAAGTACTTTTTAACACTTCTTCATTTTAAACATAAAATCTATTAGTTAAAATGTATTAAAAGTTTTGATAAGTGACATAAGCAACAATATTTTTCATGCTAACTTCATAAAACTAATCCATTGTATTTTAGAATCTAGAAACCATCCAACTAAGCAGAGAGGCAAAAACTTAATTAAATGGATAATGCTCAGTACAGTGATCAGGTTATGGATTCCAATTGCAAGGGGTAATTTAGTTTATTTGTCTTATATGTAAATCAACTGCTGAGAGAGAGAGTTACTAATTTTAGTTTATTCTACTATTCTACTTCAAGACCACAATTGAAGCAAACTCATTATCAATGGCTTATGAAAAGATTTCAGTGATCACTTTATAATAGGTATTAATAGAAGTCTCATTCCAGGGTAAACATATGCACCAATAGCAAGAATATCTGTAAATTCTAAAGAAATATCAGGTTCTACTTGTTATGCATAAACTCAAAAAAATTAATAGGGTTTTTTTTTTATGAGATGTAATAATAGTTGATCAAGTATATCACAAACCTTCTCATCAATGTCTAGCCCCAAACCTATCTTCAATAACTCTAGAGTTATTTGTTCATATACAAGACATTTTGAACAGTTTCAAATTGCCAACATGCATTTATTCTCAAAAAATAACTTCTTTCCATACCATAAACTTGTGCTCAACATGTACTTTGAATTGAAATAAATAGAGTGAGATACTGTTTATTCAGCTAACTAATTGACTCTTGATCATTTGACCTTATTCTTTCAAGCTGAAAAAGAACATGAAAACACACATTTTTATTACCTTGCTCAGAGCTGACTAATAAATTTAAACATTTAAAGGAATAACAAATACCTCAATGTGAAGTTGAGAACAAACCACTTGACTTCTTTACAAGTCAAATTAAATTTAATGAAATAAGCTAAAATTATTTTTTCTCAGATCAAGTTACAGTACAAAATTAAACTAGAAAACAAAATACTAAAAAACATTTAATGTTTTTTTCAAATACCAAGACAAGAATAGAATAAAGTACAGAATAAATCTATATCAATATAGATCAATGTTTATCTAAGTCTATTAAAATAACTCATAATAAAATGTTTAAAATTCATGTAAATATGTCAACTTTAAAAATCCATAATAAATCAATGTATGAATAAAGCTTTGTCAGAAAAACTGCCACTTAGATTATTAAGGAAAGTGATATTGAGTATTTCCAAATATTCCAATAAAACCAAGATAAAACATTAGTGTAAACATAAAAGAACTACCAAATACAAGATATATATCCTGTAGTAACACTTAAAATTTTTGTTTCTTCAAGCTCAATTCCAGAAACTTTACAATTAGAGTTTTAAATGTTGTCAGGTTATAGATTAAAAAAAAAAAAACAATAACAGATAAATACTAGCTGGCAATGAAATTAATCAAAATCATTGAGAAATTAGATTTGAATTATTACAAATTTATTGTATAAACTAGGGTAATATTATATTTTAGTGCATTATGTTTTATTAGTACACATAATTTACAAATAAGAAAACCAGACCAGGAAAAAATCAGTGAAAATCCCGAAGAATGCAAGAGTTTCAATAAATAAAGCTTTTTACAATGAACAATACAAAGTATTTAGATAAATACTTACTGAATTTGTTAAGTTTATTCAACAAATGGATGAAAGGTAATACATCAACTGAAATATTTATTGAATGTTGTAGCAAATACATAAGTGACAAAACAATTTGATATGATCCTAAAATAGAAAGGAAAAAGTTTTTCAGAAAATCTTAATTCTTTTTAAATAAAAGCCTGTTTGCGAATTGTTAGTAACAAGCCAAGTGACAATGTTTCTTCTAAACTGTGGTTAATTTATTTATGAATACTTTTGTATATTGATGCAACCTACAATTAAACTTTTATGTAGGTTATTAATCTAGTTTTCAGGCAAGAACTGTTTTCTGCCATTCCTGGAAATCAGAAATGAATAGCTACAACTCACTTGAGGTGTACATAAGTCAATAACTGAGTATTAATAAACTTTCTTCTGATTGGTTTAGTTTATTTCTTTAATGGTATATTAACACCTTTATGGGTTATTCATGCTGAAATTGGATTTATAGCTAATTGTTTGATAATAATCAAAACTATATTTTCAACATTCCAATGCAATTTTTTTAACCGCACTTTTATTTGTCTACAACAATTTGTTTGCAGTTATATGGTATTGAGTATTCCAAATAATTCATACACAATCATATGGATTAAACTAGCTATTCTTGTTTAGTAATAACCATTTCTTTGCACTAAATTAATTTCAAGTATTCCTATCATATACTCATAATTTGCACAATTATATAGTTGCAAGTAACTAATAATTAGTAAACAATCATAGCTTCAATTACCTAGTCTTAATACAAATAATTTGGAACCGGCTTGTTGGCCTAGTGGGTAGAGTGTTCGCCAATGGTCCGGGAGACCTGGGTTCAATCCCAGGTCGCGTCATACCAAAGACTTTAAAAATAGTACTTGATACCTACTTGCTTAACATTCAGCAATACAAGGTACATATCAAGGGTAAAGTGGAGCAATTCAGGGAAAGGAGTAGCACCCTCCACTAGCTATTGAAAAGGGAGCCTTCTGGTCGCCCTCGACTAAGGTCGTCAACTTTACTTACTAATATGGTTACTAAATGTTCCTATATAATGCAAATAATTTTCAAATTGATCTATTTGTTCCATACATCAAACTCTAACAGGTATGACCACTCTGGGTCAGAGTGGGTCTGTGAGTAATGACAATGAAGGGGTGCTCCACACTGCCCAGATTTCCAAAAGTGGAGCCTCAGCACCGGATACAAATTAGTGTTATACCCAAGACACTTCTTTTTTTGCAGAGGTTGTAGTCATATTCTAATCCCTGTTAACAGAGCAGTTCCTTCTCCTGAAGAAAGAACAAAGGATTAAATGGGCTTAACTTTTTCCTCACAAGGAATATTCCAGAAATATCTTTAACAGAAAAGTTTAAACAAAAATACATAATAAAAGATTATACAGAAGAGATATTCACAAAGTTCAAAATGACAGTTTACTATAGGCATAAGGAAGAATGCATTTGAAAGTAGTAAATGCAAGGCCTTTTTAAAAAGATTTTATTTTGTTCTATCTTTATCTATTCAATAAAAAGTATAATTGCCTTTTTGTCCATAATCTAACAGTATAGATCATTTTTCATTAAAATTCATGTGTAGATTAAAAATCTTTTCTTTTTCAATTGACAAAACAGGGTTTGAGTATAGGTGACTATATGTGTATAATTCAAGTAATTCTCTATGCTGAAATCATATCTGAGAAAAAAATACATTTGGTGAAGGCTAATTTAAACCACTGAGTTTAAATTCTTTTTGCTTTGTTTGCTAAAGCATAAAGCAGGCAGGATCAATATCAAAAAAGAAGCTTAAATAAAAGACAAGTAGCTACTAAAAGTGATATTTTCTATCATATCAGCAAGCACTTAAGCAAAAGGTAAGAAAGTTATCAATAACTTTAGAATGTTTTCTGTTAACCAAATGCATATTCTGTACTTGCTTAAAGAGCTATATAGAAGAGATATTGAAAATCAAAACATTAAGATATGAATCGTTGCCAATGAAACATCAGAACTGAAAATATAGACAGTTCATAGAATTCATTGAATTGAATTTGATACTAGCTCAAAATACTAGGGTGAATCAAAAGTTTTGCAATATTTTGGTAATGTGAAGCACAATTCAGCAGTTCCAGATGCTTTTACTAAGGCCATGAAGGTGATGAACCTCACTGAAATGTGAGATGCCAAGCTTGCCTAATATTCACTGAGTACTACTAGCCAGGTTTGTCTCGATGGCTTGGAGCACAGCCTCAGAATCCACATTTTAGGCCTACTTGACCATGCCTGATCATTGAGGTTCTTGCAATCTGAGTATAATTTCTTGAACCATCTGATTACTGCACTGTGATCAACTGTGCCTTCAATTTTGCATAAAAAAATGTTTTTGTTTGCTTCTGCAGCATTATGTCCCAGTTCTAATTTATAAATCATAAATTCCTAAATTAAACTATGTTGCATATTCATCTGTGCAGCTTTCAAATCACACCCACTGAGTGAAGCAATGCACAATGTGTCAGTGCACCAACTACCACAATACTACCAACCACAGCAGGTACCTTTAATGGCTTGAACTGTTTTGGTTACGTGATATACACACCTCAAACTAGCATGTACCAAAATAATGCCAAATTTTTTAATCATCCAAGCAATATCTTTAACAAATACAATTCCCTCCACATTGTTGATCATTAAGAATACTAAGAATTTATTTTGTTAATTTAGTTTTGGAATATAAAACATTTCCAAGAGTAGAGTTTTAGCAATTTCAATCTTTTTTAATAACTTATGTTTACAATCTTTTCATCAGAACAATTAAAAACAATTAATATCAATTCACTTTTAATTTCAGTATCGTATCAAATAAAAAAAAATGAAAAAGAAAGGAGATAAAAAGGTTTATGAATGTATAAAGAAAAAAGATAATCATTTTTGAAGTCTACAGATGAAATTAAGATGTAATGATGACAACCCAATATGTTTCTAGGATGTTACCACTCAAGTATTTTACTAATACTTATAAAGAAAAATAATTTTTAAATGTTGATGCACAATGCATAAATAATTTTCTTAGAACAATAAGAATTGTTTACCAAGGTGATTTCTATACAGAGAAACTAAAAACTTAAAGTAATCTTAATCTTCAATTCAGACATAATTCATATACACTGCATTTCCCTAACACAAGAAAACAAATTCTTCTTCAAAAAAATCAACCTGGATTTTACACTCTAATGGTCGGCCTTGTGATAGATGTTACTAGACAAACATGTAAACACCCCTATTTGACACATTAATCCTTTGACAACTCCAAGATAAAATATATATAATAATGAATGATTGAATTATAATTACATATCAAAATGATTTTAAAAAATAAAATTTTTTAAAAATCTATGTGTGGATGATTCATCAGTTGAAAATTAAAACTGAACACCTACATAAAATCATTATGTTGTAGAAACAAGATGGCTATTGTTACTGCTTGTAATTCTTAGCCAACAATGAAATATTTTAAACAGATAAGTTACAATGGCTAGTGAAAAAAGGCTAGTTCAAGTGATATCCTACAAAATGAATGTCATCAGTTATATAAAATGAAAATCAAGAATAGTATTGTTGCTAATTTTTAACAGCCACCTGTTTTTAGGAGTTATATGCCATATTGTTTATGCTTTGTATTTGGATTGTTAATATCTAACAGCCGTACTACTTACTGTATTTAATGCAATTATCAGTTAATAGTGGTAAATTAGAGGCAGAATATATTAGAATTCAGCAAATGTTACTACTGTTATTGTATTGCCAGATGTTATTGTCAAACTTTGTGGTACATTCCAGGAATGATACATATAAGCTGACCACAGTCTAATCTGCACCATTAACTTTTAAATCCCCTAAATCAAGCATTATAATATTTAAACCAAGCATACAGGAAACTCATTTGTATAAGCTATACTCAAGTTCCATGTAGTTTGTGAGCTAGGAAGTTAGCTAAAGCAGGTTACTTATGAATGTAGATACACTCGTATTTATAAAGTTAGCTGAATATTTTGCTTAAGCAGTTCAATAGGAAAATATCCAGTAGCCTACAATCTTGGACCAAAAACTTTGAAAGAAAAGCTAAGCAGTATATGGAAATTGTGGAGGTTTTTAATTTTTATTTTATTAAATATTTCTTGGAAAATTATAGGTGCATGTTATATATACAGTGGTGAATACAGTCCTCACTTGACAAAGATTAAAGACTGGTGATAAAATATTAAGTAATTGTTGTACAGGTGAAAAAAGAAAGAATTTGGCATCAAAAGTAGTGACAGTTTTAAGACTAAATATTTAACAAATAAAGTCTAACTTAACTAATCTATTTCTAAAAAGTAACATTATTTCACTTTTTAGTACAAGTATATTAATTAGAATAAATACATTCAAATGAAAATTTCTGAAATAACCATTATATATTTTAAGTATTTTCTTCATTGTTTTTATTTATACTAATTCCTATTATTTTTTGTCCCACCAAACTTATCTACTCTATCTCTTTCACTCTAATATGATTCTAAACTAATTTTATCAATTATCAAACAGAAACATTAAAATTCAAACATTTAAATTTTGTGTGCTATTTTGTAATGAAGAAAACATTTCAATTTTAAGAACAATTAAATCAATTATGAAATTAGATGTAAAGAAAATTGCTAAAATTAAATTATAGAGAAAACATATAATGATGGAAGAAAGCATAACAAGAATAAGGAAGAAAATAATTTTATCTTGTTTTATCTTGTATTTACAAGGGTACAAAAACAGTTGTTTTTCACAACCAGTTAAACTGAAGATCTAAACGCTTAAATTCTAATTTAAAAAGAAAATCTTTAAAAAATAGCAAAGGTCTTTGTTTAAATTTCTAAGATGAAGAATTACAATTATTCATTGAGTTATTCAAATTAGTGTCCTTATCTTGGTTGTTATAGTCACAATGCTTCAGCCATTATGCCCATAAAGTAACAACTATCCTGCTGAAATAGAAGAGTGGATAACAATAGTCAGAAAATTCTCATGGTCTGTCTACCTTGGGAGAGGCATAATGGCTAACATGCTGAACTGCAGCCTCAAAGTAAGCAAGTTCAAACTCCAGTTGTGCAATTACATTCACTTTCAGAATAACACCCTTAAAAAAAGGTAAGAACCCCCTTATTTCTTCAACTATGGGTTAAATAGAATCACTGCCATTCTTCTACAAGGATGGCTTATATGCCATTAAGCAAAGAAACCAAATCAAACCTGTCTAGCTTATATCAGGTGTGTTAGAAATGATCTGGATGATATGCGGTCTATAAAATATCAGAATAATATTCTAAAGCAGTTCCACCTATCAGGAATATTTCATTATAGCTTAGTCTCCATTAAATAAAAACCTGACAAATGACTGTATGACTAGTTCATACAGTTTTAGTGAGGCATATAAAGGTGAGATAAGCTTAAAAAAGTCACTCAGTAGCAAGATTATATAATTAGACTTAGCTGATCATGTGTGAACAAAAAAAAAAGGGATTCAGCAACCCACAGGGAATTAGTTTAAAATAATAGCAAACATAGGAAAATAAGACAGAATCAGTACACATGTCAGGATCTAATAATATTCTCAGTAGGCCTAGTATAGAACTGAACATTATTTAGAAACTTTTAATTAGGAAACATTAGGTTTAAGGCTTCAAAATTCCATCCCCTGATTATCTGATAGGACAGTATCTGAATGGATATAGGTGTTTGTTAAGTGTATGGTGATCATGAATTCAATTCATAGTTCAGACCATGAAATACATATACTGTCATTATCTATTTCTATAGATTGAATAAATAGTTCAGTTTGAAATACCCTGGTTTCCAAATATGACATGTTATGATACCAGTTTAAAATAAATCAGCATTTAATAAAGGTTCTCTATAAAACAAAAATCTAAAGAGGAAGTAAATATCAAGAAATATTAAATATAATTATCTTGCAAAGGATTCGGTTTTTTGTTTTTTTTGGTGATGTATAAAAAATAATTGTATGAATTACCCATGGAATTTGAATTCAAGATGAAATCATAGTACTGAGGTCAAATTGTTTGGGTAACTGTTCAAATAGGATAGGAAGCTTGTCTAGCAGGTTATTCCCTAGCATAGTAAGCTAAATCTTTATATGGTGTCAAAATACTGTGGCCTCATGCCAAACTTTCAATTATAATACATAAATTCAGATTATAGTGTATTAGGGTTATTAAATTACCACAATTTAAATATCTCAAATGTTTTAATATTTTATCTTTTACAATGAAGTAAATTTCCTTAAAATAAGCAGTAAAAAACTCAAAACTATACAGTTAAGTGATAGTTGGGGCCTTAAACTAAAATTTATTGAAAAATATTTGTTCCTTAAAGAATAATATTTAAATTAATCTTTAGAACTTGTAAAATCTTAAGCCTTTTTAATTCCCAAAAGTTTATTGGTTTTCCTCAAATGAATTAAGGTTTTATTTCAAAATTTTTTGAAAGACAACAGTTTTTTGATTCTGTAGATACTATTCATTTTTTATGTTTTAACTGAATTGCCAACCAATGCACTGTTTTCTTACAAACATAAAACCTATTATGAAATACAATCCAACATTTTCTATTTTATTGATCCATTAATACAGTCAGCCAAATTCTAACAAATGCAGAAAAATACATAGTAGTGTTAGGCACATGTTTTGAAGGAGATTAATATATAAGATAAGAAAAGAAAGAAATATTTGCTTAAATCCTATAAATTAGGTTGGATTAATATCTCAAAATCTTGAACTACCTTAAAGGACTTAATAGGGGACAAGAGATTTTCTAATAAGCAGGTTAGATATAGCATCAAAGTGAACCCATCAATTAAAGAGAACTGAAAAAAAAAACAATTAAAGTAACAGTTTGTGCTAGAAGGAGTTGATATTTTAAAAAATCTGAAAAATCAAAAAATATTACTAAACTTTAAACATTCTTAGATTATTTTCTATAACTTGATAGAAATATTATTTCAAATAATTATCAATTTATTATTCTGCAAATATCTTAAATTAACGGAAAAAAAGCTTTTTAAAGATAAAAGCAGAAAAAAAAATAGGGATCAAATTTTATGATCTAAGATCCTGAAAAATGGGATAACCCACAACATTGATGATGATTCTCGATGCCACATATTGATATACTGAGTCTTCTTCATTTCTGTTGTCTTTGGAATCCTATAAAAGCAATTCATTAATTGGAATGCATGAAGGGAAATTGAAACTACTTATTTTCTTCTTCCTCCTCCTCATCAAGACATGCTGAGAGCATGGATCCCCTTGACTCTCTCTTATCATCCATCCCTATTAACCATCACTCTTGGAAAGTCGTCTAGACAGCATTCAGTGTTTTCACAGAAGTGATATATATAGGTTTTTGTTGGTCAGTCAGTACTGGTATGTCCATGTGTAGAAGTCCACAGGAGAACATCACTTATGAGTTCATCCTTACTTCTTCTGCAGCACCCAGTATGTCTTATTTGTCTTACTAGAATGGTTTATGCGATAGAAGATGAGTGTCCATAAAAGTGCTATTTTGTGGAGTGGAAAGATTAGATTTCTGAAATACTTTATCCTGAAAGCAGTCCTGAATAAAGTATTTCAGAAATGTAATCTTTGAATAATATCTAATCTAAGTCCAATAAAACAATTACTACCTCCGTTTCATAATATTTGTTACATTAACATATATAATTCATATACTAAATGCAACAACTATTATGGGACAGAGGAAGTATATTTATCAAAGAAAATTAAATGTCATTCAAAACTTTTCAAGTCTCTAAAATTAAAAGTTTAGGTTTCTTATTTACTGACTTAAAAAAAATCTTGTTTAACTTTTGTCATATTAATTAGTTATCTGTTGTTAATATGGTTAATAGAGAAATTAGTTCATTTAGATGCAGTTCTTGATCCGGTGTTCAATCCCAGGTCGAATCATACCAAAGACTCAAAAAAATGGTACTTGATGCCACCTTGCTTAGTACTCAGCACTATAAGGTGAGGATCAAGGGTAAAATGGAGCAGTCCTGGGAATAGAGTAACACTCTCCTTTACACCCTGGTGTAGTAGCTATAGAAAAGGGAGCCTCCAGGTCACCTGCAACTAAGGTCGCCAACTTTACTTTATGACTGGCAATAAATTTGCAGAATAAGTAAATCCAATATAATGATGAAATGAAGGTATTAAAAACAGAAATGGATAAAAATAAGAAAACATTGAAGAAAATTAGTAAGAAAATAAAAAGTATATAAATGTTTGAGAGCTAATAATAATATTCTGCCAAGAATACAATTGTACTCATTGTAACTTTAGGAAAGTTAAAAGAAAAATCAAAAGAATACTTTTAAAGCTTCAGTTAACATTTTGTTTCAAATCAATAATATATATATATATATATATATATATATATATATATATATATATATATATATATATTGTTTGTATATCATCAAAATATTCTAGTGTTATCATATTAATTGAATTTATCAGAAATGACTGAGGGTTATAATGGACATTGTATGAAAAGGTGGTTTGGTCATTAAATGATTAAAAAAAACAAAAACAAAATATATGAGGGCTTGAAATTACAACCCTATTTTACCAGAACCTTAGATGAAGGAATTTTATAAAGTAATTACCCTTTTACAGAAAGAGCTTTAGAATTAATATAAATAATTAATACGGTTTTGGTAGTTAGGACTAAAGATATAGATTTGAAAGAAACAATTTTCTTTTTGCTTCCAGATTTCAATTCTTCACTAACTACTTTTGGTAATGAAAATCTAATTAGAAGTAAATGGTTTCTATATTTATAAAGTGAAATTCCTCATTCCATTGTTAAATATAATTAATCATTAGTTATTATACAATATATACAAGGTAGATATAACAGTGTAATGATTATTGTCATAGGAAATGGAATCTGCAACATGAATTCAAATCCTAAACATGGTGTTTCAATTTGCACTAATGCCTTTTGGAAAGACATGTATCCATTTCTTTAACCATCTATGGGTAAATAATAGGGCAGAGTGGTTTTTTAGCCTTAGTAAGTTTAAGAGAGGGAAAACTGAATTCAAATTAGCTGTACTCTTATTTAAAAATTGATCTTGTGTCATATCCTTCCCATGGTCGAAGAGTTGGGTAAATACATACAAGGTAGATATAAAAATAGTTGCTTTATTATAAATTTTAAATTGATCAGTTTATATTACAGAAATATCTATATACTACTAATAGATATTTATATGTAACAAGTTATATATATATATTTCCCAACCTATCTACACAAATAGAATGTGACACAAGGTCAGTTTTTTTAAGCAGAGTTTAAATGGTCTGAATTCAGAATTTTCCTTCTAGACCAGTTGCTATACCAAGGTTAAAGAGTCAGTCTGCCCTACTATTTGCCCATAGCTAGATTTGAACTCAGGTCGCTGAGTCCATTTCCAACAACGATAACCATTACACCACAGGCACCTCCAAGTTATAAAGTCAAATATAAATGAAACACAATTATAAAATGTTTAATATTTCCTAATGTGTATGTTATGACTCAACTTATGAAAAGCATTGATCATTTAACTAGTTATATTATTTCAAACAGAAGATTAAAATTTGATGCATATGCACACAATTAAATATTACCGAAAATATTTGGAGAGCATATCAGTTAAAGCAAGAACATTGACTAAAGTAAATCTGAATAAATTATTGAGTTGCAATGATATCAAATGGTATAAAAACCAGCAAGTTACTATTGATATGCTTGTTCAAAGTAATCTTACTCTGAGGTTGAAAGTCTGTAATGATTATTAAAGTTTCTAAGGATATGTTTACAGGCAGTGCAACCAATCAATTATCCAATTAACAAACAATTTTCAACAAGTAATAAACAGAGATTCTGAGTAATTTAAGCTAATAAGAATATATAATAATAGTCCACATAAAGAGAGTTTTGTATTATATGAGTTAAACAGAATTGCTATCATCTCGGCATTTTTTGCTGAGATTAATACTAATAGCCTAATGATAAATAGGGTGTATTTCTCCAAAATTCCTAGGCTGATTTCAAACTTTAGTGCATTTTCTATAAGCTATTCAAATTATCAAAATTAAAATTTTTCTGACAGAAAGGATGAAATAAGTATGGTACTAGCAACACTTCACCAAAAAATAAATAGAAATAAAGAAAATGCTAATATCATGATTCTGGAACTGTATAAATAGATTTCTGGTAATTACATCTGTGATACTAAGTATATTAACAAAATTATTTTAGTTCAACATGGTTGGAAATAACATTTT
Organism: Sepioteuthis lessoniana; assembly: GCA_963585895.1. Taxonomy (NCBI): domain Eukaryota; kingdom Metazoa; phylum Mollusca; class Cephalopoda; order Myopsida; family Loliginidae; genus Sepioteuthis; species Sepioteuthis lessoniana. Next base: position 76,383,469 of record OY757918.1, read on the forward strand.
GTACTTGGTACAGGTTTGTAATAATGTTAAAATAATGTCAATTCTAAACCTAAGAGTTTTTGTTTTTTTAAATAATTACTGAAATAAAGAGGATTCAAATAATTTTTGAACAGTCCAGATTGAGTTAAATCAGAACATCTCATTCTATATTTTCTCAACAACATTTAACTGCAATTATAAACTGCACCAAATTGGTCATTGATAGCAATTGATATATTTCACAGCTTATAAACATTCTCAACTGATCAATAAAGTAAAAATTGGTAATGCTTCATGATGAAACTATTGACCTTTAAGTATCCTTAAAACATTAAATAATGTATTTTAATTTCATCATATAAGGTCAATCGGTGTAATATATACAACAGCCTTATTGGCGGGGGTGAAGAATATATTGGCTTCATTCCCTGTAGAGGGGTGAAACTCTCCCCAACAAGGGTGTCCTGAATATGATACTTTGGAGGTTGTGGAGAACTTCATTGCCATTACTCCCAGGTTCATTCTAACCAAAATGGTAGTACCTGTTAGGATCTCAGCTATCGGTCAAATAGATTTGTTTAAGATAATAATGTATTTGTCTGTTTAAAAGAATTATGAAGAAATATTTTTGTATCATATGTAGTTAAAGACCATATTGATAATTGGCATAAAATAACCCAACATGGGTTGACATGCAATAATGAACTAAGCAACCAACTAATATACAACAAATTATGAATATTATTTCAATCTATCAAAATATAATAAACTATTTCAAGACATTTAAATTTAGCCTGTAAACGTTTTTGAAAATACAATACATTGAATTTATGACAAATCATCATTGATAAAAGGTATTACAATGATGTTATAAGGTATTCTGTTTCAAGTCTGTAGTTGAATGTTCTCTATTTGTATAGATATTATTAAGTTTAGCTTAGTTGTAGCTCAAGGCCAAAAATATGAAGCACCCAGTGAGAACTGAACTCACTATCAATGGTTTGCTAAGCTAGCCTGCTAACCATTATACCATGTGAGGTGATAATTCATTTTGTATACCTTGTTTCTCCTAGTAGTATGACTATATATCTATCCCATTCCTTCATATGCGAATTACATACAACTACTGTCAAAAATCACTCCACGTTTCTTTGCACATTCAAAAACTCACAAGTCCAACTTTAGATGAATACTATGATTATCTATATCTACTCCTCATATTTGCAAATTCAAAAACCTCATAGAGACTTATGTGCAACATCCACTTATTCATAGTCCTTTTGGTAAATCAAAGTTGATAATGAAAGTGAATTGTTTATTATAGAATAAAAAATACTGAAGATATTAAAACAGAAAAAAAGAACAATCCTTAGTTTTCAATTGTAAAACAACTAATAATTATTTATTTAAATAAAGTCACGGGTGTAATCTCTATCTACACATGAGAGAAATGTTTTATTACTATGAGACAACTTTAATAATTTTGCCCAACTTGCCCTGATATCTCGAAGAGTTTCTAACCCAACAGCCAGATAGAAGAAACTTATCGTATATCTCAAAAAGTAGAATATATTTTCTTTTTGTAATCAGTTTTGTTCAACAGAAAAAAAATGACAATGCTTACATGGCATATAAATTTATGCTTTATAAAATTTACAAAAATCAAATGAAGTATGCTGAATTTGAGTTATAGATAAGATCAAAGCAAAACCAGACACTCCAATCTGTTTCTATCAACAGTCAAGAGTGAAATTATACTTTTAATTACTTGTATTTGATGATCGAGGCTATGGATCAGTTGATGGACAAGTTGGCCAATGAGATCAATTATATCATAGTTATATCAGGGAATGGTTGTTTCTGCTGGTTGGCTATATAACAGGCAGGATGAAAGTCAAGGAAGTATGCAATTAATATCAGTATTTTTTTTATATATTAGACAATGCTTGATAATGTCAGAAGTCATCTTGCTATTCCTTAATTGAAAAAAAATGAATCATGTATTTACAAGGCTTGCATTTATATAAAAATGAAGAAATAATAGTCATGTCAAGATTTAACAAGCACCAACTGATAAAGATGTTGATAAAGGTATTTTGCAAGGTTTTGAGAAATTAAAAATGACTATGCAAAAAAAAGTACATATAGAACATGAATAAATCTCTGCAAAACACAAACTGTCTGTAACAGGAACTTTTGCATTTAATCTAAGGGAAATTACATATACTTTTTACCAAAATTAGGGGTCTCAAGGTTGACATTTTTAAATCTGTGGTAATTTATGAATTCATGCTGTTAAACTTTAGAAGAATCTTGCATAACTTGAATTTTTTAAAAGGCTATAAACATATACATGTGTCAGTAGTATGGGTACTTCAATCACAATTTAGAGAGATTGATATTATTAATAAAATCCTGGTAAATTTCATTATGATGAAAAAATATGTTTTCAGTGACTTAAAAAATATTTTTAGTGCATTATTACAGAGTTCATAAAATGCAGACATAATCAGATATTTAAAAAAGATAACAGGGAAAATATATATGTACATGTCTCTACCAGTACATGTTTTCATCTTTTGCTATGAAAGTGAATCAGTCTATAAAATGATCCCACATTTGAGGTTAATTTGCAATACTAATCATGTACACTACTTTCATCAGTGCAATACACTTGACACCATAACTAAAAAATGTTAATCATATGATAGACATTTGGAATTAACATTGAAAGTCCAACCAATTTTGTATTATTTATTGACTCTGATAGCAAATGCTAAAATCAGCAAATATTTCTGCTAAATATGTTCATGATTTTTACAAACAACACAATATATTTACAAAGAATTCATGTTCCAGAATTTCATTGCCTTGTCACTTACAATATGAAATGTTGACTTAAACCCTTACTTGCTAAAAAAAAAATTGTTTTTTAAGAAGTAAGCTATTCAGGTGTTAAAGCTATAAGAATAGTTCATATATTAGATTTAAAGTAAGTTTAATGCTTGAAAATTATAGGAATATATATCTTTTGTTCATAAAAATCATTTGCTTCTTGATCAGTGTTACTACAAACAAAATAGAAGCAATTGAAATTTTAGCAATATTTGGGTCATTTCATAGGAGTTATTTTAGATAGCAATACTTAAATAGTATAAAGAAAAGAGTCCTGTGGAGCACTGGCTAAAGTGCTGGACTGCAGCCTCAAAGTAAGCAAGTTCAAAATTCAGTCATTTTATTACATTCACTTTTGAACTAATACGTTTGAGGAAGGTATGAACCCCCTTATCCCCCAGCTATTGGTTAAATAGTATATCTACTGTTCTTCTACAAGGATGGCTTTGACATCAAATAACCCACAAAGGTTGATATACCATCAAAACAAACAAATCAAAACCAAACCAATCGAATAGTATAAATGTAAGCTTCATCTTGTAACCAGTGATTGTTTTCAAATCATCTCTAAATGAAATCAAGCATAACATATAAAGAGAGTAGAGATGGTTTTTTTAACAAGTATATTTTGAAAAAATTTTTTTCTAGATGTCCGTGAATAAATTTAATATCTACAGAAACTACATTTTTGAGTGAGCATATTTTATAACTTAATCTGAAGGGCTTCATAATTAAAAATGAACTTATAAGTAGCAACTATGTTTTTCATTCAATAAGAATCTTCTGCTGTCTACTATTTAGAAGAGAGTATTCAATCAATTTCGGAGTGATCTAAATCAACATGAGGAAAAGGCAAATATAGTTTAGCCCAACTATCTAAAATAAGTCTTTACTAAAAATAAAAAAAATAAAAATAAAAAATTCAATTGAAAATAATCTTATTTTTAAAAATCTCATTTTAATGAAAAAATATTTTGTGAAGTAAAATTAACTGAATTGTGATCAGGTTTTTTTTTTTTTTCTTTCATTTTTTTTTTTTACTTTCCTAAAGAAAAAATTATCTTTAAGAATCTGAAAGAAGGTTATTAAAGTGATTTTTTTTTTTTTAAACTAAACAATTGGTATTGAATTTTTTAAGATTTTAACGATGATGGAATTTTTAAAATTAGAAATTAATTACAGTTTCTTAGATGTAGTCATAAAAAGTTGATTTGTGGGAGGACTGTATTGAATTGTGGCGTGACTATCAGTAGAAGAGCAGAATCATCATCATCATTTCAGGTGCCTCGTGACACATTCTGCAGCTTCCTCCGTTTCCGGAAAACGATTCGACATTGTACCAGGATGCATCACCACCCCTCTATTTATTTTTACATAGTGAAAGATGATGATGATGAGAGTGTGTGTGGGTGCGTGGGTGTGTGCGCGCATGTAGATTGTAAAAAAAAAAAAAAAAAAGGGGTGAGGCTGATTGCCTAGTTCCCGAGATATTTGATTTTTTAAGCAGCAAACTCAGAAATTTGAATAAATTTTCCTTTTTTAAAAAAAAAACAGAGTTCGGGAGAAACATTCTTTCATGTATATTATTCTTGAATAGATTGAATGCATTCAACCAGAGCTACCGCTACTTTAGAAGAAAGGTTTGGTGTCCGGATCACAGTAGTAGCAGTAGTAGTGATGCTGAGAAAGACAGCAGCGCGAGAGTTTTAAGGTTACAGCGGGGGCCGGCTTGAAAATACGCTCATAACAAGAAAAAAAACTTTAAAATAAAATCCTGATTCCATGGTTTAGATGGAACAAGGCGAAAAAAAATTGATAAAGCTTTGTAATTTCAGGATTAGAATACGAGAGTTGTCAATAAAATAAAATTATAAATTTTTATGTTTCATTTTTCAATATCAACAAAAAACAAAACAAAACAGATTGGCTGTGACGCGATTGAAAGCATTTCAATTCCAGACTTCATACCTCTACCCCCCCTTTTTTTAAAATAAGTAGTTGTAGTAAAGTTCAGCTGTGACAGAAAGACATAAATTATGGAAAAGATAAAGTTATATATCTTCTAGAGAAATAAATAAGCATAGAACGAAGATAGAAAAATAATCAAAGATAAGCGGATCAGACGATTTAAAAATAAGCGCTTCATCATTGTGACAAAAATGATGAAAAACAATAAGTAAAAATACAGAACATAGATACGATTAACTTGAGTTAATCTTTCTTTTTATCATTCATTCGTTTCAGGGACATAGCAGTAGTCACCCTCTTTTTTACGAGGGGGAAAGGATCTTAACCTTCAGAAAAAAAGTAAAACCTTAAAAACAAGATTTATCCTTAATTTCTTTAAGAGTTTCAGGGAAATAATACTGCTGTAAATGAGCGTGGTTAAAAATATAAGTACTTTTTTAAAAAGTTTTATATATTTTTGGCTTCTTTCTCAAAAATGAACTTATTTTAGGCAGTGCAAGATTTTTTTGAGTTTGTCATGTTTGTGAAAAAAAAAAGGGCTTGGCCTATTTTTTTTCTTTTTTAAGTTGGGGCACGTCTTTTAAGAGTCAATTTTTCCATGTATGTAAATATAGAATATCTATGACGTTTAAACTTGTTTTTATAACATTTTTATTATATATTATTCAAATCAATAATAATAAAAAAAAAAAAAACCGGTGATGAAATAAAGATAAAAATAGTTAGCCTTTCTTTAATTTTTTTTTGTAGCTCCAACCAAACTGACAAAATAATCTTAAAATATTAAGTGTTGGAAAACTTCTCAAAGTCTCAATAATTTTCAGAACTTGAAGTGGAGCCATTTTTTTTTTTTTTTAGAAACAAAAACAAAGTTTAATATAATGCAGGTAAAAATACTATAAATCAGATTTCTGAGATTTGAAATAATGACTGAAAGAAGATACGACGAGGCAGCGAGATACAACTGTAAAGTAGAGGTAAAAAATGTTTTCAAAAGAAAGCAAATATAAGAGATGTCACATGTTAAAGTAACAAAATGTGTGGAAACCGATCGATTCTCAGTTTAGTCTATGATGTATTTATTGTACGTCATCCGAAATGTCATGTGCTCCTCTCATGTTGGATTTTAAGCAATTCAATTCATTTCTCGAGGGAGAAAATCATTTCGATCTACTTGTTACGAATTAAAAATCGACTTTCATTTGTTATGCAAGAATTACTTTGAGGATTAAAAAATTGAATTTAATACTAATAGTTCTTTTCAAAACCCAAACAAAAAAATTAAAAAATGCTAAAAAGCAGTAAGATAATTTATAGACTTTCTTCAGCAACTTTATTAATTAAAAAACAATCCTTTAAGAATTGAGTCAAATACTGAATTATCAAAAGAGAAAGATACTCAGCAGATTCAGTGGGGGTTTTATAATGTGTGACTGTCATGTGGTCAATAGATCTACAAACAAAAATAATTAAAGACGGTATTTTTTAGAGTTCTAGAAAGACAAGACAACGTGCTTTTTGCAGGTGCGATCAGAAAGGTAAATTAGAGAATATTCAGATTATTTTTTAAAATTATACTATTCGAAAGAATACATGTTGAAGCTTAGCATAATAAATATTTTCGATTGAAATTATGTCTTGTATATTCGAAGTTAAGGTTAGATTTAGCTTTATTAGGGTCACGTTAGGGTTAGGGTAAAACTAGTAGCTGTTTTTAGAAGTACGATTTACAGTGATAGAGTCTATGCTATATTTCACATTAAGGGTTAGATACGATCGGTTCAGAGTCAAGTGAGTGTTATCTGAATTTACTTTGTTTATATTAAGGGTTCACGGAGTAGCTAATTTTATTCAGGGTGTAGGCGGAATCCAAGATGGCTGCTACAGTATACACAACAGTAATACTAATATTTTTTTTTAATTTGTGACGCATAATCGAAAATCATAATTAAAAAATAATCGAGTTAAGAATGATCAAGTATTCCTCTGAATTAGAATTAAAAAATACATTCCATGATTTAATGTTTAATTAGTTTTTTGTTATAATTGATTTTTAGGGGTATAGGGTGAGAGAGCACATCCATACAATCACCTATAGATCTCTCCCTAGCTTTATTTTTCAAAGGAAAATTCTAAAATATCATTTGTCAAATTGTCGTTTATTATTTCTCAGGAAAAAATTCATCATGAAAGTTTTTAAAAATTACATATTTCTGAATGAAGAAGACCAATTATGAATTAAATTTTCATCAGAAAAATAAAATCATCTAAAAAAAAAAACAAAAAAAACCTCCATTACTGGAACTCATTATTTTAATTTTACCAAACTATCTTCATCTTCCCCTCCATCAAATAACCATTTATCCGCTAAAAAGCAGACGATTAAAAAGAAAAAGAAAAAGAAAAAGCAGGAAAGAAAGAAAAGATTATAGAATCTACAAACTTTTAAAATCTCCAATAATCGCACACACGAAAAGAATAATTTTTAAGAATTTTTTGTTTGATTAAAAAAGGGGGGATTCCGTTAGGATGTGTGGATTTTTCACAGGTTTAAAGTTGAACACTGAATCAATCATACTTAAATTTTTATTTATATATTTACTACATAATAATAACGAAGATCAAACTCTGAATCTTTGCAAACTTTCCTTTCTTTTATCAAATTTAATTCAAGAAGAGTAAATATGATCCTTAGATCCTGGGACAATTCCACTTTCAATTCTTTCTTTCACGCAGAAATGAAACTAATCTAAAAGGATTTCTGCTCTCTCATCAAATAATTTTTGTGAAAGAAAAAGTGCTGATTTACTTTAATGACCACTTTTTTTAAATTTTTATTTTGCAAGTAACTATAAGAATGTCTGTTCTTTATCAACAAATCCGGCAATGAATGTCCAAATATCGGTCCGATTTTTCCCGGTCTGAAGAAGAAGAAAAAAAAAAAGCGGAAAATTTCACAATTAAGGCGCTTTTTATACTTACCAGAACTTCGTTGCAATTTTTCCTTAATTCTTCTTCCACTGTTTCCCGGTAGGATTTAACCATCGCTCGGTAACTGTCACTTTCATCGGCCTTAGTTTCAAGACTGGATATAACCCTCCAGGCAGATCTTCTCGTCCCCACGACATTTTTGTAAGCAATTGATAACAGGTTTCGCTCTTCGTTGTTGAGTTCGCAGCCTGACTTTGTCAGTTCTCTCATAACCTCCGACATATCTTCATAGCGCTCGATTTGTTCGGCCAACTTGGCCTTTATCACAAAATCCTCCTTGTTTAGACTCTGATCCGTCATCTTTCTCTATTTATTTTTTTCCTGCTTTTATCAAACACGCCGGTATTAAATTCAAAAAGAGCCAGAAACGTGAAACGATGCTCTGCTGCGTTCCGATCACCCACTAACAACAATATGGAAGGCAATTGTGAGTAGCAGAAACAAATCTCTTCAGCAGTTCCACGTCGTTTTATTCCGTTAGCGTTTACAACGATTAAACAGATACAAGGGAATATATTTACATCCTTAAATAGCCATCGGTAACCCGCAGTTGGTTGTAATCGGACGCTATATAGTGAAATATTATTGACAATGGCCAGACTATTTTGGGGGCGGATAGTTACGGTGAACCGGTCGACAGCAGGGACTAGTTACGCAGGTAAAAAGAAAACCGGCTCTCCGCTCTTAGTGGCAAGGTGACATCATCACATGCAAAACTGCCGCTCATATTCATTCATTCATTTACATTCATTCATTCATTCATTCATTTCTTAATCATTTCGTCTCGGTGGGAAATTTTAATTTAATGAAAAATCTTATTTGTTTTTATTTTTAACTTTATCCATGTAAAAGTAGTTTTTTCAACTGAAATGATTTTTTAAAATCATTTTTATTTAAAAAAAAATATTTAGAAAATTTATTTTTCTTTATTTTTAATGGCATTGAAAACTTTTAAAAATAAATCCTTATCAATTTATATCTGGATTTTGAGCATGAATATTTTAGTGAGTGAACTATTGAAATATAATTATCTTATTAAAATCTAATCATTTCTACATGTTATAAGTTGTTTATGCATTCATTTTTTATTTCATTTATCAATTCTAATTTTGCTCCTTTTTTTTTTTTAAGCCTATAAATGAATGATCAAGTATTAAAGCCAACTATTTTACAATCTTTTATCTAAATTTCTTTATATATTGATTTTAACTATAGCTTTCACAACTTAATGCTTGCAAGAGAGAAAGAGAGAGGAATGTATTTATTGAACCCTCCATAGTGCAGGAATGTAACAGAAGGTCAGTTTAATGTAGAGGCCTCTCAAGAAGCGAGCCTCTCAGGGAGTGGTGCACAAAATAGCTCAGCATTCCCTTTTTGGGACTCTTCTGATGCCTGACAATAAACCCAGCTCTTTTTTAGACAAAGGTGCGTGTACTAAGAGAAAAAAGTGTGCATGTGTGTGTGTGTGTGTGTGTGTGTGTGTGTGTGTGTGTGTGTGTGTGTGTGTGTGTGTGTGTGTGAAAAATCACTTCAATATTAAATTTAAAAATTTGAATATTAAAACATAGTCATGTTTTGGTACCATTCAAGTTATTACTTTTTTCTAACTGGGTTTCTAAAATGATTATAATTTGATGAAACAAAATTTTGAGAGTGATTACTGCCTCTGCCCATAAAAAACAACACAAACAAAACTGATAAAGAATGCACTTTCTATTCCAGTAATTACTAATATACAAGGGTCATTCAATAAACAAGGTGATTTTTTTAACAAGCAAAATCAACTTTTTTTCAGAATTTTTAGTCTATAAATGTTAACTACATTGTTTGAAATTGGTTTTCAGTAAAAATTATTTTAATCTTGCAGAAATATTTATTTTGAGGGTATTCAAAATTGGCTGCAAATCAAACAGACTGCTCCAGGCTTGAACAGCAAATTCAGCAAATTTTTGATGGTTGAGAAGAGTAAACTATGTGAAATTTATAGAAGAATGTGTGATGTGTATGGAGAAGCATATTTGAGTTAAAAAAATCTTTACAGATGGGCAAAATATAGGTTTGCCAGTATGAGCCTTAGTAAAAAAAAAAACAGTCAATGGAGTGGAAACGCTAACTCTCCAGTAAAGAACAAGTTTCAGGCGCAGTAGTCAGTAAAGAAGGTCATACTGTCATGAAAGAACCCATTACTTTTAATTTCCTTGAAGAAGGTGAAACTAAAAACAGTGCTTTCTTTATTCTATCTGGTGTGAAAAACTCTTTTGACAAAATTCGACTTATCTATTGAGTGACCCTCATATATTTTAGACAGATCGAAACAGACTTTCAAATCATATAGTCTTTGGTTACAAATCAAAAATTTTTTCAATTTGTGATTTATACAATCCTTTGCAGTGACCACTTAAATTCCTGTATTTTTTCTACTTTGTCAGCAAGACTTAAATTATGCTGACTGCAGAGAGCTAAGACCCCACTAAAAAATGTGAGTGTCCTGGCTATCACACTAAACTGCATCTGATGGTTAAAATCCAGTTTTGAAACTCTAGGAAATGTAGAGTATCCCTTCATTGCCAGTACTCCCAGGTCCACTGACATAGAGTGATAATACTGGTTGGAGTCCCATCTATAGGTTAAATAGACCTGTTTGAAAAATCACTTTATTAAATAGGAATACTTGATATCATATAACTATATGTTAAGAAATAAGAAACTACAAAAAATTGTAAATATAACTACACAATGTATGTAATTTTTTTAACCTCAAGACATAAAATAAAACCAAATGGGTTGACATGCTGTTAAAATCAATCACTTAATCTTGCATTTTTTCTCCCTTATCTGGCTCATGTAGAAAAACCACTAAGTACACAAGTGACATTTACCTGGTAGAGCAAATGCAGATGTATGAATAACAATCTTTTTACACAACTGGTAGAATAAATGCAGATGTATGTGAAATAATCTATTTACACACTTGATAGATGATTATGGTTGGTTGGGTTTTATGGCATATCAATCTCTTATGGGTTATTTCATGCCAAATTCTGTTTATGTATATATATCCAATATATATGAATTGTAAGCACATATTTTGTAGTTTAACATTTTTAGACAAGCCAGAGCTCACTTGTTTGCACACGGACATTAATACTTGGAACTATTTTAGCTAACACCAGTACACTTGATGGAATAAATGCAGATGTATGTGAAATAATCTATTTACACACCTGGTAGAATGAATACAGATGTATGTGTAACAGTCTGTTTACACATCTGATAGAATAAATTTAGATGAATGTGTAACAATCTATTTACACACCTGATAGAATAAATACAGATGTATGCATAACAATCTATTTAAACACTTGTTAGAATAAATACTGATATATTTGTAACAATCTATTTATACACCTGGTAGAATAAATGCAGATGTATGAGTAACAATCTATTTACACACCTGACAGAATAAATACAGATGTATGTGTAACGATCTATTTACACACCTGATAGAATAAATGCAGATGTATGTGAAATGATCTATTTACATACCTAATAGAATAAATTTAGATGTATAATCTTTCAAGATTATATACTACGAACATCAGTAGAACAACTGAAAGAAAATAGTTTCACACTAAAAAAAGCAAGAAGCAGCAAAATATCCTATAGAAACCATTGTGGATGCAGACTCTGCAGAAATTTAGTGCTTCTTGCAAATACACCCACACAAGCTAAATCTTTGCAGCTTAGCCTAAACAGGCAGCAAGAGACATTGGGTTCAATGTGAACTCAGATAAAACAGAGTTCATGTGTTTTAAACAAGATAGAGCGATTTCCTCACTAAATGACAAACTTCTTAAATTAGTAGACCAGTTCACTTACCTTGGTAGCAATATCTCATCTACAGAAAGCAGTGTCAACATGTGTATAGGAAAGGCATAGATTGTTATTGACAGGTTGCTGATCAAATGGAAATCTGATCTATACAATAAAATACAATAGGAATTCTTCCACGCTGTAGTCATATCAGTACTATCATTGGTTGCACCACTTGTACTCTAACTAAACAATTAGAGAAAAAAAACTAGATGGGACCTACAAAAGGATACTGCATGCTGTTTTGAACAGATCCTGGAGCCTATACCTCATAAAACCACAGCTGTATGGCTACTTATCTCCAATCTGACAAACCATCCAAGTAAGATGAACAAGACACGCTGGGTACTGCTGGATAAGTAAGGACAAACTCATAAGGAAAGTTCTCTTATGAATTTCTGCACATGGATGTGCCATCCAGCAAAAACTTATATTCATCAGCTTTGTGTAGACACTGGATGCAGTCTAAACCAACCCAGAGTGATTGTCAATAGAGACAGATAGAGAAAGAGAGAGAGAGATTCAAGGGAATCTGTGCTATCAGCATGATCAAGTCATGCTGATAATGTAAGTCAAACATTTTGCTTGTATATCATCATTTACCCAACTATTTTCTTCATCAATGTTTACCATATAAAATTTTTTAAAGTTAAAATGATATTTTAATCTTAAAAGATGATACACATTAAATAGATAAATAATCTATTTGATTAAAGTTAACTAATATAAAAAAAAACTAGATCTTTTCAAGTCAGTCAAATGAAAAGAAACACTGGAAGTTTAATATATATATATATGTATATAGTCAAAGTTCTCTCATGTCAGGTTTCACTTGTGTTGAAACATTAAGTTTGGTAACAATGAGTCAGCACTCAGTTGTGTAACCAGTTGAGTTACACATTGAAGTAAGCTCTCTTGGACTCTGAGGAAAGAGAGATTTTATGGTCATTGGAACATTCTATTATGTGCGTGTGCTTATATCCATTTATTGGTTGCTGGCCCAGGAGTGGCTATATAAGTATATATATATACAGACCTGTTCAGTAATATCACAGGGTCTGTATTGAGTTACAGCCCATTTTATATTTGTCTGCCAACTGAACGCTAGCTGGGACCACTGAGCTGGTAAGTGTTGTTATTATTATTGTTTATTCTGCACATTAGAGCAATGACTTCTACATACATAAATTTATTCTAAATTGCATAGATAAGTCATGACAGCTCAAATTGGAATCACATCAACAATTTAAAACTTTATAGGTGTAAAAAGGGTGGGACTTTGGATATTGCTTGAGAATTGAAATGGCTGTATATACATAAAGGTTTGACACCTTAGCAGTTGAAGAAAAGGCCTCAGACAAGAAAATTTGTCATAATCATTATCATCATTGGCTGCAGCAGCAGCAGCAATAACAATAGAAACGTCAGAAGTGGAAGTGCACTAAAAATCTTCTAAAATTCCCACTGCATTCTCTATTGAGAGACTTCTTCAAATCTTTACTAACTTTCTAAAGCCCTGCATCTTCAACTCAACTTTAACCTTTTCCTCTCCAATAGACTTTTTCCCTTCAAAGTAAGACAATTTCCATTGATACCTTCAAAAAATTTATTTAAATTAATTATTAATCTGCTTAGGAATTTTAGAAGGCACTCAAAAGAATATTTACACAATTCTTCCCACTTCATTGACAAAAAAAGATGTTAGATATGTTGCACTGTTTTTGTTTTATCAATTTGTGTGAATTTTTTGTCAAATTATCAACAAAACTATTTTTTCTGATTTAAATCTATATTGTGCTTAAGCTTCCATCCTCTTTAAAAGTTCTCAAAAGCATGTAAAATCTTTATAACAACTGGAGGAGTCCCTGTAGCATGGTAATTAGTATGCAGGACCATGACATCATAGTAAGCAAGTTTGAATTCCAGTTGCACTATTATATTCACTTGGGAAAAGTATGAATCCACTCATCTTTCCAGGTATGGATTAAATAGTACCACCACTGTTGTTCTACAAGGATTGCTTTGGCATTAGATAACTCACAAAGGTTGATATGCCATTTAACAAAGAAACCAAATCGGACCAATCTATAACCATCCTCTAGGCCCCAATGTGTAAACACACTTGTGAAAATAAAATCAGCAATTAAATCAATGTCAATAACATCCTGGCATCTCCAGCACATGGAGACAGAATAAAATTACTGCCCACACCAATTACATTCCAGCTTGCCAACAAAGTTGTCACCACCATCCTTTTACTAGTCCTCCCTCTAAAATTGGCAATTCTTTTAAACCTGTCCCATACTTATCACTTCACAGAGCATATACATATCTCCAATAATAATTACTTCTCCAGAGAACTTCTATATGAAAACAACTTGTTTGCCTGATGAGAAACTAAAATTATGCAAATGTATTTTAGAGAACAAGGTGTTCAACTATTATTGGTAGTCATATTATGTACCATGTATAATGTACATATATATATAAAATATTGATGTTTTTCTTTTAAGATGCTATCATTATTATCATCAAGGCATGTGGACAGCATGGATCCCCTTGACTCTCTCTTACCATCCATCCCTATTAGTCATCATCTTTGGTAAGTCCTCTAGAAAGCATCCTGTGTCTGCACAGAGCTGATGAATGTAATTTTTTGCTGGTTAATCAACACTGGTGTGTTCGTGTGTAGGAGTCCATAGGAGAACATTATGAGTTCATTCTTACTTCTTCAGCAGTGTCCTGCAGTTGCTTGTCTTACATGGATGGTTTATGAGATGAGAAGTAAGTGGTCATACAGCTGCTTTTTTATAGAGTGCTGCCTTTAGGATTTGTTCAAAACAGCATGCTGCATTCTTGTGTAGTTTTCTTCCTATCTAGCTTTTTCTCCAGGCATTTCATTGGGGTTCAAGTGATCCAACCTTACAGTAGTACTGACCTGGCTGCCATTTGAATGATGCTAACACTCATTGTAACTGTGATGTCACTGCTTGCCACTTCTGTCCAGCTGAAGGCCAAGATATTAAAATGATTGGCAGTTGAGTGGTGTCAGGAAAGGTCATTTTCTGTGTGTGATACATTGTAGAAGGTTAGTGTTATGGTTCCACTAACTAGAAGTTTTATTACTGTCCTGACACTATTAATCTATCTTATATGTTATATGAGTATGGGTCTTCCATTTTGATCAGCCAGCACCTATGTCCTCATTTTATTTCCGTTCGTTCTTCACTTCCATTTTACATATTCTGTGGTTGTCTTGTTGCACCAGCTGCTCTGATGTCTCTATTGTATAGTGATCTTCTTGAAGAATGACAATGCAACCACAACTTCACATACACATTTTATTATATATTTCTTGACAACTTTTAATCATTACTCATCCAGACTAAATCGCGATTCAGAGAAAGAATGATGGAGTTGTCAACTTCTTATGTCAAGAGTTTCTCACGAACAGATTAACTTATTTCTAATTCTAGAACTGTTTTGGTCACCTGACTGAAACCATCTAATTAGAGCCATGCTCTCAGATTGACCTCAAGTTTAATGGTTGTCCATCATCCTCATTGACATGGTGGTATTTTTCTACTCAGGACTTAACTTGAATTCTTCACTACATGTCAAAAATAGATCTCACTGATCTATTATGTAACACATCCAGTCCATGCTGAATACAGTTCATTACAACCTTCACCACATAAATAACAACTGGTGACTAAAAGAAAAAAAGATGAATATAGATAACAATGGCAGCTTAGCATCTGTGTTTGGTATTGATAACAGAGTAACAGGAAGAGTTTTCATTCAACTGTCCAATAAGCACATGTAAATTTATATTGCACAAACACACACACATGCATGCATGCGCACACACACACACACACACACACACATTTAACAAACAAATCTTCCTGTCTTCTTTACTTGTGTAGTGCAATGAGTTTGTTTTTTTATTGTTGCCCCATTATTAAAGTTTTGTACAAAACTAAGCTAAGCTTAAGAAATAATCATATATAAGTATATACATGAATGTGCATGCATGTGTGCATATATATAGATATATATATATGTATATACACACACTCACACATACATAAATGTACATGATGTTTTCAGTTGGTGTTTAAAGGCATATTAATCTTTGTTGTTCATTTAGTGCCAAATCCTGTTTATATATATATATATATATATATAATTTGTGAGTGAATAGTTTGTTGGTAACTTTATTTTTAAATTGTTAGAGCTCATTGTTTAAATGGCTAAACTTGTTTGAACACAGTTAAATGGTTTTAAGTTTTACTATCTAATGTTAATAATTCTATTTATCAAGTATTCCCATAATAATTTACACAAAGCTGTATGGTTTCAAACAACTAATAGTAATAATTCAAAGTAAATAATTGAAGAGTTCTCTTCTGTTACCTGTAGAGCTGTATATCCAAGGTAGTTTCATTTAGTCTCAAAAGACATGCTTCCTTAGAGGCTAGGAGATACCTTATGCATCATCTGCAGTCTCAATTCATTAGCTTGAAAAGGTACATGACAGTACACAAAATCCTTCTCTAGGAACAGAATCAAGTAACTTCTACAGTCATAACTTTGTTCATCTGTCATCTCTGCCTCAGCTGATTTGAAAAGTCATCTGAGGGAACACAGTTAAAGAGATGGCACCAGCTCAGATAATGCTGGAATATCAAGGGATGACAATCACCTGTGAAGATGAAGCAATCATCATTTATATGTATATGTATGTATATTTTTATGTATGTAGTGGATAAGTGTGTAAAAGGTTTGTTGAAAAACAGAAGTAACAAAACCTTTTCTTGTGAAAAAAGATAATAGTAGTTAGAACTTAGATATTCTTCAATATTTACATTACAAGAAAGAAAAGTTCATGTATTTCAATGTAGCAGTTTGTATTGTCTAAATCTAGTTGATATATTATGTGTGTGTATAATATCTGTGAGTAAGTGTATCATTATGTATGGGAGAAAGCATACTTACGCACTAATATGTAAGTGAAAGCAGCTGAAATATTTCATCAGAGGGGATGATTGAAATGGTAGTATATGCATGTCATGTTAACAAAAATATTTTCATTCAATTTAAAATGATTAAGCAACGTTGAAATTAAATGGATCTTGAAGGAACAGAATATTAGATTTTCACTTAAAAGTAATAAAGTTGAAAGTTTCGAGTAGATTTACACAATGAGTCAATAAATCTACCGAAGATTTGTTGATTACATTGCTTATTTATAAGATTGTAGTAGGCTTCAAATTAGCTAAAAATGTAGATGATTTATTTATGATTTGAATTGATTAAAAAAGTATTTTTAACAATCTTGGAAGAAAAAGATTTCTAAAATTAATTCGGGTTTTGATCCTTCAAATTTTGTGTGTCAAGTCAAATATTGTTGTCTGGGAAATCTCAAAGGAATTTTAAAAAGAACATGTAAGCACCGATTGGTCAGTAAATGGAAAATACAGATACAAAAATTACAGCTTCTCAAGCCTATTTTTGCACAAAAATAAACACTTTATTTAGTGCTGAAATCAGCTGATTTTCCATATATATATATATATATATATATATATGTATAATTATATGTACATACATATATATATGTATATTTATGTATATGGTGCCATCTAATTAAATGGAAAGCCTCTGAAATTAGTAGACCAGTTCATATACCTCAGTTGCAATATCTCATCAACTGAAAGTATTATTAACATATTGTTATATTGTGAGTTGTGGGCGAGAAATGCGTATGGTTGCAAAACAAAGAACGTATAGATACTCACAATAACACAGTAATGATGTTATAGAAAATTTTTATAAATAGATTAAGTACAGAGAGTAGAATGGAGAAATATGTTTACAGTTGAGGAATGAATTCAGTGGTAGTAGTTACAAAGTTCATGTACTGTACTTGTCTCGTGGTGAAGGGATGGGTTTCTCGGAATTAGGACGGCGTTGGTAGCTGCGGCGATCGTTTGATGTATCGGATGACAGGCGCCGGACGGTGCGTAGAATCCTTAACACGGGTCATGTGAAGGAACAAGTCTGTCTGATGATTATTTGGTCCGTCTATTTATATATTTTCTGTAGGCTCAGAAACGGCAATTTTTGTGCCCTGCGGGAAGCGTTCCGATTGGATATTTATTAATGTATTTTTTTTTTTTTGTTAATTTATCGCAAACGGAAGTTCTGCGCGGAGCCCATGCGTGAGCGACTAACTTTTCATTTTGAGTTGAGAACTCGAAGTGTTAACTTCCGTTTTTTTTTTTTTTCTTCTTTTCTTTCTTTTTGTTTTTTCAAATCAAGGCAAGATCTCGTCTTGTAACAGCTCCCCCAGATCTTACCATGATTTGAAGTTGCTATGTTGTTAGTGCTTGTTTGCGTGCGTGTTTTTTTTTTTTTTTTGGTGTTGTGTATTATTTATTTTGTTTTTTGGCACATAACGAAGTCTTTAAAGCGTGCTGGGAGTTGCCCTCGTGTTGTTCGTTTCGTTGGGTTTTGGGTATTGTCTCCGGAACTGCAGTCATTTGCGACAAGATGCTCCCCTGACGAAAGTGTAGGGAGTTGTGACAACGGGTGATGGGTAGGTTGCCGGGGTGGACAAGGAGGTAGGAGTGGTCGTGTCGACGGGTGATTGGGAATTTGGTGAGGTGGGGATAGAGCTGGAGGTGGGGGTGGTCGATGCATGTGTTGCAGGTCATTTGGTCGTGGTACGAGTCGACGGACGTGTCCACGGTGAACCCAATGCGTTTTACAGTTTTCGTTTTTCACTTGAACTACCAAACCGTTCGTTTTGGTGACCTCAAAGTCACCTATCCAAGGCAGGTGAGACAAGTGGGCTGTTGCGGATTGCGGTCGGTGGAGTAGCACCTTGTCACCGACTTGTATCGGGTCTTTGAAGATGCTGCGGTTCAGTTTGGCTTCCATTTTGTGGTCAGCCTCGTTGTTCGCCAAGGCGACTCTTTGATGCACCTGTCGGAGAAAAGCGTTTATCTGCATACCGTAAGCACCTGGGTTGTTGTTAACGATGTCTTGGCAGGGGATCTTCGGTAGACCAATGTTTGGTTGGCGGCCGGTGATAATGTAATGCGGGGATGCACCAGTGGCGGTGTTGGCTGTGGCATTCATTGAGGAAACTGCGGATTCGAGAACGTCCGTCCATTCACAGTTTCTGTCTTCGCAGATCATGTAAAGGGCGTTTTTTAAGGTCCGGTGTTGCCTCTCAATGTTCCCCGAGCTTTGTGGTCGCCACGGGCAGTGAAGTTCCCGGGTGATCGAGGTTAGGTCACAAAATTCCTTGTAGACCTCACCAGTGAAGTGGGTTCCTCGGTCGGAGGAGACAATGCGGGGAATCTCGCGGTGACGAAGAAAGAACTGGTAGAGTCCGCGGGCTGCGTCGATTGCGCGGTCTCTGGCACATGGTATGGCCATGAGGTGGCGACTGAAGCTGTCTAGAATAGTAAGGATGTACCGCTTGCCCTTTGAGAGGGGCATTGAGACAAAATCTATGTAGACAACCTCGAATGGTTTTCCGCCTCTCTTGCAATGGCCCGTGGACCAGTTTCGGCGCATGCCGTAATTTCCCTTGCGTTTAGCGCAGGTTTGGCATGACTGAACATACGCCCTGATATCGCGATTTTTGAATTCCCACCAGTAGCTGGATAGGTGTTCCTGCATGCGGGAGATCCCTGAGTGGTTGACACAGTCATGGGCTTGGTGGAGATATTTTGTCCGGAGCTTGTAGGGTACTACCAGTTTTGGTGTGTTTGTAGTATCCCTGATCATCAATACAGATGTACCAGGTTCCAAGTAGAATTGGTGCATGTGCTTGTTATATAGCCCGGTACGATGATCTTTGGGGTCGAGTAGGGTAGCGTCCGGTCTTGGGGTTGCCAACTGAAGAGCTCTGATGATTTTTGAAAGTGTGTCATCAGAGGCTTGTTCCGCTGCAATACCCATGTGGTCAGCTATCTCTTCAACCGGGATGGTCGATGTGGCATGAAACGCGAGGAATGCGTCGATGGCCTGCAGATGATGCTGAATGTTCCGTGTTGTGTGAGTCCCAGGGAGCAGCTGGGAGCTCTTGATTTCGTCCATGCACCAGGATGGAACGTAAATGTTTAGACTGGAGCCTTGGAGTTTGAAGCGCTTCCCTGCAGGTGTCGGGTCTGCCGTAAGCTTGTCCTTGCTGTGGCCATATCTCCGACTGAGCATGTCTGCCCAGACATTCGATTCACCTTCTACATATTCCAAGACGAATTTGTAGCACGATATTTCCTCCTGCCATCGTCGTATCTTCGCATTGTTGAATTTACGTTGATCCAAGTATGTGAGAGATCGATGATCTGTGAGGACGACGAAGGGACGACTACGCAAGAAGTAATCGAATTTGGTGATGGCCCATTTTATCGCATATGCCTCGCGTTCAGTTGTTGACCAGTTGCGCTCCGTCGCGTTAAAGGTGTGTGAGGCCACTGCTATTATTTTCTTTTGGCCGTGTTTATTCTCTTGCATGAGAATGGCCCCACATGCGATATCGCTGGCGTCGGTGGTGAGGGTAAAGAGTCCGGTGAAGTCGGGGAATGAAATGATTGGTGGTGAAGCGAGGCGCTTCTTAATTTTATTGAAAGCCTTGTTGGCCCCTTCGGTCCAGACGAATGTCCGTCCGGGCTTATTTAGTTCGTTTATGGGGGCCATTAGATTGGAGAACATGTCGGTTCTGATGCTCTCGTTAAGGCGTGTCTCGATGAATTGCCGAATCCATACGAGACGTCCGATGAGACTTTGTAGTTCTTTTCTCGTTGTCGGGGGTTTCATGTCGATAATGGCGCGGACATATTCGGGGTCGGCCTTGAATCCGTCGCTATTCACGATGCGACCGAGAAATTTAGCTTCGGACGCAAGAAAAATGCATTTTTCCGAGTTTAGTTTTAATCCGAACTTGCGTAGAGCAATAAATAATTGCTCCAGCGCTGTCACATATTCCTCGAAGGTTTTGGCGTGGACAAGATTATCGCCAATATATGACGATATGTTGGCGCGTGAGGCCACTGTGTCGAGAGCCTCAGCTATGCATCGCGAGAAGATTTGTCCAGCGGATGTTAGACCGAAAGCCAGACGGGTGTATTGGAAACAGCGTCCTTTCCAAGTAAAGGCCGTTTTATGGCGGTCACGTTCGTCAATGACGATTTGCCAATAGCCATTGCGGAGGTCGAGTGTTGAGAAGTACTTGTTACCTTCGCCAATCTTGTTGAATGTCGAGTCAATGGTAGGTATTGGGTATGGGTCGAGATCGACTAAAACCTTGTTGAGGGTTCTTTTGAAATTTGCGACCACTCGAATCTTTCCGTTTTTCTTGCGGACGGCAAAAACGGGACTGTTAAATCCTTTAGGGTCGTTGCAAGGTTCGATAACACCCTCACTTGCCATGCGGGCAATTTCCGCGTCAACATCACCCTCCAGTGCTTGGGCTATAGGGTGCTGTTTTTGGCTCCTGGACTGGCCGTTGGTTGGTATGCGTATGGGCTTGATGAAAGTGCCCCTTCTATTGTCGTCGGTGCCGAGAATGTCCGCATAGCTGATGAATAAATCGGCGGTAGCTTCTAATTCACTACGGCTATGATGGTCTGGAAGCGATAGGCCTACGGTTTGCTTAAGCCAATGGAGTTTTTGGTTGAGAGTCAACCCGTTAGGCGATGATCTGGCTGTGGCTCGTGGTTCCTCGTTGGAAACGGTTAGGGCGCCGTGTGAAAGGTTGTGGGTCGGTTTTATCCTTGGATGGACGGTTGTAGAGAGCGGGACAGTATGTTTTAGCTTGCCAGATGGGAGTGTGCGCGCAAGTTCTACAGTCGCCTTCTGGTTATCGATAGTATAGGATAACAGTGTGTGGTGGCCGAGTATGTTCTGACCGATCAAGATGGGAATGTCTGATGTCGTGATCAGTGTGTCGACGTTGCAGAAAGCGGGGGAAGTATCGTCATCCAAGGTAATGTCGCAGGTGAGCTTGCCCAGAATAGAGATGTTCCCTCCGATTCCTTTGACTCGGATGTTGGTTTTGGACATGTGTCTTCTTGCATCTTCAGGTAAGCGAGAAATGGGAATGATGCAAGTCGTGCATCCGGAATCCAACATGCCTACACCGGAGAATGTGATGCCGTTGTTGCGGAGGTTGATCTGAACAAGGGGCGATCGGAGATCAGGTTGGATTTGAACGTTAAATGTGTGATGATGCTGAGTGGATACATGGACCTGGGAACGAGTCATCACATCTCGTTCGGTCCCAACCGAAAATCCAGTTCGTCGAAGCGCGTCGCGTGTTCATGGTTGTGCTGATCGCTATCTATTCCAGGTAAACCGGTGTCAGTGGTCGCTATGTGTGCTTGAGCATGAGGGGGGTGAAAATATGGGCACCTGTTGCCCTTAAAGCATGCGTGGCCTCGTAAAAAATTTTTGCACATTGCTTGTTGGCTGGGTTGGCCAGCGCTTCTTTGTGCCCGGTTGTGCTTCATGTTGTAGGTGGGGGCGGTTCGACTTTTCCAGTCAACGATGGATGGGTTCCGCCTGTGGGTTTGCCGCAGTTGCTTGTTCAGATCCAGCAACTGTAGCTGTACGTCGGCTAGTATCTTGTCACTTTCAAGGCTACGAGGTTTGTCAGAGTGTGTAGGTTGGCTCGCCATCAGCGCAGTGGTTTCAGCGGCGGTGGTGATGTCCGTTTTGATACCACGATCAAGATAGCGTTGCGCATCGCTGGCTATACCACCCGCTGAGTAGTGTCTGTCCATAGTTTTGACGAGGTGTGGATAGATGTTAGGTGTCCATGCCTTGATCTTTTCACTCATGAGCATGGCCCCCATTAGGGAAAACGCAGTTTCGGCCGTCATCTCAGCATTTTGTCTGTCCGACTTGAATTTTGCCGTGATGTGGACTGTGGCCTCTCGGATTGTGTTTTCCAGTCGGCCTGCAAAATCAGTGAGTTTCTCTCCCTCATGTCGCTGAAGGTCCCATGCTCGGCTTAGGTACTGGAAGTTTGTCATTTGGCTCCCGTGGGTGGATATAAGGTAAGCCTTTAGTTCCTCGAACGTGGACGTAGGCTGTCTTGAGTCCTCCATCTGCTGGAAGATGCCTTCGTTCAGTAGTTGCTTTGCCAGCTTGACAAACTCCTTCTCCATTGCAGGATATTCCCTTAATTCTGGCTTAACGTGTATGGTGTAAGCCTTATTAAGGTCGATAATGAAGCGGTTTACATCGCTGCCCGGTTCGAAGGTCCGGATGGATTTTGTGGCGTCCCGAAGTGACTGCTGTCGCAATAGAAGCTCATAGTTTGTGGTGTGTTGTTGCAATGTGTGCGATCGATCGTGTGCGGTAGTTTGCAGAACAGTTAAAAGTTTGTGGAGGTCTGTTTTCAGTTCACTAATGATTAATTGTGCTTGCGGGTTATCTGCCGGCTCCATGTCAATTTTCGTTTGGAGAATCGCTGCTTTTTGCTGTTTTATAAGTTCCAAGATTTCTGATCGAGAAAGGCCGGAGTATTCCATACTTGTTTTGCTGCACGCTTGACACCAGTGTTATATTCTGAGTTGTGGGCGAGAAATGCGTATGGTTGCAAAACAAAGAACGTATAGATACTCACAATAACACAGTAATGATGTTATAGAAAATTTTTATAAATAGATTAAGTACAGAGAGTAGAATGGAGAAATATGTTTACAGTTGAGGAATGAATTCAGTGGTAGTAGTTACAAAGTTCATGTACTGTACTTGTCTCGTGGTGAAGGGATGGGTTTCTCGGAATTAGGACGGCGTTGGTAGCTGCGGCGATCGTTTGATGTATCGGATGACAGGCGCCGGACGGTGCGTAGAATCCTTAACACGGGTCGTGTGAAGGAACAAGTCTGTCTGATGATTATTTGGTCCGTCTATTTATATATTTTCTGTGGGCTCAGAAACGGCAATTTTTGTGCCCTGCGGGAAGCGTTCCGATTGGATATTTATTAATGTATTTTTTTTTTTTTGTTAATTTATCGCAAACGGAAGTTCTGCGCGGAGCCCATGCGTGAGCGACTAACTTTTCATTTTGAGTTGAGAACTCGAAGTGTTAACTTCCGTTTTTTTTTCTTTTCTTCTTTTCTTTCTTTTTGTTTTTTCAAATCAAGGCAAGATCTCGTCTCGTAACAATATACATAGATAAAGCAGAGACTGCTATCGACAGATCAAGGAATATATGAAAATTTGATTTCTCTGATAAAATAAAATGGGAATTCTTCCAAGCTTTAACAGTAGTCAGTAGTACTGTATGGTTACACTACTTAAACTTTAACAAAATACCTGGAGAAAAAAAAAGGATGCTGCAAGCTGTTTTGAATAAATCATGCTTGTACAGCCTACAAAACAGCAGCTGTATGGTCACTTACCACTCATCTTGCAAACTATCCAAGTAAGATGAACAAGACAAGCTGGGTACTGCTGGAGAAGTAAGGACACACTCATAAGCAATATGAACTTCTACACATGAACATACCCGTGTTGGTTGACCATCAAAAACTTACATCATCAGCTCTGTGAAGACACAAGATGCAGTCTTGAGGACTTACCAAGAGTGATAGTCAATAGGGATGAATGGTGAGAGAGAGTGTCAAGAGAATCTGTGCAGTTAGCACACCATGATAATGATGATATATATAACACTGATAACCAAGACACTATGCCCTATAAGTTGCTGGTCTTTCATATGCCAATCAGCTTTTATACAATCAGGCATGAACTCAGGGTTTCTTCTGAGATTTGGTGCTAGGATGACAATAGTAAGTTCTTTAATTGTTGCAAGTGCTATATCAGAGGCTCTATGTAGAGAAAACAAGCAGATCCATCACATTCCATAAGTACTCAATTGAGTACTGGGATTGAGATCTGAGGAATTAAGTGGCCAAAACCACATAATAATGTCTTGTTTATATTCTTGAAGTCACTCTTGTACAACTTATGCAATCTGGCAGGATGCATTGACCTGTGGAAAACTGAAACTGCTATTGTAGAAAACTGCTATCATGAAGGTATGTATCTAGTCTTCAGTGAAGTTGAGGCCAGTGGCACACAAAAAAGTATCTTACATATGAATTATTGGATCCAGTTTTTCTCAACAAAATGTTTTCTAAAACATCATACTACTTCCATTATTTTTTCCAGAATAATGATACAAACGTATCTTGCTTAACTCCTAATAGAGAATAATGCATTAATGGTGTAAGGGGTGCTTTTGGTGTAATGGTTACCATTGTAGGAAGTTTGATCTGAGTTCAAATCTTGGACAAGGCAGTTTGCATTTCACATAGCACTAATACTCTTGGAAAAGGTATGCATCCAACTATTCTCCTACCTGCTTATTATGAAAATCAGTCTTGGAGAAGGAAAACTCTGAATTCTAACCTTTTGAATTCCAAAAATTGACCTTGTATCATATCCTGCTCATGCAGAGGGATTGAGTAAATACATACTGAGAATTATGCAAGGCTCATCAGATCTGGTGACCTTCTTTGATTAAAGTAAAGTCAAGCTCTAATATTTTCATGTCCATTGAGGACACTTTTGGCAATAGATATAGTTTAGCGTGGGTACTCTGACTGGTCTGTAGTTACATGGCCCCACAGGTAACAAGGGTTGGTGAAGCATTCCTCTCTTTACCTTGATTAAAGATATCTGCAATTTGTGTCATATTAACCTTCTTATTAAGCCTCTGTTCATTTCTCAACCGAATAAGTTTTGGTCCCTTAGTTCCTCATTGGGACTTTGTGATTTCTTCCCCCCTCAGACTAATGACAGTGGGTATTCACTACAACTGAACAGAGGCATCCAATAAATAGTGCCATTTTGAAAATGCGATGATCAAGTCATTTAGCTATAGCAATTTGTCCTTTATTAAAGTCACTTGAATCTTTTTTCTTGTCCATAAATGTAGTCTTTAACTCCTCTAAATGAAATACTTGTGTTCAGAATACTGGCACATGTATATTCTGATCCTATTATGAAATAGTAACAATTATTTCTGCCTTGGTGGCAATGTTTTGACCCAGTGATATCTATCTATCTACGAGGATCATTAAATAAGTTTCCAGACTTTTTTTCATATGGGCACTTTTATTGATAGTACACATATGAAACTCTAGTCCCCTTCGAAGTAATCTCCTCTGGCTGCAATGCCCTTGTTGTACCGTTCCAACAACTTCTGGAAGGCCCCATGGAAGCCCTCTTGTGTGAGCATGTCAATAACATTCATCACAGCCTCTTTCATCTCCTCAATTATCTCATAACGACAGCCCCTGAGCATAGGGAATAACCAAAAGTCATGGGGAGCAAGGTCTGGACTATAGGGAGGGTGACGAACTGTCTTGATGCCCATCTTGGTCAAATAGTCTGTGACAACAATGGAGTTGTGGACTGGTGCATTGTCCTGGTGGAAATGCCACTGACCTGATTTGAAGAGTGCTGGCCTCTTCCGACGGAATCTCTTCTTGAACTCCCTTAAAACCTCAACATAGTAACCCTAACCCTAACCCTTTGGCCAATCAACTCTGGTGTATTGACTTCCTTACTCCTCCCACACCTCTCATCATCCCTCACAGACTCCCTGCCTTCCTTGAATCTCTTATGCCACTCAAAAACTGATGCTCGGTTCATGCAAGATGCTTGAAAAGCAGTCTGAAGCATTCCATACATTTCTGTGGCATTTTTTCCAAGTTTAAAACAGAATTTTATTATTTCATTCTTCTAAAGTGTCCTCACATCCAGATTGCATTTTTGAAATTCAGCAGCTGTGACAATCAGGCTTTAGTAGGATGTATTCCAATTGCTGCTGTAGCTGTTCATTTGAACCTGAAATCATAAAAACTGGTCAGTCATTTCATAAGATGTATAGAAATGACATTGTGACGTTACCCCCTCGACCCCCACATTACATCAACTTCTTCAAACCATTTCACTTCTTGGCCGGTGATCAACTAGTGGTTCTGATAGGGGCATCGCACATTTCTTTACCGCTACAAGAAATACAATCAAGGGAGTGGGAGAAAAAAGAGAACAAATGAACAATATGCTTGGGGTTAACTCAAAGTGCAAGGCAAGGAGTTATGTAACACTCTACATTCCTGTTAGCATATATAGACTAATGCTAGCGTGGGTTTCTAGCGAAAACTCTACAACGCTACTGGAATGCCAACTCATCTTGACTCATCTTCCCTCTCTGCTCTGGACCTCATCTCATGCCGACTGGTCTTTCTGCTGTCCTGTGTCGACTGGTCTCTCCGTCGTCCCCCACCAACTGCCTTCCTCGAGCTCCTTTGTCCATCTCCCTGACCGGTGTTCCCTTCCTACTCCCGGTCACCCGAGATCTCAAGTTCAAAACCCTTTGTCTGGTTTCGTGCCAAAACAGACAAAGGGATCGTCTGCTTGGCGGACCACCTACATAGTGTTACAACATACTGAATTCTCAAAAGTCTACAAAAATTTTAAATGCCTGTACAAAAAAGTCTGGAAACCTATTGAATGCACTACGTATCTATACAATTTTTTGTCTAAAGAAACAGATTGTCTACATGTATCATTGACTCTGTGTGTACACTATCCAAAGATCCACTAAGGTGCTATCCCTCATTTTGAACTGTTTTTCTTTATGAATTATGCAAACTATATATATATATATACCTGGGCATCTCATACTAAAAACAATCTCCATTTAATCAATGAATGTACTACATTACTTGTTAGTTTTTTTATCACTTCTTTTGTGGCGTATCAACTCTTTTAAAAAAAAGTCTTTTAAATTTTTTTCTTCTGGCGATGATCTAAAATCAAAACTAACTGAGAACAATCAAAAAGAGAACAATTAAAACGTAAGTAATCACAAAGCAGTATTATTCCTCTTTGTCATCACTTTTTCCATTTATATATATATATATATGTATGTGTGGTGTGTGTGAGTGTGTATAAACATATACCTTGATAAAGCACTTACAATCCTTTCATGTCAATTAACATGCCACTTATCAGATAATATTGGCACAAAAGTTCACATTAATCAACACAGAATGCAAGGCCACTTTATTCCTACCAATGTCAAAGAGATATTTGTAGACAACATGAATACACAGTATTATGTAAATTGCAAAAATAGACTAAAAATACTAAAAGTCATGATTGACTGTATAGTTGCACCACTTGAACTCTAATGAAATGATTGGAGAAAAAGCTAGATGGGAACTACACAAGGATGCTGTGTGCTGTTTTTAATGGATCCTGTAAGCAGCACCCAACAAAACAGTAGTTCTAAGATAAATAAGACACGCTGGGCACAGCCGGAGAAGCAAGGATGAACTTTTAAAGGATGTTCTTCAATGGACTCCTACACTTGAACACACCAGTGTTGGCTGACTAGCAAAAATTTATATCCATCAGTTCTGTGCAGATATTAGATGCCACCTAGATGACTTACCTAGAGTAAGGACCAATAGAGTCAGATGTTGAGAGTGAATAAAGGGAATCTGTGCTGTTGATGATGATGATGATGATGATGATGATGAGTATTCAACATAGGATCTGGTATATCAAATATATTCAATGACTAATAAATATGAAAATTCAGACTACATTATTGAAATCTCTTTTCCCCTCCTAACTATGGGTTAAATAGTATCACTGCTGTTCTTTTACCAGGATAGCTTGAGCATTAGATAGTTCACAAAGATTAATATGCCATTACACAAAGAAACCAAACCAAACCATATTATTAAAAACAGTTTACTGTTTAAACACATGAAAATATGAATTCAAATTCACGAAAAATGCCATAGAAAAATGACCAAATATATTGTTTTTTTTCTGAATTCAAAAGCAATAACATCTCAACTTTACATTTGAAAATAACCAGTGATGCTTGAGAGTGCTTGAGAAAAAAATGTTTGATAACTTCTACACTAACTTGAACCTAATATTCAAGAAGATAGAAAATTGGTAAAAAATTAAGACAAACTTTTTTTTCTGATCTTTTACAAAGAAAACTGATGCCAAAATACAGTTTATATACATAAATATATATGTATCACTTTTTGTTGCATTGTCCTTTACTCTACAATCATCCATTCTATGCCACACTGGGCCTACGTTATATTAATGCGTATGAGCCTTACATCTCAATCAGTTGTCTTTCATCTCACTTCTCTTTCATTTGTTCTTGCTTCACTTTGTCTCTTCTCCAGTTATTTCATCTTGTTGCTTCAGTCACTCTCATGTCTCTTTTGTTTTACTATCCTTTTTTCTTATTCATTGACGAGGAATGACATGGACACTATTTCATGTGCACTTATTACTTTTTATTTATTAACAAATTTTCACTTCACTAACTCCCCAGCTTAAACAGAGAGTTAGAAAGTAAGATGGAGTATTCGACCACTCAGCTTGAGTGTTTCTCAATACCTGACTAATTTATTCCAACTCAGGGCCACTTTAGTCACCTGACAGAAACCCTCAAATCAGGGTTGTGGTCTCAGATTGCTCCAAAGTTTAATGGCAGTCTATCAAACTGGTAGAATTTCTTGTATCTTTCCATTCAGGATTCAACTTAACAGTTCAGAACCTTATTTAAATGCTGCACTACATGTCAAAAATAGATATCACCAAACTATCATGTAATATTCCAACCATAATCATTTTTAAATTCATAACCTGACAGTTATGAATTTCCTTTTACCTCTTTTCTCAATTCAGAGGCTACTGCATATCTTTTTACTTATCTCTACAATTGCTTCAACATCTCCATCTACTGCATATCTTTTTGTTTGATTATCTCTACAATTCCTTCAACATCTCCATCTATTGCATATCTTTTTATTTGTTTATCTCTACAATTGCTTCAACATCTCTATCTACTGCATATCTTTTTGTTTGATTATCTCTACAATTCCTTCAACATCTCCATCTACTGCATATCTTTTTATTTGTTTATCTCTACAATTCCTTCAACATCTCCATCTACTGCATATCTTTTTATTTGTTTATCTCTACAATTCCTTCAACATCTCCATCTACTGCATATCTTTTTATTTGTTTATCTCTACAATTCCTTCAACATCTCCATCTACTGCATATCTTTTTATTTGTTTATCTCTACAATTGCTTCAACATCTCTATCTACTGCATATCTTTTGGTTTGATTATCTCTACAATTGCTTTAGCATCTCCATTGACTGTATATCTTTTCCTTGATTATCTCTACATTACACAATAATGAAATTTAACAAAAAATATTACAGGGATATCAGTATCTTTTCAGAAATATTACAAAAAATATCTGATAATTTTTGTCCCATCATTATCATGACAACACAATAGCATAAATGTTGCATAGCTCTTTACTCTATGATCATAAGTTTTTGTTGGTTGGCCAACACTGATGTATGCATGTGTTGGAGTCCATAGAAGAATGTCACTTGTGAGTTTGTCCTTACCTCTCTAGCTATTTCTAGCATGTCTTGTTCATTTTACTTAGATGGTCCATGAGATGGGAGATAAGTAACCATACAGATGCTGTTTTGTATGATGTTGCTTCCTGGATTTTTTTCCCAAACAGCATCCTTTTGTTGTTCTCATCAAGCTTTTTCTCCAATTGTTTTATTAGAATTCAAGTGGTGCAACCATACAGTAGTACTGACATGGTTACAGAATGATTAGAATACACCAACTGCATCCCTGAAAAGGGGTAAAACTCTTTCCAAAAGACAGTCTTAGTCATGACATTATGCTGCATCTAGTGTTGAAGCTCCAGTTCTTGATCTCTCAGGAGTGAGAAATATCCCTTCATTGTCATTACTCGTAGGTCCACTCTGTCCTGAAGTGGTCTCTGTAAGGGTCAAATAGATCTGTTTAAAAATCATTAGTATTAGATAAGAATGTTGGAAACCATATAACTATGTAAACAAATGATTATTATTGTTAAATCAGAATGTTTAATTGGGTATGAATTATTAGTATTAGATAGGAACACTTGAAACCATACAACTGTGTCCAAATTATTTGTATTACATTGGAATATTTAATATCATATAACCATGTGCAAACAAATAATTATTGACAAATAAAAAATTACAATTTAAAAAAAGTACAATGGAACATTTACAGTCAAACAATTACAAATAAATCAAGTTTCTGTGTTAAATAACCCATAAGGAATTGATATGCCATTAAACAAATTAGCCTAAGCAAACCAGTGTCTGTTTATTTGCAGCCACATTTTTCTGTATTACCACATGATGATGTAGTAAAAAAAAGAATTTATACTCTGATGTAGTAGAATGTTGAATTTAGAAATAATAAAAACATAAAAAGTCATAAGAACAAAAACCAAAAACAATAAAAATCCTTTTGAAAGTCAATTGGACATTATTCTTTAAGTTCACTGCAATGCAAATTTTTTAGAAATATCTATTTATATGTTATTTAGTTTCTTTTCTAAAACAATTTTCTCATAGTAATTCAAGTATAGCCATGAATTTTTCATGAGTAATCACTATATATATAAACACTAGTAAAAACTATTGATATATATATATATATATAAATAAGTTTTATATATATATATATATATATATATAGCAAATGTCACATTTTGTCTCAGTATCATATATTCGCATCATCAAGCTTAAAACAAATCATCACTTTGCTGGATAAGTACTGATGACATTACTGTTGGTGTCACTTTGAAAATAACTATGTTACTCTCTAAGTCAAATCTTATGATTCATGACCCTTTTATCACTGTCAAAAAACAGGATGATCATAGACCACACAAGGTCACCAACTAACTGTTTACTGTACAGACTTGATAGTGGGTAGTTTATATGACTCCTTTTGGCCAATTGGAAGGGACCACAATCAATTCCCCTAAAAATACATAAATAAGCCAAAATTTTCTCCCTCTTGTTCTTTTTCCTAACAGATACAAGAATAAATGTAATGTTCTTTTCTTCCAAGCCTGACAAATCACAAACACACATGGAGAACCCTCAACTTAGTCATTCATGAAAACCCTCTTACAGCATCACCATCTAACATGCACATCCATTCTTCTTAACTTTACAGTCTATTCACATATAATAGTTCCATTTTTAATCCACACAATGGTCATACCTATGCATGTATGTGTGCGGTATAGTATCCCATCTAATCATCATACCCACTTCAACAAGTACTACATAGAGATCCCTCAATTAACAGCTTCTTCCATACAACCAGCATTAATCCTACCCACATAAATTACATGTCTCACAATGGTCCTATCCTCTCATACACATGTGTAACCGAGCAACTCCTTCTAACAATCATATCTGTGTCACTCACACTCTTACAGTTCTTTAGATGTCAATATGTGTAATCACATTGAAGCTCCATTATGGCTCTATCTTCAACCAACTCTACATAAAACACACATCCATCCACAAAGCACAATAAAAGCAAAACAAGAACTATTACAAGTCCATGCTCAAGATACTGACCCTCCTTATCACAGTAAAATAAGAATCACAAATCTGTATTTATTCAACCTCTCTGCCACAGGATGTGACTCAAGGTCATTTTTAGGCGAGTAAAGCTGGTTTAAATTTAGGGTTTTCCTTCTCTAAGACCGGTCATGTTGCTAAAGCTTTAGAATCCAATTTATCCAACTATTTACTCACAGCTGGAGTTGGGAAAGATGGATTCATGCCTTTCCTAATGATATGAGCATGAAGTGAAATATGAATTGCCTTGTTCATGATTTGAACTCAAGTTGCTGATTACATTTCCAACAACAATAACTGTTACACTTAGAGTGCCTCCAGAGAACCATAAGTAAGCCAATGCTCCAAGTGCCAACCTTCTGATTCTATAAACAATGTTTTTCTCACATACCATTTGACAAGTAACTGCCTAATACATGAAATACAACAGGAAGTCTATTCTTCATATTCAATACAAGAAAACAGAGTTTCACCATATAGACATTTATACTGCAAAATTGTCTGGTATATAGCACTTCCTTGTAGTTAACCTATTTTTTGTCTGTAATCATTTCCTTCTACCACTCCTCCAGAACAGTTTGTGGTATAGTGTTGTTCTTGTCAGGAGAGTCTTCCCTCTTCATCTCACTTTTCCCCTCTTCCCTTGGATTACTATAAACAGAAATTATAACAATTGGTATCAGAACCAGGATATAACAACCATAATATACAATGCAAGAGAGATTATAACATTTCCTCTTATATACCAGTTTTAATTATCATTTGGTATTTATTCTTATTAAATGTGAAGAAGGATTTTTTTACTTCTATTTTGATAGAATAAAGAGCTTATGTTATTCTTAATGATAGTTGTGAGGAGAAAAAAATAGTTTCATGCCTTTACCAAGGACAATGAGACAAAGTAAAATTTAAACAACCTCAGGCTGAATTTGAAATTCTTCCATTGATTCCATTTTCCTCAACAGTTAACTATCCAGCCACCAGGGCTGACATATAGAGCATTAGTTATTTATATATGTATATCAGAAGATATGGGACAATTTCTTTACCACCTGGATCTAGACACAAGAAAAATAACAAGAAGACTTGAAAAATTACAATTAAAAATAATAACCAGTGTTCCATTGTCTTTTATAAAACTTGCCTTTATATATATATATATATATATATATATATATATATTGTAATGTAATGGTTACTATTATAGGAGTTAAACATAATGACCGGAGTTCAAATACTGGATGAGACTGTTTGCATTTCACAAAACCCTAGTATTGTTGGAAAAGGTATGAATCCAACTATTCTCCCTCCAGCTATGAGTAAATAATAGTGCAGACAGGGCTCTTTAACCCTTGGTATAACAACCAGTCTAGAAGGAAAACTCCTAATTCAAACATGTTAAACTCCACTTAAAAATTTTTTAAAGTTTTAACTGTAAAGATTAAAGATTACAAAACAATAATCAATGTAGTCAGATTGTTGAATCTAGGGTATTTCTAATTATAATTCTCAAAAGCAAAGACTTTTTCTTTTAACCTCTCCTTTCTTAGTCAATTTAATTCAAAATAGTTACAATATCCCTTCTTTAAGTTAGTTTTCATTAATTATGACTTAATGATACTTCAACATTTTTGTTATGAATTCTAAACAATAAACAAAGATATCATTTTTTTTAATTTTCAAATTCACAAAAGTGACATAAATAAGACTAGTTTGAAATGGAATGCAATTAAAGATAAAGAGTGTAAAAAAATCTTTCATTTTTTCATTGGAAAGTATTTTTTTCAAATAAAACATTAAACAATAATAGTACTGCTCTGTTGATGATTGGATAGACTGAAACATTAGCAATGTTTATAATATGAATTCATCATTTGAATATTTTGCTTTTCCAAGTTATATATATATATATATATATATGTGTGTGTGTGTGTGTGTGTGTGTGTGTGAGTGCATAAAGATGTATAGATTAAGATTGGAGATGTTCATGGTGTAATGGTAACTGTCATAAAAAATGGACATTGCAACTCAAATTCAAAACCTGGATGAGGCTGTTTGCATTTCACATTGCTCTAATACCCTTGGAAGAGGTATGAATCCAACTATTCTCCCTCTAGCTATGGTCAAATAGTAAGGCAGAGTGGGCTCTTTAACCTTAGTATAGCAACCAGTGTAGGAGAAGGAAAACTCTGCATTTAAACCTGGTTAATTCCACTTAAAATTCACCTTGTGTCCCATTCTGCTCATGCACAGTGATATATATATATATATATATATATATACAAACATTAACAAAAGTGATAAGACAAATAAGAATATTTCTTTTGTGTCATTTATTTTTTTATTGTTTTCAGAAAGTTTCGACCTTAGGTCATTGTAAGGAAAAAAGTTTTGTGGAAATAAGTTTTTTAGAAAGTTTATAAAACAGTTTCCAAAAAGGTTGATATGCTACAAGAGAAGCAATGAAAAATGCATTGATGATGTAGTATATCCATTTGTCATTTGAAAATCATATATATATATATATATATATATATGATTGAATCCTCATATAAGAACCCAGTAATTCAGTTAAAGATGTGAACTGTTGGACTACCGATACAGGTGACTTGTTTTTAATTGTGAAGGCATGTGTAGTGTGATGGCAAATCGACTAAAATCCCAAACCGGGACTTTATTTTCGCACGTGTGAAGACGGGGCAGGTTGGCACTTGATCCCCTACAGAATAAGTCCTGTTCAGAGTTTTTCTCTCAGGCATATAAGAACTGGCATATTACGTGAGGGAATATTTTAGGGCCAGACTGACCACCGCTGGCAAAGGGGTTCCAAATTTCACACTATCACACACCCACCAGGCCGCTAAACTTCTTCCCCTTAGACAACAGAAGAATATGGGCCTACAGGTTTTAGTCGTAATAATATTAATATTGTAGTAGTCGGCAACTCCGGTTTCCCGTGTGATACTTTGGGAATTAATAGGACAATTCTAAGCAAGATAACACAAGGCGAATAGAAGCTGAAAAGAAAGCATGAAGTAACAACATAGACCACATGATAAAATGAAAATACATAAATTCCTTTACTACAATTATGTACACGTTCAAAGTGTCAAAACATATAATTGGACAGTCCACGAATATAAACGTCTTTTCTGACTTTTGTCTTTCTTCAAATTGAGAGAGAGAGAGTGGTAAACGAAATTTGGGTATAAAGGAAAAATGTCCCCAAAGTTACTTATCTTATTTTCGACGGGGTTCCACTGGAGAATTTTCTTCTTTCACGGGCCAATAGACTTTGTTCTGTTTTTAATACTGGCTTGAAGGATTTGGAGTCCTTCGTGTCTCAGTTAATCTTTTGTCTTCAACCCGGAGTAAAATGGCTATGGTTCGTCTGCCCGCTATGAACCCTGCTCAAAAACTAAATTTCTTCCTATTTACTTCCGCTGAGGGGAAGGGAGCCCCACTTCCGTTTTGGGGTCCCAGCCAATCATTTGGCTTCTCTCTCTTTCCCCTTCCGATGTCCGGCGACCTGAGGTCACTAAGTACCAACATCTGTTTATCCCCTCTGTGACCCACATTCTCTCTTAATGGTCACTTTTTGACTGCTAGATACAGCTAATTCAACACGGGAGGATAGTATCAGTCTTACCTCTTCGTCTCCGTGGGCTATCACGTGACAGTAGAATCAACAACATTTTTTGGATAACCTGATAACAGAAGAATAGTGTACTAGTGTTCCTCAAAGACTCCTGAACAACACTCCTCAGGTTTTGTATACAGAGTTTTTTCTTCTCATAGACCAGTTGCCCCACTAAAGTTAAAGAGACAGTCTGCCCTACTATTTTACCCATAGCTGGGAAAGAGGAGCTGAATTCATGCTTTTTCTAAGGATGTAAGAGCAAAGTGAAATGCAAACTGCTTCATCCAGGATCTGAACTCAGTTCAATTCTTTATGACAATAGCTATTGCACACACACACACACTCACACACACACACACACACACACACATATATATATATATATATATATATATATATAAAGAAGTATACCAAAGCAAATCAATTTAAAAGAAGCATGATTCTTTTCTAAATTTCCTTGTTATGTTCCAGTTGACCTACTTATTCTGTGTTTCTTAATTGAGTTTCTATAATTGAGAAGCTTATTTAAACTGGAAAAGTACTTTCCTTAGTATAAGTACAATATAAGTTTGAGAAGAATGTGTTGTAATTATATTCCCAAGACAAAACAGAATTCTGATTCATAATACAGTATATAAAATTTGGAAATGTTATTATTAATTTTTTTCTTTTTTTCATCCACATACACAGTTCAACATCAATTGCAGGTATGTTGTGAACCTGGAAAGGGATGGACTCAGAAAGGTTATTCCTGCCAAAGACACACTACATGAATAGTGCCCTCATGACCAAACCAGATTACAGAACCAATGAGAGATAGTGTTAAAACAAAAAAAACAGAAAATGAAATTTTCAGCAAGACATGAAATAAAAGAATAGGGTTTCCATATTAATTAGATTTATATGATTAAAAAATTTCAGAGTAAGAAATGTTCACATTATTCCAGTCTGTTTTCAATTACCTACACATGAAGAGTAGTAAACAAAAGTCAGCTGAAAAGTTCATGGGTTAACCAAGAGAACCTCATGGAGTGTGACCAAATGAGGTTTATTTTTCAACGTATTCCCTCTTGTAGTCAATACACTTCTTCCATTGGTGTCCCAGCCCTTGGATCTCATACGTAAAAAAAATCAACAGCAGATATGATGTCAGCATATGAACTTTTTAGCCTATAAACTTTTCTGTCTACCTTCGTACAACATATGATCAGTTTAATGTATGAGCCCATGTCATCTTGACCAGACAACTCCAATCTTTCTCTTTGGTGCAATGGGAAACTGTTGACCAGGAATCATAATCCCAAGGACCAGACACACCTTGATTTTTGTTGTGTCCCACCTGAAGATGAGAATGTAGCCAAGGTATGAACACAGATACCAAACTCAGATTCCAGTTGGTTGTTTGTCACATTCTTAACTCTGCTTCTCTGTCACATATTTGACAGAATACCTGGCTTTATTCACTCTTTAGTCAATATTTTAGAATCTGCTTTTTCTCTTTCTTTTCATATTATTTTATTCCTCTTTTTGCATTTGTTTTCCTCCCTGTTTCTTTTTGTTGTTGTTGTTGTGCTACAAATGTGAGTGATGGAAATGTTAGTTTGTGGACAGATAAAAGAAGGAATGTTAGTTTTTGTCAAAGAGAAATTCACTAATCTAAAAGAAGCCAGTTAGATTGGAAGATTCAATGCTATCATTCATCTTATAAATACTGGGTTATATTGAGTATGTCCTTAATTGTTTTGAATGAGCTTGTGTTGACCTGAATGCATTATTAAAAAAAAAGGTTTCAAGTATTTCTAATATTGAATTAATTGACAAAATTACATATCCATTGAATTCCATTTTGAAAGAATCATTTCTTTGGTGTTTGTTTTTTGGTATTTGTTAAAATGTATTTTATATGCTTTTCTTCTATCATTATGTATTTAAGAAATAGAATATTTGAGTATATTCCATTTTCAATTTTTAAATTTGTCATCTAGATATTGTGGGCTATATTTATAATATTAGGTTGAATATACTGTCAGATTTTAGTATAAATTGTTTAAATTCTGTTCTAACATTATTTAATAGTTGTTATAAAAAAAATTCACATCCCGAATAATTAAAGTGTCCTCTTTGTTAATGTTCTATCACTTTCAGAGCTTGATTTTGTAGGTTATATGCCCCTAATCATGAGCATGAAAAAAGAAGTAATGCATTTACTTTTGTTGCATGAGTTCAAGCTTAGTCATAATTTTGCTTCATGATAATGCTCTGCTATTTGTTGCCAGGATAACACAGCAGAAACTTACTGGAATATGAGATCTTTTCATACCCACCATATTCTCCTTATCTCTCACCTATTGACTACCATTTTTTCAAACCTCTGGACACTTTTTTATGTCAAAAAATGTTCTATTCTAAAAGAGAACTAGAAACTGCATTTAAAGATATCTAAGCATCAAAACCATTAGAATCTTATCATACATGTATAAATAACCTTCTTAATTGATGACAGAAGTGCATAGATGTTCAGTGATCACTGTTTGAATTCATTAATTCCAGAATAAAAGCTTATTTTAAAATCTGAATATTTCTAAACAATCTAATATTTTAAAAGGATTTTTTTTTGTTGTATCATTTTTATTATCATACCATTTTTATCATTATGCCATTATTTACTTATTTTTTGCTGTGAAATGAGTAGAAATATTGGTAATCATGTTTGTTGGTTGATTTTCTTTATACTTTTTATTCTAAATTATCATTAGTTCTAATAACTAATGTATCTAGGAGCAGCAAAGAATTTTCAATTTCTATTTTGTAGTTGAATTCTATTTCAAGCACATACTAGCAGGTCCTCTTGACTGCATCCATTGTTTACACAGAGCTCATGTAAGTAAGTTCTTGGTGGTTGGCCAACACTGGTGTGTCCATGTATAGGAGTCCATAAAGATCATTGCTTATGAGTTTGTCTTTCCTTCTCCAGCAGTACTCAGCATGTCTTTTTTATCTTACTTGGATGGTTTGTGAGATGGGAGGTAAGTACCTGTACAACTACTATTTTAAAGGTTCCACTTCTGGGATTTGTAAAAAACAGAATGTACCATTATGCATATATATATATATATATACACACACAAACAATGTGCCTGTGGTGTAATGGTTATCATCGTAGGAAATGAACACGGCGACACAAGATTAAATCCTGGATGAGACTGTTTGCATTTCACATAGCACTAATACCTTTGGGAAAGGTATGAATCCAATTATTCTCCCTCCAGCTATGGGTAAATAGTAGGACAGACAGGGTTCTTCAGCCTTGGTGTGGCCATTAGTCTAGGAGAAGGAAAACTCTGAATTCAAACCTGTTAAACTCTGCTTAAAAATTAACCTTGTGTCATATCCTGCCTGAGCATAGGAGTTGGTAAATATGTATAAACGCACAAATATATTTGTTGGAGTATGCATAAATATACA
Source organism: Sepioteuthis lessoniana (assembly GCA_963585895.1). Classification (NCBI taxonomy): domain Eukaryota; kingdom Metazoa; phylum Mollusca; class Cephalopoda; order Myopsida; family Loliginidae; genus Sepioteuthis; species Sepioteuthis lessoniana. The sequence continues at coordinate 76,422,838 of OY757918.1, forward strand.
CATGAACAAATATGGAGAAATGTGACCTAATGATTAACATCTTTGGAAATGGACACTGTGACCTGAGTTCAAATCCTGGAGGTGGATATTTATTGTTCACTTTCATGAATCCTTCCAACTTGTTGGATGGACAGGGTTTATGGGGCACGAGAAGATTTTGTTATTAGTGTCATAGGTTGTTGTTGTCATTGATTTTGAGTTTAAGAATCTGACTCCTTTTATTCTTTTTCTAACCCCATTAATTTGTAGGCTTCTTTGAGACTTTATTTGTGTTTAACAACAATTTTGTGGCCAGGGAAATTTTTCCTAAACCCATAGAAGTTGTCACATTTCCCTGAGAAGGGGTTAAAACATATTAAGAGTCATTAAAAGATCTTATACTGAATCCTCAAATTCAAAAATAGCTTATAAAAAAAGCTTATAAAAACCTATTGTAGACTTAAGTTGTCAACTCTCTTTAATAAAACTCACCTAAAAGAAAATTTACTGCCTAACTACATTCTATTTATATTAATATACAAATATATATGGTTTAATGGTTATTGTTATTGGAAATGGACTTGGCAACTCAAGTTCAAATCCTGAACAAGGCTGTTTGTATTTCACATAGCACTAATACTCTTGGGAAAGGTAAGAATCAAACTATTCTCCTTCCAGCTATGAATAAATAGTAAGGCAGACTGAGCTCTCTAACTTTGATATGGCAACTGATCTAAAAGAAGGAAAAACTCTGAATTCAAACCTGTTAAACTCGGCTTAAAAAATGGACCTTGTGTCACATCCAGCTTGTGCAATTGAATTGATTAATATATATATATATATATATATATATATGTGTGTGTGTGTGTGTGTGTGTGTGTGCGTATATATATATATATATATATATATATTGTATTAACTTTTCATTCGTTTACATTTTTATGTTTTTGGATACTAGAGTGCTCATATGCACAGAATATGTATTTTCTTATATTATTTGAAATGGTCATCAAGAAACCATTACATCTGTACATCATGCCCAGCAAATAGCTTTGAAATATTTTTCAATTATCCCTTAAAAATATCTCATTGTAGCTTAATGTTTAGCAAACTTGTGTCATAGATGATTATAATTCAGTAGCAAGTAAGATCCTTACAGGCTGGGTGCTCTATAGTTTTCCAAATTAATAAATAAAAGTGTCTCCCATGGAATAACAGCTAGCAAGCTAAGCTAGCAGACCATTACTAGTTAGTTTGATTCTCACTGGGTTTCTCATATTTCTGGCCTTGTGCCACCACTAAACTAACATTAATGAATAATTAAATCATTGGCCTAATGAGTAGAGTGTTTGCCGATGGTCCCAGGTCGAGTCATACCAAGGACTCAAAAAATGGTATTTGATGCCGTCTTGTTTAGTACTCAGCATTATAAGATGAGGATCAAGTGTAAAGTGGAGCAATCCTGGGAGTGGAGTAGTGTCCTCCCCTACACATCAGTGTAGTAGATATTGAAAAGGGAGCCTTCAAGTCTGCCTCGACTAAGGTTGCCAACTTTACTTATATATTTCTTAACCACAATTAGGTTGAGTTTAAATGAACCTGATGGAAAACCATTTGATATTTGAATATAATAGTGAAAGCAACAGTCACAAAAAAAAAATTGACAAGATTAGAACAGTGACCAATTTTATATATTTCTTGCACATTGATGTATTCACTGTTTTTTGGAAGTAACTTAACATGTGTAAATAAAAAATGTCATCTGACCTGAAAGTACAGATAACCAAATCTCCACTTCCCAGAGGTGAGGGATGTAAGCAAGGATCACAATATAGAGTACATCCCATTTCCTGAGCTTTCTGCTACACGCTCTGCTGCTTCAGGATTAAATAAATAAATAAAACATAAAAAATATCAAAAGATGAGTAAAACTTATTTAAATCTGATCTGATGCTATTGTATCAAGGGAAAACTTGGCTGATAAGTGTTCAAAATTAATTTTTGAAAAGTTTTCAATGTAGAAGGTCAAGAGAAGAAAAAAAGTTTAGCAGGGGAGTAATAATTCTAAAAAATTCACCAATTTTCCTTCCTCCCTTTCTTCTTTCCTTAGTTACTTTCTTTCTTAAGATGATGATCATGATCAGCGGAAGCAGCAGTAAAGAAAAGCTTCATAGATAAGTGTTCAAAATTAATTTTGGGAAAGTTTTCAAATTAGAAACTCAAGAGAAGGAAAAAAAAATCATCAGTTTTCTTTCTTTCTTTCTTTCTTTCTTTCTTTCTTAAGATAATGATCCTTATCATCATTATCAGCAGCAGTAGCAACAACAGTAACAACAGCACCTAGGAAAAGCTTAGCAGATAAGTGCCTAAAGTTAATTCAGTAGAATTTTTTAATGTAGAATATCTTAAGAAAAAAGTCAGCATAATCATAATAATATAATTATTCATTGATTATTTTGTTCTTTCATTTTTGTTCTTCCTTTTTTCAAGAAGAAGAAGAAGAAGAAGAAGAAGAAGAAGAAGAAGAAGAAGAAGAAGAAGAAGAAGAAGAGAAGAAGAAGAAGAAGAAGAAGAAGAAGAAGAGAAGAAGAAGAAGAAGAAGAAGAAGAAGAAGAAGAAGAAGAAAGAAGAAGAAGAAGAAGAGAAGAAGAAGAAGAAGAAGAAGAGAAGAAGAAGAAGAAGAAGAAGAAGAAGAAGAAGAAGAAGAAGAGAAGAAGAAGAAGAAGAAGAAGAAGAAGAAGAAGAAGAAGAAGAAGAAGAAGAAGAAGAAGAAGAAGAAGAAGAAGAAGAGAAGAAGAAGAAGAAGAAGAAGAGAAGAAGAAGAAGAAGAAGAAGATGAAGAAGAAGAAGAAGAAGAAGAAGAAGAAGAAGAAGAAGAAGAAGAGAAGAAGAAGAAGAAGAAGAAGAAGAAGAAGAAGAAGAAATAATGCAAAATTATGAGAAAAAGAGGATAAAGAAGCAAATTGTGAAAGAAAAAGAAGAAAAGGGATGGAGAGAAAGTATTATCAGAACAAGATAACCTAAACAGTGAGAAAGAAAAATAATTAAGTGAATAAAATGAAGAATTTTACAGTACTGGTTTTTAAGAAAAATATAAAGATACTGACAGGGAATTGGTGCGGGACTAAAAAAATAGATCAATAAAAGAAAAATCATGAAAGAAAAAAAATGAATATCATTTTTACATATTTTTTAATTTTTTACTTCTTTGCCCCTATCATATTATCTGGATATCTGAGATTGATATAAAAATAAGTATAGAAAAAAAAGAGAAAAAAAGAAACAGTATTTCTTTGTCTATATTTTCTTTTTCCCCATATCTTGAGAGTTCTCTTCTGAGAAGATAAACCAAGAAGATCTCTCTACTTTCATTGATGTTACTTCAGTTTTAATGGTCCTTCAATCTTGGGGAAATACCTTACTATGGTTGGCTTGATAGTGAGTGAGTTATTAGATTAACCTGAGATAAAGACATGAAGAAAAAAGAATTAGTTAAAATTGTGAAAGGAATAGTAGAAGTTAATAGATTAACCTATATTATAACAATCTAGTTTTTGTATTTACAAGGTCTGATGAAGAAGTATTTAAAAATTTTTAAATTTAAAAAATGTTCACATCTTAGCAATGTATATAATAAAGTAATGATATCTAGCCATCTAAACTGCCCTCTAGACATCAGAATTTTGTGTCGATGAGTTAGAGCTAATTTTTAAAAAAATTAGGAAGTCAGTTTTGATACTTTTTGAACAGCATTTTTTGGTGAAACATAGGATTGAGCAATTGCAGTACTCTCTATATGCAGAGAAGAAGTCCCCATGCTTACTTTTGCATGCAGTCCTATAAAATACAAATAATTTTCAAATAGATCTACTTGATCTCTAGAGGGGACCCTAACAGGTACAACCACTCTGGGTCAGAGTGGACTAAGGAGTAATGGCAATAAAGAGGTTCTCTACATTCCCCAAATTTCCGGAACTGAAGCCTCACCACTTAATGCACTTAAGTGTTATGTCCTTTTGAGGGATATCAGGGTATACAGTCAGTGTACTTTAAGCCCTGGCAACAGAGACAAAGGGTTTCAGGGGCAATTTATCAAAAGGAAAACTCTCTGAAATATGTGTATTGAAGGACGAGAGTGTTGCGGAGCCGTATAAGCATGTTGACTCCGCAAATGATTTAAGGGTTTTTACGTGCGAGTGTGTGACAGCCAGAGGCAATGAAGGAAAACAGAAGACGAGATAATAGATACAACAAAAGTGACGATTTTATTGCCGGGATTACAAACGTGTATGTAAATGTCCGTGGCGGTTGTATGTAGTCTTCAGCTAGGATGGGTTACGTTGTTAGCTGGTATGGTCGCGTTGTAGATGTTCGCAGCTGGACGTTCGATGAAGGTAGCTGGCGTAGGTTGAGTCGTGGAGATACAGCTGGATGTTTGATGCTGGTAAGCTGAGATCAGTCGAGGCGTTGGATGCAGTTGGACAGTCGTCGCGGGCAGCTGAGATCGGTCGAGTCGTTGCGGAAAGCCGAAGTTGGTCGCTGGTAAATCGATGTCCCGGTTTTGACATTTCGTTGGTATGGTCGAGTCGTGGTTGCTAGCTCGTAACAGCGAGTCGTTACGTGAGCTAGTTGTTGCAATGCTAGGGCAGTCCGTTACAGCGAGTCGTTACATGGACTGAATGCTGCATTGTAGGAGCGTCGTGGTCGGTAGATCGATATCCCGGTTTTGACAGTACGTTGGGTTAATCAGGGGTGTGTCAATTAGGTTGCTAGCCCGTAACAGCGAGTCGTTACGTGGGTCAGATGCTGCATTGCTAGGGTAGTCCGTAACAGTGAGTCGTTACGTGGACTAGATGCTGCATTGCTGGGGTAGTCCGTAACAGCGAGTTGCTATGTGGACTGCATCGCCAGAGTGTCGTGGTCGGTAGCTATGGCTTTGTCGTGCTAGATAGCTGTGCGGGCGTATCATTGATGGCAGCTATGGCTTTGTCGCGCCAAAGCTGTGTGGACGTATCGAGGCGGTAGTTTAGGCTGTTTCGCGACAAAGCTGTGCGGACGTATCGAGGCGGTAGTTAAGGCTGTTTCGCGCCAAAGCTGTGCGGATGTATTGAGGCAGTAGCTAAGGCTATTTTGCGCCAAAGCTGTGCAGACGTATCAAGGCGGTAGCTATGGCTGTTTCGCGCCAAAGCTGTGCGGACGTATCGAGGCGGTAGCTATGGCTGTTTCGTGCCAAAGCTATGCGGACATATTGAGACGATAGCTAAGGTTTGTGCGCCAAAGCTCTGCACTGTCGAGCGAACAGGCCGAGGCTAAGAATGGCGTTATCTTAGCACTGCACGGATGGTGGAACAGTAGCTAAAGGCAAACCCCTGCCTTTAGCACTGCGCAGTCAAACTGATGAGTTTGCCTGCAGGCCGTCTATTTCGACTGATCATTAATGACCGCCAGAGATGCACTGACCCGCAGAAGGTGATCTCTCATAGTCCTTAAAAAGGACCGTAAAAAAAAGGTTGTTGAATCCACCACTAGAAGTGCGGCGAGGTGGGTGCAACCACAATAACGTAGGACCCGAGCCTCGTGGAGCCGAGTGGCTCCTGAGAGCGTCCGCTTAGACCTCTGTTTATTTGTCGTTGCCTCCCACCAGACAAGACTTGACACATGGTCAAAAGCCCGAAGGCCGATTAAAGTGGGGATAAAGGGGAGGGGAAGGTCGGGAAGGAGCCGAGACTCGAACCCTGCTTGTCTGTGCTGCTTATCGGCTCACTTAGTGCAATGTGAGCCTGATGAGGCAAGCAGTTTCACGAACCCAAATGTGGGTCCGGGCACGTATGCCAGTTAACGGCTTAAACTAGACGCTTGGTCTAGTGCCGTCCAAGGGGGACAAAGGAGACAAAAATGCAGCTCGCCCACCCGAAGGTAGCCTAGTCGAAACTAGGTGCCTAATTAAAGGCCCCAAGTCTGCCATTGTTCCTTTTCCAGGGCCACGCTCCGGACCGAAGTCCAGAACAGGCCCCGGTGCGCTCGCCAAGAGAGGCATATATTTGTCGCTGCCTCCCACCAGACACGACTTGACACAAGGTCAAAAGCCCGAAGGCCGATTAAAGTGGGGATAAAGGGGAGGGGAAGGTCGGGAAGGAGCCGAGACTCGAACCCTGCTTGTCAGTGCTGCTCATCGGATCACTTAGTGCAATGTGAGCCTGATGAGGGAAGCAGTTTCACGAACCCAAATGTGAGTCCGGGCACGTATGCCAGTTTACGGCTTAAACTAGACGCATGGTCTAGTGCCGTCCAAGGGGGACAAAGGAGACAAAAATGCAGCTCGCCCACCCGAAGGTAGCCTAGTCGAAACTAGGTGCCTAATTAAAGGCCCCAAGTCTGCCATTGTTCCTTTTCCAGGGCCACGCTCCGGACCGAAGTCCAGAACAGGCCCCGGTGCGCTCGCCAAGAGAGGCATATATTTGTCGCTGCCTCCCACCAGACACGACTTGACACAAGGTCAAAAGCCCGAAGGCCGATTAAAGTGGGGATAAAGGGGAGGGGAAGGTCGGGAAGGAGCCGAGACTCGAACCCTGCTTGTCAGTGCTGCTCATCGGATCACTTAGTGCAATGTGAGCCTGATGAGGGAAGCAGTTTCACGAACCCAAATGTGAGTCCGGGCACGTATGCCAGTTTACGGCTTAAACTAGACGCATGGTCTAGTGCCGTCCAAGGGGGACAAAGGAGACAAAAATGCAGCTCGCCCACCCGAAGGTTGCCCAGCCGAAGCTGGGGGCCTATTCGGCCCCGAGTCTGCTCTTGGTTTCGAGCACCCATCCGGCACGAATGCCAGACGGCCCAGCTAAAAAGCCGTAGTATTTGTCGCTGCCTCCCACCAGACACGACTTGACACAAGGTCAAAAGCCCGAAGGCCAATTAAAGTGGGGATAAAGGGGAGGGGAAGGTCGGGAAGGAGCCGAGACTCGAACCCTGCTTGTCAGTGCTGCTCATCGGCTCACTTAGTGCAATGTGAGCCTGATGAGGCAAGCGGTTTCACGAACCCAAATGTGGGTCCGGGCACGTATGCCAGTAAACGGCTTAAACTAGACGCTTGGTCTAGTGCCGTACAAGGGGGACAAAGGAGACAAAAATGCAGCTCGCCCACCCGAAGGTAGCCTAGTCGAAACTAGGTGCCTAATTAAAGGCCCCAAGTCTGCCATTGTTCCTTTTCCAGGGCCACGCTCCGGACCGAAGTCCAGAACAGGCCCCGGGGCCTCGCAAAAAGCTAAAAGCCAGGAGCCGGGGGAGAGGCAAGCAGTTTCACGAACCCAAATCTGAATTTTCGCCGCCTGAAGCCTTTTTATATGGAAGAAAGGGAACTCCACTTCTGTCGCGCCACGTGGATAGAAAGTTCTTCTACAAAAAATGGACGTAGAAAATAAGTATTTCTTTAGCCCGGTATAGGCTAGCGAAAAGTATTACTTCCATTTTTATAGAATTATTTCTGGTAGAAGTGTTTTGCAAATGTTGATATTAATTTTTCCCCTTCTTAGCTGTAACGGCCGGTTAGAGTCGAAATAGGGCTTCATCATTTCCGGCCGCGCCCGGATGTTATTTCTCTAGGGCGAGGTGTAATCCGATATGTTTACATTCGTAGGCCGGTTGCGGCAAGAGGACTATTATGAATTAAATGAATGTTTCATTCATTGTTCATTTCTGTCCTGGTAAATACAGTTTCAGTCTCAATACTTTTTGAATAGATCTGATATATTATCATTACATAGCAAAAATGGCATATCATTGCAAGATTTTTTTTTTGTTAGAGGAATGATGTTAAAATGGTTTAACTTAGAGAATTGAATAGTTTTCAATTCAATTTACAAGCGATAATAGTGTGGGTCTTTGTTCACGCTTACCTTAAGCATTATAATTTCTAATGGGAAATATTTATCAAATACTAACAGCACAATAAACATAGTTAATTTGCTGGTAATTATAATATAAATTTTACAAATAGTATAAAAATTTATTTCTAAGAAAAAAATCAAGCTGACCACGTGCGGCACTTGATTTGGCCGGAGTGGAAAAGGGAGAAGTAATCCCAGACAGTGCGGCACCAAAAAGTGACTTCCTCCTTTTGTCAAACTACTATTTGACCCTAAGTACGAATTCGGGGACCGAACTGTAAAGGCAGGAAAAATTAGCCCGCAGATTGGTTTCGTCACTTGCTTCTTGAATGAAGCTTCCCAAGAAATAAAAATAAAATTCGAAGAAATTCGACTACTGAAGTTCTACCAAGAAAATTCAACTGAGAGAAAATTTAACGGGGAATTCTGCGGAAGAGAACCTTAAAGAAGACTCGAAATTCAAAGAACTCTGAAACTTTTTGATTAAAAAAAAGAAAAGAATAGAAAAACACGCAAGTGGAGAACTTTTAGAGGGGAAATTAACAGGAGATAACTGATGACTGACATCCATTAAACATGGGTCGTGGAACTAGAACAATCTACCCCGGTAAACGAAATAAAGGGTTAAGTTCGACATTCAAACCACCTGAAGAAGGCCGGAGCGTACAACGGCTGAAACGTTGTGATAAACATGGCGACAAAGATGAGGACAATAGTCCAAAAAATGTGAATTATGTTCATAATACCTCATCTCAGAAATATAGACAGATACTAAATTTCTTTAATAGAATATGACTTGACATTGAATCTAACAACTGAAAGGAGCCTATAAGCAAGTGAAAGTAAAGAAGAATATAATCATGAATGAAATATAGAGAGTAAAAAAAAAAAAAAGAAATATTGGAATAAAGAAAGTAATTTGCAAAGAATCATGAAGGAGAAAACTGAAGAAGAAATTGAAATTAAGAAGGTATAACGTGTCATGATGGAATAAAGTGAGGCACCTGCGTTTGAAACCTGATTGCCAGAAGTGGCGGGCCTCCAGATAATATAAATAGAGGTACAGGGCTGTTAGGGTGAACATAAGTTGAAAGGACAAATAGTCAAGTGAACTTCTTTGATAGACCGACTCCAGCAAAGGGAAAAACCTTAAGTAATAGTTTGTCCAGAAGTGTTTTACATTTAGTAACAATCTTTTGTTTGTCTTATTTTCTGTTATGGTGTTATTTTGGTTGAATGGAATACTTATGCTTTTGTTGTCTTTCAATTATTTCTTTTTATGCACATGTGAGCGTCACAAAACAAAGATAGTGAAAGTGTGGAAGCAATGGTAACTGACAGTGTTCTGGACCCCGGGGGGGGGGGGGGAAGAAGAGATATTGGACTCCTAAATCCATTTCACTCGACCATCTATTCCATACAGATATGTAGAATCTTAACCAGAAATTTATTTCTAAAGCTTCATGCCCCCAAAATATTATGTAGAATTACACCAAGTGATGTAATCATGTTTTACTTTATTTATACATGAAAACAAAAAAACAAAAACAAAATGATTATTACAATTACTATCATTCGCATTTGTATAATCACAGGCCGAAGTTGCATAGAATTAAAAAAAAAAAAGTCAATTAATACATGTATCCATTATTGAATAAAAACAAATTGGAAAACTTAGATTGTTATTTTTATGAACACTAAGAAATAAACATTACTGAAATTAATTTTAGATTTGTAAAATTTTCCAAAATATAGTCATAAAAATTTCCAACTGTTGCTTATTCTTCTTTATAGGGCAAAACTTAGATTCAAAAGGTTAAGGTTCTTAAAAAGTTTCAAGGTAAATTGAATTAATAAGTTTCTCAATCATAAAATCAATTTTTAATCACACACACACACACACACACACACACACACACACACACACACACACACACACACACACACACATATATATATATAGTTTACAATATTTATAAATAAAGAGTGCTCAATATTAGTGATAAAGAATATATATTTAAGTTAGGATAGCAAAGGCATAACATTAAAAACTTATATGAGGAAAGAACAGCCACTAAGTTATCCGAACTTATATATATATATATATATATATATATATATATATATATATATATAGATATAGATATATATATATATATATATTTCTTTAAGAAAAACAACGAAACCGGTCACATAGGATTATAAATTTATTTCAATCCTGTTGCGCATTTTTGAAATTTCCAAAAACACGAAAAAAGATATATATATATATATATATCTAATTTAGTATTAATTTGATTGATTATTTAATCAAACACACACACACACACACACACACACACACACACACACACACACACACACACACACACATATATATATATATATAATGTGTATATAATTTTATTAAGATCCTTTCAGAATCTGTCTTTATTATTTAATCAAACATGCTTAAATGAAAGACTGCTGCCCAACAACACACACACACACACACACACACACACACACACACACACACACACACCTATATATATATATATATATAATACTAGTTCCCAGTATTGTCTGGAACAAATAAGCATTTCCAAAATTGAATTTTAGATTTGTTAGATTTTTTATTTTATTCAGTATATTATTTCAATAATCTATTTTTTTGGTGAACACAATTTTGAGGGTTTAAGACTTGGCAATATATTTTTCACGGAGGAAAAGTTAGTATTAATAAATGAAGTACTTCCATGCAATAGTAAAAAGTAAAACAAGTAATGAAATATTACATCCAATTAGATTAAAATATACTAATGAAAATATTTCCTCATAGAACACGCCAAAGTTGTTATTAGTTTTGGGGCAGAAAGTGGCATTATTTGAATAACTGAGCATTTTAATTATACAAGCTATCAACAAAACAATCATTTATTTATAATGATCATAAAAGTCTTGATTGGCAATGAATAACAAAGCATAGATATTTATAAAAAATTGATTTTTCAAGCTGAATTTACAAATTGATTATTCCCATTAAGCAAAAGCTGCTAGTTCTGTTAACATATACTGTACTATATATTAGGTTGTTCTGAAAATAGAGTCTGCTTTTAGTATAAATGATTTAAATTTCATTCTGATATATAATAGAACACAGCCCAGTCAGCCGGGCCTGTAGAATACACTGACTGCACCTCTGCAGAGGGGTAAGACCCTCCAGCGTGTGTCCTAGGTATGACATTAAACTATCTGGAGCTTTGAGGAATATGGAGTACCCCTTCTTTGCCATTGCTTCCAAGTCTACTCAGATCCAAAGTAAGTAGTAAAGTAAAGTTAGCGACCATAGTCGAGGGTGACCCGAAGGCTCCCTTTTCGATAGCTACTACACCAAGGTGTAGGGGAGGGCGCTACTCCATTCCCAGGATTGCTCCACTTTACCCTTGAACCGTACCTTATAATGCTGAGTGTTAAGCAAGGTGGTATCAAGTACCATTTTTAAAGTCTTTGGTATGACTCGACCTGGGATTGAACCCAGGTCTCCCGGGCCATTGGCGAACACTCTAACCGCTGGGCCAATGTCCTTATCAATGGGTCAAATAGAACTGTTCGACATTTAAACTGTGCATAAACACATGATTGGTGTCTAATTGAGTTGTTAGTAATACATACCAATACTTGGAACCTTTCAACTGTATGCAAACAAATGAGTAATGTTGAATAGAATTATTTGTGTTAAATATCAATCCTTAAAACTCTTTTACTACATGCCTAAATTGAATTATTAGTATTACATAGCAATACTTAGAGCCATTTGACTGTGTGCAAATGAATGAATAGTGTTGAGTAGAATAATTAGTGTTAGATAGCAATACTTGTAATCACTTCACTGTCTGCAAACAAAGGATTAATATCTAATAGAATTAGTAGTCTTAGATAGCAATAATTGAAACCATTTAACTGTGTAGAAACAATAGCAATGCTAGAATGCAAACAAATTAGTTCTCATTTAAAAATGAAATTACCAACAAACTATTCACTTACAAATCATATGCATATCTATTTAAATGTGTGTGAACAAATGACTAATGTTAAATTGTTACTGTTATATAGCAATACTTGAAACCATTTAAATGTGTGCAAACAAATAGAATTATTCATATTAGATAGAAATACTTGAAACCATTAAACTGTGTACAAAAATGAGCTCAGGCTCATTCAAAAAGTTATCAACAAAAAGTCTTTACAAATTATATATATTCATTATATATGTAAAAACAGGAAATGGCATTCAATAACCTACAATGGTTGATATGCCATAAAACCCAAATAAGCCAAATATAATAGAATAATAGAATCTGTATAAAAAGATTGCATTCCTAATGACTAAAATGACCTCTTTGTTAACTTTCCATCACTTCTTTCAGAATTTGATTTTGAAGATTATATGCTTCAAATCATGAACATGAAAAATGAAGTGATGTGTTTACTTTTAATCAGACAGTACAGCACTGGTTTCAGAAGTTCTGTAGTGGCAATATGAATCTTGAAGTTCAAGAGGATAGAGTGCATCAAACATCTGAAAACACTTGTTGGACAAAACCCACGTCAAAGTATCAGAGAAATGTCTCAAGCAATGGGTGTCGGCATTTTAACAATATCAGATCATCTCAAGAGAATTGTTATAGTAAAGAAACTAGATAAATGGGTTCCACAGTTTGATGCTGTTTCTGCAGAACTTAAAATGGTCCATTTCTTGATCGAATAGGGACTTGTAATGAAAAGTTAATCCTTTATGACAATCATAAACAATCAGTTTCATGACTTGATTATGACAAAGCACCCAAATATTTTCCAAAACTCAAATTATGTTAACAGAAGATTATGGTGACTATCTGGTAGTCTGCCATTGATGATGTCCATTACAGTTTTCTGTACCTAACAGGATCACTGCAGAAGTTTACTGCCAGCACCTGGATAAAATGCATGTTCACTTATGCAAAACGTGACTAGCGCTGGTTAATTAACATGGTCCAATTTTGCTTCCTGACAATGCTCAGCCACATGTTGCAAAAACTCACTAACTTGGAATATGAGACTTTTTCACATCCAACATATTCTCCTGATCTCTCACCCACTGACTACCATTTTTTCAAGCATATGGACACTTTTTTTGCACCAAAAAATATTCTATTCCCAAAGAGAAGTAGAAACTGCATCTAAAGATTTCTTGGCATCAAAACCTCAAGAGTTTTATCATACAGGCATAAACAAACTTGTTAATCAATGGCACAAATGCACAAATGTTCAGGGATCATATTTTGATATAGGGATCATATTTTGACTGATGAAAACACAATTAGAATTCATTGATTCAGTAATAAAAATTTATTCTGAATTCCGACTTAATTTTTTCTTCAAAACAATGTTTCACTGGTTTAAACTATGGTTATTTGGATGTCACAATTTCCCATAATACATACATACATACAGAAAACCAACTTTATGTATACAGGGTGTTTCAAAAAGAAATGTTAACATTTCTATTGGATTTTCTTTATGACATTATGATTTTAAAGTCTCTACTTGTTCACCATCCCTGTCAACACATTATTGAAATCTTTCCCCAGTGGTTACTGCAATTTCAGTTCTGTTTTTCTAATAAACATACTCCCACAGAAATGTTAACATTCTTTTAATCACCTATGTAAGATTCCGAGAATGTGTTCACAGGGATAGTGAATATGTGGACAGTCTGAAATTATATCATCAAGGTGCTCCCAAAAGAGTGTAAACATTTTTTTTAATTGTCCTGTATAATAGATAATAGATGAATCAAATAATAATGTCTTACATCTTATAGAACAATATATTTTTTCAGATAAACAGATTCACATAAATGTTTACCAACCTGTTATTTTAAAGCAATAGGACTGCATATTGCTCACTGGAAGTATTTCCAGTCCTGTTAATGATGTTTTCTTTGTCTTTCAGCTTGTAATTGATTTTCTTTTCAACTGCAATGAAGATTAGGGATTCTAGACGGCTTTATTTGAATGCTGGTCTGACTCCCAACAATCTTAAGTTTGGAAAATGATTATTCATGATTACACTGTTTGATACTTAATATTATTTGATATTTTTATGCTGTATACAATTTTTTCTAGGCTATTGAGCACCATCTGTACTGACAGAATCATCTTAAGGCACATGATAAGCAGTTATTACAGGCCCTTTTCTTAACACTTGACTCAGAAGATTGCTCAGCCATTTCATCATCAAATTCAATTTCAAATTTACTCTCATTTTCTATTTCCAAAAGTCCCTTTTGAAGCTGCTTGTAATTGTTTTCAAATGATACAAGCTGTTCTCACAGTGCAGTTGCATCTTTATTAAGAATAGCTTCAGCAATTATTCTGAGAGCCATCCTTTCAGGAGTGACTTTCACTTCAAGGAATCTGTTGGGAGTCAAAACAAGATATTTCCTTGTAAAGGTCCCCATGTGAAGTATGACTTCTCTTCATGCTCTCTAGAAGAGCATCAAGGATAATTCTATAGCATTAAATTTTAGAAGTTCTGAGGTCACTTATGCTTTTAGGGATAGCTCTAAGTAGTGTGTAAGTTGGTCAACCGAAGTCGAGGGTGATATGAAGGCTCTTTTTTCAATAGCTACAACACTGAGGTGTAGGGAAGGGTGCTACTCCTTTCCCTGGATTGCTCTCTTTACCCTTGATATGTACCATATAATGCTGATAGTTAAGCAAGGAGGCATAAAGTATCATTTTTTTGAGTCTTTGGTATGACTCAATCTGGGATTGAACCCTGGTCTCCCAGGCCATTGGCAAACACTCTAAATATTATGCCAATGGCCCCATAACTAACCAAAAATTAAATTGTAACCCCTCTATAACTAAAAATAAAATTACCTTAATATACAAAGTGATTGAAAAGTAACTCCCTATTCTAAAATCCTTTTTATTAATTTCATATAAAAATTATAGTTAGATAAATTATAAGAATTTTAAAATAAGGAGTTACTTTTCAGTCACCTTGTGTATAATGGATGTATTTATTTTTAGACAGCTATATATTGCTATTTTTGGTTACCGCTTCAATGCTGTAGTGTTTGGTGATAAATATTACCTAATAATATCTGATTTGATGGTATAATCACTGGAAATAACAAAAATCTTGGTATCTTTGGTTTAGAAGGAAATTATCTTTAAAAAAAAAGACTGTTAGAAGTGTACTTGTTTATGGTTGATATATATATATATATATATATATATATATATATATATGTACAGGGCGTGGTAGGTAAATAGTTGCCATTTTGAATCATTAAGTTCACACATATGCTTTATTTATTTTAACTTTTGTCTACTGTACAGCAAACTTGAGTCAGTTGGGCACTATCTGTGAAGGAAGCAGCATCATGATGCATTCACTCTTTTAGAAATTTGGAAATGACATGCTGTATTGCTTGGCATTCAAGTTGGAAGTCCCAATACAAAGATTTTAGTATTTTGGTGTCAATCTAAGTGCAGATTCATATTCATATTGATGAAAACCAAAAACCCAGTCCACATCATGGTGTTTACTGTGGTCTGTAGTGATGGGAATGTTATAACTCCATTTATCTTCCCACATAGCCTCAGACTCAACATGAAGGCCAACATCAAGAGTCTGGAAGAGGTAAGAGCTGCCCTGAATCAAGAGGGTGGCTACTGGAAGACCTTGCATCTTGCAGGACTCTGCATCATGCCACACAAGCAGGAGAACCCAGTGTTGGCTGTCAGAAAATTTCTGCAACCATATCACCCCTAACATCTGGCAACCCAACTCCTCAAATTATGATGGGTGGAGCATTGTTATGCAAGAGACAAACAAAACTCCTTGTAACACCAAAGATAACCTGAAAGTAAGGATAATGGTAGTATTTACCTATTTGAACAAGGAAACAATTGGAAAAGCTTGCAGGAAATTCCAAAGTTGTCTGGAGGCTGTAGTTGAAGCCAATAGCAATTTCTTTGAATGAATTTAATCTATAGTATTTCAAAATATTTTCGTGTGATTTTAGTAAAGATATCTGATAATGTGAGACGTCAGTGTTATTCTCATTTTTGCATAATTTAGATGGCAATTTACCCATTGCACCCTCTATGTGTGTATATATATATACAGCATGCTCACACATTTTACACTTTCATTTGTGTGGGGCAAGTGAACTTAGGCAAGTGGCAATGGTAGCTTCATCCAGCTAATGAGTTACCATTATTTTTTAGATCCAATCAGTTAGGATGTTGACTTGGATCAGTGCACACAAAGTGTTTGTTGTTGAAACTTTTTTAAACTGGAAAATTTGTAATTGCTGCATAAAGATCTTTCACACTTATTTCATGTTATGTCGGAATGGTGCAGTTCCAAATAGAATTTTCAACCAATTGCAGAGTTGATTTTCTATTTAATGTAATAGTGCAACTGGAGTTTGTACTCTTTACCTCAAGCTGCAGTTCAGCACTTTAGTCATTATGCCATGGGGATTTCCCCACTTTTATAAGTCAATATCAAAACCACTTTCACCCTTGACTGATATAAAGCAAAGTACTTTAACCGGTTCAAGAGAAGACCCAGCAACAAAGAAACCCAGCAGTTGGCCAGCAAAGGTTTCTAAGAAAAACTAAGGTCCCCAGAAAGGTGGAAAAAGCCTAAGGTGGCAAAAGTAGCAACAATAGTTTAAGAGATGGATGCTTTTTTTTCACTATGAATTTAACTTACTAAAGAGTTAATAAACACAAGAAAGTCTTTTTCTATCTGTGTTAAAGCTTGAATAAAATCTTCTGCTTGTCTTACCTAACTCTGTTATTTGCATTCAACCAACTAAATTCCTTGAATTCTAGTTGTTTTGAGCTGCCTTCCTGAAGAATTCCAACTCAAACTTTTTTCTGCTAAGAATTCCATCCAATGAGTACTTGTTCTCCCTACCTCCTTCTTTAAGTCAAATATTGCTTTCCCAAGGTCTCAAGAAGTAAGTTATTTAAGCCCTTAAAACAAACCTTGAATCCTTCTACTTTGAGAAATTTCCCCCTCCTTGATATGTGGGCAAGGTAGAATTTAACCTGCACCAGAAAAATTTGTGCAACAGTCTCACTCTGAACAAACTTTGTAACTCCTTTTGGGCAGTTTCACACATAACATTTTTTTTAATAAATCCTTTTCATATCTTAAAATCTATATTGAGTTTAGGTTTTCCTTTTTTTTTCATTTCTTAATCTAAAATTTTCTGCCAAAGAATATATTATTACCTTTCTTGAAAGTTTTGTTTGGGAGTTAATAGAATTGGTTTGCTTGACACTAAGGTTGATATTTAGTCCAGTACCAACTCACTAAGGGCCAATATTAGCATTACTATATTCGTGATATACCAACACTGAACACAATGGAAAGAAATACAAGATAAATACATTTGTACATACAAGAACATTTAAACTTTTATATACATAATATACATATTAAGAAGAAAGAATACACAAATATATCCCAACAACAAGAAATATACACATATTGTTCCATGAACAAATAGTATGTAAAAGGGGTACAGAAATGGAAAAAGCTCACTTTATGAGGAAAAGTTAAATAGCCATGTGGCTTTACCATGCCCTGGCCGGGACTGAGACATGGCTCTCCTGTTTAAAGAACAGAGGCAAAAGAGGTTGAGAATAGCTTTTTGAACAGTCATGTACTCCATGAACACTACCATTTTCAAAGGGAGATAATCATCTATTGTCACCCGACAACAGAAAACAATCCAGTATCAGGTTATCTTTGGGTAAGATCTAACAACTGCCAAACACTTCAGGGGTATTAAGGGATTTCAACTGAAGATGTTGACGATTGAAAAAAAATAACAGCTGAAAAATACCCTATAGTCTAACTATATAAAATTATATTGTCACTACCTTGGTTAATTAATTACTGTCTCCCCTTTTAAATGGTGTTATGTCTCAATTTTATTGCTGCCCAATGATATAATATTGCAGGAGACTAATATCTGTTTAAATCTTTTTATTTTTAACTCACTACTCAAGGCTGTACAAAATAAGGACCCTTCTATTTTTAAGAGTTTAAATGTGATGTTTATTTGGACTTGTGTGCATTTTTGGCAAGTTCCATTTTTTCCTTAAGTTAGCACACACCTCTCTTTTCTAAATTTTTGCAAAAATAACATTGTAACTCCAAAAGATCATTGAACAATGACTAAGAACCAATGTCCTTTTGGAGGAGGCCCTGTGGTGTAGTGGCTAACATGTTGGACTGTGTCATCATAGTAAACAAGTTTGAACTCCAGTTGTACTATTATGTTCAATTCAAGACTTGGAAAAGGTATAATCCCCTTATATCTCCAGCTATGAGTTAGATAGCACCACTGGTATTCTTTTACAAGGATGGTTCTGGAATTAAATAATCTATGAAGGTTGATAGGCCATTGAACAAAGAAACTAGACCAAACCATTTTACTTTATCTTTTACCTCTTTGAGTTTAATGGGTGAAGTTATTTTGCTTGGATTAAAATTAACTTGTGAGTTCACCAATATTAATAACACACCAATATGAAAAATACACATCAAAGCATTATAAGCCAATCAAATTTTGTTTTGCTGAATTTTGGCAAATGTGATTCAATCAAAGATAATAAAGATTATAAAATGTAAAATAAAATTAGCACAATATTTTTAATTAAGTATATTTCTATGAGTTCATTGAAAATTTTATTAGTACTCATAATATTTGTTAGAATGAACTACCACAGTATTTTTCTTGAATACCTCATAGCATTTCATAAATATGTTATATTTTGACCTTCGGCCTGAGCAAAATGCCATTCAAGATGATGCACCGGAATGAAGTGACACATTCCAATGGCAGTTATGTGAGGAAATCGCGTGGGCGGAAATTGGCTGATGAAATGGGACAAGCTAAAAAAATTCCCATGGTACACGCATAGACTGATGCACCAGAAGAGAGTGACCTCTGAACTGCATGACAGTTATTTCCGTTTGATGATGATTAAACATTCGATTTCAAAGATCGAGTGGGCGTCGAACAATTATATAATTCAGTTGAGTTTGACGAGCCAGTGGAGTTGCAAGTAGAGTTCCAGACAGTTGGAGACGAGATGGGGTAGGGAAAGCCACACCCGACCAAGGGGGCCCTCGGTAACCCCGATGGAGTTTGGGGTCTAGAGGAGATGCTGATAAGATGCAGTAAAGAAAGCTAGCATCCAGCAGAGTGAGCCCCTAGGCCTCCAGTTAAGCATCAAGAGAACAAGAAAGACACAACGTGATGGCCATAAGAGTGAGGGGTTAAAATATTGCCGTTATGTTCGATCTCCAGCTCCCTCTCACAGTAAAACCCCACACAACCTTTTCGAACCCTTGCAATAAAGTGAGAGGTAAATATTGTTAAAGAAGTCTTCCTGCGTCTTTCTGCATGCGTCTGTCTTTATTATTGTGTCGTTGTGATGCTATAGATGAGCATATAACAAATATCTATCTATCTATCTATCTATCTGCTTGAATGTTGGTTGGTTGGTTGGTTTTAACTTTGTCAATCTTTGGATATTTTAATGCTAATATAATTCTTTTCTTCACAAATAACTATATGGTTTCTGGTAATTAATGATAATCATTTGTTAACAATTATAGCTTCAAGTAACTGGGGGAGTCCTTGTGGTGTTGTAGCTAATGTGCTGGACTGCAACATCATAGTAAGCAAATTCAAACTCCAGTCATGTTATTACATTTACTTTTAGACTAATACCCTTAAGAAAGGTATGAACTTCCTTATTTACTGTTATGATGATATACCCCATGACTACATGGCATGGACCTTCACCAACACTATAAATAGTGACTGACTTGATAAATGAATCAAGCAACTATAGTCAGTTACTGGTAACTGTTACTGTCTGTATTTCTGTAAATATATACTGCTGTAAACCTTACATCTCTTTGTGTTATTCATTTCTGGCCCTTCAAGGCCACAATATTTACCCAGCTAAATAGTACCACTACTATTCTTTTACGAGGATGGCTTTAGCCTTGAATAACCCATGAAGGTTGATATACCATTAAACAAAGAAGCCAAACCAAACATTCAAGTAACTATTTTTAATACAAATAATTTGAACATAGTTATATGGTTTCAAGTATTCTTATCAAACACTAATAATTTCCATATGTATGGTTTCAAGTATTCTTATATAGTACTAATAATTGTCAAGCAGATTTATTTGGTTTATAGATACTACCCCTCTGGGTCAGTGTGAGCCTGGCAGTAATGGTAATGAATGGATGATTCTACTCTTCCTAGAGCTCCAGAAAGAGTCGCCATAGCATAATGGCTAAAGTGATGAACTGTGGCCTCGAAGTAAGTGAGTTCAAACACCAAGCATGCCATTACATTCACTTTATTATGCCAATAACCTTAGGAAAGGTATAAATCCCCTTATCCACACCTCAGATATGGGTTAAATAGTATTACTGCTGTTCTTCTACAGGGATGGCTTTGGCATTAAATAATCCATAAAGGTTGATGTACCATTAAACAAAGATTCAATATCAGAGCTCCACAACTGGAGCATCATCATCAGATGTCTTACCTAGGACACACCTTTTAAATGATTGTTACCCCTCAACAAAGGATTCAGACAGTATATTCAAAACCCAGCTGACTGATTATACTCTTGAAGCCAATTGTAGAATAGATCAGCAGAAACATTACAGTTCAGTTTAGAAAATCATCATCATCATTATCATCATCAGCAGTAACCATTTTGAGTACACGGTTGAACAAAGACTTTTCCCAATTCCTTTCATGACAAACTTGATTGTACTAACTTCTGCCATGTCTTACCAGCAAATTCCATAGTCTCATCTCTCCATCTTTTGTTGGGTCTTTTCCTATTATGCCTGTTATTTCTTGGGAACCATTCTATTAACCTTTCGTACCATCTGTTATTCTCCTGTCTGATTATGTATTCTGACTACTTCCATTTTTGTTGTTTAGCCATTTCTATGATATCTCTCACCTTAATTTGTTCTCTGATCCATGTTGCTCTTTTCTTATCTCTTAGTTATTTCTAGCATTGCCCTTTTCATTGATCTCTTTTTGACTCAAAGTTACTGTTCAAGTGATTGAGTTAACTTCCATGTTTTATAGCCATAGGTGAGAGCTGGTATTAAATACTGATTGTATACTTTATGTTTTAGCATATTGACTAGGTTCCCATCATCATTTCTCTATTTTTTAAGTAAACTTATAATATACTGATATATCTTTTTATTTATTCCTTCGTCAAATACTGACAAATATATATCATTTAGATGTTTATATTTTATGATGTAAAAAGGAGTATTTAGAGATACAATTACTAGTAAGATAAAAGGAAGCTTTCTATTTTAAGTATCAATAATAGTTAACTTTTTGGAAGTAAAATACACTAAATCAGCATTTTTGACCATTTTATGGTGACTTGTTTTTCTCAGACATTTCTGGGAAATTTTTACAATGAATTTTATTCTTCTTTATTCTGATATTATATTAGAAACAAAAGGAGGTTTGGATCATAAAATGGTTTGTGGTTTGGAGAATGAAATTAGTCCACTAAGTTCAAGATCTAGTTGGGATATTATAGGTTCACTGATGCTTATGGAAAAGGTATGAATTCACTGCTTCACACAATTATGAATAAATAGCAGGGCTATTAGAACCCTTTAGCCTTGTAAAAGCAATTCCTCCTAGGTGTTTGATAATAAGTCATCCAGTTGGTACAATCTAATTATATACAAACTATTGGATATAACTTGGAGAGGAGATGATCACTGCTAAGTAACACCCATTTCCCTGAAAGATGCCATGGAGAAGAACTACTGGGTATGTCACTCCAATGACCAACAGGGTTAGAAGAAACTTCTATTTAGATTGAAAAATAAGTTAATTACATTCTTTCATTTGGGCATTTTAAAGTTTTAAAATAGAGCTCGAATGGTTCTCAATTTGATGTTATTTCAAACTGAACTCGGTAAACCATTCAGAATAATGTTATGCAAAAAATATTTGGTTATCTGTCCTTGGGTAAGGACACAAAATAAAATCACCTTGAATGTAGGTTTTCATGATTTGACTGAGGAACATTGTTATGTTGAAAAAATAAAATGGTCATATATATATGTGTGTATGTGAGTGTGTTTGTATGTGTGTGTTTGTATGTGTGTGTGTGTGTGTGTGTGCATATATATAAATATATATGTGACAATTTCATCCTTTCAACGTTATAATATTTCTCAGAAGAATCATATAAATATATTGAATCAATATAGAATATGTGCACAATTATATATATATATATATATATATATATATATAAAACACTATTAATGCAGGAAAAAGTATCAATACATAGTAATATTTTTGGAACAAATACAAGGATGAAAAGATAAAATTCTTATTAGCATACATACATACATACATACATACATATATATATATATATATATATATATATATATATATATATATATAACATTATCGATGTTTGAGAATTATTGTAATGTTGAAAAGATAAAATGATAAAATGGTCATATATATGTGTGCGTGTATATCTGTTTGTACATATGTGTGTGTGTGTGTGTGTGTGTGTGTGTGTGTGTGTGTGTGTGTGTGTGTGTGTGTGTGTGTGTGTGTGACCATTTTATCTTTTCAACCTTATGATATTTCTCAGTAGAATCATATAGATATATTGGATCTCTATAGAATATATGTACAATATATATATATATATATATATATATATATATATATATATATATATATATATATATAGTACAATTAATGGTGGAGAATATATCAGTACTTAGTAACATTTTTGGATAAAATATAAGGTTGAAAAGATAAAATTCTCATTTTCATACATACATATATATATATATAACATTATCAATGCCTGAGAATGTGTCAAGATATGATAATATTTTTAGAAACAAATATAAGCTTGAAAAGATAAAACTGTCATAAAAATATATGTATATATACATGTATATATATGTGTGTTTCTCTGTTTTTGTGTGCAAGTAAAACACTATTAATCTTTGAGAAAATATCAATATATAATGATATTTTCTGGGATCAAAACAATTGCAGAAGAAGCTCTACTATTTTTAAAGCGTAGCCAATTAGACAATGTACTTTTGAACGATGTTGATCTTTCTCTCTTTCATATAAATATAATTGGATATCAATAGGAGCAGCTATAAAAAAACATCTTACAAATATTTTTCGTTTCCTGTAATAGAATTTCGAATATAGAACCATTACAATGAGGATCATTCCCCTATATGAGAAAACTTGCCTCAATTTGGTGATTTATTTGGACTAGTATCTTTGTCTTCTTGGATTCCTTAGTGACCAGTTAAGTTCCTGTATTTTCACGCACTTGTTGAACAAGTATACAAATATGACTGTTTAGTACACAGTTAGATTTATACAAATGATTGAATAAATATAGAGGTACATGGCCATTAAATAAGAGACTTTAACTCATGTAGTTTTACCCACACTAAAAATTTTAAAAATAAAGAAATACATGTATTGGTCAAACAGATCTGTCTGAAAAATTTTTTTTATTAATTATTTACAAAATTAGTCTTAGATAGGAATGTTAGAAACCATATAACTGTGCACAAATTATTTGTATTAAGAATTGTTACTTGCAGCTATAATTTTTTACAAAGTACTGTTATTATTAGTTACCTGAAACCATATAATTGCTTGAAATATTTGCAACCACATAATTGTTGGCAAAGAAGAAAGACTGATTTTGGCATTATATTACTCAACAAGAATTGACATTCAGCAAAGACCAATCAACTAATCAACCACCCAAAATACCTTAATTTACAGACATCCTTCATATATCATATGCCATCTGTTTATACTAGGCATCTTAATGAAAATTGCCTTTATTGGCACTCATTGTACTTATAGTGGACCAATTAAATCCCCGCTACTTATTTTACCTTGCACATGTATAAATACCACTGCCATGTACAGAGTGAGATTTATATAGCTGATAAAGTAATGGCACAAGACCATAGAATTATTAACTTATCCAACTCCTTGAGATGGGCAGGAAGTAACTCAAGTTCAACTTTTAAGTGGAGTACAGCTGAGTTGCATTCAGAGCTTTCCTTCTCCTTGATTGATTGCCTAAGCAAATATAAAGAAAAACAGTCTATCCTACTATTTACCTATAGCTGTAGTTTTACTTGCAGTAAGCGTTTAAAAAAATAAAGAAACAGATTTCTTAGCCAGTAGGTGAAAATTTATAAACTGGATTAGATCCAAATCTCTGCTACTAAATTTGTACATTGGGCATAAATACAATGATGTTTGCTGCTCTTTAATCATTTCACCAATACAGTATGTAGCCATACAGCACCATTTTTTTCCGTTGAACAATGTGTTGCCACACATCACAACAATGTACTAGTCATTAACTAACCTTAGGTTAGTTTAACACAAAGCCAGAAGTATGGAACACCCAGTAAGAATCAAACCCCTTCAAACATGTTACTATGGTTTTGATATTTAATTTTTTTAACAGCATATCAACTCATTATTGGTTATTTAATGTTGAAATTTGATTCATTTATAAATGTCTGATTATAATAGAAGAAGAGAGAGAGAGAGAGAGAGAGAGAGAGAGAGAGAGAGAGAGAGAGAGAAAGAGATTTTTTAAATTGCTCTTTTTTCATTAGTCTATAACCATTTGTTTGCACACAGTTATGTGGTTTCAAATATTCCTATCCAATACTAACAATTTGCAAACAGATCTAACCCAACAGTTATTGTCAAAAGAAATGGAATTAGTGACTCAAGTTCAAGTCCTAGTTGAAGCTGTTTGCATTTCACTTCACTTTAATGCATGAAACCATCTAATCTCCCTCCATAAATAGTAGGGTAGACTGATTTTCTTTAGGCTTTGTAAAGCAACTAGTCTAGGAAAACTGGGAATTCAAACCACCAGTACTCTTCTTAGAAATTGACCTTGTGTCACATTCTCTTTGTGGTAGGGGAGTTGGATGAATACATATATATATCATATATATCTTAGTCCAGTCACAATGAGTGTCTTGGATATGTCACTTAACCATCTAATAGTGGGGCTCCAGTTCTCAAGCTTTGGGGAATGTGGAATTTCCATTCATTACTATTATTCCCAGATTCACTCTGACCCGGAGTGGTAGTACCTATTAGGGTCCCATCTATGAGTCAAATATAATTGTTTAATCATTTACTATACTTGAAACCATTTAACTGTGTGTAAACAAAAGATTAATATTAAATTTAATTACTAGTATTAGATAGAAATACTTGAAACCATTTAACTGTGTACATTTAACTGTGTGAAAATAAATGAACTCTGGTTCATTTAAAGAATATTACCACAAACTATTCACTTAAAAATCATATGTATAAACAGGAATTGGCATTAAATAATCATCAAGGGTTGATATGCCATTTAATCAAATAACCTAACCATCTATCTATCTATCTATCTATCTATCCTTTTAATAGCCATTCAGCTCCACATTTATTATCTACAGAAGATTTAAATAGAATTGTTAGAGTTGTAAATTTAGCTTTAAGGCTAATTGATTTATGCATATATGTCCTTTGAGTCATTGACGGAACTGACTACCCCATGCATAGATCGTTGCAGTCCTAAGATATATGTATTTACCCAACCTCTTTTCCCCAGGCAGTATGTGATACAAAGTCAATTTTTTAACAGAGTACAACTGATTCAAATTCAGAGTTTACCTTCTCTTAGACCAGTTGCCATATCAAGACAAAAAAGCCCACTCTGCTCTGCTATTTGCTTATAGCTAGAAGAAGAGATGGATTCATGCCTTTCCTAACAGTATTAGCATGAAATAAACCACTAACCATCTCATCCGAGTTTTGAAGGCAGTATTTACCCAACCACTCTCCTACAGGCAAAATTTAAGTGGAGTAAAGCTGGTTTGAATTCACATTTTTTCTTCTGCTAGACTGGTTGCTTAACCAAGGCTTAAGAACCCAGTCTGCTCTTCTACTCACCCATAGATGGGGAGAGAACAGACAGAATCATGCTTTTCCTAAAAGCATTAGGTTGAAATAAAATACAAACAACCTCATCCAGGATTTGAACTTGAATTGCTGAGTCCATTTCCTATAATGATAACCGTTATGCTAAGCTTACTTCCTCAGCCCAAAGAAGTAGATCTTTATAAATAAATTCACACATAGGACACCATCTGTAACAAATTGAAAGATTCAAATAACATACTCCTATGAGTGAAACAAATGTGAAGATCTCTTGCTAGATATGACATTTACTTAATGATAGCTGAAGGACAAACTAACCAATTTGTTAATAAACCCCCCCCCCCACAAAGATGCAGATGTTAGTCTGCTTAAGTCATCAGGTTATGATAATGACCTACTTTAGAACTCTAGATAATTTAAACTCTTTTTGTTGAAGACAAATGCTAATTAGTAACTGTTCTATTCATGCAACATTCAAAGCACCTCTAGTGTTGTAATGGCAAGCAAGCCATTGTCAGTGAATTTTAATTCTGGCCTTATGCTAAACTAAACTAAACTCTGGAAAGGACTCCTTATACAATACCTACCATTTGTTTATCTTTTCTTTTTGATAGAGAAGTCAAGGTGAGTAACTAAAAAAGCCCCTTTGATTTTTCTTGTTATATGCCATAAAGAAGCATTTAAACTACTTTCACCCAAAAAGATTATTTTGGACTATATAGTGATATAATAAGTGAGCATGATGTAATCGTTTAAAAACCTGGATGAAGCTGTTTGTATTTCACTTTGAATAATGAATGGTGTAAATCCTTTACTTTTCATCCCAGCTATGCATAGATAGTAAAGCAGACTGGGCTCTTTAACCCTGGTAAGGCAATCCATCTTGGAGAAAACTCTGAATTCAGAGTTCAAGAAGTATTGTTCAGAGAATCTGGCTCATTTGTGTCTCATTCTTTGGTTATCAGCTCTTCCAAAAAGTGTTGCTGGTCCAACATAAGCCTTCACCATTATAAACAAATCATCTGTGAATGCATTCTCATAGTTTGAATCTTTAACTGAACAGTTGGGTACTGATATGCATTATAGAAGAATATTTTGTGAGGATATGATCTAAATTCTATGAAGAGAATATATCTTGGTATTGAGCTTAGCAGATTTGCCTTGAAGTGAATAGTTAGTAAAACTGAAAATGGTGAATGTTAAAACTATGTTACTTTTCATCTAGTAAAACATGATTCTGTTTTGTCCACCAAGTTTTCTGAGGTACATTTATGGACATCAAAAGATTTGAGGGGAAAAATGAATTAATAAAATTCAAATAAAAAGTAAAACAAATTATAAAATATAAAAATAAAACAAATAATAAATACATTCATAAAGAATAAAACAAATAATGAAATACAAAATAAAAAATAAAATAAACAAGAAATAAGAAAATAAAATAAAATGAAATAAAACAAAAATATTCCATAATTCTACAACTGCTGAAAGTTAAACTTTTGACACCAAAAGCAGAACATGGTCTTTTTCGGTGCCTTACTAGCTACTGGACACATGTATTTTACATCATCATCATCATCATCATCATGTCGTGCCGCAGGCACGGACATCCCTGACCTTCTCTTGCCACTTCTCCCTATCGTTCATTGCCTCTGGCAGGTCTTCAGGGGGACATCCTGTATCCTCACATAGCTGCTGGATGTATGTTCATGCTGGTCGTCCAGCTTTTCCCCAGCCATATGTGGGGGTCCATAGGAGTACATCACTTATGAGCTCATCCCTGCTTCTCTAGCAGTGACCTGCATGTCTGGTTCGTCTAACTTGGATAGTTTTTGTGATGGGAGGCAGGTGGCCGTATAGTTGGTGCCTTGTGGGGTGTTGCCGCCAGGACTTGTTCAATATTGCTCGTAGAGCAGTTTATACTATATATTAATTCATAGGCTAAATGAAAAAAATTTCCAAGAGAAGCCCATAGATTTAATATGACTGACCATTTTTGAAACTATTTGAATAATTATAACTAAGAAGATGATGCACCATTAAAGCAGAAGTACTTGCAAAATTACATATTCATTTGTACATTTCTTCTATATGGACAAGAATTTCTTCATTTACTTTTAACTAAACATTGATCTTAATTAAAGAAAGAAAAATACATTAATGAAGAGGATTTTAACACAGAGCAGTGAAAATTACCAATGCAAAACTAACAGGTGTTGATTAATTGATTTCCATTAGTCAATGAATCAATAAGTCAAAAAGATGCAGGGACTACCAATGAGTTCACATTTTATGATTAGCAAAGTAAGGTTTCTGCTCAAAAGATTTAGTGCATGATATTTGCTTCAGCAGATGTGAAGTTTCTTTTAATCTAACATAAACTAAAAGACATGAAAGATGGATTAGTTAAAATTTTATTATAGAACAAAGAAATGAATCATATATAAGAAAAGAATATGTTTTAAAGAATGAAGTTATTCGTAAACATTTTGAATACATTATTTTAAAAAAATTGAATGCCATTTAAAAATGAAACATAAAATGACTGCCTGAAGAAAACAGGTAAATTTCCCTAGTCATTTATGATATGGGGTTGCATTTCATTTAAAAGGTGGGATAGCAATTAATACTGCAACAATCTATGCAATTATGTACACAAAAATCCTGGATAATTTCAATGATGAAGTAATTTTCAAGGATAATACATTTTATCACAGATTAAAGCTTTTCTTCAGAAAATACATATAAAATCAATGACATAGCCAATGAACAGTCCAGATCTAAATCCAATTAAAAATTTATAGTAGAACTCTTAAAATACGATCCATAAGAAAGCCTCAACTACCAAAGAAGAACTGTCATTCTAGAAATTGGAACCATTTTGATAAAAATATTGCTTTAAATCAGTGAAATCTATGCCTAAAAATTACTTTCATGGGTAATTTGATGTCAAAGCCATTTCTTGTAAAAGAACAATAGTGATACTATTTAAATCATAGTTGGGGAAATAAAGGTGTTCATACTTTTCTCAAGGATATTAGTCTGAAAGGGAACATAATAGTGTAACTAGAGTTTGAACTCACTTACTACAATGTTGTTGTCCAGCATATTAACCCCTACATCACAGGGAAACCCCACCATTATTTGTACTACTGTAAATATTGGGTTGGTGCAAAAATGATTGCAGCCTTTAACTATCATTGATTTTTGTTCAGGTCATGCGGCAGCCATTTGTTAAAAGTTTTTGATTTTTCTGGCAATACATCTCTGCTTCAATAATTTTGCCAGAATTCTAGAAACTAGAGGATGATTCCATTTTCTGACACCCAATGGAGCTTTGGTATGGAAAAGTGATTTCAGGCCCTACCTTGGTCCAGCCACTGTCAGTTGTTGTTGTATTCAATCCATTTTTCATCACATATCACAATGTACAAGAAACAGATAATTTTTATTGCATACACAAAGATGTATTGAACAGATTTCATAACAGCAGATCTTTTAGGCTTTTGTTCAATTTATACAACACTCCTTTGTTAAGCTTTTTTACTTTTTAAAAAAATTTTTCCAATCTGGTGCAAATGTCAAACAATCATTGAATGGTTAACATTCAGTTTTGTGAAACCTCTTCAATTGTTCTGTTTAAGACCATTTCAATAATGGCCCTCAACTGGTTGCAGTCAACTGCAGAAAAATATTTGTAACTTTCCGTTCTTATTTCTGCTACAAAATTTTTGGAACCAATTATGAGCTTGTACATTCTGCACATCCATTGGCCAAATGCTTGGTTGATATTGTAAGCAGTTCTAACCAATTTACAGCACATTTTTAAAAATAGTTTAAAAATATATGCATAAAAATTTGAAATAAAAAAAAAACTGCAATTATTTTTGCACCAATCAAATTTTGCTATTGTATCAATACTTGTTTAGGAAGTACTTTTCATGGATATTAACTTTAATCATATCAATGTATTTTATAATCAACTGCAAGCAATATAAAAGTGGAAATATTTTATGATGAGCATTTAACAGTTATCTCCTTTGTGAAATTATAACACTGTGTGAACACAAACATAGAGGTAAACTGGTTCGGAAATTGTTTTATTCTCAAAGTTAGAATATTGTGACATGGGTCTATGATGATAGGGATGCTTCTATTTAAGAAGGAATAAAGGATCAATGTATCAAGAATTTGGATGATAATGTACAGTGTGAAGGAAGATCCCACAAAATAATTATTCAGTTGAGATTGTACAGAAAATAGGTTTATTCTCAAAGTTAGAGTATTTTAAGCATATTGCTTTGATAAAAAGATTTAATATAATGTATCATTTGTGTGGGGATTATGATTACATACATACATACATGTACATATAAGTGTGTGTATATATATATATATATATATACACGGGTTGTTCAAAAAATTCTAAGCTTCACTCAGATTTTAGATTTGTTGCACATCACTCACCTTGGAATAGATCTCACATGCACAGAAATTAAGACAAAATTTGAATTAGTTTTTTTAGTTTTATAAGATGTGGTAGTGTGTTGCCTTAATAAAAATGTCCAGTTATGGCTCTTCTTTCTGGATATGGCTTAAAACTTTTTGAACGACCTCAGCCACCGCTAGCGTAATGCAAAGCTCTTCGAAAGAATTGAGCACTCAGATAGCCGATAGGGTATAAAAAAATGTAAACAAAGGCTGCTGCTGCTGTTTCTAAAAATAAAAATACCTTCAAATTCCCTTTGCCAACGTGGTCCACTTGGTGGCCAAGTGGTCTGTAACACAGTCTAACCTAAAGTTGGACGGGTTTCGATCCCGGCTTCGAGCGTCCTGCGTGTCTAGCCACACTGAAGAGTTCTGATAGAATGAAACAGTCTGTCTGTGGATGACTATATATATATATATATGAGGATCATTAAAAAAGTTTGAAGCTATATCCGTATATATACACATATATATGCTAGAATAACATAGACACGGAGTCATTGCTATTTGATGACTGTCAGTTTCTCACCAATATGATCATAAGATTATCATTATTGTTTTGATGATTGCATAGGTATAAAACTGACAGCCACTAAGTGTCATTGACTCTTTGTCCAAGCTATCCTAACTTAGATCTAACTACTGCAGTTAGTCACACTTTCTATATAGATATAGCAAACCATGTATAACTATATATATACATTATATTGGCCGATTGACCTAGTGGATAAAGTGTTTGCCATTGATCCAGGAGATCAAGGCTTAATCCCAGATTGAGTCATATCAAAGACTCAAAAATTGGTATTTGATAAGTCCTGCTTAATGTTCAACTTTATAAGGTACATATCAAGAGTAAAGTTAAGCAATTCATGGAAAAGAATAGTTGCTTTCCCTATACCTTGGTGTAGTAGCATATGAAATGGGAGCCTTCAGATTGCCCTCATCTATGGTTACTAACTTTTACTTTTTACTTATATATATATATATATAGAGAGAGAGAGAGAGAGAGACAGAGCATTTTCTCTTTTAAACATGGTCTTCCTCCTGCTCTTTATATAAATATATACTTGTTATTGTTTTTGTCATTTCATTCTTCGCTTCTCTGAAGATGGCTCCATGTGGGGTTGAAAACACTTGGTAGACATACGGCACTTTTCTGAATTCATTCCATCCAAAAGTCAAACAACTCATACGAAAACTTGAATGGATCAAAGATAGAATTGGCAGACACAATGTCTCTGTCCTATTTAATCAAACATATATACATGTATGTGTGTGTGTGAATGTGTGTGTGTGTGTGTGTGTGTGTGTGTGTGTGTGTGTGTGTACTCATGTTTTTTAAGAGTTGGAATCTTTGTCATCACATAGACAGATAATGGTTAGTACCAACCTTGATTACTCTTCTCTTATTATCTTTGATTCTGTCTATTTTTGCTATTTTGGACATTTTCAGCCATGCAGAATGTACTTTTGTAAGCAGTAAGTTCACTACAAACAGCTTTCTATCTTTAGTACTTGATTTGGAGGAAGTGAATATAGTGAGTCATATGAAGAGCAAGAAACTCAGCTCTCAGTTACAATAATTTTTTTTTAAGCTTCTGTCTTCAGGTTGAGTGTTGACAGACTATAATAGCATCTCAGCATCTCAGGATTAAATTCAATATTGATTTAATGACTTATGTAACATGTAGGGATTCTTTATGATATAGCATCGAGTAAATGTAGTTAATTCCCACTAGTTCATCCTTAGTTGTTCTATTTTAGTAATATCATTTGAACATTAAAAAAATCTGATCTTAGAGGTAGAATTAGTTTGATCATTTTCATTCATTTTGATAGAAAAGAAACTGGTTGTATATTAGAACATATATACAATATCAATCATAAATAAATACAAATCTGACCATTTTTAATAAAATGTTAAATTTCTTGAAAACCAAAGATACCAGAATTTTATCATTTGTTGTAGAACATGATAAAATTAAGAAAGAATATTATTAGGGATCATTTATTAGCAAAATATATAGCATTGAAACTCCATGATCAAAAATAAAATTACACTACTATATATAGGGAATAAATTATTTTTGAACTGCTATATATTCATACTTTGAAATACAGATTTGCATTCCTGTAGAGTTTAGTAATAAATAATCATCATCATCATCATGTTGTGCCGCTAGCACGGATATCCCTGACCCTTTTTTGGCACTTCTCCCTATCATTCATCGCTTCATCCCGTATCCTCACATAGCTGCTGTATGTATGTTTGAGCTGGTTGTCCTGCTTTTGTTTGGCTATATGCGGGGGTCCATGGGAGTACATCACTGATGAGTTCATCCTTGCTTCTCCAGCAGTGTCCTGCGTGTCTGGTTCATCTAACTTGGATAGTTTTCATGATGGAAGGCAGGTGGCCGTATAGTTGATGCCTTGTGGGGTGTTGCCGCCAGGAATTGTTCAATATTGCTCTCAACATTCTTGTGTAATTGCCGTCTAGCTTCTTCTTCAGCCGTTTAGTTAGCATCCAAGTAGTGCATCCATATAGCAATAAAAAATAAATAATAGCTTATAAAATTTGTTTTGATTGGATAATTTTCGAATAGAAATAATCAAATCTTGGTATCTTTGGTTTAGAATAAAATTAGCTTTTTATGAAAAATTATTTGGGGTACTTATCTATGGGCAATACTGTAAGTTCTGATAAAAAAATTTTCACCCATAGTATAACTTGGTCACTGATTTACCATAATTTTACATTTTCATATGAAGATTTAAGTTAATGTATTCACTATATATATATATATATATATATATATATATATAAATAAATAATGAATTCATTGGTAAAAAGAGGGGGAACTATTCTAAAATAATAAAATAGCGAGGGCCCTTTCGTCCTGCACTTGCCAAGCTTAGTCACCAGAAAATTTTTAAAAAAGGGGGTTGAATTAATTAATAGGATTAAGGAGACGAGGTGAAAAAAAAAATAAAGTCACCCCAGTCTCCAACAGTTCCCCCAAAATATTCAAAATATGAGTGCTTAATTGTCTGCACAGTGGGGGGCGATTTATAGCAATATAAGTCACCTCCAAGACTTTAAGGTGAATTTTGTCTCTGGCTGTGTGCAGAACAGAGAAGCAGGCATCTTCATAGCTAGTCGTGCAAATATTTATGGTAAGCAAATGCTTACCAATAGCTAAATCCATTACTTGAGAGTGCTTGGATGTTTGTTGGCCTTTTGATAGAATAACTCAGGGTATATGCTGTCTAATCCTCACTTCGAGGTGCTGACAAGTTCTGCCTATATATGTCGAACTACATCGACATACAAATCTATATATTAACATACTTTGTTTAAAGATAGGCAACTTGTCCTTATGTGTAGAATTAAAGGCCTTCCTTGTAATGAATATTGGTCTTAAACTGACAGCAAGATAACAGCGATACACAGAAGAGGCAATCCTCTCAGCAAAGGACTGGCTAGCAGAACCAACCCAAGGAAGTCTAAAGTAAACAGAACATTTCGGAGGACCAAATGTTTTGTTCTTATTTTTAAACCTAGTCACTGTAAACTTGATATTGTCATTGATGACCTCCTTGGGATACCTGTTGTTAATAAATATATCCCTGATAACCTTAAGTTCGTCTTCAATCTTGCAATCTATATATATATATATATATATATATATATATATATATATATATATATATGATGTATCTGTATTTTTCTTTTTTATTTACAAATTAATAATTAATATATATATATATATATATATATATATATATATATATATATATATATATATATGTATGTGTGTGAGTGTGTGTGTGTGTGTGTGTATATATATATATATATATATATAAATTAAAACTTTATCCTCTTTTGCCCCAGTTTTTAATCAGTCACTTGACATTTTAGGTAGCATAATGGTTATCAGGGTGTAAAATGGAATCAGTAGGCAAACTTCAAATTCTGGCCATTTGTGTTAACTTCATACAATTGGTTTTCTTTTCCTTTGTAGGAATATAAATAGTGAAGACGAAGCTCTTACGCTCTGATGGGCAACCACTCTAGGGTAACTCATATTCAGGTAGATTTGAATACAATAATAATTTTTTTATTCTATTTATATTGGTTTTTATTGTACTAACAGTATTAGTTTTCATATTATTCTAATTTCTTGGATGAAACATTTTCAATTATTGAATAATTAGAAAGAAATTTGAATGATGCTGAAACTAATAATACTAGTGTGAGTCAAAAGTTTTACAATTTTTCAAGTTGTTTCATGGTTCAAGTATTTCATTGTCTGTTCACAAGGTCAAGTTTGTGGAGGTTTTGATTTATGGTGTTTGGTGAAGAACCAAGTTCTTCCAACAATGTACAAGGGCTTGTGCTTGTTATTCAGTCATTTCAGGCAAGCCACATCTTTTACATTTGAAGGTCTCACTGACCTTTGTTTGTCTTTGAGACTGGTGTAACTTTGCTTGAAATGTCTGAACCAGTTTTGTGCCACACATGCATTGACAGTTCCTGGGCTGTCCACACCATTAATTTTTTTTCCTCTGTCCTAGCATTCTGTCCTTTTTTCCACAGGTTGTCTAAAATGGCTTAAATTGAATTTGTTCACCACTCATTATCAAATGTGTAAAATGAAGAATAAAGAATAAATATTTTTATGTTATATATGAAAATAAAGAATAAAGAATTCAGCCATGATTGGATAACAAGTTGTATCAAATTAATGATATAATATGGAAATAAAAATTTCCAAAAATTATCCATGAAAATAAAAAAAAATCTAAGAGTCAAACTGGTTACTTGAAATATTGCAAAACTTTTGTGTCACCATTGTATTAGTGTAATAAAAACAATTAGTGTCATAAAAACAGTTTATGCCCTACAAACAATAAGGTTAATAAAAACAATTTGTGTCACAAAAACAGTAAGTATCATAAAAACAATTAGGGTAATAAAAACAATTATGGCGATAGAAACAATTAGTATCATAAAAACAATAAGGGTAATAAAAACAATTAGTGTCAGAAAAATAATTGCTGTAATAAAAACGATTAATGTCATAAAAGCAATTAGGGTAATAAAAACAATAAAAAAAAGATGAAAAATACTTGTCAAAAAACAATTATAGAATAACAATATAAGAGTTGCAACAGAAATTAAAAGAAAGAAATACAAGTAATTTGTGACAATACTTTATTAAAGAAATTTTAATATTACAAATACTACTTGGGTAAACAATAAAAATATGATGAAAAAAATACTTGTCAAAAAAGAATTTTAGAATATAAAAGTTGCAACAGAAATAAGATGAAAGAAATTCTAGTAAAAACTCAATTAGTGACAATGCTTTATTTAAAAAGTTTTGATAATGTTACAACAAATACTATTGTGTAATAAAAAGCAATAGTAATAAGATGGAAGAAAAATTGTTTAACTTTGTCCTGTATAAAGAAAAAACAAGTTGCTATTAAAACCATAGCAATATCCCTGATGCAGTAAGGTTGTGATCCCTTGTAATATAACAGTCTGCTATTCATAGACTAGACATCATACAAATAATTACAATTTCACACTTCTACATTGTACCTATCATTCAAAAAATAGTTTTCTTCATGCACATGTATACACAAACACATATTTATAATATCACAAACAAAAAAGAAGAAAAATCCAGTTCAAATTTGATTACAAGAAATATTCTGTAGATGATATGAATAAATCTGATGTGAACATGCAAATACATGAGAAAGTAAAGAAAATTAAGAAAAATTGTTGGACTTTACAAAAAGAAAACTGTGGAACATAAAGGTAACGTCTATTCCTATATATATATATATATATATATATATATATATATATATATATATATATACTAGATGATGTACTTGGAACCATGTAAAAAAAAAACTAGAACTATCTAAGTCTCAATTCTTCCCCAAATTTCTATTTCCTCCAATCATAATTTTAGTTTTTTTCTCTAAGGAAAAGGATTCAATTTCAGCAGAGACTTATTCTTTATTTCTAATCTGTAAAACTTATTAATGCTGAACATTAAGCAAGGCAGCATCAAGTACCATTTTTTGAGTCTTTGGTATGACCGACCATTGATGAACTCCTACCATTATGCCAATACTACTCATGTAATGAAAAGCTATAGAAATAAGACAAAAGAAAAAATTGTTAAAAATCAATAATTGACAATGTTTCATCAAAGAAATTTGAATATTTCGAAAACTAATATTACTATTTTAATAAGAAGCAACAGAAATTAGATGAAAGAAATATTATTCCAAAATTAAAAATTGACAATGGTTCATCTAAGAAATTTTAAGAAGATTAAAATAAATACAATTAGTCAATTAAGACTTATAAACGTAAGATAAAAAAAGTACTTGTCAGAAATAAATAATAATTCCCAATGTCTCATCTAAGAAATTACCGTGATATCAAAATTAAAATTACTAATGTAATAAAAACAAAGAGAAATAAGATAAAAAAATATTAGTCAAAAATCAATAATAACAATGGTTCACCTAAGGAATTCAAATAATGATATCATATATTTAAATGTACAATCATCACCGGTAAAAGTATTGCCATATAATTTTTTAAAAAAACCTCCATTTCTGAAGGTAAGCTTTATAAATATGACAAGCTTAGTAGCCACTCTGCCTTTATTAACCAATACATTAGGGATTGGCCTCCTTAGATCCTGGAAAAGATCCACTGATCTCTGGCACAGGGCCACCCTTGAAGTTCAATTATTGGCAGGATTCAAGTGAGTGGGTCAAGATCCCAAATCTTGGCAGTAGTTCAAGCTAATAAATGGAATCTTGCCAGCATCCTCTGGTTGAACACAGGGTCAACTACTGATGGTGAATGGAAATGGAAGATGCAAGCGGAGGCAGCCAGTAACTGTAGCAGCAGTGTGAGTGTTAGAAATATGATGGAACTAATCAACAATCTTTAAAAATTAACAACAATAGTGGTCTTCTACTGTCTTGGCTGTGGACAAGTTGGTAACATTATAAGACAGATTTTCTTGTATATCTGGATTGAACTGGCTATACACAAACAAAACATGTAGATATCTTTTCTTTTTTACAGTTTTGTACATCGCTGCTTTTTACATAATGAGAAATAGTGAGAGGATTGAAAGATAGATGCATAGCATTTGGAGGTGTTAGATATTTAGTTCAATAATGTAAATTGACTATGAATTAATGAAACTATTGATATGACCAGTTGTAGGCTGAAAAATATCTAATATAAGAAAATAGTTAATATTTAATGACAATGAAATAGTTAATATTTATACATCCCAGAAATTGACCTTCATTAGACTTTTACATTTTTATATGAAGACTTAAAATAATGTATTCATTGAATGATGTGTTTTGTATTTTTTCATTTTGACTTCAAATAACTCTCAACTCAGGGCAGTCAGCTGAGGCTGAAGAATACATTGATTGTGTCTCTGCAAAGGGGTAAGACTCCTCTCCAATGAGTGTCCTGGATATGACACTAAACAATCTGATGGTGAGGCTGCAGTAATACTGGACCTCTGAGGAAAGTGGAGTGCCTTTTCACTGTCATTGCTCCTAACTGCTTGGCATTTAAACTGTGTGCAAACAAATACATGTTAAATTGAATTGTTAGAAATAGAACTCTTGGACCATTTAACAGTGTGTAAACAAAGACTGTCTAATTGAATTGTTAGTGATGTATAGCAATACTTGGAACCACTTCACTATATGCAAATAAATGATTAATATTGAATAGACTCATTAGTATTAGATTGCAATACTTGAAAGCATTTAACAGTGTGCAAAAAATGAGCTTAGGCTCATTTAAAAATGTTATTGATTAAATGTGTTTACAAAACATATATATTTGATATATATGTATAAACAGGGTTTGGCATTAAATAACCTACAATGGTTGATATGCTATAAAAAACACCCAAATAAAAGTAAACTCTCAATTAAGATGTTTAAACTGTGAAAATTCATGCTAAACTGATATGAGAAGAGAAATAAGACATGAAAACCAATTTGGTGGTGTATTTACATATTTGCTGCTTCACTCTAGGATTCTCCTGATAATGATTTTGAAAAGTGTTTTTTTAAATTATCAAGAGATAAACAAACAAAACTGAAGTCAACAGATGTGAAATTCTGTCAATGAATTTAAGATTAAATATGATTGACAGTTTTTTTAAAGTTTGGCCTTCAAGTTATCACAAACATACCAAAATGTTTGCTTTTTTGTTCAAGTTATCATATCATTAGATGTACTTGTGATGACTTGAATTCCTAATAAAAAAAGAATTTTGTCAATAATATTTAATGTTGAGTTCATAAGTAGAATTACGTTACATATTTATTGAAGTCAGTTTTGCAAGGAGTATTTCTTCATAAAAAACAATTTAAAGAAATCTTTCAAAATCTTTATTTGTTGATGCTCATATAGAGTTTGAAAAAACTCATTTAATTTTTTTTATCAAAAGAGACAATCCTAGCAAAACTAGATTCAATAGATATATAATTCTGTGAGAAGAAATGAATAATAAAACAAATGGGAAAGAACAACTCTAAAAACACAGATTCCCTATCCAACCCAAATGTTTACAAAATCTGCTCCCTAAATTGCAATATATTTTACATAGGAGAAATGAGTAGATATTTAAACAAAAGAATCTATGAGCATAAAAAAGACTTTAAAACTGGTAACACAACAAACACTTTAGTTTCTCATGATATTTTAACCTACCAGACTTTTGATTTTCAAAACTCTGCCATATTTGCTTTCATCCATGACAAAAATAAATGAACAATAATTGAAGTATGTTCCATAGCATACCACAACACAATACCACAATGACAAGGTTGTTTTCAAAATATCACCATCTATAGGAAAAATAATACTTAAAGAATTCAAAATTCACTCTAAATATTAACTCCCCTTTCTCTAAACATTTAAAGCAATAAAACATCACAAATCTGTTTCTCAAATAACAAAACACCATTTACTTAAAAAAAAAATTCCATTGCATGGCATGACACAATCGTTGCCACCCCTGGCTACTCAAACTAAAATCCCCAGTTTAGAGAAAATGCTGAGTCACCCATGATGTCAGACAACAAAACAATGTACAAATGTTAACAAAGCAAACTTCTGTAACTAACACAATCTATCTGTAGAAAAGATTAATTCTGCTGGCCTTTCAGAGCTAAATTTGCAACCACAGGATAAAATGCATTATATTTAAAAGTTCCTCTTCAAAGTATAATGAAGAATTTCATTATTACTTATATTCAAAAAAGGAACTTCCTGTGTTCAGAAACAGTTCACCTGGCCCAGCAGTGTGGTAGTAGCTGAATGCTATATAAATACAACAGGCAGTAACCAAAAATCAGGTCAGTTGCTTGGCTTTGGCCTGAAGGAGGTATTTGTACCTCTTCCCGACCTCTCCCTCCCTTAACCCCAACTATAAACCTACCATCAGGTCATTGACTTTGTGTTGTCCTGTCTGGTGGGAGGCAGAGACAAATATCTGGTTGGTGGCCAGGCTTAGCCTGGAGGAAAGGTAGGATCTGTTTCCTCTTCCAGCAGCATGAGGTCTGCATCCTCACTACCAAACCAAGCTGCCAAACATGTGGTCTGCATCCTTACCACCAACAAAAGCAGAAGACATGGAATCCAACCAATCACAGCTGCCATCTCATTCAAACAGCTCTTCTAAGTGCTAACTTCAGAAAGTCTTCAGAGATCACTTTTGGCATCCTCACTACACCTTCTTGGCAGATACCATGAGATGACGACACAGCATCTAGCACCAACTGCAGACCA
Source organism: Sepioteuthis lessoniana (assembly GCA_963585895.1). Classification (NCBI taxonomy): domain Eukaryota; kingdom Metazoa; phylum Mollusca; class Cephalopoda; order Myopsida; family Loliginidae; genus Sepioteuthis; species Sepioteuthis lessoniana. The sequence goes on from OY757918.1 coordinate 76,463,195, forward strand.
GCACCAGCTTAACCCAGCAGTCGTTCCAGCACAACCAAGCAACCAGCATCAACTGTAAAATAGCTCCAGCTTAACCCAGCTGCCCTTCCAAGCAACAGCATCTGCATCAACTAGTCTATGAGTGACATAGTTTGGACTGGCACCAACAATTGAGGCCACATTGACACACAACCGGTTAACAAAGGATTGAATAAACTGGGACATCAATCACACAGCCTATGCAACCAGCATTTGCAGCAACTAGTCCATGAGCAACCACACTGTTTGGACTAGATCCAATACTCAAGACCAGATCGACACACACCCAGTCAACCAAAGATTGAATAAACCAGAATATCGATCATCAAACCTTAGCAACCAATGCATCCACATCATCAACCATCTCCAGCAGCATCTACAACTTGACCATATCACTACACCTACAATCTGCACCAAGCACCAAGACCATCCTCATCTTCTAGACGCACTAATAGACTGCTGAGTCTAAGACTTTCTACAACACCAACATCATTCAACACCCAACAGAGATTACACCAACGTGATACAACAACCTCAATTCTACACTCATACACCTTTTGTGTACAATTTGCTCAATAAAACCTGAAATTTAGACTTATCCACTTGTCTCTCTCCTTTGTCCAGTCTTCTGTCAATCACAACACAAACTTATAACTGTTCACATGATTGACACCTTCATATTGGTCCCGCAACAACACAATTTGAACATATTAACCAGTATTATTCTGTTTTTTCACATAGCAACATCTTCAAGCCCTGATAAAGACTTCCAACTGAATCAAAAAAATTAATCTTTCATAATTATTGCTAATACAAAAATAATTTTGATAAAATATTTTTATATTCAGGCAAAAGGTTGAAGTTGAAACGTATTGGCAAATAAAGAAATAATCAAACATATCTCTTTCTTCCATTTTACCTTTTTCTACGTACATACATAATTCTGCACTCTAAGTCAACATTAAGCATTACAAACAATTTTTCTTATTAACTATTTAAGTTGTCACAAGCATACTAAAAACATTTTTTAACATGTTTGTGATAACTTAAATGCCTAGATTTTA
>OY757918.1:76466776-76633153 GCA_963585895.1 Sepioteuthis lessoniana
ATTAGCCTTGTTATGGTAACTAGTCTAGGTGAAGGAAAACTCTAAATCTAACCAGCAGTAATCCTCTTAAAAATTAACCCTGTGTCACATCCTGCCCATAATGGAGGGGTTGACTAAATATATACATATATACATAAAAATACACATACTTATAACTGTGTTTGACTAACAACTTATGGATAAATTGTACGTGTGTGTATGTGTTTTAATAAATTCAATATTTTGTGATATTTTGGTTCAGTTTGGTTGGGTTTTATGGCATATCAACCATTGTTGGTTATTTCATGCCAAATCCTGTTTTTACATATATATTAAATATATATGATTTGTAAACTCATTTTTTAGATACATTTTTAAACAAGCCTGAACTAATTCTTCGATACAATGTTAAATGGTTTCAAGTATTTCTATCTGACATGAATCTTTCTATTTACTATAAATCATTTGTTTGCACATAGTTAAATGGTTTCAAGTATTGTAATGTATCCCTAACAATTCAATTAAATATCAGTTACTTGTTTACACACAGTTAAATGATCAAACAGTTCTATTCCTAACAATTCAATTTAGCATAAATCATTTGTTTGCCCACAGTTTAAATAGTTAAACAGTCCTATTTGACCCATAGATAGGACCCTATCAGGTGCTCCTAATCAAGGTCAGAGTGGACTAGCAATGAAGGGGTACTCCACATTCCCGAAAGCTCCAGCATTACTGGAGCCTTGGCATCTGATTGTTTAGTGTCATAATCAGGACACTCATTGGCAGTGGGTGGGTGGGGGGTCTTGCCCCTCTACAGAAATGCGGTCGGCATATTCTACAGCCCCAGCCGACTGGGCTGATTTTGTCTAGTATATCTGTCATAAGATAAAACAACTGTAGTGAACCTTTTCAAGATTGCCCAGTCAACTGGGGCTGTAGAATACAGTGACTGCTTCTCTGCAGAAGCGTAAGACCTCCCCCCAACGAATGTCCTAGATATGACACTATAGAATCTGATCGTGAGGTTTCAGTAATGCTGGAGCTTTCGGGAATGTGGAATACCCCTTCATTGTCATCACTCCCTAGTCCACTCTGGCCTCGAGTGGTAGAACCTGATAGGGTCTTATCTCTGGGTCAAATAGAACTAAACTGTATACTTATGCTAAACTGAATTATTTGAAATAGAATTGTTTTGACATGTAAACTGCATACTTATACTAAACTGAACTATTTGAAATAGATCTGTTTTTAAATAGAACTAAACTGTGTACTTATGCTAAAATGAATTGTTTAAAATAGAACTCTTTTTGACATTGAAACTGTACTTATGCTAAACTGAATTGTTTGAAATAGAATTGTTTTGACATTTAATTGAACTGTCTTGACATTTAACTGTTCATAAACAAAAACTATACTTATACTAAACTGAATTGTTTGAAATTTAATTTGGCATTAAATGACCTGAAAAGGGTTGATACTCTGTAAAACAAGACAACCAACCAACCAACCAACCTTTTCAAGAGAATCATCTATACATGAATCAATTTGTGACCTAAGAAGACTGAGCATCAAGAAAACAGTGTGATGCTTATGATTTTATTTTTCCTATAGTTTTTAATTGTTGCATTTTATAGCAGATATTATTATTAAGTAGATAGCTTTTTTGTATAGTCATAATGGGAATATGTTACAGATGGGATCTTATTGTTTAGATGCAGTAATTTGATATCAGAGTTATTTCACTGATACATGAAAGATATGCAGAAGAAGCATAAGAGTAGAGATGATGAAAAAAGATAAAGAAAATGAATAAAAGAAGAAAGATAAAGGAAAGATATTAGAATGTAAAAAAAGAAAAATGGATTAGTATAAAGAAGAGTAGAGAATAAATAAATAAAAAAAAATACTGAAGGGAAAGAATGACTGAAGGAAAAATAGCATGAAGGAAGAAAGGAAAATGAACAGAAGAAAAAATAGAATGATTTGAATTAAAGAAGAAAACAGAGAGAAAGAAATATGAAAAAAGAAAGAAAAATGAATTGGATATAAGGAAGAAAGAAGAGAGGAGCGGGAAGGAAATAAAAAGGAGATACTTGATGGGAAAAAGAATGAAGGAAAAAATAAAGTGAAAAAAAAAGAAACTAGAAAAAAGAAAAAACAGAAAATACAAAGTATTTGAATAAAAGAAAAAAGAGAAGAAAATATTAAAAGGAAAGAAAAACATTTGAAATCAGAAGTAAAGAAAAAAGAAGGAAGAAAGGTGGGGAAAAAAAGAATGTGAAGTAAGAATGTATGTGAAAAAGAGAAATTTTGAAAGGAAATTTTGGCTTGAAAGGATTAGAAAAATGAATACTGATAAACAACAATAGAAAAACTGAAACGGGGAAAGAGAGAGAGAGAGAGAGGGAGAGAGAGAGAGAGAGAGAGAGAGAGAGAGAGAGAGAGAATATGTGAAGTAAAAAATAAGATATTTTTTTCATTTTTCTCTATTTTTCATTTTCTTTATTCTTATAAAGAAAATGAAAAATAGAAAAAGGAAAATGAAAAATAGCAGATAAAAATGAAAAATGAAAGAAAAACTCTGAAGAGAAAAAGAAAAAAAATTAAGATAATTATTAAAAGCAAAAAAACAAAAAAGAGGAAAGAAAGTAAAGAAAAAAAAAGAAAAGAAAAAATTATGCCCTTTTCAATAACATTTTATCATTAAAAATCTTTAAAATTAATGTTTCCTCTTTCCTCTTTTTGTCTGTTCATCTTTCTTTATATTTGTATTTCAGGAAAGCAAGATTTGGCATTGACAGGAAACATAACAAGTCATCCCACTCTACAAGTCATGGCTATTTTTTCATCTCACCCCCAAACACAGTTTTGAATACCAGACAAGTAAGTGCTTATAGATGAAGTTGTCAGAGTCAATAACTAAGACTGGATTATCAACTCCTTGACAGCCAAAGGCTCAAAATTGGTGAAAAGTTAATAAATATCTTTTTATGTGTTTTATGAGTCAGATTTTTGTCACCTGACAGGGAATGAGAAAGCACAAGGTTGTGTGTATGTTTGTGGCTATATACACTTAAAGTACAATCCAAAAGTTCAGGGAATTTTGAATTGCAACCTAATTCTATCATAATCTTTTGCAGTTACCTTTTCAAGCAGCTCTATTTGTTAGCCAAATAACCAAAAGACTACTTTGAAGTAAACTGGGTATTAGGATAAATACATTTTTTTCAATGATCAAATTCTCCAAATGATTGGATAGTGTCTTTTGTGTGTGTGTGTGTGTGTGTGTGTGCTGGAAATAAAAGGAGTAAAAATTTAGATAACATTTGTATGTCTGTAGAAAAAGAGTGTGTCTGCAAAATATGAATGAAGAAAGCAAAAGAAAAATGATTGATTAATTTTAATAGCATTTCAACCTGTCTGGGTTTATTTCTAATGGGAACTGTGTTTCTGCATGTTCATATATATATATTTTGTGTTGTCATTTCTTAAGAGTTTTATTTTTGCGCATGGTCCAATTGAATAAAAATAATTTTCAAACAGACCTATTTAATCCATCGATAGGATCCTAACAGGTACTACCACTCTGTGTCAGAGTGAACCTTGGAAGAATTGCAATGAAAGGGTGCTTCACACTCCCCAGGTCTTTAGAAACTGACAATCTGGGGGAGTTTAGTATCATACCCAGAACACCCCTTTTTTCTTACCCACTATAGAGGGTATGGTTCACATATTCTAAGCCTTGCAGACAGGGTAAAAAAAGAAATGAGGTTTAAGTACAGATGTGTATGTGTATATAATATCATTCATAAATGAATTCACCTCTACCAATTTTTTTGATAAAAGGTTAATTTTCTTCTAAACCTATGATAACTTTAGTATTTTTGCATGATGAGGAAGCTGATAAAAAAGCATATCAAATATTTTCATGGAACAACCATTCCAAATATCCACCCCAGAACAATGTTTTTGTGGAAGAAAAACCAGTGTCCATGGATATAGTTACAATGGCATTCTTGTCAATAATGAGCCAACATGGTTCTAAATTGGTTTGGCTACTTGAGGAGATTAAACTAAAGGAAACTTCTGCTTGTCTGAAGATGTACACAGGAGAGAGAATCAAAGTTCTTCAATCAAGCAATGTGCTTACCAAGAGCCAAGGGAAATGTGCAATTCTCCCACTACTAATTGTTCACTAGATCGAGGTGCAAGACATAGATTTTCTTTAACTGGGGAGCATGACCAATTCTGAACAAAGCTGTCCATTATCAGTCAAATTCACTGTGACGTTCTAAGAGGAGTTAAATAAATCTACTAGCTAAGATTTTCCTTTAAGAAAAAGCTTCACCAAATTTTTAAAAATCAGGTGAACTTCCTTACATCCTGAAAGACAAAGTAAACAAGGAGCTCAACACGGTACAGGAGCAGAGGATAATCTCACATTTGGAGTTTGCTGATTGGACAGTCCCATTTGTGTCCATAATGAAGACAGGCAACACCATTAGAATATATGGAAACTACAAGTTGGCCATCAACTAAACAACTAAGATCAATCATAATCCCCTACAAGTGATAGATGATGTTTTTGCTAAATTAAAAAGAGAAATAGTTTTCACATCCCTGGTCCTGTCTCATGCATATAAACAGTTGGTACTGAAGGAACATACTATAGTGCTTAAAAAAAAATAGAGTGCATTTGAGAAAGAAATGTATGTTTGGTACCATTAATATAGTCTACCTCAGATATAGGATGGATGCTCAAGAACTTTGTTCTGTGATGAACTAGTTGTAGGCCATTTTGGAAATACTTAGCCCTCTCAATGCATTGGAACTGAAGGCCTATCTTAGACTACTAAACTATTATATGAGTCCACTACATGAGGTATTGATACGCTAAGTGAAGTGGAAATGGATTGAAACAGAAAGATACCTTCTGACTGTCCAAATAGTAACTTTTGACTTCTCAAGTCCCCATGAAAGGAGTCCTTGTGGTGTAGTGGCTAACATGCTGGGCTGTGACATCATAGTGAGTTTGAACTCAATTTGCATTATTATGTTCACTTTTCAACTAATACCTTTGAAAAAGGTATGAACCCACTTATTTTTGGGTTAGATAGTACCACTGTTCTTCTACAAGGATGGCTTTGGCATTTAATAACCCATGAAGGCTGATATACCATTAAACAAAGAAGCCAAACCAAACCAAACCAAACCAAGTCCTCATACATTGAACCTCATTGAAACCCCTTGTCTTGACATTCACATAAATATATAGGTATGAAAGTGGATCAATAAGTCTGTTGCTATATTAGTTGAACTTTGATCTGAAATATTCACAGTATAGTATTTGATCTATGTGATTAACATTCACCATTAAATTAAATCCATTGAAAAAGAAAGAGATCATTTTGAAAAATGAATATTTTTTCTATAAAATAGATGATTTTTTCATCATTAGGACTTATTGCTTTACCTATGTATGAAGGTCATTCAAAATATTCTAAGCTTCACCCAGAAAGAAGAGCATAGTTAAACATTTTTGTTGTGACAACACATAACCACTTTTAATAAAACTAGAAAAACAAATTCAGACTTTTCTTGTTTTATAAGAAGTGATAGTGTGTTGACATAACAAAAATGTTCAGCTACGCTTTTCTTTCAGGGTGAGACTTAGAACTTTTTGGACAATCTTCATATATATCTATGCCTATATATGAGTAAATTTATATTAAGTATTACCCATAAATAAGTAAGTACATTGTTAACAATTTAAAGTTAATTTTCTTCTAAACCAAAAATACAAGCCAAATTCTTTATAGGTTCATCCATGAATAAATGTGTAGAGGTACTATTTACCAACCCCTCCGCTCGGGCAGGATATGACACAAGGTCAATTTTTAAGCGGAGTTTAACAGGTTTGAATTCAGAGTTTTCCTTCTCCTAGACTAGTTGCCTAACCATGGCTGAAGAACCTAGTCTGTCCTACTATTTACCCATAGCTGGAGGGAGAATTATTGGATTCATACCTTTCCCAAATAAATAGAAGCATCAATAAATGTGTAGAGGTGGTGTTATCATATCAGATAGAAATGAAAGACCCATTGATTTTACTTGTAAGATCTTGTCTAAGACCAAACAGCACTATGTCCTGCAAGACAAGGAATATCTTACTATAGTATTACAGGTTGAGGAATTTCACAAGTGTCTATATAGCAGTTAATTAACCATCCTAATTGATCAAAATCATCTGTTAGGAATCTTAGGAGAATCAAAAAGGATTGCTTTGATGGTTACTCCAAGGTTGCAAGGATGGGCATTGATACTACCAACTTATAATTATGAACTGAAATACAAGAAGGGACTGTTTCATTATAATGCTGATGCTCTCAGTTGTTTAGTAGTATGTTCAGTACCAAAGGACATTTCATTATCAGGAGAGGTTATTACTTTACTAGAATATTTAAATGGATTACCCAATTCTACACAGAAGATTGCAACACTAACTTGGGTGCATCATTGCTTCAAGATATGTAAGAAGGAGAGTATAGAGATGAACAATTGCTTCTATATCATAGAAGGAAAACATGGGGGCATTTGTGACATAACAGTTTTCGTCATTAGAAATGGAATCAGCAACCTGAGTTCAAATTCTGAACAAGGCTGTTAGCATTTCACATAGCACAAATATTCTAGGGAAAGGCATGAATCCAGCAATTCTTTTCTCAGCAAGGATTAAATTGTAGGATAGACTAAGCTCTTTAACTTTGATATGGCAACTATTCAAGAAGGAAAACTCTAAATTCAAACTAGTTCTACATTTAAAAATTGGTCTTGAGTAGCATCACTCTCTAGGGGGTATCAACTGTTTAAAGATAAATAAGAAGAAGAGTGTAGAACAATTCTTTCTATACGGATGGAAAACATAGAATCACTTATAGCATAACAGTTATTGTTAGTACAAGTTCAAATCCTTTACAAGGCTGTTTGCATTTCATAGTGTGCAAATACTCTTGGGAAAAAATGAATACAACAATAATCTCCCAGTTATAGTAAATAGTAGGGCAAAGTAGGCTCTTAAACCTTGGAATGGCAACTGATCTAGGAAAAGGAACATTTTGAATTCAAACCAGTTGTACTCCACTTAAAAATGACCTTGTGTCGAATTTTGCTCATGGCAAAGGGGATGGATAAATACAACTATGAATGGAAAACAGAAATATTGTACTGCAATGATTTAGAATTCTTGTTCCTCAATGAGGCAGGTAGGCTGTCCTCAAACAATTGCATGAAAGCCATTCTAGCATCACACAAATGAAACAAATAGTTTGAAACTTTGTTTGATGGCCAGGCATTGACCAGCAGTTTGAGAATACTGTGTAGTCATGCCAGATGTACTGAGAGAATTGAAAGAGCTAGCTTATAACACCATTTAACCCATAGCACTGGCCTGGGAAACTCTGATCCAGGATATATATTGATTTTGCTAATTCGTTTTTGGGCAAGATGATGCTGATTGTAGTAGATACACACTCAAAGTGGATTGAGATAATCTAATTGGATATGAATTCATCTGAAGTTTTGTGCTATGTGGCATTTTCATCCTCTATAGCCTACCAATAGTACTTATCAGTGCCAATAGAAGCAATTTCACCAGTTTGGAATTTACAGAATTGCAAGAAACATGCACCTGTTTAATCAAAAGGCTAATATTTAATGAAAAGGTCAGAATGTATCAAGAATCAGTTAAGCCAAGTTTTGGGCCTTACAGTACAAATAGAAGGAACAACATGATACTCAGGTTTGAGATATAAAGTTTGAAGTTGGTGATCAGGTAGAATTCATAGAGTTCCTCAAAAAGAATAGTGTGAAATATGTCTGTACAGCACCTGTTTAATCAAAGTGCTGATGTTTAATCAAAGGGTCAGAATGCATCTAGAATCAGTTAGGCTTGACTTTGGAGCTAAGTTTTGAACCCAGCAGTGCAAACAGAAGGAGCATATGATACTCAGGTTCAAGGTTGGGGATCAGGTGTTCCTACACAATACTGTCAGGGTGACCTTGCTACCTGGCGTCATAGTTGAATACACTAAACCAATGTTCTACATTATCAAGCTGGATGATAGCCAGATGATGAAAGCTCACCAGGACTCTTTTTACCAATGCATGTGTACAGTGCAGATGGAGACAGCCCAAGCTGGCATGCTCTTGTCTAAAAGTGGAGTTTCAGCATCATTGACCATGACAATTTTGAATGTGAAGGAGCACTCCAGTACAACTACAAGCCAGGAAGACATAAATGATGAAGAAAGAACTTGGCAGCATTCCTGCTATATTGTTAACACCACAGCGGCAATATTCACAAGAAGCAAACTGGCAAAATTTTTATATTGGCAATCATCATTTTTGAAGGGGAGAATAATCCATTGTCATAAATGGTGATATTAGACCATGGTTGTACACTCTGAGGCTGTGATATTGTTACAGTTAGTAGGGTACATAAGCTGACCAAGACACTTTCATGGAATGTGACTAAATAAGGTTTATTTTTCAACATAGTTCACTTTGTAATTCACACATTTTTTCCACTGGTATTCAAGTGCTTTGATCCTATTTGTCAAAAAAGTCATCAAGAACAGATATGACCTCATTGTATGAACTTTTCTGCCCGCCCTTCTATTTTTGACATGAATATGTAAGTCCTTTTCCTTTTTTGCATATCTTTCAAACTAAAGAGGAATGGATGTGATAACTTACTTCAGAGCATGTGCAAAGAAACTGGTAGTAGAAGCAGACAGTACCAGAAGACACACGACTGTCTGTATCATTGTCAAATAAAGAGCCATTATAGATCTGAAACCAATGGCCTTTATTGGATTGTAACATGATTGTCTGTGAGGTTATTTCAAGACCAAAGATACCAAGATATTATTTGTAATGGAACATTACATAATCAAAATGGATATCAATAGGTATTATTTATCAACAAATTCTATAGCATTGAAACTTTGTAAAAAAATATAAACATGTTGCAGTCTAAAAAAGAATATATCCCTTATATATATTAATGAAATTTTATTTTTGGTTCCAGAGTTTCAAGACTATAGAGTTTGCTAGTAAATAATACCTAATAATATCAGTTTTGATTATATAATGTTCCTGTAGAAATAATAAAATTAATGTTTTATAAAATGTGTACTTATTTCATAAAAATAAATGTATTTATTTAAGGTGTATGTATAAATAAGAATTGTATTTGTATGATAACTGTATATATCTCCATTGTTTGTGAGTTTGATTTTTACTAGGTGCTCCATACTGCTGGCCTTGTGCTAAACCTAACTATGTTTAGTAAATGACAATAACTGTTCATGTCACATTGCATATATATATTTCTTTGTTGATACGGGAATGTATGTAGTATGAAAATTGTCAAAGAAGAAATTGACAAACTGAATTCAGATTTTGCTATTTTCTGAAAAATGACATAAAAAAGGATGAAACCAATTCTCCCAATGTCCTGAACTATGTTTAATCTTTTTAATGATAGTTGTATAGTTTACATGGAAAATAGAATCGAATTGATACTGAGTAAGTCACCTTCTCTATAACCTAAATTTCAATCCAGAAAAATGAAGAATGATATTATATTCATATAAAAAAATTATAATTCTAGTTATATAGAATTGAAATTTTTTTGTGTGTAGGTATATACATGATGGATCTCAGTGTAATAGTTCAATTAAAAATCTGAGCTGTTGGACTACCTTCACAGAGGACTTTTTTTTATAGTGGTGATGGCTTATGTAGGACCAGCCATATTTTTTAGATGAGCTGATAACAGAAAAATGGTGCATCATCTTGCCATAGATTCTCCCCCAAAATTCAATTCATGGACTGGTTGCCTCCCCAAGGCTAGAGAGATCAATCTGCCCAACTATTTTACCCTTAGCTGGGAGAAGAAAAGAATGATTCTTGCTTTTCCCAAGGGCATTAGCATAAAGTAAAACACAGCCTCATTCAGGATTTGAACTTGGATTTCTTTCTCTCTATATAGCGATATCTATATGAATTGCATTAGATATTATATATTAAATGATATATCAGATATATATATATATATATATATATATATAATAATTTTATTGGATATACATATCATGTTAGATATAATATATATTCTTTGCATATATATATATGAGTATGTAGGGTAGTCCCAATGGCATTGTGGCTAACATGCTAATATCCTTGGGAAATGTATGTACTCCCTTATCTTTCCAGTTATGGATTAAATAGCTTAATAACTGTTTTTCTACAAGGATGCCTTTTGGCATTAAATAACCCATGAAGGTTGATATGCCATTTAACAAAAAAACAATATGTATAGGTGTGTGTGTGTGTGTGTGTGAATAACTGTAATTATTACTTGCAAAAATCGCACACCATAGCAAGATTCTTACATAGGAGGTAACTATAAAATGCTAATAAGAATCCTTCACTCCTTCCTAAATAGAAGCATCAATATCATCATGGACTGCAGTTACAATGGGATGTTTCTAGTTTCTTTAAAAATGTTCATTCATTACTATATGCTTATTGTGTCATATCTTAATGGCATACATATTTTCTTAGTATTGCCATATGGCAAATACATTCCTTTGAATGTTTTTGGGAACAACATATCAATATAGTTTATTGATATTCTCTTGCTTTAAAAAAAACTATTTCTCAGTAGTAATTGCAGTGCCATTTTATTGACAATTGATTTTATTGATATTTTTCAAAACATTCTCTAAGCACATAAGTGGAATCTATAAAGAAATATCTCTATAATCACTTGTTGGATACCAATAACAAGATTAAATGAATATTTTTTAAACCAAAAAAAATTATCCATCAATATTATTATTTCCAGGTTTCTGAATTACCCACATTGCAAGGTCAATACAAAAAACATTTTCTTTTTGAAATTTTTCTGATAGCAAAAAATTTAACATAGTATTGATTCAGTGCAACTTCAATGAATCACAGAAGCATAAATGAAATATCTTGTTTATTATTATTATTATTATTATTATTATTTTACTCTTTGTGAGTTTGGTAATGCTGCAGTCTCGATGGTTTCAATTCTTCCTTTAATCTCCTGTTTATTGAGCCTCTTTTCCACGTTCTTGGGGACTGTTCCAAGGACTCCAACTACAATTGTTATCACTGTCATTTTCATGCTCTACAGTTTCTTCAGCTCTCAGGCAAGGTTCAAGTATTTGTCCAGCATTTTTTTCCTTATTTCTTTTAAAATTATTTTTCAGCTTTACTTTTGGTTTCTTGCAATCCTTCTCCAGGTCATTAGCCAAGACATAGGATGAGGGAAGATAGTGATTATATGCATTCTATGTAATTTAGGTTATATGCTGCCTTTTTTGGATGCTACTTTTCCGATTACATTGATAGTACTTGTATTATTATCATTATTATTACTATTATCATTATGCTTGTTTGTAATTATGCATACCTATCCTTCATTGGCATTGCATTTTCTGCTATAAATATACATGTGGTGTCAGCTGCCTTTTTGAAATTAAATGCTTTAACAAAGTCTGAGAGAGAGAGAGAGAGAGGTTGGGAGTGGAAAAAGGTGGAAAGAAGGGAATAGATGGTGGAGAGGAGGAAAGAAAGAGTAGAGAAAGAGAAAATAGAGAGTGGGAGGAAGAAGAAGGTTGACAAGGAAAAAGTGGTGGGGAGAGAGAAGATGATGGAGAAAGGTTAGTTTTATGGCATGTCAACCCTTACTGAGTAATTTAATGCCAATGTCTTTTTTTGCAAGGCATTATATGGTTTTGAGTAACTAATAATAATAATAATGATAATCATTTGTAAATGATTATAGCTTCAAGAAACTATTCTTAATATAATTTGCACACCTTTATATGGCTTCAAGTATTCCGGTTTAATACTAATGACTTACAAATAATTACAAAATTTCTAGTAACTATTTCTATTCATTTTGGTAGGTCATGCATTTGACATTTTCTAGGGCTTGCCAACAGGTTGGGAGAGAGAAAGAGAGCATTCAAATAGTCAGTATTGATAAAAATAGAAGTCATTGTTTTTTACAAATTATGAGGATCATTCAATTGTGTATATATAGTATTACCTAGTTCCTGATTTTGTTTCATCTCTTCAATTTCAGTCTTAATATTATGTGAGGGTCATGGGCATGGATTTGGGTATGCCTATGGAATGGAGTTATATATATATATATATATATATATATATATATATATATATATGAGTCATTCAAGAAGTTAGGAGAATTTTTTTGAAAAAGTGAAATACATTTTTTGGGGGAACTTTTTTCATAAATGTAAACTCTGCATTATTTGGAATTGGTTTTCAGCTAAAATTATTTTAATCTTGCAAAAATATTTGTTTTGAGGCAATTCAAAATGGCAGCAAATCAGACAAATTGCTCCAGGCTTGAACAGAGGTCTGTCAGCAAATTTTTAGTGACAGAAATTGCAAACCATATATGAGGGGCCTTCAATAAGTTTCCAGACTTTTTTTTCGTATGGGCACTTTTATTGATAGTACACACATGAAACTCTAGTCCCCTTCAAACTAATCTCCTCTAGCTGCAATGCACTTGTTGTACCATTCCAACAACTTCTGGAAGGCCTCATGGAAGTCCTCTTGTGTGAGCGTGTCAATGACTTTTGTCACAGCCTCTTTCATCTCCTCAGTTGTCTCATAATTACAGCCTCTAAGTTTTTCCTTGAGCTTAGGGAATAACCAAAAGTCACAGAGAGCAAGGTCTGGACTACAGGGAGGCTGAGGAACTGTTTTGATGTCCATCTTGGTCAAATAGTCTGTGACAAGGATGAAGTTGTGGACTGGTGCATTGTCCTGGTGGAAATGCCACTGAGCTGATTTGAAGAGTGCTGGCCTCTTCCGACGGAATTTCTTCCTGAACTCCCTTAAAACCTCAAGATAGTATTCCTTGTTGACTGTCTATCCAGTGGGAACCCAGTGCATGTAGATCATGCCCGTGCTGTCAAAAAAGGGATCATCAAAAGTTTGTGGGTGGATTTGCTCTATCTGGCCTTCTTGGGTCTGGGAGAGCCAGCATGCTTCCACTGGGAACTCTGTTTCTTGGTCTCTGGGTCATAGCAGTAGATCCAGCTTTTATTGCAGGTCACCAGAGCATCAAGAGCTGTGGGATCTGAATTCATCAGCTCAAACATCTCCCTGCTGTCATGACAACGTCTTTCTTTCTGATCTTCTCTGAGCACCCTTGGGACAAACTTTGTGCAAATCTTCTGCTTCTTCAGTTCTTTGCAAATAATTGTTTGTACAGTTCCCACACTGACATCAAACTGTGCACTTATTGTCTCTATAGACACACGACAGTCCTTAAATTCTTTATTTGGCTAATCAACTCTGGTGTTCTGACTTCCTTACTCCTCCCACACCTCTCATCATCCCTCATAGACGCCCTGCCTTCCTTGAATCTCTTATGCCACTCAAAAACTCATGTTCGATTCATGCAAGATGGTCGAAAAGCAGTCTGAAGCATTCCATATGTTTCTGTGGCATTTTTCCAAGTTTAAAACAGAATTTTATTGCATATCGTTCTTCTTAAGTGTCCTCACATCCAGATTGCATTTTTGAAATTCCCCAGCAGTGAAAATCTGGCTTTAGTAGGGTGTATTCCAATTGCTGCTGTAGCTGTTCATTTGAAGCTGAAATCATGAAAATTGGCCAGTCATGTCCTAAGATGTATAGCAATAACATAGTGAATTTTCAAGAGTCTACGACAATTTTAAAGGCATGTAAAAAAAGCGTCTGGAAACTTATTGAAGGCACCTCATGAAATTTATTGACAACTGTGTGATGTATACGGAGAAGTGGAAAAAATGTTTACAAATCGGCATTTGCCACAGTGAGTCTGAGACAAAAAGACAGTTCATGGAGTGGAAATATGGACTCTACAGTAAAGAAAAAGTTCCCACAGTCTTCTTTATAGGTTCTTTGAGATTATTACAAGGTCACTTATTGGAATTGATTTTCCTGTTACCTTTATGTTTCATTATTTTACTCCTTGTGCGCATTTCACACCAGTTTTAACTAGTAGTTTTTCACTGAACTTTGAATGACAGCAAGTTTTAACAAACCTTCAAGAGTCTTCTACTCCTATATTTCTACACGGATGGCTTTGACATTAAATAACCCACAAAGGATGATATGCAATTAAACAAAGAAACTAAACCAAACCAAACTAAACTAAACCAAACCAGGATTTTTCTTAGTATTCCAGTTGGTTTTAACAGTGATGTAGTTTGTATGGTCATGATTCTTCCTCTGATCTTCAGTTCTGCCTGTCTCTTTTACAAATCTTTGGGACTGTTCCAAGGACACCAACAATAATTGGGCAATTGTCTTTTAACATAATTTATTATGTTTGTTTTTAAGTGTTAAAGCATATTTTCATATTCTGAGGAAAATAATTTTAAAAAAAAAACAACTAATTTTAAAGGTGCTCTGAATAAGATGCTCTGATGTTGAAGATTTCATTTTATACTGACTAGTATCCTCATTTTGGTTGTTATTATAGTTACAGCTGTTGTTTCCTTTGGCCTTCTGTAATTGTCAGTAACCTTTTTGGAATTTTATACAAAATCACAGGAGTAGATTGTTCCCATTCTGTTATCCATGCTTTGAGGATATCACATATCAGGGTCAGGTCTTTTGTTATCTTACAGTAGTTACTGTTTCCATCTAGGCTTGCCAATTTTTCAGCTTGTTCATCACCCCTATTAAGTTGCTTTTGCTGGCAGTATGATAACACCCATATCACTCTGCAGGGTACTGATAGCCATTTATTCTTCTATTGTGATCTTTGGGAGGTTTGACATTTCCAAGTACCTTCTTCACTTTTCAATTCAACTCCTTGGCTTGTGTCTGGGAGATTTTCAAGGTTTCCTTCTTGGTGCTATCGTATCTAAATATGAAATTCATTTGATGATTGTAGCAAAATTGAGGCCTTTATTTTGCACTGTTTTCCTTGAGTTACTTTACTGACTTTTGCTAATATTGACAAATGTTTTCACAGTTTTATGATTGTCTTTGTATCCTTGAAAAACACTTGAAAGTCAGGAAGTACAATGGCTAAAATGTTATGACTCTGATAACAATCAAATTAAGCCATTGAGTTGTGTATTGTGTGACTACTGTATTCACAGTGAATATGCATCAAGTTTTGCTTAAAATTTGAACATTTATCCATGAAACTATTCAAATAATCAAGAAGGATTTCAGGGATGATTCAATGTGCAAAGCTTGAATAAAACTTTGGTACAGACATTTCAAACTTGGCAGGAAATCTATTGATTCCATATTCAAGAAAGCCTTTAACAAGAATAACTCCTAAAAATGTTAAACATGTGTGAACTGCAGTAAAAGGAAATTGGGGATCAACAGTGCAAGAATTAGAAGATCTGACGATTTCATGGATTGTCTGGAAGGTATCCAGCCATTTTAAATATCTTGATTGCCCATTCCTCATCTCATCCAGGTTTCTCTGTAGATCAAGCTTTTCTTAAAGCTAAAATTCCAGTTGAAAGGAAGAAGACTTTAGACCATTCATGAGATAAAAAAGAATGCACTGATGCAGCTGAAGGTAATCCCAAAAACATATACTGTAAACTTTTTTAAAAAGTAAGAGGGATGCTGGTAAAATTTTGCACTGCCTGGGTATGCCAGCCTCACTACAATTCAGCTTTGACTTTTGGAAACTTCTGGCTTATTCCAAAAGCTAAAATCAGTGTTAAAACATTGATTTTAGTTTTGGAAGAGAAAAATGTGGATAAGATAAAGAAAAACACCACAAGATTGCTGGTAGTCTTCCTAAAAGAGACATTGCAGACTCTTTTGGAAAAATGAAAGTGGCACTGTGAGAAATGCATGAGTTCCTAAGAGGAATTCTTTGAAGTGGACTAAACTGCCATTACCCTAGATAGGCTACTCTTTTATTGATATCAAATATCTGCATTATTTACAGTCTTTTGGTGAACCAAAGAGTTTGTGGAGTATAGAACTGCAGCCACAGCACATCAGTGATTATGCAACAGTTTTCATAGCAAATAGATTTTTATGGGTAGAGTTACAAGCCCCACACCCCCTGGTTTTGAATTCAGAGTTTTTCTTTCTTTTTTGCTTACCTACAAGATCAGAGAGACCAGTCTGCCCTATTATTCACTCATAGGTGGTTAGAGAAGAAATGAATTCATTCTTTTTTGGCAGGGCATAACACTGTTGACTGTATCCCCTTAAAAGGGATGTTCAAGGTATGACACTAAACTGCATCTGATAGTAAGGCACCAGTTCTGAAGATCTGGGGAGTTTGGAGTACTCCTTTGTGGCCATTACTCCCAGGCCTACTTTGATCTGGTGTAGTAGTAACAGTTAGGGTTCCATCGATGGGTCAAGTAAATCTGTTTAAAAATTATTCATATTCTATTGAACCATGTACAAAAACCTCTTAAGAAACAATTACTCAAAAAAATGTAAATATATAATGAATGTATTTCTTGAACCTCTGGGCATAGAATAACCCCAGACTGGTTGACATGCCATTAAATTCAATCAATCAGCCAAGAGCAATAACTAAAATGGAAATGCAAGCAACTTCATTCAAGATTTGAATTTAGCTGATCAATTCCATTTTCTATGGCAGTAATTGCTATACTACAAATGTCTCCATTTATTTTCTAGACAGACTTCATATATTTATCATGAATGCAATATTTATTATTTTATTGTAGATTTGAGTCACACTGTCATCTGCCTTATTTAATTTTAGTAAAGGAATTTGATATTTGTAAATAACTAGCAAAAACAGAATTGCAGAATATAACTATTTACAATATAAATATCTCTCTATTGATTATTCTTATCTTATTATTGATCAGTTCTATAAAGGTGAAAGAAAACTTTGATTTAAAATGAGGCCAAAAAGAAAAAAAAAATCTGTGACTTCTGATACAAGTATTAATTGTCTTATTGTGGATGATTAATCATTAATTAATTTGCTGTATAAAAGTTCATGGAGTCTGCAGTTTTTCCTTTCATGTTAACAAAATGTGCAAGTAGAATTTTTCAGCATCCCTTTCATTGAGTAATAATTTGAAAGCTAGTCTCACAGATAATTCTACCTGTTTCAGTCTTCACTGAATACCCTGTACTTGTAATTCTGTGCCAGACTAAGATAAACCTAAAAGTAAATTTTTCTTACCAAATGTTTGGTGTCTGAATCAAGTCATTATATAGTACCAAAAAATAAATTTCACACAACCAAGAAAAAAAGGTTGTGCTACCAACCCTCTCAACTGGGCTTAGAATGTAATGACTATATCCCCTGAAGAGGAGTAATGACACTAAACTGTGTTTGATAATGAGGCTCTAGTTCTGGAGATCTTGAGAGTGTAGCATACCCCTTCATTACCACGAATGTCAATTCCTCTCAGACCCAGAATGGTAATACCTGCTTGGGATCTGTTTCAAAATTATTCATATTTGATAGTTTGGCTTGGTTTGGTTTGGTTTGGTTGGGTTGGATTTTATGGCATATCAATCATTGTTGGTTATTTAATGCCAGATCATCTTTATACATATATATTAAATGTATGATTTGTAAATACCTATTGTAGATAAGATTTTTAAATGAACCCATGCTCATTCTTTTTCCACAGTCAAGTATTTCTGTTTACCATGAACATTTCTATTAACTGTTAATTATTTGTTTAAATGCCAAACAGTTCTATTGGACCCATAGATAGGACCCTAACTGATGCTACCACTCCAGGACAGAGTGAACCTGGGAGCAATGGCAAGGATGAGGTACTCCACATTTCCCAAATCTCCCAAACTGGAGCATCATAATCAGATGGATTAATGTCATATTCTGGACACTTGTTAGGGAAGTCTTACCCCTCTGCAGAGATGCAGTTGGTGTATTCTACAGCCCCAGCTGTCTAGGCTCTCATATAAGATAAAAATATTTGATATCATATCACTGCAAAAACCTCTTAAGAAACCACAAAAAAATGTGAATATGAACATACAATGAACACAATTCCCAAACCTCTAAGCATAAAATAACTCTCAATGAGTTGACATATCATTAAAATCAATCAATCAATCAATTAGACATGCACTGCCTTTGGTATACCTTATAGAAATCATTTCTAAAGAAATATGAAGGATTTCAGAAAAGTATACAAACCTTTCTCAAAACAAAAATTGCCACAAAAGCTTAATGGTATTCACTATTAGACAAACATATCCCAAAGGAATATTTGTACAGAGAGCTATTGAATAAAAAATTACCTGAATTTAGAATTTAAATGCAAAAACTGAAAGATCTTGAATTAAAACTTGAGAAAAAAATGATGCATTCCTAAATTGTAATTCCTGAAGTAAAGTAGTGTTATAAAGATTCTTTGAAACAATCAAAAGAGAAGAATCTCTGGGAAGACGTAATTTACTTCTAAATATAACTAAAAATTGCAGCAACAAAGAATGTCAGTCACACATTGACCTTTGCAACTATCTTTCACTGACAGAGAAACAACAAATATGATAGATGACTATTCTGTAATTTTCTGTGATCAAAACTACTATTATTTTTTAATACTACAGTTGTACTTACTTATCTATCATGTGTGTAACTCTACCTATACACACTAAAAACACAGTGACTCTACAGTCCAAATTTGCCTTACAACTCTTAGATCTACTACCAATTCTATTTACATTATGAAATTCTATTTATATTGCAAAATAATAAAATTCAATACTGAATACCAAATGCTAAAATTTCAACAAAGTTAAAATACAACATGTGATCAAAAAGCCTCAAGACTGAATCTTTAAATATCTAAATTTTAGAATTTTAAATCTTAGATTTAAACAGATATCTGTGTACAGCTGGGCAACTTATATAATAAAGTTTTTGTAGCCTGAGTTTAGTTGTTGGTAGCAAGGGGGAAGTGTTTGTGTTTAGCAAGGAAGATGGTGTAATGTATGTGTGTTTACATTGAGTTGTTTCCTCGCTTCGTGTTGTTTAGGTCCCCTCGCTAAGTTTGTGAGAAATAAAAGGAGGATGATGAAGAAGAAGTAAGACGGCGAAGGTCGAAAGGTGTTTTTAGAAATAAGTTTTATTTGCAGCATGGAATATTGGGTTTACTTTTGGTGCTGCAAGACTCATGGTGTTTAAGCTTGTGAGTATTGAGACAAAATGGCGTTATGAGATGTTAAGAAGGTTGAGATGGCAGCGTGTGTCGTCGGACGTGTGAGGGATTGTGTTTTAGAGTCACCATGGTTTTTGTCCGTCTGGTGGAGAGGCATGTGTTGGTCTCCATTAAAGTGGCCCAGAGGTGAATTGAGAGCTAGTGTGTCGAGAGCGGGATTATGCTCAGATCGACATAGCCAATTTTGGGGTGACATAAAGTTGTGCCTGTGCGAGGCATGTTGAATGCATCTAATTTATATTCAACTGGGATTCCTTGTAAGGAATCTATAAGTTAGATGGGTCGCCTCGTTTGTCCATGCTGCTGCTGCTGCTATTCTAGAGCTGCAGAGAGATGTCTGCATTGGGCGGTATTGTCCAGCTAAAAAGCATCGCTATTGAAGAACGGCCAGTGTGATGTCTGCACTGGTCAGCATTCTCCAGCCAAAGAGAGTGTGTTTGGCAGCTTACCCGATTTGGTGGCCGGAAATGAAGGTCCGGGCTGAATAGGATAAGTCATCCTGATTGGGTGAAATTAAGTGTCAAATTAAATTGCGCGCCAAACCAAAATACAAAATTTTTCCCTTCTCTACAAAGTAATGATGTCCAAATGTCTAGACTACTGTCTAGAATTCTGTCTAGACATCTAAATGAATCAGTGCTAATTCTTGATACATTTTTGATGAACATATTTTGATTTGCAGTTTTTGGTGAAACACACTATTGTGCAAGAGCAGAAGTCTCCATACTCACCAGAACTTGCTCTATATAACTTGTTTTATAAACTGTGGAAAATAGCACTTTGATGTTTAGCATCTTCAAATATTACATTTTAAACTGCCAAAAATATACAACCTTCATTCATGATGCTGGTTTACAATATTTTTATTTGCTTAGCATTGCTAATTATAGCACAAGTTAAATATATTGTGTCAATCTATTAAGGTGTGAGAGTATGGTTGCCTTGAAAATCAGCATTTAAAATCTTAGCTTTTTATCTAGGCTTGAACACTAAACTCAATGAACAATGTAAAAGGCAAAACTCTCTGAACTGTATTGCCAAGTTTAGAATATGCTGACTGTATCCCATGCAGAAGGGTGATATCCTTCCAAATAAATCATTCTGTGTATGATGTTAAACTGCATCTGATAGTAAGGCTCCACTTCTGGAAATCTGGAGATTGTAGAGTGCCTCTCCTTTTAACTCTGACCCAGAGTGGTAGTTCATGTTAGAGTCTAATCTATGGGTCAAATACATTTGTTGCAAATTATTTGTATTCAATAAGAATACTTGATACCATATAAGTGTAAAGGATATGTATTAAGAATAGTTACTTAAAGCTATAATTGTTTACTAAGAATTATTAAAAGTTACTTGAAACCATATAACAGTATGCAAAGGAATGACTATCATTAGATTGAAATAATTACTTGAAATCACATAATTATTAGTATTAGGTAGAAATATGTGATATCATATACATATGTGCAAAAAGACACTTGAGAAACTACATAAAAATTGTTAATATAAAATGAGCAATGAATGTGATTCCTAAACAATAACCCAAAACAGATTGACAAGCCATTTAAATTAATCAATCGATCAACAACTCCCCCCCTCTCTCTCACAGAGAAGCCAAACTTAACCCAGTTCTCTCCCATGATACCATCTTTCCTGGCTGTACTGACCCCATTAAATTAAAATGGCTAGGGTCAGAGACAGTCCCTGATGTCTGAGGCATGCTGTTGAGACTGGAGAAAATTTGTCTCCACCTTTGCATACATGTGATGGTGGTGGTATTTAGTAGGTAAATACACAACTCTTGAATCCATTGTGCTTGTTTATTTTCTTGATATTTGGTAAGCTTAGGATTACATAATGGAATCTATAATTTAAATAGTATCACTGCTGTTCTTCTACAAGGATGGCTTTGGCATAGAATAACTTATGAAGGTTGATATGTCATTGAACAAAGAAAATAAACCAAGTGAGAAGGGCCAACTTTCCTTGAAAATCAGCATTCAGAATCCTGGCTTTATATCAGAACTCAGGCACCAACCTCTGGCACTAGTTGAAAATATGTAACTGTCTCAGCAACAAGGCAGACTTGGGGGATTTTTTTGTATTCCCATTGAAAGGTTCAAAACTCTAAAGCAAAAAAAAAGATCTCTTTCCTTTGGTTTTCTATTCGTTTTAATGATATTTTCTTTTGACATGATCAATATTTCTTTTTTGTTCATTGTGGAATTGAAAATCAATTTGCAAAGTGTTCATGTGTCATTTTGTGTCTCCAAGCAGACAAGTGTGTGTTGGAAAATTGGCTAGAAGCATTGAGGTTATTATTTTGCTGGGAAAAAATAAATGGCTCCTTTTAAGACAGGAGAAAGACAGCAGATCACCTCTGTCAACACATATATGTAAATATACACATAATTTTTTTGTATGTGCATATATACAAATATAATCAAAAGAAGATTTTCCATTTTCAGATCATCAGAGAGAGACTAAGCCATAGCCATAGCCATAGCTAGCTAGCTATATATATATATATATATATATATATATATATATATATATATATATATATATATATACATATATATGTTTGTGTGTGTGTGTGTGTGTGTGATAAACCACACTTTATATATATATATATATATATATATATATATATATATATATATATATTATAAGCTATACAGAAATCTTTTAATAAAAACCACTGACAAGGTTCTTTTTAACAATTTTTATAAGTTTTTTCTTGTTGACTGACAAGTTTTATTCAATTTAATACAAAAACTGTCCAAAATTCTTTTTCTGCTATCATCAGTTATTTTCAAGGGTATAATCAAGATGTTATTTTTACTTAAAAACTCAGTATAACTTGTTTCAAATGTCTGAGATCCAAAATCTTTCTACATATTGGACAGGAAGTGTCCAGCATGCTGAGACATTTTGAATACTGTAAATTGTGGCATATCAGTTGACCTTTTAAGCCTGAAAAATCTCTACAAAACTTGAGGTCATCTTATACACATGGACTAAAATCCAAATCTTTACCACTGTTAAACCACACTGTGGTAAAGATTTGGATTTTAGCTTTGCCAGATGAGTCAAACTCTAGTTTTGTAGAAATCGTTTTAGGTTAAAAGGCTGATGTGTATACCATAATTTATTATATTTGTAGTTTTTCTGTAGCATTTTATCATATCAAGGTTGTTAGATTTACATTCCTATATATTCATAAATTTGGAGCTGGTGTAAACTCTTAATGACATATAACCAATCAACCATAGTGCTGGGATGTAACACAAGGTTGGTTTAATGCAAAGTAATCTGCAGGAAACAAGCCTACTGGGAGGCAGTGTCAAAAATAGCTCCAGTTCCATTGGCATTCCCTTTTAAGTGGTGTCTCAGGCACCAGGCAATAAACTCAATCCTTACCTTTTTTAGGTAAGGGGAAAGTGCTACCTGGTAAGGTGCTTTGGAACTGAGCTGAGCAATTTGTATTTTGGTATAAATGCCATGTGGCCAATAGCATAGCTATTAACCTGTTAACTGTAATATAAATCTAAACTTTTAACAGAAATCTAAATTTTAAGAATTCTGATCGCTGATAAAATAAAGCAGGAAGCTGTGGTCGCGTTAGTACAATTGTATAGCTGCACCTTTCAGACTTTTATAAAATGCTAAATGGGAACTACACAAGAATGCTGCATGCTGTTTTGAACAAATCCAGGAAGAAGCACCCAACAAAACAACAGCTATGTGGACACTTGCTCCCCGTCTCATAAACCAGCCCAGTGAGACAAACAAGGCATATTGGAGAAGCAGGGACAAACTCATATTGGCTGATCAGCAAAACTTACATTCATCAGCTCTGTGCTGACACTGGATGCCAGCTAGAAGGATCTGCCAAGAGCAATGAATGATAGGAATAATTGATGATTTGTGAGAGAGAGTCAAGAGAATCCATGCTATCTGTATGACTTGATGATGATGACACCTGTTTCCTCACTGAATGGCATTTTAGTTATTGTAGCTTTTTAGAAATAATTATGACTCCAAGCATATGTAATATATATATATATATATATACATTCACATTTACATTCACACACACACACACACACTCACACATTCACCCAGCAACACACACACACACATGCATATATATATATATATATATATATATATATATATATATATATATATATATATCATCCTCAATTTGTGCAGCTGGCATGGATTTCCTAACCTTCTCTCACCATTCTTCCCTATCATCCATCACTCCTGGCAGGTCTTCTAGACTACATCCTGTGTCCATACAGAGCTGTTGCAGATAAGTTCTTTTTGGTTGTCCAACACTGGCATGTCCATGTATAGGGGTTCATTAGAGGACATTGCTTATCTAACAGTGTGCCACATTCTTTGTTCATCTTTTTTTGGATGATATATATATATATATATATATATATATATAATATTTTTTGTTGTAGTTTCAAAGAAAGAATAATATATATATATATATATATATATATACCTTACAATATTTTACTCATACATATATATATATATATATATATATATATATATATATATATATATATATATATATATATATATATCAGTAAAATACAGGGTTCTATGCACAAAAATACGGAGCAATATGACAATATTTTGATTATGCAATAAAATTAAAACATGATAAAAACTCGCATCTTTGAATTTCACAGGTTTCATCTTTAGGTGAGCTTAAATCAAATGGACTTCAGAAGTGTTGATTCAAGCTCACCTGGAGATTGGGCACATGAAACTCAGAGCTGTGAGTTTTTTGCTCTATTTTATTTTGTTGTTGAAATATCACACACATAAATACACACATATACATATCATATATGAACAATTATAAAAAAATAGATAAGGTAATATATATTTACACATTCACTGCAGATATGGTTTTTAAAAAGGTAATACTAAGTGTACAGATACATACATATAAAAGGTTTTCCAAAAGTTTTGATTTGGTTTGGTAAGGTTTGGTTTGGTAAGGTTTGGTTTTATGGCATATCAACCATTGTAGGTTATTTAATTCCAAATCCATTTTATGCATATGAGCAGTTCCATTTCAAACAATCCAATTTAGCATAAGTATAGTTTTTTGTTTACACACAGTCAAATGTAAAAACAGTTCTATTTCAAACAATTCAGTTTAGCATAAATATACAGCTTAAATATCAGAACAGTTCTATTTCAAACAATTCAGTTTAGCATTTCACTGTTTAGTTCTATTTTACCCACTATCTACCACACCAGCCCAGAGTGGACCTAGGAGAGGTGGCAATGAAGGGGTACTCGACATTCCCCCAAATCTCCATCAGATTGTCTAGTGTCATATCCAGGACACTTGTTGGGTGAGTCATACACCTCTGCAAAGATGCAGTCAGTGTATTCAAAGCCCCAGCTGACTGGGCCATTTCCAAAAGTAATGACTCCTATTTATTTCTATGGAAACTACAATAGATACAAGGAGCATAATAAAAATATTGGATAGAGCAAGTTTTCAGCTCTAACCATTGGGTATGCATTTTTACCAGCTATGAATGAGACCGACCATACTGCTCTCATGAAAAAAATGTACACCCAGAGACAAACCCCTTTTTCACAACTACAAGGATGGTGTTTTTGTGAGGAAAATGTTAATATAGTTCATCTGCAGAGATTTGTTGATCAAAGCACTCTTCATATCATGGGTTGACAACTGTGTTGGATATGGCTTCTCACATACTGTAATGCATTACCCACTGCCTAACTGTGCTTCCATCTACTTTTTGACCTACACAAACACTTAGCCAGTGTTGAAGAATGTCAATGAGAGGATGGTTTTGAATTATATACTGTTTTGTCAAACTGCTATTCAGCAGTTATTTGTAACAGGGTAAAAAAATTATGCGTTATTCTTAGGAAGGTTCAACCACTACTGCTCTATCATCAATAACTTCCTCTAATGTTATGGGCATAATGAAATAGAAAGTATTATTTTGGATAACCTTCTTATAAATGAGTCAGATAGGACCTGGTTTATTGCTGGCGAAAATACATAGTCAATGTAGAAATCATGTGTAAAAATAATGCTTTGCAGTTTAATTTTCATAGAAATAAATAGAAAGCCTTACTTTTGCAACATTTCTTATATATATATATATATAAATATATATATAACAATTACAAAGTAATCTTTCTTTGATACACGTTTCATTAAAGATGACTGACAAGGTGTATAGCACATGTTTTTTTATTTGTTTTTCTTGTGTACATACAAGTACCTGGGGTGTAAATGGAAATTGACAAGGTGACCCAAGTTCAAACCCTGGATGTGGCTATGTGCATTTCACACAGCACTAATACCCTTAGGAAAGGAATGAATCCACCTATTCTCTCCATCTATGGGTAAATAGTAGGACAGACTGAGCTCTTTAACTTTGGTATGGCAATTTTCAGACGTTGGTCACTTACCAGATTTGAAGAGCTTAAGGTGTTTACCAGAGATGCATTGCCTATTTTACAAAGAACTCTGGGCAGCCTGGGTAGTCTGAATGTCTCTTGCTGCATGGCAGCATTAATACTCCAACTTCAGCTGCTTCACCGAGTGCAAGAGTCTCTGATGCTAATGGACCTTAAAAAAGAATGATAAAACTACTCTGTGAAGATCCATCTTCCAAGCTAGCATAGGTTGCTTGCGCATAGCAAACAATATTCAAATCTAAAGGTCTTCCCAGCTGAGGAAAGGCTATGGAAGCCGTCCTTGATTTCAATTTTTGTAGTGCTTTATTAACCTCAAAGAGTAATTTCACTTTTGCCAACTTTCCAGTATTACTTATCTGGCACATCAAATGCTATATCAGGTCGTGTTTGAGTGGATGCCCACATCATTTGACCAGTCAGTCTTTTTAATTCTGTCTTCTCCTCTTGACTAAGTCCATAATTTTTTTTTATCAAAGACCTTCCTTTCTTTATATCTATGAAAAATATAGATTTTGGTCGATAATAATCCCATCTTTCATTTGCAAAACACCTAATCCCCATAATTTAAATCTTCCACTTTCATGCGCTCCAACTTTGAACATTTTTTTCAATTCTGTGATTACATTTTTCTGAAACAAATCATTTTCACAGAATACAAAGTTATCTACATGCATTGCCAGTGTTGCAGAGGCCAGATAAATATACCGATCCCCGCAAACTTTTGAAATATAAGTGATTGACAACGAACTAGGTAAGAATGACAAAACGAGGGTGTTGCTTTGAAAGGCCAAACTTTATTATGGCGAATCATAATCGAAAAAGCGTACGGCTAACAATTGCTGCGGCCGGATGGTGATCATTGGAGCAGGATCTAGTCACTGGAGCGGGTCTGGATAGCTGATACAAGACTGGTATTCATTGGATAGGTGGTTGCTGGTCTAGGACTGGTATCTGCTGGTGCAGGAAGGTGATCGCTGGTTCAGGACTGGTAGTTGCTGGTGTCTGCTGGTGCAGGAAGGTAATAGCTGGTGCAGGAAGGCGGTCACTGGTGCAGGACAGGCAGCTGCTGGTGCAGAACTGGTAATCGCTGCTGCAGGAAGGTCGCAGGTGCAGGGCTGGTAGCTGCTGGTGCAGAACTGGTACCTGCAGGTGCAGGAGTGGTAGTTGCTGCTGCAGTGAAGTGGTCGCTGGTGCAAGAAGGTAGCTGCTGGTGCCGTCTCAAAGAGTATTAGATTTTCTGAATTAGCCCTGAAAAGGGCTTTTAAGCTGAGAGGCTGGCAATCTTACAGCGTTGTCTGCAGCTGGAATCAGGATGTCGGGTTCAGGGGAAACCTTTAGCAGTCCTCGTGGGCAGCTGCAGCTGATTAGGCTTCAGTCATAGAACGACCAGGGGAGAATCTGCTTTCTCCCGCACCCCTGGCTGACATCCAGCCCAACTGATTTGACCCGGTTTGATACCGCTGCTTTTATAGCTACTGTGCGCTACTACACTATGTGGTCTATGTTGGATGGCCTTCCTTATTATTACTATATTATAGTGAGAAACTTCATTCTAATCCGACTATGTGTTTTTAAATACTACCTATTTTGTCCATTAGTTGAGGACTGTCCTTAGAAAGACAGGCTGAATTTGATATTTAAAAGAAAAACGTTCTGTGCGGAGCGATTTAATCCCTTAACGACTCGTTCTTAAATACTATTGGCTGCCGACATCAGTGATTCATCACTTCTTGGAATGGGGTTTGTTTGTTTTGTTTTTGTTTGGATTATGAGTAGTTGGTTGACTACAATACCAGAATACCCATCATATTACCAGTTGCATCATGCCAAAGAAAGTGCATTGTCATATGCTGCCGTGACTGGCCTACAAACATAAACCGATTGGATTACTCGTTCGCCCTAGAAAAATTACATCCGGGTACGGCCGGAAATGACTAAGCCCTTTTTTGACTCTAACCAGCCATTACAGCTAAGAAAGGGATAAATCAACATTTATCAACATTTGCAAAACACTTCTGCCAGAAATAATTCTATAAAAATGGAAGTAATACTCTTGGCTAGCCTACACCAGGCTAAAGAAATACTTATTTTCTACGTCCATTTTTTATTGAAGAACTTTCTATTTAAGTGGAGCGGCAGGGGTGGTGTTCCCTTCCTTTCATATGAAAAAGGCTTCGGCGGCGAAAAATTCAGAGGTTCCTGCGGACTTTCTCGAAACCTATGTATGGCACTAGACCTTGCTGTCTAGTTCAAGCCATAACCCGGCATATGTGCCTGGACCTACATTTGGGTCCGTGAAACTGCTTGCTTCATCAGGCTCACATTGCACCAAGTGTGCCAATGAGCAGCATAGACCAGCCGGGTTTGACGTTCCAACCTTCCCCTCCCCATTATCCCCACTTTAATCGGCCTTTGGGCTTTTGACCTTGTGTCAAGTCATGTCTGGTGGGAGGCAGCGACAAATAAACAGAGGTCTACGTGGACGCTCTCAGGGGCCACTCGGCTCCACGAACTTTGCCCGTGGCTAACTAGTAAATACGGTTCCGCGTGTCACATTTCAAGAGTGAAAGCTAACAGACTGAAGTAATGTAAGTAAATTTTTTTTTAAATGGCCACATATGAAATTAACCTAAAAAGAGAATTAACTTGAAAAATTGAACCAAGAAAATAATATAATCATGTTGGTAGAATTTATCTGACGTTATTTTTATTCCTTTCAACATTAAAATGCACATTTACACTTTGTCTTTTAATAATCCACGGCTGTAAGTTACCTTGCTCATATGATTTTCAATCCCCGTATAGGCACGCCATCCATTGCAGTTTTTTCTTCTATAATAGACTGTGTTACCTGTCACAAATTTTTCATCCGCATAAGTCCTTACATTAGATCTCAGTGCTCTCTGAATTTTCCACTTGATTCAGCTTCTATGAAGCGTTTTTTCGCAGCATGTGAAGCATTTAAATTTGTTCTTACCATCTCCCTGGTTGTTGCAGCTTCCAATGCAGGTAATTGATCAGTCAAAACTGAGGGTTTATATTAAAGCCAAACACAAGATCATTCGGACTATGTTCCTAATGATTTTGAAGAGCATTTTTAGCACTAATGGCCAAGCAAGTGCTATTTCTGGCTCATTTTTCTCATCCTCTTTCCATTGCTTCAGCTACTAACAGATTATGGTGTTTCCTGAATGGACTTTCTGCAGCTGTAGTGCATGTTTCAATATTTAGTTTTTCAATCATCTGTCAGTATCCTTTATTGGTAAATTCTACCTCATTGTCACTCAAAAAACGCTTTGGAGGTTCAAAATATGATAACTAGTTAGAATATGTTGGGGATAATTTCTTTTAGTTTTAATCAGTATCTAGAGGATGTGTCAATCAAGTGTAGAATCCAGTATTGGTTGTGTCCATGTTCCTTTATATCCAGACACACAGTGTCATTAAACTTATTCCCAAGAGTCAATCCTACTACTGGCTGAAGAAGAGGTTTTCTAAACCTCAGGAAAACAGAAGAAGAATCACAAATATCCCAGATCATCTCTTTATCATTAAAGGGCTTACTGCCTCTAACCAAGGATATCAATTTCTCTTTTGATGTATAAGCAAATTGCCTATGTAATTTCTCAGTCTTCCTTCTTTTCTCCACTCTCAAACATTTTTAAAGCCTCATAGTGTAGCACGACATTTGCCTGTCTTTCAACCTCCTAAAGCATATTTGTCAATGGAAGACAATAATGTCCAGATGTCAAACTTTTTAATTTTATGATCTGCCTAAAATTCTACAGCTATCATTTTTTAAATCTAACAGCATTCCAGCAGTTTTCATAGATTTACAGCTCAATAAAAAAGGTAAATCCTTTTTTTTTTATGTCAGCCTCTATATATGCTCAAATATCTTTTACACCTTTATAGTTACTGGAAATTTAACTGAATTTTGGCTTTTACTCCCACTCCATCACCAAAATAAAATGTCCTGTTAGACTTAGCAATTTTTACTAAACATTTATCTCAGTTATTTAAAGTGTCAAAGAAAATATCAAACCATAGTTTTCCAGTTACAGTGTGAGAACAAGCTGAATTCCACACAGCCATACCAAGTGTCTCTCTTACAAGCTTAGACATTTTTATATTTGAGTCATTTATAATGTTTCAATAATGTGTATCTACATTAGATAGGGTAAAATGTACCTAGTCTGATTCCATGACAGTGTTGATATCATCCCTGAACCATCATAGTCCTGTACAGAATGTTGAACAGAATTACATTTAAAACAGCACATTATCTTACTGTTGATATTATTTCTTGAGCCAGTACAGTCACGTGCAAAATGTTCAGCAGAATTACATTTAAAACAGCGTTTTAACCTACCTTGTTTATCACTGATATTCGCTCCATTTCCTCCTAGATAAGATTTTTTTGTTGGATTTCTTGTAATGATTAAAGTTTATTGTTTCCATTTTTTAACAATAAGAACATTTTTGTGTTCCCCTGATGATACACAAGAAAACTTTTTTTTTAATATCTCTTTCATTGTTTCATTGTTGAGAATCACATATGTGTTCCTTGCTATTTTTTCATTCTCCTTGGATAAGTTAACTGCATTAACACAAAAAAGCCTGCACCCAGTCAGAGAGTGTCATAACAAATTTTTGTAATTTCTGATAGAAAAATTTGTAACATACCAAAAAGTGATTTATACTTATGTCAATATCTCTTTTGTTGAAGCAGAATACTTTGAAAGCCATGTATGCATTTCATCCAGTTAGTACATGATTAATTTCCATTCTTCTGCTCAGCTAATATCCGCTATGGACAAATATCTAACACACTCACGTATGTTTTGTGGTAATTACAAAAATACTACTGGACCCTGTTTTTCTTTTGGTAAGTCTGTATACAAAGTCCTCACTTGTATCCATTCAGTGTAGAATTCTTCACTTTGTAAAATTGGGGGCTATTTCATGAATGAAGCCATTCTTCTTTCAACTGTTCTTCAATATAAGTTGAACAATGTTTATCACTGTCATACAAAAGAAAATAGTTTTCTGCTACCAATGTTCTCTTTACAACTCCATATCAACAACAGAACACATGCGAGACCATCACTATCTTTATTACAACTGCTCAAGACTACAAAAGACAAGGGACATAAGTACGTAATTACAACTAGCTGGTTAGATAACTCAGACTTCAAAAGTCTGCCCCTGTGTGTGTGTATCTCAGCTATCTTCAACCCTCCGTACTCTACTCACCCATACATTTTAGGTAATAAAAGGAAAAGAAAAGAAGCGGATTATATTTTTATACATTTATTATTGTCTTTCTTTGTTATATAACTCTTGTGTGGAGGGGTCGATAAATACAGACATGTGGAATCTTTTTTGGAATAAAATGTATGTGGGAATTGTTCAAAAGATCATTATTGACATAAGTTTCAATATAACAAAAAACTTATTGATATGAAAATTTCTTTAAACACTTTTTGAAAATGGCTACTTGATTAGCCCAAAGTACTTGGAATAAACAATCTGGTGAACAATTCCTGCATATACTTTTTCCCCCAAAAAAACTAAATAAAAATCCTGCAACCTAATCTTTGTCCATCAATGTTTATGCATTACATGGCCTGTGGCATATATATATATATATATATATGCTACAGGCAATGTGAGTATGATGGAAAGGGTGAGCATTGTGCAGCACAAACAATGACCATTTGAAATGATTCACAACTGTAGTTTGTTCAGTAGTATGTATATACATTCTCTGTTCCCAGCTTCAGCTCTTTTACAACTTGCAGGTTACAACATCCCTCAGCTGGGAAGAGATAGCGATGAGGGCTAGTGTAGAATGTTACAGGGAACCTTCAGTTTCAATTTCACACATGGGAAGTGAGAGATAGACCAATTCTTGTTTTCATATGCTTATTTTTGCCCAGTTGGCTGGGGCTGTAGAATACACCAACTGCTTCTCTGCAGAGGGGTAAGCCCCCTCCCCAAATGAGTATCCTGTATATGACACTAAACAATCTGATGGTGAGGTTCCAGTGACACTGGAGCTTTGGGGAATTCGGAGCACCCTTTCATTGCCATTGCTCCCAGGTCCACTCTGGCATGGTAGCACCTGATATGGCCCTATATATGGGTTAAATAGAACTAAACTGCATACTTATGCTAAACTGAATTGTTTGAATATGGAACTGTTTTTGACATTGAAATTGTACTTACACTAAACTGAATTGTTTAATATAGAACTGTTTTGACATATAACTGTGTGTAAACAAAATCTGTACTTATACTAAACAGAATTATACTAAACTGTTTGAATAAACTGAATTGCTTGAAATAGAAATGTTTTTGACAATTAAACTGTGTACTCATGCTAAACTGAATTCTTTGAAATAGAACTGACTATTCGCATAAAATGGATTTAGCGTTGAATAAACGACAAAGGTTGATATACCATAAAATCCAACCAACCAACCAACCAACCATATGCTTATTTCACATCAAAGTAACCCTTTCTAAGGATGGTAGTACTTTTCCTACATGAGGAGGGGTCTAGAAAAGGTGATCTAAAAAAAATCTTACTCTTGTATGTCACTGTTATTAGGTGCAAATGGCTAATCCCCAGCTGTGGATAGATTGCTCTCGCTAGCTTTGGTAGAGTAACCAGTCTAGGAGAAGGAAAAACTCTGAATTCAAAAATTGAGGAGTATTTTTTCTGGAGAATCAGTTGCATGTTGGTGCAACATTCTTCTGTTATCAGTTTATCCAAGAAATATGGCTGGTTCAACACAGACCTTCACCTCTATAAACAAATCTCTTGTGTAGGTTGTAGAACAGGGCATATCTTTAACTTAACTTTTGTGCCCACATACATAAAGATTGACAGAAGAGTCTATCATATATATAAACACTCATACACACACACACATGCACACACACATACACACACGCATGCATGTATGCATGTACTCACACACTCAGACACACACATATACATATATGTACGTATATTTTTTGTGACATATTTTTTAAAACTCATTAAAAAGTCCTCAAAAAACTTTTCTCTTCATGTTGACCTAAAGTTGAAACCAGTTGAGAACAAATAAAAATTAAAAGTAATTGCAAAAAGTATCACTCCTGTTTGTCTTATTTTGTTCACCTTATATATATATATATATATATATATATATATATATATGCATGCAGGCATATTTATACATGTATATGCACTAACAGAAGCAGTTCGCATTACACTAAGGAATTTTAATAAAGTAAAAAAGCAAGTACAAAATTTTATTGCCATAAGCAATTAAATAAGTTAAATGAAAAATATAAAATTTTATTTTATCAATACATTTTTTCTCTATAGTTTTCTTAAAGCTTCTTGATATGCAATGTTTTTGATTTTCTTATTCTAATCAAAGATGAGAAAATTCTTTTCTTGCTGAAAGGTAAACAAAAATTTATGGAGCATATCATTACTCTCAATCCATAACTTTACTTCTTTTATGTAACTTTTTCTAGCTATTTTTTGAAACATTTCTCTTTTTGCATATATATATATATATATATGTGTGTGTGTGTGTGTGTGTGTGTGTGTGTGTGTGTGTGTATGCATTTGAAATTTGAAATTAACAATTTTAACATTTTGATTTGTCTGTCATCTCTGCCTCAAGGTTTGCAAGACTGTTGCTGGAAAATCAAGATCTAGCAATCATCATTATCACACACACACACACACACACACACACACACACATATATATATATATATATATATGAAGCAAACAAGCTTTGATCCTATAACTTCAAAGTGACCAAAAATTCAAACTATCCTGAAGAAATAGATGATGACTTGAATTTTCCCAACCTGTGGTTAATTGCTTCTTCAGATTTAGTAATTCTAGTAGCAGTGTATATAGAAGACAGACAATCAATTCATTTTTATAGAGAAATTAACAAAGTACACAACAATATTTTTCACATTATTTGAGCTCTTGCTTTAGTCAAATACATAAATAAATACATACATGCCACTTCACACATACATGCATACATACATATATATATAGCCCAGTCAGCTGGGGCTGTAGAATACACAGAGTACATCGCTGCAGTGGGGTAAGACCCCCCCCCCACAAATGAGTGTCTTGAATATGACACTAGACTACTTAGTGGTGAGGCTCCAGTAATCCAGAAGCTCTGAGTAATATGGAGTATCCTTTTATTGCCATTGCTCCCAGGTCTACTCTGGCCTGGAGTGGCAGCACCCCCTAACAGAGTCTTATCTATGGGTCAAGCAGAACTGTTTAACATTTAAAATATGTGCCATGAATGACTAATGCTAAATTGAATTGTTAGAAATTGATATATCCTGTGGTGGCGATAATATAGGGATAATCAAGAGATAGTATTCCGTGAAGGAAATAAAGGAATGAATATGTACTATAGGTTTAAATAAAGAAAGTATGTTTATTGAAATATTTACAGAGAGAGAATGTGTAGTATTTATCATGTTCAGTCCAGGGAGTCTCTCTGTGCTCCTATATTCGGTGACCAGTGACACGGTCCCTTATTTAAAATGTTCCGGTGGTGATTATATATCTCACCATAACAGAAATAGAACTATTTGACCATTTAACTGTATATGAACAAATGACTGATTGAATTGTTGGTGATACATAGCAATACTTGGAACCATTTCACTATGAGCAAATGAATAAATAATGTTGAATAGAATTATGAGTGTTAAATAGTAATAATTGGAACCACTTCACTGTCTTCAAACAAATGATTCATATTTAATAGAATTATTAGTGTTTTTTATCGCAATAATTGATACCATTTAACTGTGTAGAAACAAGAGCGATACTACTGTGCAAACAAATTAGTTCTAACTCATTTAAAAAGGAAATTACCTATGAACTATGTGTGCAAACAAATGACTAAGGTTAAATTGGGATTGTTGTATGGCAATACTTAAAACCATTTAATTGTGTGCAAAAAATGAGTCCTGGCTCTGTTAAAAATGTTATCAACAAAATGTGTTTACAAATCATATATTTAATACATATGTATGAATAGGATTTGGCTTTAAATGGTTGGTATGCCATGAAACCAAACTAAGCCAAACCAAATCAAATATGTGTGTGTATATATATATATATATATGATATATATATATAATAAACTATGCTGGTTCCCTTGTAGCTGAGGGGTAGAGTCTTGGATTGGCATTTGAGTCAACCAGGTTTTGATCCCAGTTATGGGAAGCTAGTATGTCTAGCCACACTGATGAGTTCTGATAGAACGAAACAGTTCTGTCTGTGGATGACTATATATATATATATATATATATATATATATATATATATATATATATATATATATACCCCCCTAACCCCGTAGGGTTGAGCTCTCTAGCGAATGAAGTAATCGTGTTGCCATTAGCATTTATGCAAGGCTCTTCATATACGAATCGAGCTCTTGGTAGCCGTTAAGCGGATGTATGTAAACAATAGTAATTGTGATTCATAACTATTTAAAATTTACTTCACTGCTACTGGTTCCTCATGGCTGTGGGGTAGAGTCTTGGATTGGCGTTTGAGTCAACCAGGTTTTGATCCCAGCTATGGGAAGCTAGTATGTCTAGCCACACTGATGAGTTCTGATAGAACGAAACAGATCTGTCTGTGGATGACTATATATATATATATATATATATATATATATATATATTCAAATGAAGTGCTCCTTTAATATATTCAAATAGAGTGCTTTATTTGAATATATTATTACTATATATTTTCTATGGATTATTCCTCTTAAGTCTATAAATAGACTTAATCTGTATTATATATATATATATATGTGTGTGTGTGTGTGTGTGTGTGTGTGTGTGTGTGTGTGTACAATGTTAAATGTGTATTCAATTTGCACAGCAAATTTTTATTTATGAACAAGTTATATACAAGCATGTGGTTTTAGGAAAAATAAGACTAACAAGAAGATTTAGTTTATTTCATTTATTGAATAAATGAAATAAACAAGTGGATGAGGGGTTATCTATTCAGCAACAAGCGATTGTTTTGATCTAGTTTGACGATGTTGTTGGGTGACATTCTTCGCACGGCCGGTGATATAACTACTTGTGTGACCTCTGCTTACCCTATTTATATGTTCCTGACTTCAAACACCGGCTCCAGAAAATACTATTTGTGGAAAAAAAATGATTGATTGAAAAATTGACTTTTTTTTATAACTGAGAATTTTCTGGGATTTTGAATAGACTATGCATGGAGCCTATACGCAGAAGCTATGATTTTCTCAGTTTAACACTGGCTGTTGTTGCGTCAACATCCGGAAACTGTTATTTTCTTCTGCAGTGTCGCTGTCAGTCAGTCTATGTTTTGTGTGTTTTTGTAGTTAGGTGTGTGAAGAGTTAAGTGGGTGAATCAGAAGAGATTTGATGTATTTTATTATAACAAACATAATCTCATTTCTTATTAGTGCACATAATACAATGATGAGTATTAATCATATAAATTGAACATTTTACATTGAAAATTTCAAATCAAAATTCAGCTCAGAACTACATTTAGATTTTGGATGTACTGAAGACCCATATATATATATATATATATATATATATATAATTGGATTTGAAAACCCGAAGTTGGCATTAAAATTGTTTTATTTTCTATGTATTGTGTCTATATCATCATATAAGCATTTTCAAATAGAATTAGAAAGGTTTTGAAATGATGCTGATACTGTTGTTCTGTATATCATATGTGAATGTGTTGAATTATTATATGAATAAGAGTTTTAAAGAGATATTCTTTAACCAAAATTTTTTGGACAGAATATTTTTTTTAAATTAGGGTTATGAAATCTATTTGATGCTATTGTTCAATTTATCATGCTCTGTTTATGTGATGATTTCAATAAATTTAAATGTTTATATCATATCATTTGAGTTTTTCTAAAATTGAAGGAATGGTCTTTACCTTGAAACATATGTGTGATTAAATCAACTTCAGGTTTTCAAGTCCTGTTTCTTATCATTTTATTGAATACTGTCATAATCATCTAGTTGTGTGGACACCACAGAGTTCCCTAACCCACTCTCACCATCAATCCCAATCATCCCATTTTCTCCTGGTAGATCCTCTAGACTGCATCCAGCATCTGTGCAGAGCTGATGTATGTAAGTCTTAACTGGTCAAACAACACTAATGCATCCATGAGTAGGGGTCCATAAGAGAATGTTGCTTATGAGTTTGTCTTTACTTTTCCAGCACTGTCCGCATGTCTTGTTTGTCTTAATTGGATGGTTTATGAGATGGAAGCTTGATGGCTGTACAGTTCCTGTTTTGTGGAGTGTTGTTTCCAGGAGTTGTTCAAATCAGCATGTAGTATTCTTGTGTAGTTCCGATCAAGCTTTTCCTCAATACATTTTGCTTGGATACATGTAGTGCATCCATAGAGTAGTATGGATACAGAAACACCTTTGAAGAAATTCAGACATAGAGTTATTGTTGCCTGGCAACTGACAGTTTCTCAGCTAATTCATTCATCAGGACTTGACTTGATGAGTACATAGTGAGAAACTGACTATTGCCAAGTACCATTGACTCTGTGTTTACACTATCCTAACTTAAAAAATACATATGCTTTATCAATGATATTGAACACTCTTTATTTATGAATATAGTAAACTATATTATGAATACTAATATATATATATATATATATATATATATATATATATATATATATATATATATATATATATATCAGTGAAATAGGTATGTAAAACATATGAATTAAATACTTTTATCTGAAATATTATCATTGAAGCTTAATTGTGACAAGTAAGTTCATCCTGCTGAGTGTGACATAAATTCCATAAATAAAAACACCTGCTACTACCTGTTCAGATGAGACTAAGAATTCCAATTTATTTGCTAGAAATGATTGATTTGATTCATGTCTTGACTAGCTTTACCTATTCAAGCATTTTTTCTTCTTTTATAATCAGCAAAAGAGATCTTATTCAGGAGGTAACTGCTTCTGTGCATACTATATTAAAATACTTTGCATACAATTCTAGAAATTTGTTGTGTTGCTAAGTAGCAATGAAGATAGAAATGCATTGGGATGCATATATATATATATATATATATATATACATGTAAGTATATATATATGCATCCACACACACACAGACACACATACACATATACTTAAATACTGTATCATTAAAAAAGCTTTGTTAGCCGGGGCTGTAGAATACACCATCTACCTCTCTGCAGAAGGGTAAGATTCCCTCCACTAATGAATGTCCTAGATATGACACTAAACTATGTGACAGTGAGGCTCCAGTCTTGGAGTTTTGTGGGATCTAGAGTACCCCGTCATTGCTATTACTCCCATGTCCACTCTGATCTACAGTGGGAGTACCTGTTAGGGTCCCATTTATGGGTCAGATAGAACTGTTTAACCATTTAACTGTGTGGTAACAAATGACTAATGTTAAATTGAATTGTTAGTCTTGCATAGCAATACTTGAAACCAATTAATTGTGTCTAAATAAAACTATTAGTGTTTGCAATACTTGAAAGCATTTAACTGTATGCAAACAAATGAGCTCTAGCACATTTAAAAACCTTACCAACAAGCTATTTAGCATTAAATGACCTGCAAGAATTCATATGCCATAAAACTCAACCAACCAACCTATTATAAATAATTACACTCTACCATTTTTTTTATAAAAAGTTAATTTTCTTAACCAAAGATATCAGGATTTTATTATTTCTAGTTCAACATTATTATTAGGTATTATTCATAGTTAAATGATTGAAAATCTGTTGCCAAAAATCAAAATGCATCATCTTTGTTACCAAAAATAAAATTATATAACTATATATATAAAAGGTCTACTTATTTTTGGACTGTTAAATGTTCATGTTTTTGGTTTTTCAGAGAAGATAGGCAGTTTCCAAAGTCTTCTGCTTTAGCCATTGCACAATTTATATGATCATCTCTTATCTAGTAAAGGCCTTTAACAGTGTTCTGAGAGCAGCCATGAAGGCCATCCTTGAGCATATAAGGTGCCTCTTTAAATTCATCATGCACTTCTGTAGTTTCCATAAAAAGAAATGATTGACAGTATCATCCATAACAACAAAATGATAAAGGAATTTTAAAATTCCATGTGGCTTGAAACAAGATTGTTTATTGACCTATTCCATGATGATCCAGATGCCTCACAGAAATCTCTGGAATTAATTTGTTATACAGACTAAATGGAGGATTATTTGATTTTCCCCATCTCTGCTCCCTGAGATGGACCACCAAATTCATGATTATGAACCTGCAGTTTGTCAATGACATGATCTCATTCCCAGGCAATGCAGGTATCCAACAGTTGGTGAGAAACTTTACATTGGCTTATCAAAGTTTGAAACTGTTGATACCTCAAAAACAGAGATCCTGGTTCAAACCTTCTTTGGAAATAATGCTCCTGTTTCAAATGGTCAGGTAAATGATTAGGATATTTTTGTTGACAACCAGAACTAAAAACATTCTAGCAGCATGTGCAACCAATGGAAAATTAACCACTAAAGTGTCTTCCAATAGGAAACTGCTGCATTGCACTAAGATTTCATTCCAAATCTTACTCACACACACACACACACACACACACACACACACACACACACACACACATATATATATATATATATATATAAACACTTGGTCTGATGATTGCATAAGCAAAAAACTGACAGTCACCAAAAACAAAGCACATAATAACCCAATTTGATTTTTCCAAGTCCTAAGAGGACACAAATAGAACCTAAGTGTAGATCAGACCTTAGATATTACATCTATTGGTGGTGTAATGGTTGGCAAGCTCGACTAGCAAACCTACACAAGTGAGTTCGAGTCTCATTGGGTGCCCCTTTCATATGGCCTTGTGCCACATCTAAGCAAAAAGCTTAGTAAATTTCCACCAAGCAGAGTTGACTCTGTGTCTACAATATTTTAATTTTGATCAACACTCTATCACCAATACTGAACACTTTTTATTTATGAATATAGCAAACTCCATAATTAATTATCATCAATTTATATGTATTTACCAACTGCTCTGCACAAGCAGAATTGGACACAAGGTGAATCTTTTAAGCTATGTTTAATAGGTTTGAATTCAGTGTTTTCCCTTTCTGATATTGGTTGCCATATCAGTCTACCCGATGATTTATCCATAGCTGCTGCGATGCTTACTTTTCACTTGATGAAATGCAAACAGCCTTGTCCAGTATTTGAACTCTGATTGCCATGCCCATTTCCAATGTTGATAATTATAACACACACACACACACACACACACACACACACACACACACACACACACACACACACACATATATATATATATATATGTAAATTATAGTACAGAAAAAAATAAGGAAATCTGAAATTTTGAAGCATGGAAATCACTGTTATATAACCATTATAGCTAACTCTGCATTTTTATTAATACACTCTGAAAGGAGATTTCTTTAAAATGAGATTCAGCTGATGTCTCTGTACAACCTATATATCTCTGGCTTTTTGTATTTTTTTTCATTTTATTTTCTATATACATATCTCTCCTCATCTACCCAACCTTTTGATTCTCACGGGAAGTGTTAAGTGTCACTTTTATTTCCCTCTTTTTAATCATACTATCTTCCTACCTTTTTGTATACCCTCTCTGTTACAGACAGTCACCACTACCACTAAAACTAAATGTGAGGTGAGATACTCAAGAGATTTTTTTTTTTAATTAATACTATATAACTAACAATATTCATTATTTCTCTCATGAATTTATTTACAGATTATTAATTTCTTTAATGATATATTGAATTATTGAAAATATGGTGTTAGATATATTCTTATTCTGATTTTGTAAATTTCATTTGTTATATCATATTCTCGTATGTAATATCTAAGGTCTGATCTACACTTAGGTTCTATTTGTGTCCTCTTAGGACTTGGAAAAATCAAATTGGGTTATTATGTGCTTTGTTTTTATTTTGTTTATGATAATATGTGTTTAATATCTAAAGTCTGTTCAACAAGTTTATAACTTTGATTCCATTATGTGTGTGTGTCTGTACAACTATTTCAACAGTGGGCCATCATGATACTGATACTTCTCTTTAGGAAGGAATGATGAATTATGATAATAATTTCATAGTTATATCTGTTATGTCAAGAATTTAAATCCTTTAAATGCATGCAATTCCAGCAAAATAATAATTCAGTAACAAATTGAACTGGAAAATGCTTTATTTTCTAAGCTATGATATTTTAATAAAAAATCTCATTATCATTTATAATTTTTGCTAGTTTATAGCTACATACATATACAATAATGGCAATTTTAGTAATATATTGATATATGAATGTGTGTGTATGTGTATATATCATCATCATCATCATCATGTCGTGCCACCAGCACGGATATCTCTGACCCTCTCTCGTCACTTTTCCCTATCGCTTCTCCAGCAGTGTCCTGCATGCAGTGTCCTGCGTGTCTGGTTCGTCTAACTTGGATAGTTTTTGTGATGGGAGGCAGGTGGCCATATAGTTGGTACTTTGTGGGGTGTTGCCGCCAGGACTTATTCAATATTGCTCTTAACATTCTTGTGTAATTACCATCTAGCTTCTTCTCCTGCCATTTTTTTAGCGTCCAAGTAGTGCATCCAAACAGCAGTATCGACACGACCGCTGCCTGGAAGAAACTGCGTTTCATTTTATTGGTCAGGTTTGATTTCCATATGATCAATAGCTTATCGATAACTGTCCATGCCTTAGTCACATGTCAATGTCTTTTTCGGTTGATGAGACACTGCTTCCTAGGAAGGTGAATTTGTCTACCAGTTTAAGAGAGGTTTCCTCTAGTGTGGAAATGTTGCCTGTTTGATTAGAGCACATATATTCAGTTTTGTGTGCATTGACATGGAGGCCAATGCCTGTGGCGGCTCATTCCAAACTATGCAGTAGTGTTTTGGCTTGGTTGGGCGTATTTGCCAGTATCGCTATGTCATCGGCATAGTCGGCGTCTGTAATTGTTTTTGCAGGGTACCTTCTGCTTCTTTTCTTTGTCGGCTCAAAGCCATTTTCTCTGATTTTATCGATCGACGTTCTAAGCACGATGTGTATATATATATAAATATATATATGTGTGTGTGTGTGTGTGTGTATTTGCTGTAACACAGTAAAAATGCCATTTAATAATTCTTGTGTGTGAAGGATACTATGTTTGATAATAATTCAATATTTAACATCAGCTTTGAAGAAATTAACTGACTTAGGGGTGGAATAGTCAACAGACAGACTCAAAGATTTTTCAAAGACTGGCTTGGCAGGTATGAAAACATCTCCCACATAGTTAAAGAAAAAAAGAATCAGAATATACAGTAACATTTATTGATTATATTATTTCAGATGTATAGCAGTGTAAATAATAGAAGCTAGTGAGCCTTATAATTAAGTCAAAATCTATTTATCTATCCCAGGATGTTTGAACCATTGGAGCATAATTTTAAAATTATATAAAAAGCTCAATTCATAGTGGATCTTTCTTATTCATTAGTCTTGTGTCAAGTTAAACTTTGTAAATACTTGTGATTAATATCTATATTTTAATCTGTCAATTAAATGTTGGTTCACTGGATTTATAGATATCTCAACTCATAGGTCACCTTTAATGGCCCTTAAGCTAAATATTGAGTTATATCTTATTAAGAGAATTTATAATTAATTGCAAATAGATAAACAAGGACTCCCTTATCAGCAACACTCTTCATGCCAATGATAGGAAACCCCACCTTTCATTACCATAGCAACCCTATCCAACCATTCAAACAAAAGCTTGTAAATTTCTTTCTCTTTCTCTACCACATATCCTTGAAGCAAGGACTTGTTCTCATTCCTATGGGATATTCATTTTCAGCAAACCTTATGGTGTACTGAACATGTCTCTATGCAGTAGTATGCAGTACAAAATGCTATGAGCTTAATTTCAGGCATACAGATATTATCGGAGATTCCTCACGGCACAGTGGTTAAATTCCTGGACTGTGATATTGTAGTGAGTTTGAACTCCAGTCATGCTTTTTTGTTTACTTTTGGACTAATAATCTAAGGAAAGCTATGAACACCCTGCTATGGGTCAAAAAGTACCTCCACTATCTTTCTACAAGGATAGCTTTGGCATCAAATAATCCACAAAGGTTGATATACTAATAAACAAATAAACCAAACCAAATCAGTCATTATCTATAATTTCACACCACCAAAAACTAAAGGAACTATTCTAAAATATGTATGTCTTTCACAAACTTTAATACCTTTTATCAACTTCACACACATGTATGTGCCATAAAGGACATTGCTACATACACATCTTCATTCATTCTTTCTTTATCTCATTTCTTTATCCCCCGACTATGGGTTAAATAATATCACTGTTGTTCTTTTTCAAGGATGGGTTTGGCATTAGATAACCCATGAAGTTTGATGTGACATTAAACAAAGAAAGCAAATCAAATCATTTCTTTATGGATCCTCTTTTCTATTTAGTTTTACACTAGCAATAAAACTTGTCAAGTTGTATAAAGTATTTTATATTTATTCTCACAACTAACTACTTCAAGTCTACAATAATGCTGTGGCATTTACTCACAAGAATAATTCCTCTATAAATGGTATCCCCAACATTAGCAAAAGGAGACAATAACTTTATTCTTCTTGTAATATTAAAGCCTCTAAAATTTCTTTGTACTTCTTTAATTTTAATTGTACTTAAGATTTTTTTGTTAGTACAATATAGAACCTACTGATAATGGGGTAGGGTTTATATTTATACTTACTGCAAGCATTGTAGTTCTCCATTGAGAATTATAAGGCTTGCAGTATGTGCAAATATAAACCCTAACCCATTATCATTAGGTTCTATATTGTACTAACAAAAAAATCTTGTTACAATGTG
Source organism: Sepioteuthis lessoniana (assembly GCA_963585895.1). Lineage (NCBI taxonomy): Eukaryota > Metazoa > Mollusca > Cephalopoda > Myopsida > Loliginidae > Sepioteuthis > Sepioteuthis lessoniana. Next base: position 76,510,636 of record OY757918.1, read on the forward strand.
CCATTTTTTCTATGTTGCAGTAGTTCAGAAACATGCAAATATCTGATCCTAATTATGTACTGGGTGTTTCAGAAAAATCAATATTATTTTGTAATCTAATAATTTGACCAATTCTCATTCAAATTATCTCAAATTTTAACATGTTTAGAAATAACTCAAAAAGGAATAGAAATATAGAAATATAGAAATGTAATTCTCACGAAAGGAAAAGGTGTTTAAACGTTAAACAGAATTTTAGGTTGTTTCTACATTTGCCGTTAAAATTTGAAATGAGTAGGATGAGAATTGGTCAAGTTATTAGATTATGAAATGGTGTCAATTTTTTGGAAACACCCTTTATATCTCAAATGATATCAAATGTTTTGGAATGTCCTGAGGATTTTTTATGGTTACTTTAAAATTAAAAGCATTGATTTAAACTTGAAGGGTTCATTTCTTTTGACCCATATACTAAATAAATATAATGCTCATTAAAAAAATAAACTCCCCTTTCAGCCAGGCTTAGAATACCCTGACTATATCTCTTCCAGAGGAAAGAACATTTTTAAAAAAGGAGGTGTCTTGAATATAACACTAAACTGCATCTGATGGTGAGGCTCCAGTTCTGGAGCTCTGAGGAGTATGGAGTACCCTTTCATTGCCATTACTGCTAGATCCACTCTAATTCAAAGTGATAGTCCTTCTTAGAGTCCCATCTATGGGTTAAATAGATTTGTTTGCAAATTATTTGTATTAGAAATATTTGTTCTCATATAACTGTGTGCAAAAGTTCTTATGAAATTACACAAAATGAGTAAATATAAACATAAAATGCTGGCAATTCCCTAAACTCTGGGTATAAAATAACCCTAAATAGTATGACATGCCATTAAAAACAATCAATCATTCAATCAATAAATAAACAAAAGGCCTAATCTAAAAATTCCCAAATTATAGGAGAGGGAGGTAACTATTAGGCCCCAATTTCCAGTGATGTGAGCTCCATTTTAAAGTTGACAGAAGAGAATAAAAACAAGGTAAAGATATTTGGAGAATAAAAACAATGGAAAGATAAGTCATACATGGCAAAAAGTTAGAGATAGTTTTGACATTGCATTTATATTTAAAAAAGGATCATTCCAACATCTAAAACCATAATAATCTGACAAATTGTCTGACTACATTTTGATGTAATTCTCCTAAATTACACTCATTAGGTATTAATCTTTGTTGTTAATGCAATCTACCATAAAAACAAATGTGCTTCATGAAAAAAAAAGTAAAAAACAAATGTGAATATATCTGGAATAGGAATGGAATTCTGTAGGTAGTATGTATTTACCTAATCCCTTTGTCACAAGTAGAATATGACACAAGGTCAATTTCTTAGTAGCATCAAACTGGTTTGAATTCAGAGTTTTCTTTCTCCTAGACAGACTGCCTTACTAAATCTAAAGAATTCAGTCTGCTCAACTATTTGCTTTACTATTTACCATATCTAGAGGAGAGATGTATTGATGCCTTTCCTAATGGCATTAGTTTGAAAGGAAATACAAACAGCCTCATTTAGGATTTGAACTAAAGTCTTTTCTTTTCTTTTTCTTTTCTTTGTTTAATGGCATATCAACCTTTATAGGTTATTTAATGCCAAAGCCGTTCTCCGAGAAGAACAGTAGTGGTGCTATTTAACCCATAGCTGGGAGGATAAGGGGGTTCATACCTTTCCCAAGGGTATTTGCCCGAAAGTGAACGTAATAGCGCGACTGGAGTACGAACTCGCTTACTACGATTCTGCAGTCCATCGCTTTAACCATTACGCCACGAGGACACCCTAAAGTCTCTGATTCCATTTTGTAAGACTAACCATTACACAAAGCATGTCTCTGTTGGTAGTAGTTTCATTCAAACTCATCAAGCTCTCCTGGATCACTTCCGCTGGTAGTCTGATTAAATATTTTCAAAATTCTGATTACCAACAGGGTAACATTTTTTAAACAACTACACATCTCCAAAAGCATCCAATACTGACTAACCTGATTTTTTCCTCCCTAACTGGGAAATCCTGACTGCTCATGACACCTAAATAATCTCACATACCAGTCGTGTATTAAGACAACATCAAATTGTCACAGAACAACTACTTGGATTTCAATTTAACTATATTGAAAAAATTGCTACTAGATAGACCTACAAATAGATATGAATATGTTTCTTTTACATTCTTTTTTTCAAAATTATTTTGAGCTTTCTTTGTTTTGCAGATTTTCTTAGAGATTTATAAAACAAGTTGCTGCCTTCTGGGAAGGACCTTCAAATAGTAACAACTGCACTAAGAATGATAATAAGAACTTCTCTTTAGGTTTGACTCATATGAAGAAATTATGATGAAAACAAATTTATTATCTTAAATGAAATGAAAGCACTAACCTTTTCTTTTTGAAAAGGTCAAATCTATAAAGGTTAAGGATTGTTTTCTTTAGAGAGAGAGAGAGAGAGAGAGAGAGAGAGAAAGGTGTAGTTCATTATTTGTCATTCTTCTAAGATTTGATCAAAAGTAAATATGGATTTGATTTTCTGATATAACGACATAATATATGCTGCACTCAGCAATTCTCTTTAAACTTTCAAGTTTATTTTTCAACAGTCACTATTTAGTGTTAAACATTTTTCCAAATATTCTATCCACTTCTTCCTTTCATAGAGGGGAAAAAGTAACTGGTTTACTCCTGATCCAATCATGCATAACAATTTCACCTTCAGTATCAGATGAAAATATGCTGACCTTTCAATTCTTTTTTCAATTTTAGGAACAATGCAAAATCTGAGGATTATACAGAGAGTGTGCAACAAGTATTAATTTCAGATGTATAACCATTTCTGCCATTTGTTGATTACAACCTGGCTATGCATTGTCAAGATGCAAAAAAAAGTTCTTTTTTAGGCTTTATTCCCATTGATACAACAATTTGCTTTCACATGTCTATCTATTTCAATAGGCATGCAACCTTCTGGTGCCTAAAATTCTATGACTGATTGCTATTTTATATATAATGACTAATGAATGCTATTACACAGCAAGAAGTGTTTACTTGACATCTCTTCTACAAGCAGGAATTGATACAAGGTCAAATTTTTAGGCAGAGGCTCACACAGTTGAAAGACTTGCTAAAAATTTGCTTGGCTCTATTGGCATTCCTTCCTTTATGGGTGGTGGAGAAGTTATCAGGCAACAAACCTAACCCTTGCCCTTTTAGATGAGGGTGCAGTTGTTGCCAGGAGGGGATAACCCATTAAACCTGGGCTATTCAATGTCAGGCCAGGCCATAATTAAACTTTGCTGCCTTGATGCCCTTTTATTGAAGAGCACATTAGAACAGGACTTTATATATTTCTGAATATATGTTCAAATATTTTTCTTTCTCCATTATTAATAGTACCAATCTGTAGACTTTATATATGAATCAATATTATATTATGCATTTTATTATTGTGTTGAATAATTTTATTGTAACTTTAAAAAAATCCTTGTATCATTTTTTGTGATTCAACTTACAATTATACTGTTTAAAAAGGAAATTGTAAACTGTTCAATTTTATGTTTGTTTTGTTTAAAGGAATATGTTTTTATTTAAATTCTTATAGTGACAAAAAGGGGATGAAATGGAGGTCTTGTGTGGACAAATATGAGCAAGGAACCTTCATGGGTTTATGTAAAAAGAAATAAATAAATAAACAGATAAAATCTGTGAGAATTATTAGAAGAGTTCTAGGGATCTAAGGAAACTTGGTATTATTCAGGGTTCAGGAAAACTCGTTTAGAGTTTAAATGATAATAACCATTATTTTAATTTATTCAACAAAGGTTTCACAAGTTAATTTGATCTTTTAAGGTACACAATGTTGGCCATTTAGGGTCTCACCAATCCAAAAAGTGAGACTACAACAAAAAGGCAGCATATATTAACCAATCATATCAAAGGAAAGTTTCATCAAAACAGCTTTAAACAGATTCTTCTTGAGCTGCTGATTGAAAAATTCAACCTTTTGGTCATCTAGTTAGAGTCCATTTTCATGCAAGAAAAGGAACGCATGGACTTTCCAAAAATTTTGGATCTACTGCCTTTAATCTGACTTCTGTCAGTAATCAAAATCAGAGGGGGTGGAAATGGATGTTTATAATTTTTTAATTTTTAAAGTAGGCATATTAGAGATCCTATTCAGTTTGTTCACTGTATGAGGGTTGTTTAAAAAGTTAAAAATGCCTCAACTAGAAAGAAGAACCATAGCTGAATATTTTTGCTGTGTCAACACACTACCACTTCTTATAAATCTAGAAAAACTAATTTAGATTTTTATCTTAATTTCAGTGCAGGTGAGACTCATTAAAAAAGCTGTACAACAGATCTACAATCTTGGTGAGGTTTTGAACTTTTTGAATGACCCTCATAATTTTGATTGCATTTAACAACTGATACATTCTGTTCTGTGTAGAATTTTACTGGTATGTTATAGTGGGCATTACATAATCATACTATATAAATACTTGCACAAAGAGGGTATAGAAAAAGAATGATAGAAATTTGGGCTGAATCCACTAGATTTAATACAAAAAGCTAAAGTCTTGCTGACCAAACTAAGATGATATGAAAGAAAGGTTGGTTTTCTAACCTTGAGATACGAGAAATATGTGAACATGTAAATAGTAAAAAATATAAACAGAATCCCCTAACCCAAACTGAAAGACTAAATACTAAAAACAAGAGCCCTCTAACTGAACTGAAATGCTAAATACAGAAAATTGAAATACCACCGACCCCAGTAGAACAAAATAAATGTTAACAAAAGAACACAAAATAAAGAGTTAATAAAGAAAATCATGACTGAAAAGAAGACTTCATTACCATCCATCAGGAACCAAGACTAGAAAAAAGTCAGAGTAGAAACCAAAAAGATAAACAAATTATTACCAAATATCCTTAGGGACAACATCATTGAACTAAATGAGCTAATTTATGCAGAAGCAAAACTAGTCTGTGATAAAATCAGTATTCCCTTAGGGACCCAAACAGAAATACAAAACCTAGATGAGAAATTAATCTAGAAGGACAGGAAATTGCAACAAGCAAAAGTGCAAAGGAAGGAAAAACAAACAGGGATATATTGGAAAGAAAAAAACTAAAACAAAACATCAGACAAGTCTGACAATGCAAACTTGAAGAGATAGAACAAAAGGTATAGGCTAAAGATATGAGATTTAAAAGATAACAAGACAGGGTTAAGCAATACAAACAAAAATGGACATTCCAAAATAATGAAAGAAAATTCTACCAAGAAGTTGGTGGAGAAGGCACAAGGACAAATCAGCAACCAGATACAAAGGAAGCAAAACAATTTTGGAGTAAAATATGGGAACAGAAAGAAGATAACAGAAAGGCTGAATGGGAAAATAACATGAAAAAAGAATTACAAGTACTCCTGAGGTAAACCTACACTTGGAATTGCTCAGGTCCTGAAGTAGACATACACTTGGAATCGAATTGGAAAACAACAGGCCATGATGGCATAGATAGATTCTGGTTTAAGAAATGAATATCTATCCATGACAGACTGACTCTTTAACTGAGTAGAAACATAGAAGAAGCAAATATACCTGAATGGATGACTAATATCCACAAAGACCCTTGAAAAAGAATAATTCCCAGCAACTCTAGACCAATAATGCATCTACCTATGGTGTGGAAAATCTTAACACAGATTAGGGAGGAGATTTATTGTTCACTAGTATACCATTGTTTCTTGAAGAACAGAAAGAATGCCACAAGGGAACAAGAGAAACAGATGATTTACTGTCCATTGATGAGCTCATCCTAAAGGAGAGCAAAGTGAAGTGGACAAATGTAGCCATGACATGAATTGACAATAAAAAGGCCTATGAAATGGTCCCACAATCTTGGATAGTAGATTGAAAATTTACAAGATATCCGAAGTCATAAAATTCACTACAGAAGCCAAGAAAAACTGGGAGGTGGAATTAACAGCAGGAAGAAAAATTAAGCAGGGGTAAAAATCTAGAGAGGCATTTTTCAAGAAGATATACCTTTGCCATTACTATTTGTTATAGCCCCAGGGGCTACAAATTTACAAAATCACAGGATTAATCACTAAAAAAAACAGGAACATGAAGGTGATGGTTTTACCAATGGTAACTGTTATGCTTGGAACAATCCCCAAAGGATTGGTAAAGGGACTGGAAGACTTGGAAACAAGAGGATAAATGGAGATCATCCAGACTGCAGCATTATTAAGATTCGCCAGAATATTAAGAGTTCTGGAGACTTAAGGAGACTTGCTGTCACTCAAGTTCTTATGAAAAACCATCAACTAATGCAGGTGTGAAAAACTCTCAAAAGGGTTAAATAATAATAATAATAATAATGATTTAACAGTGGTTCTACAAGCCAAATTTGATCTTTTAGGGTATGCAATGTTGACCATTTAGGACTTCACAAATCCAGAAAGTGAGACTACAGCAAAAAGAGATCAGATTTCAATAAATCATACAAAATGAAAGTTTTGTAAATTTTATGCCAATCTGTATATTAGACTTTAAGATACAGATAACTGAATGTTGAATACTTAGTTTGTAGTTATAACTCAAAACAACCTCCAACAAATTCCTCTTGAGCTCCTTATAGAAGAATTTGATCTTTTGATCTTCATGTTGAAGTTTATTTTCAAGAGAATGAACAGATTCTATGGTGTAAATCATTTGATATGTAAGATATCTTATGAAAGTCAAGACTTGATCTTATTTGGATTTGAACATTTTGAAATGCTCAGAGGAGAAATACAGATAGTAAAGAGAAATATCTTTGATCTTAGGTCTAAGTATATTCATAATATAAATTCATCCTTTTTTTTATATATTTAAGCTAAAAAGTATTCTAAATAGTTACCACCCAATAAAGGAACATTTTCAAAAACCCCTGATGATGGCCTGTGAAAGGTCTGAAAGCACTTGGGACAATTTTGGAAAATTCATCAACCAATTCCAACCTGAAACTAAGATACTTATCAGAAAACTTGAAAGGATCTTAAATAGATTTTACAGACAAAATTTATCTTTATTATTTAATAAAACATGCTTAAATGAATGACTGCTGCCTAACACACACACACACACACACACACACACATATATATATATATATATATATATATGTATGTATACATTTATATATATATATTTGACATAATTACTACCACCATAAGATATAAGTGTCTGCAGTTTTCTACCAACCCTAAATTTGGATGAGAAGTGCCCTGTAAATCTTGAATTACCTTGGATAGGTATTTCCTCTTTGCAACTAACTTAAAGATCTGTCAGTCACTGCTTTAATTCTGTCAACTCACAAGTCATTCACAAATATAATGTGCTTTTTCCTCCGAAACTTAAGGACAGTGGGACCATTTATCAAAAAAGTTACCTTATTTATAAGTTTCTGTGCAAATGTAACATTTGCAACATCAGTCACATTATCCAAAGATTGGGACTTAGAATCAACTAACACATACTTTCTGCCATCCTCACAAATAATTTGGACTGCTCTACAGTATTAAGCAATTAGAATTTGTCCTCAGCTATTGTGCAACACCTACAGAAAAATCTAGCTTGTGCTGCCACTTATAACAAATAACAAGTTACACTTATCCATGCTTGAGGCTCTCCTCATCACAAAATTCCAACCTGTATTAGGCATACAAAAGCAATTCTACATATTTCTTTTATTTAACACTACAGTTCTTAATTCAACTAATTCTAACTTAGTTTGGGAAGAAAAAAAGTTATCCTTACCAATTCTTCTGGTTTATGGTGAATTTTTTTTTTTTTGGCTTAGTTTACTTCCCCCCAGGCTTTTTGACAGTCACTATCCCTGTCTATTTCCTCATTATTACTTGTCTGTTATGATAAATTTCTCTGATGAGATGTGACTGAAAGGAAGGGTTCCCTTTTTCAGAATTTTAAAGTGTTATATTTTGACCTTCGACCCGGCCCAAAAATACTATTCCAAGGTGATACACCGGAAGGAAGTGACACATTCCAATGGCCAGTAATCGAAAGAGATCGCTTGATGACGATTAAACATTCGATTCCAAAGATCCAGTAGGCGATCGTGTGTGCGTTGAGTTATTTTTTCACTCAGTTGAGTTTGGGTCCCAGAGCAGTTGCCAGCAGACTTCCAGACAGTAGAGACCAGATGTGGTAGGGAAGGCCACACCCGACCAAGGGGGCCCTCGGAAAAGCCCCGATAGAGTGGACCCCAAGACCTCTGGTTGAGCATCTAAGAGAACAAGAAAGACACAACGTGACGGTCATAACAGTTGGGTCAAAATATGAAGTTTATGTTCGGTCTCCAGCACCCTCTCACACGCAAACCTTATAAATAAAGTGAGAGGTAAATATAGTTGTAAAGAAGTCTTCATGCGTCCTTTGTTCCTGCCTTTTCCTTCCTGCGTCCTTTATTCTTGCGTCTGTTATCATTGCGTCGGTATGTATCCAGTATATATATGTATGCAACAAAAGTATTTTAAGATAAGTAAGGATTTGCTCAGGTCCAGATCCAGCTATCTCAAAATTCAATCCTAGATCCAGTGGCAAGGTGAGGTCCATGACAAAAAGTAGAGGATCAGTTGTATTACAACAGCAGAAATGCCAAGATGTTTAGTTGTTTGAAAAATATCCAATAAGGCATATATTTCTTACGTTTTTTGGTATAAGTGAATTAGATATTCATTAACTCTTCAAAAAGTTCTGTTTTTATCCAGCTAACCACTCAACCAGACATTACTTGCTAACTACTCAACCAAACATTTAAAAGTTAAATATAGAAGGATATTTATAAAGATAAACTAAGGTTAGGTTATTTGGTTTCATGGCATATAAACTCTTGATGGTTATTTAATGCCATGTCCTGTTTACATATGATTTTTAAGTGAATAGTTTGTAGGTAACATTTTATATATGAGCAAAAGCTAATTTGCTTGGACACAGTTAAATAGTTTCAAGTATTGTTCACATTAATTGTTTCATTTGCACACAAATAGTTTCAAGTATTGCTATCTAATATTGATAATTCAATTTAATATTAATAAACTGTTATATTTAACCTATAGATGGAACCCTAACTTGTACTACCACTTCTGGTCTGTAATAGCTATAAATGGGTACTCCACATTCCTTAAAGCTCCAGAACTGGAGCCCCACCATCAGATAGTTTAGTGTTATATCCAGGACACTTGTTGGTGGGGGAGGGGGTCTTACCCCTATGCAGAGATGCAGTCGGTGTATTCTACAGCCCCAGCTAACTGGGCTTTATTCTAAAGATAACAACATTTAAGAATTTAATTGAAACACAATAAGGTTAGTAAGTTTTCAACCATACTGTTGCAAAATTATTCAAAATAATTTAATTTGCAAATGGAAAAAAACTGGTTTCTTTGGTTCCTTTTTTAAATAGCTGCAGGAATTTGCGTTTTCATACCTTTGCCAAGAGTATTAGTCCTATCATGGTCAACCGACTACTCATAAACCAAACAAAAACAAAACAAACAAGCCCCATTCCAAGAAATGATGAGACACTGATGTCGTCAGCCAATAGTATTTAGGAATGAGTCTTTAAGGGACTAAATTGCTTCGCACGGAACTTTCTTTTTAAAATATTAAATTCAACCTGTCTTTCTAAGGACAGTCCTTAACTAACGGACAAAATAGGTAGTAATATAAAACACATGGTCGAAGTAGAATGAAGCTTCTCACCATTATTTAGTAATAAATAGCAAACTCAATGTTTGTAGACCAAATAGCGTAGTAGCGGACAGTAGCTATAAAAGCAGCAGTATCAAACCGAGTCAAATCAGTTGGGTTGGACATCAGCCAAGGGTGCGGGAGAAATCAGATTCTCCTCTGGTCGTTCTACGACTGAAGCCTAATCAGCAGCAGCTGCCCATGAGGACTGCTCAAGGTTTCCTCTAAAGCCGATGTCCAGATTCCAGCCACAGACGATGCAGGAAGATTGCCAGCCTCTCAGCTTAAAAGCCCTTTTCAGGGCTACTCAGAAAGTCTATCCAAACACCCCTGAGACGGCACAATGCAGCAGACACAACTACCAGCCGCTTAAGCTAACAGCCCTTTTCAGGACTAATTCAGAAAGTCTAACCTAATACCCTTTGAGATGGCACCACTTTCCAACACCAACAGCTACTTTCTTGCACCAGCGACCACTTCCCTGCCACAGCAACTATCACTCCTGCACCAGCAACCACCTTCCTGCACCAGCAGCTACCAGTTCTGCACCAGCAGCTACCAGCCCTGCACCGACAACTACCTTCCTACACCAGCTACCAATTCTACACCAACAACTACCAGATCTGAACCAGCAACCACTTTCCGGCACCAGCAGACACCAGCAACTACCAGTCCAGAACGAGCGACTACTTTCCTGCACCAGCAGATACCAACAACTACCAGTCCTGAACCAGCAACCACTTTTCTGCACCAGCAGAAACCAGTCCTGAACCAGAAACCATCTTCCTGCAACAGCAGAAACCAGTCCTGCACCAGCAACCACCTTTCCAATGAATACCAGTCTTGTACCAGTTATCCAGACCTGCTCCAGCAGCTAGGTCCTACTCCAACGCTGGCTGCAGCGATTGTTTGCTGTACACTTTTTCGATTTACGATTCGCCATAATAAAGTTTGGTCTTTCGAAGCAACACCCTTGTTTTGTCATTCTTGCCTAGTTTGTTGTCAATCACTTATATTTCAAAAGTTTGCGGGGACTGGTATATTTTTCTGGCCTCTGCAACCGTCCAAAAGTGAATGTAATAGTGTGACTGGAGTTCAAACTCACTTATTTTGAATCTGCAGTCTAACTCCTTAGCCATCACACTACAGTGACTCCTCCAAAATGAAAAAAAAAAACAGTTAAATGTTTAGATCAATACACTAATAAATTTCATAGAACAAATATTCATTTTCCAACATAATCTCAATGCAATTAATCAATTAATTTCATTAATCTCAATGAGCAAACATTATACTGTAAAAATTTCAGATCAAAATTCAACGAATAGCTATGTCAGGCTTCTTAATCTACTTTTGTATATAAAAAAAAGACTGAACCCAAGCAAACATGAAGTAAATGCTTAATGGACATAAAGTATATGATGTCTTTAGTAGTTTAGTAATGACAAAGCAATGACTAAATTTCCTAAGTTTAAAAGAGAAACATTTAGAATTATCAGTCTGAAAATAAAAAAAATAACCTTATATGTGAAAACAAGATGGAATCCTAGTGGACATCAAATATATTTTTAATGGATATAATGAAAGTGATCACATCAGTGATTTAATAATGATGAAGTAATGACTAAAGTTCTCATGCAATGTAAATCAAAAGAGAACAATTAGGAACCATTATTCTGAAAAATAAAATCAAACAAATCTAATATAAAAACATAAAAGTGTTCAATTGAAGTTAATAGATTTATATTGGTAAGCTCTGTCTGAACTCTTTGTTTTGATTTTTATTCTATGATTTAGAAGTATTTTGTCAATGAGAAAGAAGTAGGTTAGATAGAATAACAGATTCAACTATTCTATGATATTATGTAGAATCATTGAAGTCTACCAGACACTCTTGATTATTCATTCAAACCAAAATGGAAATGTAAACATAAATCTCATAGATTTGCACTCATATGAAAAATATTTCTCAACAAAACTCTGCTGAAATTTTTCACAGAAGAATATTAATTAGTAAATCATTTTTATGTATATCCATATTTTATTATAGCAATTAGTGTTTGCAACAGTAGGTTTGGTGTAAATTTTTAGTTGACTATTAGTCATTAGTAGTCTTACTAAAATATTATTGACATTTGATTAAGCATTACTCAATGAGTAGTTCTTTAAGCTAGAGATGTAGAATAATTTCATTGCTTTCATTATTTTTTTGGACAAAAATTCTTGAACCTTTGAAAATTACACCCATTCACACAGAATATCAAGCATCTTACTTAGTTACCTCTCTTCCAAATCATTGCAAGCTTGTGACAACCTTATGTTTTATTGAAATAAGAATTAGTTTTCTTTTGGAGAGTAAAAATCAAATTATGTCGGCTAAATACAATTTAAAACCCCTTCAGGAATAATCTTAATAATTTCTGAAAATTTGGAAACAAAATGACTGAGCCTTTAGGGCACAAATGGACCAACATTTGATGCATTATAAGTTTGTTTTTCAGCACATTCATATGCCTAGGTAATACATATCAATATTGATAATACATTGATAGTATAACATAATATATTTCCGAGGCTGACAGAGGGAATTTAATACCCAGGAAAAGAAATGAAGTTAATGTGCATTTTAGAAGACTTAAGAAAATACATTGCGAATGTATATTAGCTTTTGAAAGGGCCATGTAGAAAGAAGCATATTGTTTATTTTATCATGGAAATTTCTGCGATGAATTCAGTGCTTGAAGTATCTTGATCAAAAGAACTTGTCAAACATCAGAATTTTTCACTGACTGATGAAAATTGTTTATGTGTCCAAAGATTTAAAAAATTAGTTGATGAAAAAAGTGAAAACAGGAAAACAAAATGTTGTCATTTCAAAGTTAACTGATCATCAAAGCAACTTCTGTAAGTAAATTTAGCTCAGGAATTCACTGTGGAATTTACTATGCATACAAGTTACAAGTTGATGGGCTTTTGAAATAACCATTACACACACCTGACCTAGTGATGAAAAATGCCTAAACTAAAAAAATAAATAAAATTAAATCATGGCTCAGTTGGCTTGGGCAACAAAATACACCAACTGCATCTCTGCAGAGGAATAGAACTCCCCCAATGAGTGTCTATGATACTAAACAATCTGATCGTGTGGCTCCAGTAATGCTGGAGTTTTAGGGAATGTGGAGTACCCCTTTATTGCCATTGCTCCCAGGTCCACTCTGGCCCAGAATGGTAGCACCTGATAGGGTCCTATCTATGGGTCAAATAGAACTTATGCTGTGTGCTTATGCTAAACTGAATTGTTTGAAATAGAATTTTCACATTTAAACTGCTTACTTATGCTAAACTGAACTGTTTTTACATTTAACTGTGTGTAAATAAATGACTAATGTTTAATTGAATTGTTCATGATACATAGCAATAATTGGAACCATTTAAATTTGTTGATTAAACTGAATAGCTTGAAATAGAACCGTTTTGGTTGATATGCCATAAAACCAAACCAAACAAACTAAACTAAAACTGGATTGATCGGGCGACAAGAGGGGTCAAAGTCAGACATAGCAAGATGTAGTCAGAACAGGTGAGGCACAGGAAATGAGATGAAACACAGAGAGAGAGAGAGAGATGCAGACCAATTCAGACTGAATTTGACTGAGTTTGAAGGCAGATGTAAGTTGCTTTTCACTCAATTCTGAGTTTACTGGTCTCATATTGTACTGCCAGAGTGGAAGAGAGAAAATAAGCTAATACCTGACGGTCTCTGAAAGAAATGTATTATGTAAAAAGTTTATGAATGACATTTTCAATAATATACACTAAACACTATTATTGTTGCAAAGCTGTGTTGTTTTGTTTATGGTTGCCGATTTCTTTTTTTTCTTTTTGCTTATGTAATTGTGTGGAGGTGTCTGTCTAATTAGCGAAATGGATAATGGTTGATTTGTTATCTGGATCTAAAATCACAACGTGAGCAGATAGTGGATTAATCTTAGTTGTTCAAGAAATTCCCTGTCACAGTGCGACCAGAGTAATACCCCAAGAATAATCCCTGTGTTTGGCAAGGTGACAACCCGTTCTTTTATAATAGAGACTTACTGTCAAGTCACACTGAAAGTACTAATTCCTACTAAATTACCAAAGATAACCATTTAGTAACACCCAGTAAGAGCAGCCTGTGTGTTGGACTAAAGAAATCTTAATAAATGACAACTGAGACATAAACTGACATGTACAAATAGAGACATGCAAGCAATTATCAGTAGATGTATATTGTATGCACAAAAATGCAGATATATCATAATAGCCATAAATAAGTACAACCTTAACAATTTTTTAATAAAATGACCCAGCCTTGAAATGACCAAAGTTGAAAAAGAGAAAAAATTCATTTGATTTAGACCAAAAATACTTAAACAGCCAAGCAAAATCCTCAATGATTGGATATGTTTCTATGATGAAAGTATAGTATTTGCACGTTTTTTTTTAATACTTCAGGAAACATGTAAATTTTTTATTTGATCTAAATAGAGTTGCTAACATATATGGAAATAATGCAAAAGTTAATTAAAGAATTAAAAGACAAAAACAAATTAAAAATGTCACTATTCATGAAAGTCCTAAATATACATTCCACACATTTTAGTTTGGTTTCTTTATTTAATGGCAAATCAACCTTTGTAAATTATTTAATGCTAGTGTTGAGACATGGAAATTGGAGTGTAAAATTAAGATTGGAAGGCATACAAAGAAAAGTGACAAAAATTTAAAAAAATGTAAAAGATTACAGTTACAGGGAGAGATTTGATAAATTAGGATCCACTCCTTTGCTAGAAAGAAGAATGAGAGGTGATATAATCAAAACTTTCATTATGGTAGACATTTTCAATTATAGTAGATATGTTTTCAATATTTCTCCTTGAACTTAAACTTTTCCATCAAAACATATTTCAAAAACTAAATCTATTAACCAATTGAAATTTTTTGCTAATAGAGTGGTATATTTTTGGAACAAATTGCCTAATCAGATCAAAAACTGCAATAATGTAAAAAATTTAAGATTAAATTGAATGATCTTGGAAAAAATGATAAGAAAAAGAATTTAAGAGAGAATTTTGGGGAACTATCAGATGAATTACAGAACAGAATTTAATCTGTATATATATATTGTATCAATAGAGTATATGTTCTATGCAAAGATTTTTTTAAAGATTCATGTTAGAAGATAGTAAAAAGCAGAGATGCCAAGGGAGGTATAACAAACAAATAATAATAATAATGATAATGATAATAATAATAATTATAAAGCCATCTTTGTAGAAGAACAGTTGTGGTACTATTTAACCCATAGCTGGGAGGATAAGTGGGTTCATACTTTTCCCAAGGGTATTAGTCTGAAAATGAACATAATAGCATGACTGTAGTTCAAACTTGTTTACTACAATGTCACAGTCAAGAATGTTAACCACTACACTACAAGGACTCCCTCTCAAAATTTTAATAGTATTTGATATTTTGGAGATGATTGTACTTATTTTTACTGATTTAATTGAAAATTTTTATCGTCCATTCTCCATCTTTTCAGGTAAATTTCTCTTTAATGCTGGAATCTGTTGATCTAGTTTAACTGATAAAAAAAAACAAATGGGAGAATATATATATATATATATATATATATATATATATATATATATATGTTACTATGTTTTTACTATGTTTAAGGGAGTTAAGGGTTACTATGTTTAAGGGAGTACAGGAAGAGATTCTGTCAGAAGAGGCCAGCACTCTTCAAATCAAGTCAGTGGCATTTCCACCTGGACAATGCACCAGTCCACAACCCCATCCTTGTCACAGAATATTTGACTAAGATGGACATCAAGACAGTTTATCAGCCTCCATATAGTCCAGACTTTGCTCCCTATGACTTTTGCTTATTCCCTAAGCTCAGAGGCTGTCATTATGAGACAATTGAGGAGATGAAAGAGGGTGTGACAAAGGTCATTGACATGCTCGCACAAAAGGACTTCCAAAGGGCCTTCCAGAAGTTATTGGAATGGTACAACAAGTGCATTGCAGCCGGAGGAGATTACTTCAAAGGGGACTAGAGTTATATGTGGGTACTATCAATAAAAATGCCCAAACGAAAAAAGTTTGGAAACTTATTTAATCATCCTCGTATATATATATATATATATATATACGAGGCATTTGTGGAGTAATGGATATCATTGCAGGAAATGGGCATGATGACACAAATTCAAATCCTGGACAAGTTTTTGTGTATTTCATCCCTAATAGTTTATCAATCAATCACCTGAAGACAGAAGAAAAGACTAAAAAAAACCTAGACAGGTTAACAGGGATATTGAATCCTGGTTCCTCACCTCTGGAGCCAGAGGTACATGAGACTAATAAGTAAATAACAAGCAGGCATTGTTTCAATTTTGAATATACTATATCAGGTAGGTGGTCATTTTTATTTTGATAAAAACAATCCAAGTGTAGAAATTAATACTATAAAGGAGCCAGAGATCTAATCTAAAATTACTGAGTTTAACAAACAAAAAAGCAGGCACTATTAATGAAACTATTCAGACTGTCTATAAAATCCCAATAATACAATGCAACTAATGAATTCACAGTGTGTTCTACACAAGACAAAAATCTTAGATTGGGGAAACTCATGAAATAAATTGGTCAGTGAAGAAAAAAGATGCAATAAATATGAAGATTATGCTTAAAAAAATAAAATATTAAGACAATGATGTATTTATAGACTGAATGAGAGAGGCACACATATATACATACATATATATTTTGGAGGTGCCTGTGGTGTAATGATTATTGTCAAAGGAAATAGACACAGGGACATGCATTCAAATCCTGGATGTTGCTGATAGCATTTCACATAGCACTAAAACCCTTGGGAAAAATATAAATCCAATTATTCTCCCTCTAGCTATGCATAGATAGTAGAGCAGACTAAGTTCTTTAGCTTTAGTGAGGCAACCAGTTTAGGAGATGGAACACTCAGACATCAAACCTGTTAAACTCTGCTTAAAAATTGACCTTATGTTACATCCTGTCCATGCAGAGGGGTTGGTAAATACATACATACATATATATAGAGAGAGTCTACTTATTCTTGGAATACTAGAATTTCAATGCAATCTTGGCATGAGCAGCATAATTATCAATGTTAAGTTGAGTTCAAATTCAAAATGAGGCTGTTTGCATTTCACTTCACACTAATGCCTGTGGGAAAGTTATGGATCCATCTCTTCTTCTTTGAAGTTATAGGTAAATAGTTGAGTAGTATTGGTAGGGTAACCAGTCTTGGAGAAGGAAAAGTCTGAATTTAAACCTTCTATCATCACTTCCTTTACAGACCCTGAACAAAGTCTGAGCCCTGCAGTAGACTAAGAAAAAAGCTAATATGATGAGATGAAATAGGATGGTATAGGCATATCCATCTATTTTTGATTTAATACTTCTTTTTAAGAAAGTATTAGATTTTATAATCTTTGAAATAATCAGTTTTTATCAGCATATTTTATATCCAAAGTGTGTTTTAAAAAAATTGAGACAGAAGCTGTATCCACTGAGACAGAATTAAACAATAAATGAAATGTTAATTTTTTTTCAAATAGTTCATTTGGCATTCAACACATTTATTCCAGTGAGTTTTCTAGTGGTGGGAGTACCTCTGAAAGTTATCTTTTTATATGGTGTGAAAGTTGTAGTACCATATTTATTTTGATATCTTTCATGTCTTCAAATCTTACCATTGAGATTAATTTTCAATTTAGGAAACAAGAAAATGTCACATAGAGCTAAGTCTGCTGAATGCAGAAGGTGTTTTACTTACACAATCCTGTGTTTTATGAAAAACCATTCCTATGCTTTTTTTAGATAATTGAGACTGACTTGATGTTTTTTTTCAAATTGGCACTGACTCATCTTGACAGATTTGGTTTCTTTGTTTAATGACATATCAGCTTTCATAGATTATTTAATGCCAAATCCATCCTTGTAGAGACACAGTTGTGGTACTATTTAATTAATAGCGGGCAGAAATAAGAGAATTCTAACTTTTCTCAAGGGTATTAGTTCAAAAGTGAATGTAATCATATTTACCAACCCCTCCGCTCGGGCAGGATATGATACAAGGTCAGTTTTTAAGCGGAGTTTAACAGGTTTGAATTCAGAGTTTTCCTTCTCCTAGACTAGTTGCCTCACCAAGGCTGAAGACCCTAGTCTGCCCTACTATTCACCCATAGCTGGAGGGAGAGTATTTTGGATTCATACCTTTCCCAAGGGTATTAGTGCTATGTGAAATGTAATCAGACAGGTCCAGGATTTGAACTCGTGTTGCCGTGTCCATATCATGCGACGCTAACCATTACACCACAGTGAATGTAATAGCATGACTGGAGTTTGAACTTGCTTACTATGATGTTGCTGTGCAGAACATTAGCCACAATGCCATGGAGACTCACATTATCTAGTCAGCAATCTAGATGTCTTGATATGATCACTTTTTTTTTAAGATGCTAAACTGTATACATGGCTTTATTTAAATTTTAATTTTAAAAAAATGTAAACTTTTGATCACACCTCATATATCATATATAAAAATTGTGACATATGAATTCATTTGATTTTTTCTAGTTATTTCACTGTTTATAAATTTAATTATACAATCTGAATTTATTTCTATGTTATCATAGTGTTATATTTATGTATGATAATGTAAAGGAAAAAAGGTAAAAAGAAAGGAAAAGAGAAAGCTGTCTGGACAGGGATAACACTTGTATTGTGATAAAAAAATGAATGACAAACAAACAAGGGTTAGCCAACAAAGAAATGTACGCTTATGATTTTCCGGGGGTGTTGCTTGTTATGTTTTTTAATTGGTTTAAAGGAATCATTTGACTTGCCCTCCACTGTATCTGTAGAGTATGCTGTCAGTCAATGTCTTGCGTGGTCACATATCATCCAATTTTTTGACCTTGATGGAATCACGAATCACAATGAGATTTGATTTAGAGTTCAACCTTCAGTTATGCTGTTACATTCACTTTTTGACAAATACTTTTGGGAAGTTTATGAACCTCCTTATACTACCAGCTATCTGTTAAAGAGTATCACTGCTGTTCTTCTACAAAGATAACTTTGGCATTAAATATCCCATGAAGACTGATATGTCATTAAGTAAAGAACTCAAACTAATCATCATAAATGATGGGATTATTTATGTATGGATTGGCACCTCTGCTTGTCTATGGGACTGAAATGATGGTATTATTTGTGCTTGTCTATGGGACTGAAATGGTGGTATTATTTGTGTTGACTTGTAAGGAATGCAGGAGCATAAATTGATGGAAATATTTTATCACTCCTGTGAACTGAATAAAGAATGACTGTAAGCATGAAAGATAGCATGGGAGGACAAAAAGAAAGAGAAAATATGTTTGTCTAAAAAGTTCTTTGTTTCACCCATAGAAAAGAGTAAAGCTGAAAATTTTTGTTATGGCAACAAACTGCTTCTTCTTATAAAACTAGAAAAACTAAATCGGATTTCTGTCTTACTTTCTGTGCCGGTGAGGCCCATACAAAGTTGAGAAGTGTATGGTGAATCTAAAATCTGAATAAAGAACTTTGAATGAACCTTGTAAGTTAGTAGAAAAGTGAAACTGAAAAACCAAAAAAGTGATTCAAAGGAAGAAGAGTGAAATATAAGAGAGAGAGAGAGAGAGAGAGAGAGAGAAAGAGAGAGAGAGAGAGAGAGAGTTTACCTAGTTATTAACCATGAAAATAATGCATATATTTAAATTCATATGAGATGATTTGTTTTAGAAAAGGAAATAAAATTGGATTTCTCATTACTCAATTGTGAGACTAGGTTGCTTGACTGATAAAAACACATTGTGTTTTATAAATAAGTAGATTATATAATATTGAACAACAATAAGATCATTGGCATAATGGTTACAGTGTTTGCCAATGGCCTGGGAGACCTGGGTTCAATCCCAGGTTGAGTCATACCAAAGACTCAAAAAATGGTACTAGATGTCTTCTTGCTTAACACTCAGCATTATAAGGTATGGATCAAGGGTAAAGTGATTCAATCCTGGGAAAGGAGTTGCACCCTCCCTTACACCTTGGTGTAATAGCTATCGAAAAGGGAGCCTTTGGGTCACTCTCAACTACAGTTGCCAACAACAACGAAAGACAGACTGAACTTAATGAAAAGAAATATTGATTTAGTTTCGTTTGGTTTCTTTGTTTAATGGTATATCAATCTTTATGGGTTATTTAATGCCAAAGCCATCCTTGTAGAAGAATGGTAGTGGTACTATTTAACCCAAAGCTGGAGGAGAAGGACACATATCTTTCCCAAGGGTATTAGTTTGAAAGTGAATGTAGTAACATGACTGGAGTTTGAACATGCTTACTACAATATTGCCATCCACCATGTCAGCTTGTACTCCCTGAGGACTTCACCAAAAGAAATTTTGGATCAAATAAATTTCATAGGTAGACTTTTCTGATAGAAAGATAAAATAGAATTCAAATAGTTTATCTCTTTCCTCTCTCTTTTTTCTCTTTCACTCACCAGTTTTTTCTCTTTTTACAATCCCCCCCTTCTCTCTCTCTCTCTCTCTCTCTCTCTCTCTCTTTTCTATTTCCTTCACTTTTAACT
Source organism: Sepioteuthis lessoniana (assembly GCA_963585895.1). Classification (NCBI taxonomy): domain Eukaryota; kingdom Metazoa; phylum Mollusca; class Cephalopoda; order Myopsida; family Loliginidae; genus Sepioteuthis; species Sepioteuthis lessoniana. Next base: position 76,531,125 of record OY757918.1, read on the forward strand.
TTTCCTCAATTTTGGTAAATTTTTGTCAGAAAGAAGTTTGTATTTTTATTGATCAGATCTGAGTTGAGTTTCTTATTTGTTGTTATGAAGATACAGAAGAATAAACATGGAGAAACATAATTTATTCCATAAACATCTTTCTCTGAAGGCAAATAACAAAATATCTGTTTAAAGTCAATGGTTTTGGCAAATCAAGCAGGATAAAATTGCAAGAGTAATCTTTTCTTGACTTTCATCCAGTGACATTTATATCTTGAGTGATGATAAGAATTTTCATGAATGGATTTTCTTGCTTAAAGGATTTGATTAAATATGTTTTTTCATTGTTTAAACAATGAAAGGCAGCAGTCAAATCTAGTCAAAGGTATTAGCGATGTAAGCAGTTGCTTTGGGCTCTGTAGCTGCCACAGACCCATGGTGGACTTTCTTTTTTGGGGATTTATTGTTGGCTAATATGCTCATGGCAAATACAATAAAAGCTTAGATTTTTCTCATGGTGAATATGCAATCAATCAAACAATATAGTCAATATTGTTTTCACTGATGCTGAAGAAAGAAAAATAAATTCTACTTTGGGACTCATAAAGACTTGGGACATATAAAGATTTGGGCCACCCCTGGTAGCCATATTATTGAACAATGGGTATATATCTGCAAACAAGATATTTTCAAATATTCTTATCATCATTATTGTCATTCTCATCTTGAGACCTATAAAGTGTTTCATAAAGAATGCAGCCCATAGGATATGGACGTATACATTCTATGTTACGAGGTGCATACGATAAGTTTCCAGATTTTTCTCGTATGGACATTTAAAATTGTTGTAGACTCTTGAAAATTCACTATGTTATTGCTATACGTCTTATGAGATGACTGACCAATTTTTATGATTTCAGGTTCAAATGAACAGCTACAGTAGCAATTGGAATACACCCTACTAAAGCCTGATTGTCACAGCTGGTGAATTTCAAAAATGCAATCTGGACGTGAAGACACTTTAGAAGAATGATATGCAATAAAATTCTGTTTTAAACTTGGAAAAAATGCCACAGAAATATATGGAATGCTTTACACTGCTTTTGGACCATCTTGCATGAATCGAGCATCAGTTTTTGAGTGACATAAGAGATTCAAGGAAGGTAGGGAGTCTGTGAGGGATGATGAGAGGTGTGGGAGGAGTAAGGAATTCAATACACCACAGTTGATTGGCCAAAGGGTTAGGGTTAGGGTTACTAAGTTGAGGTTTTAAGGGAGTTCAGGAAGAGATTCCGAGAGAAGAGGCCAACACTCTTCAAATTGGGTCAGTGGCATTTCCACCAGGACAAAAATCAAGACAGTTCCTCAGCCTCCCCATAGTCCAGACTTTGCTCCCTATGACTTTTGGTTATTCCCTAAGCTCAGAGGCTGTCATTATGAGACAACTGAAGAGATGAAAGAGGCTGTGACAAAGGTCATTGACACGCTCACACAAATGGACTTCTAAGGGGCCTTCCAGAAGTTATTGGAATGGTACAACGAGTGCATTACAGCCAGAGGAGATTACTTCGAAGGGGACTTGAGTTATATGTGTGTACTATCAATAAAAGTGCCCATACGAAAAAAGTCTGGAAACTTATCGTACGCACCTTGTACCATAGCAACACTCTACTCAGATTATGCCCTGTCAGCTGGAGCTGTAAAATACACCAACTTTACTTCTCCTGTGGGATAAGTCCTCCCACCACTGTAAAAAGGCTACCTGTTGGCCATGGGTGGCAACCCATAATGTTTGAGCATGGGATCCTAGTGGCTGAGTAGTCTGTAACCTAGCAACCAAAGGGATCATGTGACTTGTAACATTCCACTTTGGCCCTAACAAGGTTAGACAGGTGGTTAGATTGGCCTGATCTAATCAATTGGCTGGTCATGTCAAACCTTACCACTTATATGATTGTCATAGCCATATTCAAATTACTCTTGGGGCAAACAAATATCCAACTCTATTTTATCTGAAAGGTTCTTGAGATAACTATTCTTCAAATCATTCAAACTGTGTGCAAACAAAATATTAATAAAAAAATCATTAGTATTCAATAACAATACTAGAAACCATTTAACTCTGTGCGAACAAAGGATTAATATTAAATAGAATTATTAGTGTTAGCAATACTTGAAACCATCTGTATGCAAACTAATGAGTTCTAACCTGTATAAAAATAAATTTATCAACAAACTATTTCCTTACAAATGATATATATAAACAAAATTGGCATTAAATCACCCACAAGGGTTGATTTGTCTAAAACACAAACCATTCAACCAACCATATACTTAGATTATATTGTTTTCCTTTATTACTTCCCCATTCTCAAACATTGTATTGACCAGTCAGCTGGGGCTGTAAAATACACCAACTGCTTCTCTGCATAGGGGTAAGACCCCCTCCCTCAATAAGTGTCCTGGATATGACACTAAACAATCTAATGGTGAGGTTCCAGTAATGCTGGAGCTTTGGGGAATGCAGCGTACCCCTTTATTGCCATCACTCCCAGGTCCACTCTGGCCCAGAGTGGTAGCATCTGATAAGGGCCCTATCTATGGGTTAAATAGAACTAAATGTTTTTGACAATTAAACCATACTTACATGTAAAATGTGTATTTATGCTAAACTGAATTATTTGAAATGGAACTGTTTTTGACTTTAAAAGTGTACTTACACTAAACTGATTTGTTTCATGTAGAACTGTTTTGACATTTAACTGTGTGTAAACAAAATCTGTACTTATACTAAAATGAATTAGAACTGCTTGACTAAACTGAATAGCTTGAAATAGAAATGTTTTTCAAAATTACACTGTACTTACATTTAAACTGCGCACTTATCCTAAACTGAATTGTTTGAAATAGAACTGACTATTTGCATAAAAATGAATTTGGCGTTAAATTAACTACAAAGGTTGATATGCCATAAAACCAAAACAGCCAACCATCAAACATAATACCACTCTGTTGATGAGACTTAAAAGACACCGACTGCATCCCTTGCAGAGAAGTAAGAAGAGAAGAGTGTCCTGGGCATGACACCAAACTGCATCTGATGGTGAGTCTCTGACCCAGAATGGTTGTACATGTTAGGGAACCATCCCCAAGTCTAACAGATCTCTTTGAAAATTATTAGATAATAATATTTGAATACTTGAAATAACTGTTTGCAAATTTGCATTAAGAATAGTTATTTGAAGCTAGAATTGTTTACAAATGATAATCATTAGTTACTTGAAGCTATACAATTGCTTGCAAAAAAAAATTGACATCAGTATTGAATAATCCAACAAGTGTATGACTCTAAATGATCTGATGGTGAGGCTTTGATTCTGAAGTTCTGGGAAGTGTGGAATCTCTTTTTTGCCATAAATCTCAGATCCACTCTGACCTAGAATGGTAGTACATATTAGGGTCTCATCTATGGATCAAATAGATCTTTTTGAAAATAAGTATTAGATAGGAATACAAGAAGCATAATATATTCATATGCATGGCCAGTCTTGCCAGAAACCATTCTGGCTATTAAACTCAGTCTTGTCACATCATATTTATAGAATTTTCACTATATTCAATTAGAAAAAATAAATCAGAGGTATTCTATAATCAGAATTAAATAGTTATCTCCCTTGAGAAATTATAATGATGGAGGTGAATTCACATACTTTTATCATTATACTTAGTATCCTGAGCTGCTCACTTTTGTATTTCATCCCAGAGGGTCTCAGCTGAAAAAGCAAAATGCAATCTGTTTTTTAATGCCTTACAGATTATATTTTATGAGCCAGAGTGGTTGGAATTGATATAGGGAAACCATGAGGAGAATTCAAGCTGTCTTGGTGTATTTACTTCTTGGTTATGGCACGAATACTAACTGTTAATTTACAAATTGAATTGTTTTATTATTAAAGTCAGAGCATTATAATTCTATTGTGTTAACAAAACCTGCTGCAATAAGCCATTTTTGCTGTTATTGTAACACACATATAATAATTGGATCATTACAACATAGAATCCAACCATCATACCAATCCATATATAAATGATGGGATTATTTATATATGGATGGGCACTTATGGTTGTCTCCGAGTTCAAGATGGTGGAATCAGTTGTGCTGGCAAGTTGAGGATGTAGGAGTACTAGTCAGTTGAAATCTTTGCAAATCACTCAAGTAGATATAATGAAAGAATGAAAGAAATGATAGGGAAAAAGAATATGAAGAGAAAATAAGATTGGAAGTAAAGTAAGAAAAAACTTGAATTGATGCAAAGAAGGGAGATGGCAGATGCATAGAAAACTATGGTGGGAGAAAAAAAAAGAAGAAAGCGCAGAGAGAGAGAGAGAGATTAATTTGTATGGTGGATCTAGTTATTACCCTTGAAAAAAATCATATGTCTATTTGAATTTTAATTATATATATATATATTTATGTATATATATATATATATATATATATATATATATATATATATATATATATATATATATATAATGAATAATAGCGATAAAATCAATGGGAGTAATATTCTATTATTACTCAGTTTTATTTCTTAAATTTTTCTTCACCAGTTTTAACCTTAAGTCATCATCAGGATAACATTTTGGCTGGACAGCTTTCAAAGAATTGATATAAGACAAAAAAAAATCTATAAAAAATAAACCAACAATGTGATATATCCATGTGAAAATATATATATATGTATATATAAAGGTACTATGTGTTTTATATATATATATATATATATATATATATATATATAGATTATCTTTATTGGACTTTGTAGAAATTTTAAGGTGCATCTATTCAGAACACGAGGCATACCATATATTTTGATAATATGAAAAAAATATACTAGGTGTGGTAAAAAAGTATTAAGACTGTATTTACTAAGACTGAAATAAATAATGAATGGAATGTTAATTTTCTTCAAAATATTCCCCTTAGTATCCAATAAACTTATTCTAGAGAGTTTTTAAATCATCAAATCAATATCTGAACCTTTTTTTCTTCTATATTATATTTCTTTTTTCTTATATATTACATTCATTTTTTTCTTCTTCTTCTTCTTCTTCTTCTTCTTCTTCTTCTTCTTCTTCTTCTATTGTTTAGATCAGCTTGTCACATTTACTCATGTTATTTTCAACAACTCAAAGTGGAAAATAGAATTACTGTACTCTGAAGAATGGTACAAATTTTCACCTACAGCATTGTAGCAAGCAAGTTTGAACTCCAATTATGCTATTATGCTCTCTTTTGAACTAATACTTTTAGGAAAAGAATGAATTCCTTATTCTCACGCCAGCTTTGGGTTAAACAATACCACTACTGCTCTTCTACAGGGATGGATTTGGAATTAAATAACCCATGAAAGTTGTCATGTCATTAAACAAAGACACAAAACCAAACAAACAAAACAAAAACTGAAATTTTCATGATGAAAAGTTTAGGCTGTATGTTTAAAAACTAGAATGAAAATTGAAATAAAATTTCTAAAAATATATTTTTTTTATATGGGGTGGAGCTGTAACATTATATTTCTTTTAGTTTCCTCCACATCCTCAAACCTTTCTGTTAGGATGGACTTTCACTTTTGAAAAAAAAATTGCATAAAGTTAGATCTGATACAAAGAGGGGTTGTTGCACCTTCACAACCCTGTTTTTTATTTTAAAAAAAAAACAGCTGCTGCTTAAAAGTGTTTTTACAAGAAATAAACAAATCCAGGTAGTTTTAGTTTAGAAGAAAATAATTTTTTCTTCAAAAAATTGTTAAAGGTGTACCTATTTATGGGTGTTGCTGTATAATATTTCAGCAAAGTTAGATTTTAAAAGAATTTTCATGGAAGCTAAAATACAAACCAGATTATACAACTTCTGTTTTTGGTGATATGTGCAGTAATCATTCATGTCAAAACTCTACAGCATTCCACTCTGACAGAATGCTGTCTTTCAATTCTGACTTGTTGAGTAGTTGTTGTTTTTCTACTATTCATTTAAGTGCATTCTACAGCTGCTGATTCTGCTGCATATTCCTATTTATGGGAACAGTCTTTAAATGCTGGAGAATTTGGTAATAAATAATACCTAATAATATCCATTTTGATTGCTTAAGTTTTCACTGGAAATAATCAAATCTGGGTTCCTTTGGTTTAGAAGAAAATTAACTTTTTATTAAAAAATTGTTTGGGGTATACTAATTGATGAACGATACTGTATATGCCAATACAGATTTTTCTTTTATTTTTTATTATCATTATTATTGTATGACCCTGATTGTATAAAATTCAGATGTGTGACTCAATTTAAATATCTTGGACACACTTTCACAGTGAATGACCTTTCCTTGTCCCAGCATCAGTAAGCTATATTTCTTGCTAACTGATATGAAACACTTGACAAATGGCTTTACAGAACAATAAAACAGTCAATTGGTCTGCTCCACAGAGGGGATATCCACTCTCTATCCCACAAAGTCTGACAGCCCGTTTTGTCTGTATAACACAGAATTAAGAATGCTTTTCTTTCTGATTTTGTATCATGTTGTAGCCAGTGTATTTGAATAAGAACTTATTGGTTAATGTGGTTTTCAGCTATCATTGGGCAATACTTTTTCTATGTTTTTTTGCTTTAGCTTTTAGGAGTTTTTTTGGTCCTGTTCATGCAAGTTATTTTCACTTACAATAATTCATTGCATACACACACACATACACACATATATAGAAAGGTGTTCATGGTGTAATGGTTATCATTGTAAGAAATGGACACAGAGACACAAGTTCAAATCAAATACGTATTGCATTTCACATAGTGCTAATAATCTTGGGAAAGGTATGAATCCAATTAAACTCAAGCAATGAGTAAATAGTAGAGAAAACTGGGTTCTTTAGTCTAGGTTAGGTGACTAGTCTAGGAGAAGGGAAATCTTGAATTCAAACCTGTTAAACTCAGCTTAAAAATTGACTTTGTATCACATCCTGCCTATATGGAAGGGTTGGGTAAATACACACATGTACATATAGAGAAAGAGAGTTTTTTACTTAGCTTAGTCTGATGCAAGACCACAATTATGGAGAAGTCACTAATAATAACAGTATAAGTTTAATCATTTCTGTTCTACCAAAATAGTGTTTTACAACTCAAAATTTGGTCTATCCAACACTTTTATTGTGTTCTATATATTTGTTGTATTTTCCATGGATATAAATAAGAGGCATTACTTTTGAAGCAACCTCTCTCTATCTCTCTCTCGCTATATATATATATATATATATTGTCATCCACAGACAGACTGTTTTGTTGTATTACAACTCTTCAGTGTGGCTTGACCTGAAGTTGGGATCAAAACCTGGTTGACTTTATATCACTTGGATATCTTACCCAAGAGCCATCGTCATTCTCAGCGTAAGTGATGGAATTTTTTGCATATAACTTTTTACATATACATTATCAGCTACCTGGAGTGCCCAATTCTTGATAAGAACTATTAATATCTTGATATTGTAGTTTGCTATATTTATAAATAAAGAGAGATCATTATTGGCAAGAGAACATATGCAGAGATATGTTAGACTAGCACAGACACACAGTCAACTGCAATTCATGACTGTCAGTTTCTTGCTGATACAATCATCAAACTTAATTTGTTAATCACATAGATGAGAAACTAATTGTAATCAAGTACCACTTACTCTGTCAATGCTATCCCAACATATATATATATAATATATATATATATATACATAAATGCACTACAAATTGATGATAATAATGATATATACACATATTGCTGCAAACAAAACAACTGTGCACCAAATAATGTCTTCATCAGATAATGACTCATAGGTCAGGTATATTTTGGTGCCAATACATCATTACCACTAACCCAGACTGTACCAGCAATATCAGGAGAAGAGTCTGCATGACCTTGTAGCTAACATGCTGCAACATAGTTGTAAGTGAGTTTGAAGTCCAGTTGTGCAATGATGCTCTCTTCAGACAAATACCCTAGAGAATGCTATGAATCCCTTATTCCCCCTAGCTATGGGTTAAATAGTACCATAACCATCATTCTACAAGGATAGCTTTGGTTAGAATAACTCATAAAGGTTGAAACCAAACCAGCAATATCTTACAATAGCACCAGCCTTTGTTCCTTTTCCATCACATCATGGGAATTCCAGATCAAGACACAACTACTTCATATAATACTTCATTGTAATCATAACTTTCCAGTAATGAAGAGTTGATTCAATGATGTAAGGTTGGAATAAACTGACAAAATGACATTGAATGTTACAGAGATGAGAATTTTCACAAAACTCTGGTGCAAAGTTAGTGTACAAGATCTCAATGATGAATTGTTAATTCAGTGATGTTAATTTGAATTGTATGATGAGATGATAATCTCATTGAAAATTCAAGTTAATGTTCTCCATTGTTCATGTTTGAAGGACTGATGCTTTAAACTGATAGCATATACTGATAATAAAAGGAATCCTGTGTACTGTGGGTAACTCTTGACTTTTGATTACTTTAATCAATTTACAACTACTGTATATGTATTTACCAACTCCTCCACACAGGCAGGATTTGACACAATGTCAATTTTTTAAGCAAAGTTTAACAGGTTTGAATTCAGTTTTAATTCTCCTAGACTGGTTACTGTAGCCAAGGTTAAAATCTGGCCGACTATTTTCACATAGCTAAGGGGAGAACAGACAGTTTCATACCTATCCCAAGGGCATTAGCACAAAATGAGTCTCAAACAACCTCTCCTAGGATTTGAACTTTGTTTGCCAGTTCCATTTCTTACTATGATAATCGTTATAACGAGTGCTTTCATAAAACTGTGTATGTATTTACTCAACCCCTCTACATGGGCAGGATGTGACACAAAATCAATTTTTTAAGCAAAGTTTAACAGGTTTGACATCAGTTTTCCTCCACCTAAACTGGTTGCCTAACCAAGGTTAAAGAACTCAGTATGCCCTACTATTTACCCATAGCTGGAAAGAGAATAACTGGATTCATACCTTTCTCAAGGGTATTACAGCTATGTGAAATGCTATCAGTTTCATCCAGGATCTACAATTTCTGTATAAGATTTACACTGTTATCAACACAGCTGACCAATTTTAACAAGATGGATCTGGATCTGGATTGTTTTCCTAAATGGCTGCATATTCTATTTCTTTATGATGTGGTAGCAATTGCATGATTTTTACCAGCTGTCACTAGTCTTTCCTGGTATCATCTGAAATTTCCCAGTTGTAATTAGCAAATGATATTACATGCACATGCTGCTGTAAACAAAACAACAGCTGTGTGACTAACAAAGTATTCATCAGTGGATGACTGTGGTCAGTCATGGTTTTGGTGCCAAAGCATTATTACCACTAACCCAGAGTGCACTATAAAAGTGGGTGGTTCAAAAAGTTCTAAGCCTTACCCAGAAAGAAAGCCATAGCCAAAGAATTTTGCTGTGGCAACATTCTAACACTTCTTATATAACTAAAAAAGTTAATTCAGATTTCTGTTTTAATTTCTGTGTCGGTGAGGCCCATATAAAAGTAAGGAGTGTATGATGAATTTAAAATCTGTGTGAGGCTTAGGACTTTTAATGACCCACGTATTATACATATATATATATATATATATATGTACAAGGGTTGTATATATATATATATATATATATATATATATATATATATATATATATATATATCATACTGACCAGTATCATTTTCTATTTATTTATTTGCTCATCTATTACTTCTATTAGGATCAGAGTGTAGTATCAGTTGATATATTATTTAGTTTTACCTTTATATTCAGAAAGTATTGGATATAAAAAAGAAAACTCAACTGACATAAACATTTTGATATTTTATAAGTACTTTACAAAATTACTTAAATGTCAATCCTTTTTTATGACAATGGTAAATTCATATATACAATATGCTCTTATCAACCTTTTTCTCCAGTTATGAATGATTATTTATGAATTTACATTCATTACCAGCAGTTATCATCTGAATCCAGGTGAAGGTAAAAATTTAAATTTACAGTAGAAACTTTAAAGCATACAAACCTTCAATCTTTGAAGATTTTGATATACAATATTCTGACAAATCTATAAGGGGAATGCTTGCTGAATGAAAGTAATGGGAATGAACTTGCCTCAAGTGATTATTGTCAATGTCGGAGTCCCAATTTTGCATCTCAATTTTCAAGGTAAACAGACTATCTCACTCCTGCTTGATAAATTGACACTATATAAACTATCTTTATACTTTCTAACTGTATAATGAAGGTCAATGATTTCATTTTCACTGGTGTTGAAATAGTCATTGAAATGTATATAACGCAAAGAAAAACATAAGAATAAAAAGAATGTAGAACCACACTGGCAAATAATGTAAATAATGATTTCCAAACTACAAACTGACACAAGATAGCTAAAAGTGATAATTAAAAAGAAAAAAAACTTTGAAACAGAGATTCCTATCAGAATGGGAGGAACATTCAAGAAAGACTGTGTATAGAAACAAGTTTTATGAAATATGTTATAAATAAGGCCCTATACACACAAAATCACAATTTTCAAAACCATGACAAAGAATTTGTAAAAGATAGGAACAGAGAAAAATCACAAAATATAAAACTGAGCACTCAAAACAAGAATAACTTCTACTAATCTCTGAGTATGAGTATGAATATTTATCTTTTTCTTGTGTTATTCTGTTTCTTTGTTCTTTCACCATGTTGTTTGCAATAACTAAACAAATTTGTAAAAAAGAAAATGAAGGTGTTCTCAGCTATCTTAACATCAGGATCTTTGAAAAGGTGATGCTGCTCATACAACCAGTACATCACACTCGAGCTTGAAATGCTTAAAAGGACCCAAGAATTTCTTGGGTAGAATATAATATATTATTACAAACTGGTTCCTGACTCTAAATCACCTTTCACTGACTTTCAAGCTAAGTGCTGACTATACCAGCAGGAGAATTTCATGAGTAAAAATCCAGCTGGCAACATTTAGTGCAATGATGAGTAACAACAATAACATAGAGATCAAAAAGTTTAAGAACAGGAAGGAAAGAAAACTCTCAGTCCAAAGGCTGCTGACAGTAAAAAATTGAAAATAAGCAAACACAGGAATCACATTAACACACGAGAAAAGAGTTTTAAAAAATGTAGAAATAAAACAGCTCAGAACGAACTCTAACAAAGTTCATTAATATATGACAAAAGGCCAACACTTGCTGGGATCCAAAACTCTTCCTTTTTGTAGAGCTGTTTCTTCCATGTCTTGTCTTAACAGCCTGCTCTTTCATACTATCCCTAAGACATGTCTTTTTTTCTAGTGTTTTCCAGTGAACCATGTACTTTTTTTTAGAAGGGAGCTGTCACTCAAACAGCTCTCTCCCTTCCTCCAGCATGGTCATTCCAATGTGAGAAAAGGGGAAAGAAATAATTAATACTTGTCACATTCATAATGATATAATAGTTTGATCAGTTAACAGAAAACTTATATCATCAAAGGGGAAAATAATTGGAAAAAATATATAAAGCATTATTTTCTTCTATTATATAGAAAAAGAAAATATGTTAAAATTTCATGAAAAATTTTGGAATGTAGAAATGTTTTCTTTTCATTTTTACATTTAGTTTCTTTGGGTGCTTTGTTTAATGGCATGTCAACCTTCTTAGGTTATTTGATGCCAAAACCATCCTTGTAGAAAAAGAGCAGTGATACTATTTCTCAACCTTTTTACTCTTGTGTAACCTTTGAAATAGATTACATGTCTCAAGGAACCCCTGCACAAAAAATAAACAAATATATACCATACCTTTCTCTAATTATTTTCATCTTAGCTCACATGGTAAATATCATAATATATATATATATATATATATATATATATATATATATATATATATATATATATATATATCCTTGAATAACTGGTTAAGAAAAAAATTTATATTTCTTTGCCAAATGTATTGGTAATGTTGAATAAAATGCATACTGTTCAATTGTAATACTTAATCAGAAAGTTTCTATTCACATAAAAAAATATATACCAAAATGTGAAAAATAGACATAAGTAGCCAATATCATATACCTATAATGAATAAATGTAAACAGAACAAAAACAGATAATTGCTGCATTAGTTTATTATTCATTAATCCTTTACTGACAGTGTTGAATAAACAAAGTAAATTAAGACAAAATGTTCTCTGAAATAATAAATGTTACTTTCAGAGCCATTTGATAAAATGATATGCTTCTCTAATGAGAAACCTGTGCCTATCTTTTGCTACACAAATACTTAATTTGAGGTCGAACATTAAATAAACACACATGGATTTCATTTTCAATTGAGAAGAGACGATTTCTGTCTTTGCTCTTGATGCTTGTTAAATAAGAAAAGGATTGCTCACACATGTAAGAGGTTGAAAACTGTAATAATATATTAATTTCTTCCCTATGAATAGAAGGTTACTATTCACAAAAATCCAGAACTTGTCCAGAGATAAGTCTGTAAATCTTATCTTGAGAGTACAATCACACTGCAGCTCACATAGTTCTTCCTTTTTTAATGTCATATTCTCAGGATGACCAGCAGATTCAAAGTATGGATCTCACACCCAATCATACACCTGTGTTGAAAGGGAAGGAAAATAATTTTCAATTCTAATATACAGTTCCTCCAAATGGGATTCCATAAGATTTTAAGTTCTCCAATATCCCTCTTCACTTTTAAGCCTCAGAAGTAGCAGAAACATCTCAAGATTTCCATTTGCTATATGTTTTTCCACAAATTTACTTTTCTTTTTATCACTTGAAGTCAGTATATTTTCTTTAGGGCCTTGCATTGACTCGCTTAGTTGATTCATGTGATGAAAAATGTCTGCTAAGTAGCTAAGCCTCTGCAGCCAATGTTCATCTCCAAAACACTTGCTTATTGGTTTCTTGAAAGTATTTATGCAATTCATCTTTGAGTTCAAAAACCCTATTTAGAACTCTTCCTATACTCAGCCACCAGATTTCTATATGTAGCAATAGATTTATGCATTTTTTGTCCAGATTTTCACAGTCTTTTAAACATTCTGAAGGGAACTAGTCTTTGTTTAATAAAGTTGACCATTTTTGTAACATCAACAAAAAGTGTTTTCAATTCATCTCCAAGTAATTTTAAAACAAACACCGCTTTGTGAAGAAAACAATGTGTTGAGATTACATCAGGATTTTTCTTGTTTTACATGAGAAGTAAAACCTTGTAAGGAACCAACTATTGATGGAGCGCCATCAGTACTGATGCCAATACATTCCCTCAAGGAGAGACCTCTTGTTTCCAGATATGAGGACAAAATAATGAATACATCTATTCCTTGGCTTATCTCAGGCAGTTCTTTGCAACATAGGAAGTTTTCTTGAATTTCACCCTCATTGACAAATCTTACAAAAGCTATAACATAACATTTATTAGTAGATATGTTGACTCATCAACCTGTATATAAAAACTGCTATTTTTCAATCTGTCACACAAAACTTCTTCACTGTCATATGCCATATCATCAATATGTCAACTTATTGTACTGTCTGAAAGTGGAACATTTTCATTTTCTCATACTGCATTTTGACCAAGCATTTTACCGACTGTAATTTTGCAAGCTGGCAATATTAGGTTCTCAACAACTGTGTGACTTTTCCTTTTCTGTGCAATAATTTCAGCTATCAAATATTAATCTATTTTTTCTCAAAAATTTCAAATTTATAACAACTATATCAGAGTTACTTTTTGTGAAGAGACCTAATGGCATAGTGGTAAACATTATTTTGTGCTATTACATTTACATTCAGACCAATACCTTAGGGAATACCTTATTCCCCCAACTATAAATAGAGCCATGAATGTTCTTCTAAAAAGATGGATTTAGCATATCAACCTAAGAAAGTTTAATCAATATTATTTCATTTAATGTTTTATCAAAAATAGGGTGTCAGGAATTGTCCAAAAAATACTTGGGTGACTCAAAAGTTTTGCAATATTTTGGTAACTTGAGGCACAATTCAGCAGTTCTGCATGTTTTTGGTAAGGCCATGAAGATGAACCAAACTGGACAGTGAGATGCAAAGCTTGCCTGATACTCTCCAAGTGTTACTCACTGGATTTGCCTTTATAGCTTAGAGTAAAGCTTCAGAATCCATAATTTTAGGCCTACCTGACCTTGATTGTTGAAGTTCTTGCAAACCAAGCAAAAATTCTGAATCCTTCTTGTTAGCATACTATGATCAACTGCTCTTTCCCTTTTCAGACTACATTGCATATTCATCTGTGCAACTTTCAAATCAGACATGGTGAGAAACCAATGCACAACATGTCAGCACACCAACTACCATGATACTACCAACCACACTGGGTACCTTCTATATCTTGAACTGCTTTTGTTATGTGATATATCCACAGCAAACTGGCATATACCAAAATATTGCAAAACTTTTGACTCATCGTAGGTATGAATTCCATTACTTTTTGAAAATTGTATATAGTTTCTACAACAAAATAAGTTTAGGAACCACTGGTATAGAGTATGATTTGGTTCTATCAATGTCACATGACTCTGTAGTTAGCTTTGCTCCTCTGAGTAGCAACCAGCAAAAAGTGTGGTAAACATTGAAACTATAACCGAAAATAGAAAAAATAATATATCTGTAATCAAAAATAAAATAGTATAAATAAAGGTTACACTTAATTTTGGACTTCTACAAACTCACATTTTTCATGATAGGGCTTCAATGCTGAAGTGCTGGTCATAGATGATAACTAACAATATCTGTTTTTAAATATCCAACTAGAAATTATAAAATGTTGGCATGTTTGGTTTAAAAGAAAATTAACTTTTTAAAAAAGTTTTTTGGAGTGTACTTATTTTGGGGTGATACTGCATGTGACTAAGTACTGAATAATATCCTTTGTATATACTAATTACATCATAGAATTTCAACAGGTTTAACTAGTAGAAAAATGGTTATGCTTCTCATAATTTCAAACAAATAACAGAAGGGTATTTTTAGTATTTGCCCCTCTTACTTTGTATCAGTATTTAAATTTCAAGCCTTTACATTTTCATTCTATTTATACTATTAATAAGGAATATTTGTAAAATACTGGCCTCAATATTCTAGTATTCTATACTTGGCTCCGCTTGAGATTTTAAATAGAAAAAATAGCAAAATCATCAGAAAATAGTGTTAAAGCATTGGAATTCATGACAATGTGCATTATAAATCTCGAATTGCATCAATACTGATATTGATTCTTAATAGTGGAGGTGAAAACCACATTTTGGAGATTAAGCTTTGAAAGTGAGATTTACACTGATAACATGTTAGCATGTTTGTTCAAAAGATTTACTTTTAATAGGTTTGGTAGTGCATTGGTATAACAGTTACTGTTGTAGGAAATGGACTCGTTGACCTAAGTTCAAAACCTGGCTGAGGCTGTTTGCATTTCACATAGCACTAATACCCTTAGGAAAGATATGAATCCAATTTTTCCCCCTCTAGCTATGAGTAAATAGTAGGGCAGACTAAGCTCTTTAACCTTAGTGTGGCAGCCAATCTAGGAGAAGTAAATCTCTGAATCCAAACCACTTGTAAAAAAATTGACTTTGTGTCACATCCTGCTCACAGCAGTGATGTTTGGGAAATATATATTTTTCATCATTGTAGGAACCATGGACCCATTGAAAGGCTTTACTTTTCTCTTTTTAGGAGTCTGCAAATTATGTATACAGAAATAATGAACAAACAAAACATTCATAGATCCAATTATTTTGTCCTTAGGAAATGCATGAATCTATTTCTCCCACACTCATGCTATTGGTAAATAGCAGGACAATTGCAGCTCTTTCGCCTTATAGAAAGTAATAGATCAAGTAGGGATCATTCCTTGCTACTGGTACCATGTAACTCAGTACATCCTGTTAAATGTTACTTAAAGATGAACACCACCAAGTAACCGACTTTGCCCTGAGAGATGCCATATAAATTACCTAACTCCTCTACACAAGCAGGATGCAACACACAGTCAATTTTTTAGTAGTGTTTAACAGGTTTGAATTCAGACTTTTCTTTCTCCTAGAATAGGTGCCATACGAAAGTTAAAGAACCCCATCTGTTCTATTATTGATCCATACCTGGAAGAAGGATCGGTTTGAACTTGGATCACTGTGTCTATTTCCAACAAAGCTAACTAACTAAAAGTGCCATATAGAATTACTGTTCTTGGCACCTTGATGACCTAATATATGACAGGACATGTATAAAAAGAAATAAGTTATAAGAAATAGGAAATAAGTTATATGATATAAATCTTGCTTGTATTATGCTCATGATCTTTACAATATGGCCTTATAACAGACTATGTTAAGCTTAGTAAATACCTATTTGTAGATCCAGCAATATTCTAATATGCATATTTATATATCCATGATAAAGACCCAAAATAATACAAAGCAAGATAGTGAAACCAGTTAATGGAGGAGGCCTGTTGCCCTTGGAGACCAAAAACATAAAGTGCAGGTGAACAGATTCCTCCCCTCTTTTACAACCACAAAAATATAATGATAAATGCAGCTATATTTTGGCTCTTTGCTGTGTCCCTAAGGATCAAGCTACCTCTTTTCCAAGTTATCTTGAGTTCTCTTATCATGTATAATATATAAAAAAATAACCAAATGTTCATTGTTGACAGGTCTTAGCAGACACTGGCTATATCTCATGCAAAGAATTCAGACCTCTCTCAGATGGATATCCTGGGAATGACACTAAACCACATTCAGAAGTGTGGGGTCAATTCTGGAGCTCCGGGAAATGTAGAGTACACCTTCATTGCAAGTTCATCCCCAATCCACACAGACCCAGAGTAGTAGTATCTATTAGGGTCCCATTATGGTCAAATAGATCCATTTGAAAATTATTAGAAAGGAATACAAGAAACCATATAACTGTGAGTGAATTATTTATATTAGAGGAAACTGATCTAGGAGGAGGAAAAACTCTGAATTTAAATTTAAAACCTATGGAGTGGGAGAATCTCTGACACATTCATGCACTATTCTTCTATTATCAGTGTTAAAAACAAAGAACTCAGACTATAACACTATGCATATGGAGACGCCTTTTTACACCCCTCCTCCTCACACCCTCACATAAACCAATATCGCAGTTTGTTTACTTCCGGTCCTCGAATAACGCTTTCTCTTCTCAAGAGTATCAGGGGAGATAACTTGCATGCCTTAACAATCAGCTTATCCAAAAGGTCTGGTTGGTCCTAGACAATCCTTCACCATTATAAACAAATCTTCTGTGTGGGTTGTTCAATGGTTCAGGCAGAGTCCCTGTGGCTAAGGGAAAAATATGAAAGACTGCAACATTGTAGTAAGAGCATTTGAACTCCAATCACACTATTACATTTACTTTCAGAGTAATACTCTTGGTAAAGGTATGAACCCACTTATCTCCCCAGCAATGGGGTAAATAGTATCACTCAGCTCAATCAGAGGTAAGACTCTCCCCAACAAGTGTCCTGGATATAACAATAAACTGCATCTGGTGAGGCTCCAATCCTGGAGCTTGAAGGAATGTGAAGTACTCCTTCATTGCCATTACTCCCTGGTTCACTCTGACCTGGAGTAGTAATACCTGCAAGAGTACTATCTTTGAGTCAAATAGAGCTGTTTAATCATTTACTATACTTCAAACCATTTAACTGTGTGTATATAGTTGTTGACAACAGGTATGCTTGGAACCATTTAACTGTGTGCAAATAAAACTATTAGTGTTTGATAGAAATACTTGAAAAAAGTTAGCATGTATAAAAATGTTAACTACAAAATATTTGTTTCCAAATTGTGTGTGTGTGTGTGTGTGTGTGTGTGGACAGGATTTGACACTAAATAACCTACAATGGTTGAAATGCTCTAAAATACAACCAATCGTATCACTACTGTTCTTCTACAAGGATAGTTTTGGCATTAAATAACCCACAAAGGTTGATATGCCATTAAGTAAAGAACCCAAACTAAACCAAACCAATGGTTCATATCTTTAACTGAAATGTTGGGTTCTTCAGGCTCCAAAGTATTATTGTATTCCACATTTGTGTTTTAAACAAACTGAACTGTTGCACTAATATATTGAGATTGATGAGAGAATCTATCATATACTATTTATATTTACTTAAGTGATTTGAAAAGATTTTAGTTGACTAATATGTCTATGCTTTCAATCCACTAACATGAATGATTTGACTATCTTAAATTCTTAGATGAGCAGAAGTGGCAATCTCTGTGTAAATAATTCTATTATTGATGATTGGAAGTATACTAGTATAGCAGTTAGTCATGCTATATGCAGATATTTCTGTAGTAGGCCTTTTTCTCATACCATAATTATATGTGTATAACATACACTGATATATCACAAGCACTCATGTATAACACATACCAAATGACTAAGAAATTCTGGAAAAAATTCTTGTGTGTTATGCACACTATCTTTTTTGAATTCCTTATTTATTTATTTATTTGTTTTTTAATGGCATATGACTTTTTATGGGTTATTTAATACCAAAGCCATCCTTGTAGAAGGACAGTTGTGGTACTATTTAACTTTCCCAAGGGTATTTGTCCAAAAGTGAACACATTAGAGAGACTGGAGTTTAAATTAACAACAATATTGCAATCCAGCATGTTTGCTACCACACCACAGGGCTTCCCCCACCATTTTAGAATTTGTAGCAACTAGTTTTAACCTAAATCAGTAAAATTTATGTTGTATAGTAGCTCGTACCACATGACTTCCGGTATCTCGGAAGTATAAAAGACGTCATGTTTCTTGAGCATGTCAGTACTGAAAGATCTCAGTCAGAAGTAAGACCAACTTCGGATGTAACACCCACAGCACGAGACTTATAATATTTGTTGGACTGTACCACTTCAGTTAATAAATAATTAACTCTTTATTTCACTGTGTATCTCTTCCTTACCACAATACAACAATTTAGCATTGCATTTTATCAGTTTGTACTGATTAAAAATTAGAATCTATTTGGTTTACATTATATTTTAAAACACAAAATTTACACAGTATTTAGAGAAAACACATAAACATGTTTAGAAAAAAATGTAAAAAGCATATGGCAAAAATAAGCTTCCATTAGGAGAAAGAAAATTATAGACACACACACTTTCCAGTGGATATTTCTCTGTAACAGCATAAAACACATTACTTTAGACTATAGTATAATTTACTTTTGGTCATACCATCTTGACTATAGTCAGGTACATAACTGAAAAAAAAGTTAATTATATATTTCTTGTGTATAATATGCACCCCTAACTTTTGGGCTGAAAAATCTGGAAAAAATAGTACATCTTATACACAGATAATTATAATAATTGATAATGCTGACAACTATAATAGGCCATTATTTTTATAGTGAATCATTAGGCACTCCAGATTTGTAGCCATGTGCCAATTTAGTAAATACCAATAACAACTACAGTATATATTTTTTATATGTAGTATTTTAAACTTGGCATTTTTTTCAGAGTTTTTTGTTGTATGGTCTGTCTCAATTGGATTCTAAACAAGATTGACACTGTTGCATTGTCATCTGCTGATTCATGCAGAAATACACATATATATACTGGATAAATACTGACACAATGATAAACGACGCATCAAGGAAGACGCAGGAATGAAGGACGCATGAAGAAACGACAGGAAGACTTCTTTAACAATATTTTTACCTCTCACTTTATTGCAAGGGTCTGAAAGGGTTGTTGAAGGGTTGCATGTGAGAGGGTGCTGGAGACCGAACATAAACTTCATATTTTGACCCCACTGTTATGACCGTCACGTTGTGTCTTTCTTGTTCTCTTAGATGCTCAACCAGAGGTCTTGGGGTCCACTCCATTGGGGCTTTTCCGAGGGCCCCCTCGTTCGGGTGTGGCCTTCCCTACCACATCTGGTCTCTACTGTCTGGAAGTCTACTGGCAACTGCTTCGAGGGGTTTCCGAGTGCCCCCTCGGTCGGGTGTGGTCTTCCCTACCACATCTCGTCTCTAACTCTCTGGGAGTCTGCTGGCAACTGCATCGGGGACCCAAACTCAACTGAGTTAAATAATAACTCAACGCCCACACGATCGCCTACTGGATCTTTGAAATCGAATGTTTAATCGTTATCAAGCGGAAATAACTGTCATGCAGTTCAGAGGTTACTCTCTTCCGGTGCATGACTGTAATGGCACAATGGGACCTTCACCTTGTCCCATATCATAAGCCTTAATCCGTCCACGCGATCTCTTTCGATTACTGGCTGTTGGAATGTGTCACTTCCTTCCGGTGTATTACCTTGGAATAGTATTTTTGGGCCGGGTCGAAGGTCAAAATATAACAACACAAACATTGTCTAAGATTTACACTTTTCTGTCCTTTAGAGCATATTTGTTTTTAACAAGTTTATATACAACTTTTGTAGAGTGCAAGAAAGTCAGAAGCTCACAATAACAAATAGAAGCCAAAGTAAATGTTGAATAATTTTCGTAAAGTTAAACAATTGTGGGAGTAAACCATTTGTTTTGGTGGTTACTAATGATATGCTTGACCCAATGACATTATTCAAATGGAAGCCTTGCCACTAGAGCTGATAATATGCTGACTATAACATTTACAAAGAGGTAAGATACCTCCCCACCAAAAAAGGGGTATCCTGAGTATGATATTAAATTGTATCTGATGATGAGACTCCAGTTTTGGAGATCTAGATCAAGGGAATATGAAGTACCCCTTAATTGCCATGTCTACTCTGACCCAGAGTGGTTGTACTCATTAGGGTCTGATCTATAAGTCAAATAGATCTTTTAAAAAATTATTTGTATTTAATGCCCAAATAAAAGTCCTGTTAAGAAACAACTACACAAAAAATGTAAATATGAACGTACAATGAATGCAATTCCCTAACCTCGAGACATAAAGTTAAACTTATCATGTGTTAAAATTGGCTGCAAGAGGAGATAGATGAATAACTTATTGAGTATATTTTAAAAAATAACGGAGAGGAATCCCTGTGTTTGCAGTGGCTAACATGTTTGACTGTGACATCATAGTAAGCAAATTTGAACTCCAGGTTGTGCTATTACATTCACTTTCAGACTTATATTCTTGGAATAGATATGAAACCTCTTTACCCCACCCTGAGCTATGGGTTAAATAGTACCACTACTGCTCTTCTATCATGACAGCTTTTGCATTAAGTAACCCACAAAGATTGATATACCTTTAAAATAAAGAAACTAATCAAAAAAGAAATCAAAACATCACGACAATATATTTATTTAGAATGTAGACACTAAACAATTTGGAAGATTTGATATGGTTTGGTTTCTTTGTTTAATGGCATATCAACGTTCTTGGATTATTTGATGCCAAAGATATCTTTGTTTAAGAACAGTAGTGGTGCTATTTAAACCATAGTTGGAGGGATAAGGGGATTCATACTTTTCTCAAGGATATTATTGCCCAGTCAGCCGGGGCTGTAGAATACACCGACTGCTTCTCTGCAGAGGGGTAAGACCCCCCCCAATGAGTGTCCTGGATATGACACTAAACAGTCTGATGGTGAGGTTCCAGCAATGCTGGAGTTTTGGGGAATGCGGAGTACCCCTTCATTGCTATCACTCCCAGGTCCACTCTGGCCCGGAGTGGTAGCACCTGATAGGGCCCTATCTATGGGTTAAATAGAACAAACAGCATACTTATGCTAAACTGAATTGTTTGAGTAAACTGAATAGCTTGAAATAGAAATGTTTTTGACACTTAAACTGTACTTACATTTAAACTGCATGCTTATGCTTAACTGAATTATTTGAAATAGAACTGTTTTTCGACATTAAAACTGTATTTACACTTTACTGAATTGTTACATAGAACTGCTTGAATAGTTTGAAATAGAAATGTTTTTGACAATTAAACTGTGTACTTATGCTAAACTGAATTGTTTTAAATAGAACAGATTATTTACATAAAAATGAATTTGGCATTAAATAACCTACAAAGGTTGATATGCTATAAAACCCAACAAACCAAACTGAACCAAACCATCAAGGGTATTTGTCCAAAAGTGAACACAATAGCATGACCAGAGTTCAAACTCACTTACAATGATGTTGCAGTCTAACACTTTAGCTATTACACCACAGGGACTTCTCAAGAAGATAGAAGTCTAAGGAAGTTATTGAAGGTTTATAAAAGTTCATGGATTTGGAAGAGAATAACTTTGTGCGACAAAAATGTTTGTATGAGTACAGGAAGATTGAATGAGTTACTTTGTGAAGCATACTTATCGTAACTGTTATTATTATAGGAAATGGAATCAGAAACTGAGTTCAAAACCTGGACAAGGCTGTTTGAATTTCACTCCATGCTCATGCCCTTAAGAAAAGCATGAATTCATCTGTTCTCCTCTCCAGCTATGAGTAAATAGTAAGGCAGACTGGGTTCTTTCACCTTGGTTTGACAGCCAATCTAAAAGGAAAATTTTGAATTCAGACCAGCATTGTCTGCTAAGTAATTGACTTTGTATCACATCCTGCCTCAGGCAGAGAGGTTAGGTAAATAGATACTTCATTATGCAATGTTTTTGGTCATGACCATCTTTCACTGAGCTATATTTTTTGTGCCATATATATATATATATATATATATATATATATATATATATATATATGTGTGTGTATATATATATATTTGAGGTAATTTAACTACTTTATATGTCACATGACTAATGCTGAAAAAAGAAATGATTTGGTTTTTTCTGAGATGTGGTGACCTTCACTTCTCTGCTGTTAATATCCTTGTTGGCTGGGGCTGTAGAATACACCAACTGCATCTCTGCAAAAGGGTAAGGACCCACCCCCAACAAGTGTCCTGCACACGACACTAAACAATCTGATGGTGAGGCTCCAGTAATGTTAGAGCTCAAGGGAATTCGGAATACCCTTTCATTGCCATTGCTCTCAGGTCCGCTCTGACCTGGAGTGGTTGCACCTGATAGAGTTCTATCTATGGGTCAAATAGAACTGTTTGATATTTAAACTGGATGCAAACAAATGGCATGCTAAATTGAATTGTTTGAAATAGAACTGTTTGATCATTTAACTGTGTATAAACAAATGACTGGTGTTTAATAGAATAATTAGTGATGCATAGTAATACTTGGAACCATTTAACTGTGAGCAAACAAATGAGTTATGTTGAATAGAATTATTAGTGTTAAATAATAATACTTGTATCCACTTCATTGTGTGCAAACAAATCATTAATATTGAATAGAATTATTAGTGTTACTTGAAACCATTTAACTGTGTGCAAAAAATGAGCTCAGGTTCATTTAAAAATGTCATCAACAAAATGTGTTTACAAATCATATGTATTTAATGTATATATATAAAAAGAATTTGGCATTAAGTAACCTACAATGGTTGATATGCCATAAAACCCAACCCAACAAAACCAAACCAATCAGCAGTTAATTTTGGCAATATCTGAAGTCATAGAGCTGTTCATGTAGCATAGTCACCAACAACTCCTGTGTTGATAGCTAATTGTCTGATGGGGGATCAGAAACACAAAAACAAAACTTGCCTCTAGTTTTAGGACTTTTGTTGTTTCTCTCTGTTTAATTTCTGAGACTATGGAAGTTTATGCAGAGTAGATTTTTATTCAAGTAGGGCCTAGTTCTTCTTGTATCAATGACTAATTCAATTGCTCTCCATCCACACTACCACTGGTCTTCTGTCTTCAGCCACCAAAAGAAAGAAACAAAATTGAAAAACAGCTTCTTTTATTGGGGTTCACTGAGAACCTGACTCCAAGTTCCAACTTGCATAGGGCAGCCTTTACCACCACTTAGATGGCTGATCAAGTTTGTTGACAGGTAAATCCTGGTTAACAGCTGTTTTCAGTCTAGAGTGCTGGTTCAAATATATCTTGTTACACCAAACCAACCAAGAGATTTTGAACTTTGTCAAGTCATCTCTTGTCTGGCTGCTGACTTTTTTAAAAATAACTTATCTAAGTGTATCCCAGTAACTTGTGCTTCTAATGTTACATTCACTATGAAGGGCAGGTAGAAAAAAAGAACAGTTGTATTTTGGTGCATCTGCTTTTTATCTAATTCTGGTTTCCAATTGTAATGAGGCTTGGTTTCCCAAATGGTATCAACTCTGGCCAAAGAACAAATAATTGAATATTTTTCCCACAACACAGTCAACACTTGAAAACACTTTGGAATATCAATCACAAACCTCAATAACAACATTCCATGAGTAAAAAAAATATGGTAGCTAATTTCAAGATGGACAAATCTTTTGCTTATAAAAGAGATACTGAACACATCAACTAAATTTATAGTTAAAGTTAGTAAAAAAGGATTTGTGAATTAATTTATGTCAAAGTATATATTAATACTTAAAGAGATTCTGTAGGTTTAATTTAGTGGATCAATTAATCAAGAAATGATTTGTACAAGGAATAGAGAGCAATAAAACTGTAACTCTGTTCAAAAGCATGCAGCTCTTATTAAGTAATTTTGAACCTCAAACAAAGGCCAGACACTGACTAAGATATACTAAGAGATTTCTTTTGATATGAAGTATCCTACAATAGGAATCATTCAAGCTGGAAGCAGTCTTCCTAATGCAAGTTGTCTTTAGTACTTTAGATTTTTCCTTTCTTTTTCTTTTGGCTATAAAACCCATCCCACATAGATCACATCAGATCAGATTATTTCTACCTGTGCACACACTACAAAGAACAAAGAATTGGATGCCATTTTTTGGCAGTAAATGTTCATAGATTTTTTTCCTTGATGACTTAGTGAGCCGAGAGAAAAACTGTCCACTTGACTTAAAGATTAGTGCAGATATTCTCTTATGTGGAAAAACATAATGATTATTAGGTTATTACTATGGTGAGTCAAAAGTTTCGCAATATTTCGGTAATATGAGGCACAACTTGGCAGTTCTGGATGATTTTGCCAAGATTGTGAAGGTGATAAACCACACTGGACTGTGAGATGCTGAGCTCACCTGATACTCTCCAAGTGCTACTTACCAGACTTACCTCAATGGATTGGTGTGTGACCTTGGAATCCACAGTTTTAGGCTTACCTGACTTTGTGTGATTGCTAAAGCTTTTGCAATCTGAGCAAAATTTCTTGATCCATTTGGTTACTATACTGTGATCCACTGCATCTTTAACTTTTACACAAGAAATCCTTTTGATAGGTTCTGCAGCATTATGATCCATTTTGAACTTGTAAGGTATAAGTTCCCGAATTTGACTACATTGCCCATTCATCTGTGTGCCTTTTAAAATCACACACAGGGTGAAGCAATGCACAATGAGTCAGTACACCAAGTACTACTAACCACAGCTGGTACCTTCCATGCCTTGACTTGCTTTGAACATGTAATATACACACTGCAAACTAGTTTGTACCAAAATACTGCAAAACTTCTGACTTGTCTTTGTATTTTGTAACTGCTAATTAATTTGTTGATATCTATTTGATGATGTAAAACACAGAATAGGATTAAAATAAGATGTAAAAAATTGTAGGTATAAAAATGATTAGAGAAAAAGGAAAAGTCACAATAGAGTTTGAACTGTGATATACTAAGAATTATACAACTAGTATGGATGATTGATTCCTTGAATGATTTTAATGGTATGTCAACCCATCTAGAGTTATTTTATGACAAGAGTTTAAGGAATTGTATTTGTTGTACATTTATGTTTATGCTTTTTGTTTAGTTGCTTTTTAAGGGGGAAATGAGTTGACAAGACAGGTATTCCTTAACAAGGATTTATTTAAGAAAACATTCCCTGACTAAGCGATTCATCAACTGAAGAATGCTAGTAAAGGCAGTAACAACAAATACAAAATGCCAAGGACAGATAAGTATAGTACAAAGTTTTTTTTTGCATAGAGTTATACGGTATCAAGTATTCTTATCTTATACTAATAATTATATGGTTTCAAGTAATTACTTTTGTTTAATTATAGTTATTTGATTGCACACTATTATATGGTTTGAAGACAGTTGAAGACAATATTTCAAGACATATAAATTAATGCAAACCCTATACTTTGATTCAGAGTAAAAAAGAAACCAAACCAAACCAAACCAAACCATCATATTAATTGATTCTTCCTAGTTAATTCATGTTTAAGATGTCACATTTCTGTTTCTTTCACTAAATTAGAGTATATAGTTTGCATTAATTTACTTGCCTTGAAATATTGTCTTCAGTTTTTAGTCACTGTACTCTTTAGCCTTCTTCAAGTGTCTTTTGTTGAAGTCAGAAACTGTAGAATTTGGTTGTTGTAGAAAAGTTCCGCAGAAAGTAATGTTTCTTAAAACACATTTATTAACATCAGTTTACTGGTGGTGAGCTATCTGATGCATTGTATCTTGTGCCTGGACTTGAAGTGAAATGTTTTAAGGTATCACTAGGCTAAGGAGTTTCACACACATCAGTATACATAAGGAAGTAGTTCCCATGATACTGTTGCAGTAACCTTCAGAGAACTTTGAACTGAACCTTTTATTCAGTCAATGGAAGCAGACCATTCTCATTCTCTTGTCCATGACTTGTGATATTTTTTATCAATTTATTCCCATTCTTAGTTATATGACATTAATGCACTACCTAACCCAGGGAGTGAACACATAACTACCAGAAATGCAGGAACCAAAACATTGTAACGATAAGGACAATAAAGGTTAGGACACAAAACTGAGTACATTAATGTGTTATAAGATAATTCCTCATCAAAACATTGGGACAAAAAACCAAATAATAATTGCATTGTGTTTTTGCCTAACTAAAAACATAAAATTATTACCATAATTATTTGCATATGACTAACACTCATGTATAGTATACACCTTTAAGTTTTGGGTTATGAAAATCTGGAAAAAAAAAGAAGAAAAGCTTATAATGCATACTTTTTAACATTTGTTTATTTTTTCATCTGGTTTATATAGACTAAAGATAAAAATTTATAAAGTTTAGTAATGTTTTGCAATAAAACATTTATGCAGCATTTAAGTGAAACACAGACATGTTCAAATAAAAAAATGCAACGGGCTAGTGACAAAAATAAACTCACACTAGGAGAAACAAAATTATAAACAAACACATTCCGGTGGCTATTTGTCCATAGTGGTGTAAAATAAAAATGTTTGCAACACGTTTGTTATTTTGGATCTTAGATATAACTTTCATTTACTGTCCTGAATATGGTAATGTACATAACTGGATAGAAAGTTAGTATTTAGTTTTTGAGTATTGTGATGAATTGACAAGAATTACCACAGAAGAGCAGTTTTATTAAACATTACAGTGTTAGTGTTATTATTGCTACTGTAGCATGCAAGGCAGCCAGCTTTGTGTTATCAGAGGTCCTTTTAAGAGTTCCATTAAAGGGGGATAATCCTGGAAGTTTATCATAAAAGGTATAATATACACTTCTAAATTTTAGGGTTTAAAATGAGGGCAAAAAGTTCATGTTATACATGATAATTATGATTGATTGAAATATTTCTTTTTCATTGACTTTATCAATCAATCAATTAATTATGAAAATTTTATTCAATCCATGGGAGCAAACTGTTCTCATTCTGCTGTCCATACTTTGGGATATCTTTCATTAGTTTATTCACCTTCTTTGTTATATGACATTGATGCACTTCCTGACCCAGGGATTGAATTCATTACTACCAGAGATGCAACTGCCTAAACATTGTGACTATAATAACAGCCAAGATAGGGACACAAATCTGAGTATATCAATGTATTATGAGATAATTTCTCATCTTATAAATTTGGACAAAAACGCTAATGGTAATTGTATAGTGTTTTTGTCGAACAAGAGACAAAATTATTAGATTAAAACATTTCTTTTTCATTGTCTTTATCAAGCCATGAATCAGCCAATATTTCAAAATGTTTCAATGCCCTTCTGTCATTCAATCTATTAATATGTTTATCGATCTAAGGATGTCTGCCTAAATGTAAGCTGTCTCTCTGTCTGTTTGCAAGAAGGATTGATTCTATTTTTATTGTTTACTGGCTCATCTATCAATCAATCAGTCTATAATATTCTTACCTGCCTGGAAGACAAAATTTCAATATGTTAGATATTCTGAGCTGTCAACTCTCAGCTCTTTTCTACTGACATGACCGTTAGTGAGGAAAGAAACATCTCACTTTTTTTTACTTTTTTTTTGATAGAGTGACAGAGATTCATGCTGCATTCCACTAAGGGGCACTATTTATAATGGTTACTACTGTGCAATTGTAGAAAGGAAAACACAAATCTGTCAATCTAAACAACAACTTCTTCATCTGTTGTCAAAATATCCTTTTTATTTGAGGTGTTAGCCTCATGACAAAAATCAAAATTCAAATATGGAGCATGAACTGGATATAGTTGCACATTGCACCATTATGGGTCATGAGTACTCCTCTCACAAAAATAAAAGTTCAAATATGGAGCATGAACTTGATATTGTTGCACAGTGCACCATTCGGAGTCACGAGTATTCCTCTCACAAAAAAAGTTGAAATTCTAATATGGTGTATGAACTGGACATAATTGCATATTGCACCATGAGTACTCTTCTCATAAAAAATCAAAATTTAAATATAGCATCTTAACTGGAGGAAATTCACACTGTGCTGGTTAGTATCACAAGTCAACATTATTCTAAGCCACACTGCCAAATGATATGGTTCTAGATAGCCTAATTTGTTTCTTGTAAATTTTTTCTGATGTTTGCAAGTGTTGTAATTTACTAAGATTTTTGCTGAGATGTGGCACAAGGCTGTATGAATGAGGCATCTAATGAGACTCAAATTTACTCATGAAGGCTTGCTAGTCTAGCTTGCTAACTATTACACCACCAGAGACACCCACAATGCAAGTGTTGTATTGTTCACCATTGAATACTCGTACTGAAGTGATCATCTGGTAATCAATGATCACTTCAGGGAAGCATAGAAACAGAGGGTATTCCCCATAGTGTAATGGCTAAAGTACTGGGCTGCAGCCTCAAGTAACCAAGTTCAAACTCCAGTCACACTATTACTTTTATTCTCAGACTAATGCCATTAGGAAAGGTATGAACACCTTTATCCCCCCCAGCAATGGGTCAAATAGCATTACTGCTGTTCTTCTTGAAGGATGGTTTTGGCATTAAATAATCCACTAAACTTAATATGCCATTAAACAAAGCAAACAAAGTCAATTAAAGAAACAGACACTCAGTCTTCCTAAAAGTTGTATAACTTTTACTACTTTTGAAAGAATGGATTTGCTGGTTGTCAGGCCAGTGGTCAGAACAATAGGAAATTGCTGTGTTTACAAACATATTCAGTTTGTCAATGGTTTGGTTTCTTTATTTTTAATGGCATATAAACCTTTGTGGGCTATTTAATACCAAATCCTTGTAGAAGTAGTCATACTATTTATCCCATAATTGTGGGAATAAGGGGGATCATATCTTTTCCAAGGGTATTAGCCCAAATTTGAATGTAAAAGCATGATTGGGGTTCATTCTCACATACTAAGATGTTGCAGTCTAGCTTGTTAGCCACCACATCATAAGAAATATGGTTAATAAAAAAACAGATTGTGTGTGGAATTTTGTTTTCAATTGATGAAATTGTTTTGAGAAATCCCTTGAGAAATGCTTTAAAGAAAGAAGCTTTAGGTAAATCAAGAGTATATAAGTTGACATTTCAAATTTAGTGAAATGCCACTTGAATACCAACCATTAGCCCCTCATGTAGTGTAATGGTTATTGGGATACCCTAACAGACTATGGGGGATCCTTGTGGTGTAGTGGTTAACATGATGGACTGGGACATCATAGAGAGTTCAAATTCCAGTTGTGCTATTTTGTTCACATTTAGACTAATACTGTAGAGAAAGGTATGAACCTTCTTATTCCCTCAGCTGTGTAGAAGTCACTACTCTAACGTGCAGAATAAACAACAATAATAACAACGCATCAGCTCAGCAGCCCCAGCTAGCATCCGGCTGGCAGAAAAAAAATAAAACGGGTGGTAACTCAACACCAAGCCCATAACATGACTGAAGCAAGCCAGTATATATATATATATATATATATATATATATATATATATATAAATATATACATTCCCTGGGCCAGCAACCAATCACTGTCCAGAGAATGGACTTAGCCACTTGTGAATAATGGAATGCCTCAATGTCCATGAAATCTCACTTCAACTCATAACTCATTGCTTTTACGCAAATGAGTGCTCACTCATAGCTACTGAGCTTATGAAAGAATGCCAACAAGCTGTAGGGTAGATAATACCACTACTATTCTTCTACAAAGATGATTTTGGCATTGAATAACCTCTGAAGATTGATATACCATTAAAAACAAAGAAACTGAAACCAAACCAAAACTATAATAGATTATTGCTAGTGAGCTTAATTTTCACAGGGTCTTCCATTTTTCTAGCAACATGCCAAATTATACAAAGCTTAGTAAATGACTGCACTACTTAGACTTTTATGAAATGCCTGGAGAAAAAGGTAGATGGAAACTACACAAGTATACTGCATGCAATTTAATACAAATCCTGAAAATAGCACCCAACAAAACAGCAGTTGTACGGCCACTTACCTTCTATCACACAGGCCATCCAAGTAAGATGAACAAGACATACTGGGCACTGCTGGATCTATTAGAACAAACTCATAAGCAACATTCTCCTATGGACTCTGACACATGGACACACCTGTGTTTCCTGGCCAGCAAAAAATTACATTTATCAGCTCTGTGCAGACACTGAATACTGTTTAGAAGATCTACCAATTGGGATGGATAATGAGAGAGGGCTAAAGGAATTTGTGCTGTCAGTACACCTTAATGCTGCTGCTGATGATGATGATAAATAACAACCATAATCTCATATTCATCCATGAGCCAAAATGTGGAAAACATCTTTTTAAAATTTGCTATGTAATCAAAGAATAACAATGTTGGACCATTAATGAACTATCTGAAATGTGGCTTCCAAGAAATTGTAATATAGAGAAAAGGCAGCTGATATAATTTAAAGCATGTGATAACCTGCCTTAAAGATGAAGTTCTATTCATTAATATTTAAGTACAAAATCGTATTTGAGCAATAAATGAAACTATAGCCTTAACACATAAAATTGCAATAATTTATTATGAAACTATTTCCCCAACAGACTTGTATGTTTTTATAGAGCTCAAATGAAATAATTATGTAAAGAGCTTTAATGGACTTTTTTAAAGTCAGCAATTAATTTTGATTAATTATATTAGCATTAATTAGCACCAGTAAGTTGCATAAAATAAGATGCTTTAATCAGTTGATAAAGTGGTTTTAAATAAAGTAGGACAGACATAAGTGGTACTTGATCATAATAAGATGTTACAAACATTAAGACAATTATTTTTAAAAAATGCTTAGGAATTACTTAATCAGGCCAAATTTGATGAGGTTTCTCTGAATGACAGGGCACAACAACATTTTACTTCAAACAAACCATACCCCTGCCTTCAGGCTGGGATTAAAATGTTTTCAGCATTACTGTATACATTCACATATCATGACACTTTCTGAGACCTAAATTGAAACCTTTTGCCATTGGAAATTGTAAGAGTACCAGTTGGTCTAGGCCAGGCCTGGGTCAACTATTTACACACTCTAAGTTTGTATCTAGTGTATGGTTTGACTCCCCCCCCCCAATATTAGGCTAAAATTTAAGTTTCAGAAAATTGCATGATACATGAGTATATACAGTTTATCTGCATACTTGTTGAAATATGATTGATTGATTGAGACTGCATGTCAATCTGTCTATGGTTATTTTATGCCCATAGATTTAGGAATCACATTCATTGTGTTAAGCCATGCAAGTGACTTCCCCTGATACTCTCTAGAAAAGGAAGTGTTTTGCTAGGACCGGATGTAAACAAACGGACATATTGGTTTAGGTGCGAGTGTAAGAAGAAGGGTGTAATAAAGGCATCTCCGTGTGTAGAGTGTTATAATCTGAGATCTTTGTTTTTAACACATTGTATGTTCATTCTTACATTTTTTGTGTAGTTGGGTTTTTTTTGCATGCCTTCCTATCAAGTATAAGTAATTTGCATATAGTTCTATGGTTTCAAGAATTTCTAAAGATTACTAATAATTTATGCACAACTTCATCATCATTTAAACCAGACATTGGCATGATGGTCAGAGTGTTCGCCAATGGCCTGGGAGATCTGGGTTCAATCCCAGGTCGCGTCATACCAAAAACTCAAAAAATGGTACTTGATGCCTCCTTAACGCAGTATTATAAGGTATGGATCAAAGGTAAAGTGGAGCAATCCAGGGAAAGGAGTAGTGACACCTTGGTATAGTAGCAATCAAAAAAGGAGCTTTCGGTCACCCTCAACTATGGTCGCCAACTTTACTTTACTTACTCATCATTTAAAGTAACTACTCCTATTTATTAATAATTATTTGTTTTCACCCAGTTATACAGTATCAAGTATTCTGATTTAATACAAATAATTTCTAAAAAGATTTATATAACCCATAGATGGGATCCTAATAGAACCACTCTAGGTCAGAGTGAACTTGGGAGTAATCGCAAAGAAGGAGTGACTCTATACCCCTCTAAGCTCCAGAATTGGAGCTTCAGCACTGAATGCAATTTAGAATCATACACAAAAGACATCTTTTGGTGGTGAGTCTGCAGAGGCTGAAGTCACTGTATTCAAGCCTGACCAACAGGAGAGGAGAGGCTTCTCTGAGATTGGTTCTAATAATTAAAGAAACATCACTTGAAGAAGAAGAAATTGAAAAATATTGTATATCTGAGTATCTCAGGAAAATGTAAACCCAGCACATTTCTGTGTTGTACTAACAAGTAGATTGGGTCAACATGGAAAAGCCCATGAGAGAACTCTATAGTAAGAACTTTAATGTCAGTGTCAGTAGAAATAGACTGAAAAAAATAATAGGTGATATAAGTCAAATATCTTTTTTTCAAAAGAGTCCTACCAAGAAATATCGATCAACAAAGACTTATTATATGTTATACTGTTAGCCAGCTGATTGACTACCTCTAAGCCAAGGTAATGATGTCTTTTTGTACCAATGGAAATGCTTTGAATATCAAAAATTAAAAAAAAAGAGGCATGTTATCTAATTCCTTACTAGATAATCAGAGATTAACAAACTTTGTCATTGACATGCTCAGCACAAGGACATTAATGCTGAAAGTGATATTTTTGACTAGGGACACTTTTCTTGTTAATTTAAAAACTGTAAATTGTGGCCTACAAGTTGACTTTTTGAACCTGAAAAAGGGGTGTCCTCGTGCCGTAATGGTTAAAGTGACGGATTATGGAATCGTAGTAAGTGAGTTTGTACTCTAGTTGCACTATTAGGTCAACTTTCAGGCAAATACCCTTGGGAAAGGTATGAACCCCCTTATCCTCCCAGCTATGGGTTAAATAGTACCACTACTGTTCTTCTAGGAGAATGGCTTTGGCATTAAATAAGCTACAAAGGTTGATATGCCATTAAACAAAGAAAACCAACTTGAAAAAATCTCTACAAAACTAGAGATTGACATGTTATTTGTCCCCAACAGAATATCTACTACATATTACATTATTTTATTCATAGTCCTTTCTTTACAATTGGGTGGCGTCCATCTCCTCATTTCACTTTATTTTATTTCACTTTGTTTTTCCTGTCAGTCAGTTGCCTTAAGTCACTCTGGTGTGTCTTTCATGATGCCATCTTTGTTCTTGTTTGTTGTCTTCTGTTTTTATCTACCATTGTTCTAAGTTCCTCTCTACTAGGAATGACATGACCATAATTTCATATACATATATTACCTTTTATTTCTTTGTGGTCTCAATTTCATCACCCATCCAACTAAATGGTGAATTAGTGAGAAAGATGAAGCATTTTGACTACTCAGGTTTAATGTTTCTCACTAACTAATTTTTAATTATAGAACTGTTTTGATCATCTGATTGAAACAATCCAATAAGAGTCATGATCTTAGATTGACCTTGAATTCAATAGTTGTCAATCAGACTGGTTAAATCATTGTTTTTCTATGTTTAATGGTTCAGAACTTAATCTGAATACTACATTACATGTCAATTATAGATTTCACCAATCTATTATGTAACACTTCTATGGCAGGGCTAAAATCCAAACCTTTACCACAAAGTGGTCAACTAGTGGAACATGATAATGATGCTGGAAATGGTAGTTTTGACTTGGAATAATTTTCTTGTAAATAAAAACTTACTGTAAATTGTAGTATACAATTTGACTTTTTAAGCCTGAGAAAATCTCTACAAAACTAAATGTTGACTTATATTGCAAAGCTAAAATCCAAACCTTTATTACAGAGTGGTCACTCCTAATAATCAATATACACCACTTACCATAACTCTAGCAGAGTGCCATAAATAATTCCAACTTAAACTTGTGTTTGGTGAACATATTTAACAAATTAACACAGAGATTGATATAAAATAAAACTGTTATACAAGTTAAGAATTATATTAACACTATATCACACATTTTTTTCCAACAGCTGATACACTGACTGTACACATTAATCAGTGTTGGATTCATTTGAGGGGTAACATATCCAATCTGTATCTTCATAACTTCTTAAGCATACCTTAAATTTAGAAAAAGTTCAACTTCTTTTCTTTTGGGTTATAACTGTTGCAAAAGGTTTAAAATTAGAGAGGAATCCCTTTAAAACCATGGCAATTAGTAATCCATCACTAATCACTTCACCGGCTTCCTTTACAGAATTTGAAATATTTTCCGCTCTAATAATGTAGTCAGTGATGGATTCTGATTCCAATCTTTTCAAAGTCATTAGCTCTGTGAAAAGGGAAAT
Organism: Sepioteuthis lessoniana; assembly: GCA_963585895.1. NCBI lineage: Eukaryota > Metazoa > Mollusca > Cephalopoda > Myopsida > Loliginidae > Sepioteuthis > Sepioteuthis lessoniana. The sequence continues at coordinate 76,566,246 of OY757918.1, forward strand.
GACCTTCAGTTTTCCTTTCGATAAATAATGTTCCCTTAATATCACTAATGCTTTTTGTCCATTATCTTAGGTGTCTCACATTATTAACAATAAACTTCTATCATCTAAGCATTGAATTAACTCAGCAAATATGACAGCATTTTTTTCTACAAAATTCATGTGATCACTCTCATCTGTTGGTGACAGTATAATTTGGTGTAGTGGTTGAACCCTTAGGTGTCTAAGAAATTTTACCTCCCAAAATTTGTATTTAGACTCATGGCCATCAAAAATAAATTTTGTAATCATGGGGCCCATAACCTGTTAAAATTCTTGTCGTCATTTTGATCATTTGTTCACAGAGTCCAGTGTTGTTAATCCTAGTCTGCAGATTACCAAAAGATAGTTCTTCCTTGCAGAAAGTTCAACTTACAATTGAGTGAGTATTTGAAAACAGTTGCAAATTATCTTACATGCTTTCAGTCTTCGTCTTTGATGGGCCAATTTTTCTGGAAGTGCCTATTGTTGATGGGAAAATTCATAAATAGAAATGACAATTTTGCAGACAGCTGATACCAAACTGAATCCATACTTTGACCGGCAGTGTGTTTCTAGTATTTCAAATCCATTGACAATACCTCCTCAATGCTCCAAAGGAAAGTTTGGAGTAGACTTATGCATATATTACTCAAGAGATGGGTACCTGGTAATTTTTGCTCTTACCCTTAAAATCATCATTCACAACACATTACACCCAAGAGGAAGTAATTAAATGCTGACATGATAAAATTAATCGTAGTTACATTATAAGATAATCAGATTAACTAAGATTCTTTCAGTGACATGATGGACAATCTCTGCAGTCAATGTTAGTAATTATGTATGTGTTGGTGGGAGAGTTCATAGATAAGATATTTATGTATACCATAAATTGTTTGGACAACATAATCTTTTTTGCATTCTTGATGCTGTTAAGACATTTCACACAATTCATTCTACACCAGATTGTGTTCTGTTAACAATATCAAGAATATAAAGAATTTTGCAAGCAATTTCTGTTATGTAATTAAATCAATTTTCAATTCATTCTGCTACTTTATAATATGAACATGGAATCAGTTTGCATGCTCACCCTGACAATTATAATTCCTTGAGGGAGATAACTACTAGATTGCAATTGCTTTATTCTTTAACTTTCATTTTGATTCAAACACTGGTGTCCCAAGTCAGATTTCACTTTCATTTTAACCTTTAAAAACACTATTTCAAAAAAACAAAAAAGTGCTTAATACTGGCCAATAGAGCAAGATAAAACCTAAAATAAATCATTGTTTACTTACCACTTCTTGATTGCCTTAAAAAAAAATTGGTAGTGAAAGAGTTAAATTAAGACAGCTTAACACTATGGCATTAACAAAAATCTCAATTTGTGCTGTTTTATGGTGACATGCATACAAAAATTGGATCATTTAGGATACTTATAAGGAGACTTTCTAAAGGGATATTATGTATTTACCCAACCACTTCATGAGCAAAGCAGGCCATGAACAGAGCAGAACCATGAACCACTCCACCATAAACAGACAAGGTCAATTTTTTTATGCAAAGTAGAGCTGATTTGAATTTAGAGTTTTTCTTATCTCAAATGAATTACCATAACAAGGCTCAAGTCTACCCTATTATTCATCCATAGCTAGTAGGTATAAGAGATAGATTCATGACTTTGCCAAGGGCATTAGTATGAAGTGAAATGAAAACAACCTTGTCCAAAATTTGAAGTTGGCTTACCAAACCATTATGCAGCATATACATCTCTCTCTCTCTCTCTCTCTCTCTCTCTCTCTCTCTCTCTCTCTCTTTATTCCAATCTATCTATCTATCTATTATGCCATATGCAATCTATCTATCTATCTATCAACATTATACTACAAGCACCTCTCTCTCTCTCTCTATATATATATATATATATATATCAAATCATTCAGCTGGTGCTGTAGAATATGCTAACTGTACCTCTGCAGATGGGTAAGACCCTCAACAACAAAGCCACATGTTGGTTATGGGTGGTGACCTGCAAAGCTTGAGGATAGGATCCTAGTGGCTGAACAGTCCTTGACCAGACAACTGAAGTCGTCAAGTGACTTGCAATGCTCCATGATGGCTCTTAATAGGGTAGACAGGTGGTTGGAGAGGCCTGATTCAATCAATCATTTGGTCATATCAAGCTCTACAATGTCCCAACCATATTCTTCAAATTGCTCGAGTAGCAAATAAGTCTCTATCCCAATTTAATCGTAAAGGTGCTAGAAGGTAGTGACTGAGGTTCAATTGCAGTGAGATTGCAATACTCAGAACCATTTAACTGTATGCAAATAAAGGATTAATATTAAATAGAATTATTAGTGTTGAATAGTAATACTTGAAACCATTTCACCATGTGCAAACAAATTAGCTCAGACTCATTTAAATATAAAGTAACCTACAAACTATTCCCTTACAAATGTGTGTGTGTGTGTGAATGTATAAACAGGATTTTCAATGAAATAACCATAAAGGGTTGATATGCCATTAAACCAAATAATCTAACCTAACCATCTCTCTCTCTCCCTCTCTCTCTCTCTCTCTCTGTGTTTATCAATATCTTTCTCTCCCTATATATATAGTTAGCTAACTAGCTAGCTAGCTAGATAGATAGATATAGATATTATATTCAACGTCATTGTTTTTATCACAACATATGAATTGTTCAAAAGATAGTATGAATAAATATAATATAAAGTTTTATAGGAAGCAATGCTTGTGAGAAGAAAAGAAATGAATAAAACTTATGGTCTACCATAAACCTAACCACTGAAAAGAAATTTAAAATACCACATACAGACTTTAAAATGAAAATAAAAAAATACATACTACAGCAAAGACAACGCTGGAACAATAATGAAAATAATAAATTATTAGAAATTAAACCCACACTGGAGGAATGGAAGCAAAGCTTAAAAAAACCCGAAAAGAAGAAATTACATCATCCAGACTCTGAATAGTTTATACAAGGATAACACACTCTTATTTACTCAAAAGAAAACAACAACCAATGTGTTATGCATGCCAGACCAAATACACCGTGAAGCACATTCTCAATGAATGTACCAACCTAGCCTGTATAAGAAAAACCTTCTATAGTGCAAACAATATGAAGGAACTGTTCCAAAACACTGAAATAAATAATGTGATATCATTTCTAAAAACAGTTAAGTTATACACAAAAATCTAAAGAAATTTACAATAAGACCAAATTACTTCTATAAACCCTTTCTTTACAAGATATATTCTAATAAACTGATCCCTTCTCCAACCTGTTTCACGGGTGGGGGTTTATGATCATGTTTCCCTACAAATAAACTCCTAATAAAAAACAAATAACCAACTAATTATCTAAAGTTTATCATTAATTCCTAAGACCTCTCCTTTGAATTTCTTTTCAGACTTATTTTCCTTAACTTGATTCGGCATTAAATGACCAATGAGGTTGATATGCCGTAAAACAAAACAAACAAAACTTCTAGTCATTGATTGCATTCTCCAAAGCTGTTTGGTTTGGTTTGGTTTAGTTTCTCTGTTTAATGGCATATCAACCTTCATGGATTATTTACTGCCAGAGCCATCCTTGTAGAAGGATATTCGTGCTTCTATTTAACCCATAGCTGATACCCTGCATGTACGCATGGGCAAGTCCAAAAATAAGATCTATTCCTGTGACCTTTGATACAGTAGGTGAGGTACTGCCATAAGGTTTGAATCTCCAGAATCAAGCTCACCACATATTTTATTGTATTCTGTCCAAAGAAAAGAACATTGTCAAGAAAGAAGAGATAGAATATTTTAATCTAGCCTGAAGGCCTGAGAGAATCTCTGAGTGGGTGCTTTCCTCATGCTTTCTCAAGAAACTATCAATATTAAAGTTAAAAAAAAAGAATTGTTTCATATAAGAAAATAAAAACTGTCAAGATTTGTAAAAATAAAAGAGGAATTCATTGAACTCAAAAGAATTTCTATATAGTAAGATCATATAAGGTCTCTTACCTCCAAAATAGAAACAACATACCAGTACTTAAAAAATAAAAATGAGTTTACTCTCTCCATTCCTTGTTTAAAAAAGCTATAGAGACTTATTGGTAAAAAAGTAAACTGATAGCAACACACACATTGATCATAATTGTTTACCAAAAGAAATGAATCAGTGATAAATGTTTTCTTGAACAGTAAAGGCATTTGGAGTTGTGAAGATTTTGATATAGTTTGGCTCAGTTTGGTTGCTTATTTGGTCCTATTTACCAACCCTTCCGCTCGGGCAGGATATGACACAAGGTCAATTTTTAAGCAGGTTTGAATTTAAAGTTTTCCTTCTTCTAGACTAGTTGCCTCACCAAGGCTGAAGAACCCAATCTGTCCTACTACTTACCCATAGCTGGAGGGAGAATAATTGGATTCATACCTTTCCCAAGGGTATTAGTGCTATGTGAAATGCAATCAGTCTCGTCAAGGATTTGAACTTGTGTCGTCGTGTCCATTTCCTATAACAATAACCATTACACCACAGGCTTTGTTTAATGATATATCAACCTTTGTGGATTATTTAATGCTAAAACCGTCTTTTGTAGAAGAACACAATGATATTATTCAACCTATTGCTGGAGAGATAAGAGAGATTATACCTTTCACAAGGGTATTAGTCTGAAAGTGAATGTAAAAGCACAAGTTTGAAGTTGCATATTATGATATGTTGGCTACTATGACTCCCTTTTACCAAAGCTGAAGTCATAACATTTCAATAATATATAGAATAATATAGTTTAGTTTTAAAGTTAGTTTGCTTCACAGCATGTTAGTCCATGCTGGATTGTTTTAGACTGAATTGTTAAATTATGATCTCTGATTATATATGGAATAAAAATGTATCTTCACAATCATTTTAAACAGGTAAAAATTTCATAGTTGCTATATCAATATTTTATGAGGCAATATATTAACATTGCTCAAAATCATTTTTAACATATCTTAAGCAGATATATTTGACTTATAGATAGAGTCCTAACAGGTACTACCACTCTGGATCAGAGTGGAGTTGGGAGTAATATCAATGAAAGAGTGACTCCACACTTCTCAGAGCTCTAGACCTGGAGCTTTACAGTTGGATGCAGTTTACTGTCATTAGCAAGACACCTTTTTATTGGGAGGATGAAGGTCTTACTCCCTGCACTAGATGCAGTTTGAATATTCTTGACCTCATCACCAGGGTATTCTCTGTGATTAACTCTACATCAATAGTATAAAATTGAAAAAAAAAGGGAAAAAATACATTTGAAAATAATTGATAAAATAATAGAAATTCTAGACATGATAATGATAACAATGAAGATACTATTTATGGGTTCATTGTATATCATTTGTTCTATTATACATTATCAATTATATATATTGTCAGTGGTTAATTATGGTAATGAGATAAAGCAAAAAGCATTGCTATAAAAAAAAGTAGAAATGATAATGATAACCATATGGAAATGTTCAAAATAATACATTTTTACAGACAGATTGTTGGCATTAAGCAAAGACTCCAGCTGTTAAAATATATGCATCAATGTCTTTAATGAGTAAGAGCAATGGTTTCAAAACTGTGGTCTGTGGACTCCTGGGGATCTATCAGATAATAGTCAGCAGGATACAGTTGAAAATTTTAATTAATAACATGAATTCCATATTAGGATAACTGAGTTTGACAATAAAACAAAGCCACACTGGTCAGAAGATCTGTTGCAAAGTGGACATGCTACTGAACTTATGTGATAGATAACTCATCTAATGGGCTCTATTTAGACATGTTGACTTGTTTCAGATCCAATTTAAAAACTCTAAGCACAACATTGCTGACCGCCCAGTTGGCTGGGGCTGTAGAATACACCAAGTGCATCTCTGTGGAAGGATAAAACCTCCCCCCACAATGTGTGTCCTGAGATGACATTAAACAATCTGATGGTGAGGCTTCAGTAATGCTGGAGCTTTTAAGAAATACTGAGTACCCCTTCATTGGCATTGCTCCCTGGTCTACTCTGGCCTGGAGGGATTGCATCTGATAGGGTCCTATCTATGGGTCAAATAAAACTGTTTGGCATTTAAACTGAGTGCAAACAAATGACATGCTAAATTGAATTGTTTGAAATAGAACTGTTTGATCATTTAACTTTGTGTAAACAAATGACTGATGTTTAATTGAATTGTTCGCATGCATAGTAACACTTGGAACTATTTAACTTTGTTGTCTTAAGTTTACAAATCATATATATATATATATATATATATAAAAACTTGATTTGACATTTAATAACCTACAATGGTTGATGTGCCATAAAACCAAACCAACCCAAACCCAAAAAATTGCGGATCATTTGGTTTCATTTGCTTTGGTTTCATATGGTTTTATGGCATATCAACCATCTTAGGTTATCTAATGCCAAATCCATTTTTGTACGTAAAAACACTTCTATTTCAAATTGTACAGTTTAGGATTAGGACAATTTCTGTTTACTTTATTTATTCTCCGTCCCACCACCGGACAAGTATGGCACAAGGCCCTTATTTAAAAGTGGGTCCGGACGCAGGGCCACAGCCCACACGCGTCCGGTAAAATCCAAAAATACCTTCGGTCCCGTCGGCACCCCCCAAAGGGGGCACTCCAGAGGCCAGGAAACAAACAACAAACAATTTTTTTATTCTCCGTCCGTTTCTGTTTACACTCAATAAAATGTAAAAATAGTTCTATTTAAAACAATTTAGTTTAACATAAGTACACATTTCAAATGTCGAAAACAGTTCTTCGTAAGTTTGTTTGGTTTTATGTCATATCAAACATCGGAAATTGTTCAATGCCAAATCCTGTTTAGATTTATATATTAAATACACACAGTGTGTGAACATTTTTCTAATAACATTTTTGATCAAACCTGAGCTCATTTTTCTTCACAGTTTAATGATTTCAAGTATTTCTATCTAATATAAATCATTCTATTTACTTTTCCTCATTTGTTTGCACATAGTTAAATGGTTTCAAGAGTTGCTATGTAACAGTAAAAAATTAGCATCAGTCATTTGTTTGCACACATTTAAATATGTATGATATGTAAGAGATTAACATTTAAAAAGGGGAGTCAGCTTATAAGTTTGCTCACAGTTAAATGGTTTTAAGTATTATAGTTATTTAATATTTCTTCAAGATTAAGGCTGGCAACTACATGGTCTGTGTCACTATCCATACTTTCTATACTATAGGTTTTGTCGATCCCTGAGCATTGCACTGTTTATTGATTCTTATAGGCGACTTTGTTCTTGATGTTGAGGGGGTTGCATAGAATTTGGTTGAGGGCATTTTGAATGCGCTTCCTGTTCTTTCATTGTTCTCTTTGGTGTTCATCTGTATTTTCTCAGTTTGGTTAATGGGAGCTTGTGATTTTTGTTTAAGTTGTTCAGGTTTTATGAGCGACAAGTTTTTTAGTCAGTCTTTAATGCTTTTTGGTGGATGGATTGGTGACTTATGTAACAGCTGTTTTGTAGGAGATTTTGCACTTTTAGGAGTAGTTTGTGTTGGAGTGGTAGATCTTACATGTATTTTTGCTTGGACTATAACATTGGATCTCTCCCTATTCCCAACCCATTGCTGAGCTGGTGCTTGGTAAAATTCGTCTCAGTATAGATTTTTCAGGTGCTCCTGAAACTTTGACCAATTATTTGCTTCTAACTGGATCAATTTCTCCAAGAGTATTCTATATTTGTTGTCTTGATTGGTTGTATTCACCCTCCATCCAACAGAAGCATAGCTGTTTTTTCCTATGTAGGTCCCTACAATTTTCTTTGGTTCCAGGAAGGACACCTTCCTCTTGCGTTTCACCTCAAGTATTTCCTTCTTTTTTCTTTTTGCAAACATTGGAAGATATTGTGTAAGCTGGATGATCTAATTGGCAGTTTGCACGTCTAATTTTCTTCAAGCAATCTTCCTCCAAGTGGTCCAAGTCCTTTTCACCACATTTGGCATATGTCCATTGTCCTCTACAGTCTTCCCTGTGGTGTCCATATTTTTAGCTTGAAGCACCCCAGGGGTGCTGGAATGTACAGCTCAACTCTCTCAATAGCTGATCTTCACTTCCTTGGGAGTATGGGGCTGATTAAATGTCAGGATGTATGTATTGGTCTGGATTCGTTCTTTACCTTTTCTAATGGAGATTCTTCTTATGTTTCAAACTCCTTGTTTTCCCAGGGCTGATGCTATCTCCTTTTTTGTAGTCAGTGCCAACTCTCTACTCCTGATAACTCCTTTAGAAGTGTTGTGTTTTCATACAGGTAGGCTCTGCATTTGGTCGTATGTGAAGTTTTCATTTTTAATATGCTTTCTTCCTGCCTCCAGCTGTCCACTTCAACTAGCAAATTGCCATTCCTGGTTTTCTTAATGTTTTTCAGAGTAACCTTTGTAGAAATAACTTTTTCTATGAGGAAAGGCAAGAATTTGGCTAGTCAGATCTCCTCTAAAGATTCAATAACAATGAATCTAAGGAAGTCTTCTCAAGGTGCCCGTGGTGTAATGGTTATCGTCTTAGGAAATGGACACGGCGACTCGAGTTCAAATCCTGGACAAGAATGATTACATTTCACATAACACTAATACCCTTGGGAAAGGTATGAATCCAATTATTCTCCCTCCAGCTATGGGTAAATAGTAGGACAGATTGGGTTCTTCAGCCTTGGTGAGGCAACTAGTCTAGGAGAAGGAAAACTCTGAATTCAAACCTGTTAAACTCCGCTTAAAAATTGACCTTGTGTCATATCCTGCCCGAACAGAGGGGTTGGTAAATAGGGTATCAAGTAAAACTCAAGTAAAACTCAACAGATGTAATCGATTATAATTTTATTTCTTACCCTTTACTTAAGAACCAAACTGCTTTATCTAAATATTATTAGAAGCTAAGAGACCAAGGATTAACTCAACAAATAAAAATGTTGAAATAAATTTATAATGGATTACATCCATTGAGTTTTATTTGATATTAATGATATAATTTGCTCTGAATGTGAGTTTTTTAATATACTTTTGGCCATGCATTGAGCACGCTATTAGAATATATTGATATTATGTATTCTATATGAATTGTTCCTTTTAAGTCTATTCTTAGAGTTGATTTATATGTATATGGATACGTACATACACACATGTATATATACATACATGTATATATAAGTAAAGTTGACAACCGTAGTAGAGGGCAACCAGAAGGCTCCCTTATCAATAGCTACTACACTGAGGTGTAGGGGAGGGTGCCACTCCTTTCCCTGGATTGCTCCACTTTACCCTTGATACATACCTTATGTTGCTGAGTGTTAAGCAAGGAGGTATCAAATACCATTTTTAAAGTTTTTGGTATGACATGACCTGGGATTGAACCCAGGACTACCAGACCATTGGCAAACACTCTACCCACTAGACCAATGAGTTAGTATACATATATATATATATATGTGTGTGTGTGTGTATATAGATATATATACATACATATATACTCCCCTACGCCCATAGGGTTGAGTTCTCTGGCGAAGAAGTAATCGTGTTGCCATTAGCGTTCATTGCAAACCTCTTCGTATTTGAATTGAGGTCTCGGCAGCCGTTGAACGGATGTATGTAAACAATATTAATTGTGATTCATAACCATTTAAGATTTACTTCACAGCTAATAGCTGCTCGTGGCTGAATGGTTAGAGGCTTTGACATGGCGTTTGAGTCAAACCGGGTTCTGATCCCAGCTATGGGTAGCTATTGTCTAGCCACACTGATGAGTTCTGATAGAACGAAACAGATCTGTCTATGGATGACTATATATATATATATATATATACATTAAGTTATGATTAAAATTTAAAGCATTTTCAATCTGTAAAATCATTACAATGCTCCACGCACATAAATACAGAGCAATATCCCAATATATTTAAAGTATAAAATATGATAATGAAAAAATAGGATAAAATCTCATGATTCAGAGTTTCACATTGTTGATCTTCTGGTGAGTTAGTATTTAACACATCTGATTTTGTTAGATCAAACTGAACCACTGTGTACTTTTTGTTTGTTTGTTTGTTTGTTTGTTTGCTTGGGTTTTATGACATATCAAGATTTGTAGGTTATTTAAGGTCAAATTCATTTTTATGCAAATAAACAGTTTTATTTCAAACAATTCAGTTTAGCATAAGTACACAGTTTAATTGTCAAAAACATTTCTTTTCAAGCTATTCAGTTTAGTCAATCAGTTGTAATTAAGACAATTCAGTTTAGTATAAGTATAGTTTTTGCTTATACACAGTTAAATGTCAAAAAATTTCTATTACAAAACAATTCAGTTTAGCATACAAAAACAATTCCATTTCAAATAATTCAGTTTAGCATAAGAACACAGTTTAAATGTCCAAACAGTTCTATTTTAAACAAATCAGTTTAGCATTAATACACAGTTTAAATGCAGAAACAGTCCTATCTCAACCTACACAGTTTAGTTCTATTTGACCCATAGATAGGACCCTATCAAGTTCTACCACTCCAGGCCAGAGTGGATTTGGGAGAAATGGCAATGAAGAGGTACTCTGTATTTACCAAAGCTCCAGCAATACTGGAACCTCACCATCAGATTGTTTAGTGTCATATCCAGGATACTTGTTGGGAGAATCTTACCCCTCTGTGGAGAAGCAGTCTGTGTATTCTACAGCCCCAGGCAACTGGACAATGTACCTTTTGAGTCACATGACTATTATCTAATCAACATAAATTCTGCCATGAAAATAAACATATATTTTTTAAATTAGTACCTGACTAAGTCACATGACTTAGTGTGTTGGTTGGCTGGCTAGTTGGTTGGTTTGTTGTTTGTGTTTTATGGCATATCAACCCTTGTCGGTTATTTAATGCCAGATCTTGTTTACACACACATACACCCACATACATATATATAATTTGTAAATGAATAATTTGTAGGTAACATTTTTAAACAAACTAGAGCTCATTTGTATGGACAATTAATTGGTTTCAAGTATTATTATTTATTAGTTGCACACAGTTAAATAGTTTCCAATACTGCTATCTAACACTAATAGTCGTATTTGCACCAAGTTAAATGGTTTCAAGAATAAACAGTTTTATTTAAATCATAGATGTGGCCCTAACAGGTACTATCACTCCAGGTCAGAGTTGACCAAAGAGTAATTACAAAAAAGAGGTATTCTACATTCCTCAAAGCTCCAGGACTGGAGCCTCACTATCAGATGGTTGAGTTTCATGTCGAAGATTCTTGTTTGAGGAGGACCTTACCTTTCTGCATATTCTGCAGCCCCAGTTAATGGAGCATAGTCGAGTAAAAGTACATATTTTTCAGTTGAATCTAACAAAATCAAATGTAATGAATACCAGCTCTCCTAAGGATTGACAATGAGTCATGAGTCCTGAATTTTTATCCTGTTAGTTTCTTTGTTTAATGGTATATCAACCTTTGTGGGTTATTCAATGCCAAAGCTATCCTTATTGAAAGACTGTAGTGGTACGATAGTGGTACATAGCTGAGGAGATAAGGGAGTTCCCAAGGATATTAGACCAGAAAGTGAACAAAATAACATGACTGAAGTTTAAAGTCAAGTAGGACAATGTTACAGTCCTGCAAGTTAACCTCTATACCATAGGGACTCCACACATATATATATTTTTTTTTTTCATCATACAACGTGTGAAAGCATGTGCGATACCCTGTCCTCATCAGCTGCCAACCAGGGTGATAACACAGTTTCAGTAGCTCACATACTACTTGTGTGGAGGGGGTTCTGTTTTATTTATCCATTGGATCTGAAGAAGTCCGGTTATATTTTTTCTCATGTTTTTGGTTCACACCAGAAACGAAAAACAGGATGGAAATAAATGTATAATCCTAAAATAACTGGTCTTTGGTTTTTTCTTTAAAGAAATATATATATATATATATATATATATATATATATATATATTCATCCTCATTATCACCAAGTCATGCTTACAATACAGATTCCTATGACTCTCTCTTACCATCCATCCCTATCTTCCATTGCTTTTGGCAAGTCCTCTAGATGAATCTTTGCTGGTTGGCTGACCCTGGTGTATCCATGAGTGAGAGCCCACAGGAGAACTTCATTTGTAATTTCATCCCGGCTTCTCCACCAATACCCAGCATCATACTATATATATATATATATATATATAAACAAAGCTTATTGAATGTAATGGACAAAAACTAATTAGTTTTTATTTAATTTTTCTTGATTCTTTACAAGGACATTTATGTAAGGATTAAGTGTGTATGAAAACATTCTATTATCTTTTCCTCCATATCTATGAGCTTTCAACCATTCTCTGGCCATTGTCAAGAACAAGAAAGAGGTATAGGTATTGTTGTCACAAGACAAATTGAGCTGTTAAATTATCTTTAGCACCTATCATCAAGGATGCTCAAGATCTGAATTATATTCTTGAATTAAAGGAAATGTATATACCGAGCCATTTGCCTAACTCGTAGAGTGTTTGCAAATGGTCCGGGAGATTGGGTTCAATCCCAGGTCGAGTCATACCAAAGACTCAAAAATTAGTACTTGAGCCGCCTTGCTTAACACTCAGCATTATATGTGTGAATGTTTCTTGCAACAACTGAAAGTCCTTATGATTGACCTTTTCTTGTCGATCACACAGCTGGGCACAAGGGTCGTTAGTAGTGAAAGACAGCCACTACATTACCTTACTCTCTGGGAAAAGCACCCTCCATTGCTGTCACACTTGGGTTAAAAGTAAATGATAAATTTTCTATAAGGTTGGAATGTTCAGAATAATGTGTAAATGTAAATAATGACCACTTTCAAAAATGAACTTGTTATTCTGAAAAGAAATATTTTATTTTGATACAATTTTTGTTATTCTATCTGATCTAAAATTATATGATTGGAGATCTTATTTATCAATCAACACATATTATATTATATCATATTCATTTGGAGCAGATCTTTATAGCCTGGTGACTTTCCTGATATTTAGAGTTTAGAATAATCTCAAAACCATCATCAGCATTTCTATTATTTTTATTAATCCAACTCTTCATAATATATTATAGACTTTTAATGCATATTTTTACAAATTAATACTCTTTCTGTTGTCAACTATTAAGCTTTGGGATTCTCTCTAAAGTTGTTAGCATTAATATAGGATAACTTCTTTCATTTGTTATAATGTTTTTTTATTTAAAAAAGTAAAGATCTTTTCTTGATAAACTTGAAAATACTACTTCATGCCTTTCTGTTTTTGAGAAAAAAAACTGAATGGGATTTTTCTATGATCACTTGTCAATCTGACTTTCCCTTTCATCTTGTTCATATCTCTTTGTCTCTGCCAACTTTTTTCAAGTTGTGCAGAGATTCTCCTCATATGTCTCTGGAATTGGTTTTCCTGGTTTTTGTTCATCAAACAAACTCATATGGCATCTCCAGTAACTTTTGGTATGTTGAATCCATTGGCAGACCTTTTTCACATCAATATGACCACAGGCATAAATTACTTTCATGTGTCTGTGAATTTCAATTGGTATGAAACTTTCTAGTGCCAAAAATTCTATTATCAATGGCTACTTTATACATAATTTAGATGTAGTTCTCATGATGAACAAGTACTAAGTGCCACCACATAGCAAACTAGTACAAAACACATTTGAACGAGACTGCACTAAGGAAGAAAAGTAGAATAAAGAGAAGAAACATGTGACTTAAGATGGCAATTTATATCAAATGGATAGGGAAGAGGGTTAAAAAGAAACAGTGGCAAGGATATATTTTAATATTTTGGAGAGGATATATTTTCATATTTTAGGAAGGATATACTTTTCTATTTTGGGAAGGATATATTGTTGCATTTTAGGAAGTATATATTTTAGTATTTTGGAAAGGATATATATTAGTATTTTAGAAAGGATATATTTTTGTATTTTGGAAAGAATATTTTATTCTTTTGGGAAGGATATATTTTAGTGTTTTGGGAAGGATATATTTTAATATTTTGGGATGGATATATTTTTGTACAAGGTCAAAATTTGTATTCATTCTTCATATTATTCTCACTGAGAGCTCATCTTTTTTTTTTGCTTCTGACACATGCTGTCATAGAAATTACAACCTGAGTGAGTCTTGATAAAAAAATGAAGCAACTAAAATTAAATGATGAAAGAATATAGTAGTAAAAATTTATAACAATTGACAATGCTTTATTGAAAAAATTAAAAAAAACATATAGAATCAGCTATTAAGGCTTTTAGTGTTTCAAAACAATATCAACAAACATGGTGCTGACGGATAAAGAGACAACATAAGGGATGAGTTATATGTGTGCAATACTACTAGCTCTACTAGCTTTGTTGGTAAAGCAGCTGATATGAATAACCAGGTTTTCCCAAGGCAAAATGTGATGTGAGTTCAAGTCTCACCAACAGCTTATCCTTTATTATTGTCTTTGATATGCACAGTTGATCCATGTCATAGAAATAACAACTTGAGTGAATTTGAAAAAACAGACAAAAAACAATTATGAATTAAAAGATGAAAGAAAATAGTAGTAAAAATTGATAATAATAATAATAATAATGATTGACATTGCTTCATGTAAGAAATAAAAAATAGATAAAATATATTTTCATTCTGTCTTGTTTTATATTAAAATATTTTCTGATTTTTATCATAATTTGATTTCTGACTTTGAACTGGAATAATGCTCTTTACTGACATATTGTCAGAAATGAATCAATAGATTATGTTCATATTAATCTATTTCCAGTGGGAGGTGTAAGCTGAGTTCTAGATCTTTCCCTTGTATATGAATACTGAGGCCACATCAAATGGTTCCGCCTCCACATTACTGAAACTGCTGGATTGGATGGATGGTTGGTCCATGGAGAGAATCAAGGAGACATATAGTCTAGTATTTAGAGACCTCAACAAACATGGAGGAAGAACAGAGAGAGAGGGAGGGAGAGAGAGAGAGAGAGAAAAGGAGATAGGAGGGGAAAAGAGAAAAGTGAAATAATGAGGGAGTCAAGATTACATTAAAAATTCAGTAGAAGGAGAAAGAGAGCCAAATAAAAATAAAAAAAAACATTATGACAAATAAATTAAGACAGAAATGGAGGAGTTGGGATTGTTATAAAAATGAAAAGAGGAAGAGTGGTGCTCTCTAATTTTTTCTCTTCTCTCTTCATCGCAAAGAAATAGATTTTAGAAAGCAGGAGAACAGTTCAAGAAAATGGATTATAAGAAAGAAAGTAGAAATGAAAGAAAGAAAGAAAGAAAGAAAGAAAGTAAAAGAGAAGAGAAGAGAAGAGAAAGGGAATAAAGTTGAAATTGCCATGGATATTCAGTTAGCTTTAGAAAATAGAATGGAAGAAAGTAACAGATATTGACTAAAGTATTGGAAAGACAGGAGAATAGAATAGCTACTTCTCCAGTCTTCTAGATGTGATTAGAATGTGGTATCTGTTCATTACCTTGTTCTTGTCTTTGGACAAGACTCAGCAAAATAAATGAATACAAGTTAAACATGGTCCTGGGTTGAGGTATTTATAACAGAAGTCAGGTAAACCACATAATTTTGGCATTTAGTAGTGCTCCTTAGTATTGGTGCCCTGGGTTACTGCCTGTTTTACAAGTCTCCCGGGTTTAGTTATCAGATATTGTACACCAAGCAGATTGCCTGATTGGATGTGATGGTTACTAGTGATGTGCTGATCACATATGAATCATTCAAAACATACTGGTCATTTAAAAGGATGAACAATCTGGCTCTTACTGAAAAGATCAAGATTTTTGGTGTTTTCTGTATTTTGAAAAAATTTTAATCTTGAAATAAAAAACATTTTAAAAAATCAACCCTACTAAATCCATTTTTCCCATTAAAAAAGAATTCAAAAATTAAAGGTAAATATGCATTTATAGTTACTTTTATAATTAGTATCTCACATGATCTCAATAAGCAAGAAATATTGGGTCTACAGTATATAGTAGAATAATGTACAGACCAAAATATCAGGTTTATGGGTTCAAAGGGTTAATGCAAGTTAACATAGTGTCAGTTGAAATATGGTCGCTTAGATTCCCTTTTCATTCTAGTTATTAGTACACCTACCTATACCTCCAAATACCTTTATTATTTCAGGGAAGATTTATCTCTGATATCACCTAAATATTGGGCTCACAGTGGATTGTAAAAATAGAGGTATAAAGGTTGTCATCATAGGAAATTGACTCATTCAGCCAAGTTCAAATCCTGGCTAAGACTATTTGATTTTACTTTATGCTTGTGCTCTTGGGAAAGGCAAGAATCAGTTGTCAGTAGGGCAGTGGGCTTCTTATACTTGGTATAGCAACCAGTCTTGGAGAAGGAAAAACTCTGGATTCAAACATGCTGTACGTGTATGAAACAGAATTCTTTTTTTTTTTAACTTTGATATTGATAGTTTCTTGAGAAAGCCTGAGGAAAGCACCCACACAGAGATTCTCTCTGGCCTTCAGGCTAGATTAAAGTATTCTATCTGTTCTCTCTTGGCAATGTTATTTTCTTTGGACAGGATGCAACAAAATATGCGGTGAGATTGATTCTAGAGATTCAAACCTTATGGCAGTACCTCACCCACTGCAGCAAAGGTCCTAAGAACTATTTATGGACTTTCTCATGTGTACATGCAGGGGATCATTTGTTAGACTGACCATCTATTAAATACCTGTGATGTGGTTAAAGAAAGAAAAGCACCCACCCATCCACAAAAACACACATACACACAATGACACATATACAAATATACTACCAATTATGTTTATATGAGGGATTAATGAAAAGTTCTTGCCCTAACAATCAATAGAATTACTTAGAGCCATTTATTCATACCCCGCAAAAACAATTACCGACGCCGACTACGCCAATGACATAGCGATACTGGCAAATACACCCGACCAAGCCGAAACACTACTGCATAGTTTGGAACGAGCAGCCGCTGGCATAGGCCTCTATGTTAATGCACACAAAACGGAATATATGTGCTATAATCAAACGGGGGACATCTCCACTCAAGACGGAACCCCTCTTAAACTAGTAGACAAATTCACTTACCTAGGAAGCATCATCGAATCAACCGAAAAGGACATCGACGCGAGGTTAATGAAAGCATGGACAGCTATCAATAGGCTATCGATTATTTGGAAATCAGACCTAACCGATAAAATGAAACACAGTTTCTTCTAGGCAGTGGTCACATCGATACTGCTCTATGGGTGCACTACATGGACGCTAACAAAACGGCTGGAGAAGAAGCTAGACGGCAATTACACAAGAATGCTGTGTGCAATCTTGAACAAGTCATGGCGGCAACACTCCACAAGACACCAACTGTACGGCCACCTGCCTCCTATCACGAAAACTATTCAAGTTAGACGAACCAGACATGCAGGACACTGCTGGAGAAGCAGGGACGAACTCATAAGAGATGTACTCTTATGGACCCCCACACATGGCCGTGCAAAAGCAGGACGACCAGCACGAACATACATTCAGCAGCTATGTGAGGATACGGGATGTTGTCCTGAAGACCTGCCTAGGGCGATGAACGATAGGGAGGAGTGGCGAGAGAGGGTCAGAGATATCCGTGCTACCAGCACGACATGATGATGATGATGATGAAATGTACATATATCATTATTATCATCAAGTATGGATTTAGAGGAATCTCTATGACATAGTGGCTTATGTGCTGGACAGTGACATCATAGTAAGTGAGTTCAAACTCCAGTTGTACTATTAGGTTCACTTTTGAAATGGTACTCTTTGGAAAGATATGAAACCCCTTATCCGCCAGCTATGAGTTAAATAGTACCACAACAGTCCTTCTACAAGGGTGATTTTAGAATTAAATAACCAATGAAGGTTGATATGCCATTAAACAAAAAAAAAACCTACGCCAAAACTAAGCATGGATTCTTTTCACTCTCTCTTGCTATTTGTCCCTATCAGCCATTGGTCTTGATAAATCCTCTAGACGGCATCCAGTGTCCACACAGAGCTGATGAATGTAAGTTTTTGCTGGCAGGCTTCCTTCTTTTGTTAAATACTATTTCATATCTGAAGGTGCTCATGGTCTAATGTTTATCATCAGAAAAAATGGACACAGCAACCAGAGTTCAAATCCTGACTAGGTTGTTACATTTCACACAGCACTAATACTCTTTGGAAAGGTATGCATCCAACTATTCTCCCTCTTGCTGCTGGTAAATAGTTGGGCAGACTGGACTCTTTAACCTTTGTAATTTAACCAGTCTAGGATAAAGAAAACTTGATTTCAAACCTGTTAAATTTTGCTCAAAAAACTGATATATCATTCCATCGGTTCAACATTCTACCCTTTCAACATTTTACCCTTTCAACTGCCCCCCACCACAAAAAGAAATTCAATAATAAAAAAAGGTAATTCCTTTTCTTCTTTAGGCTATTATGTTTTCTTGTACATTCTGTATGAGAAGCACATAGTATGTAACAATTATCATTATAGGAAATGGATAAGATAATCTGAGTTCAAATTCTGGACAAGACTGTCTGCATTTCATTTTGAGCTAATGCCTTTAGAAAAGACATGAATTCTTCTCTCTTCCCTCTAACTATAAGTAAATAGAAGGACAGACTGGGATCTTTGGTCATAGTAAGGAGCAACTGGTCTACTACCCCTTGCAAAAATTATGGAATTAGTTAATTTGGTTTTTTGCTTAGACTGATAACAGAAAAGACACAAACTGATAACAGAAAAGACACAAAACATTTTTATTTAATGGCTGAACATTCTGTTTTCAGAAAATATTCCTCAAACGGACTACTATAAATTGTGGTGTACAAGTTGACCTGGTATATAAGTTGACCTCAAGATTGTTTGTTTAAAATTCTGGATTAGACCTATACTTGCTGTATAGGTTAATTCCCAAACATATGATTGGCTACTGTGATTTTCTGGTTAGTTTTTACTATCAGTACATCAGCTATTGGAAACTGTGATACAGTGTTAATATAATACTTAATTTGTATTACAGTTTTATTATTCTTTATTAATCTCAGCTAATTTGTTAAATATGTTCATCAAACACAAGTTTAAGTTGGAAATATGTGTGGCAGTCTGCTGGAGTTATGGTAAGTAGTTTATATTGATTGTTTGGAGTACTGTTCCACAGGTTGTCTATTCTGTGGTAAAGATTTGGATTTTATCCCAAACAATAGGTCGACCCCTAGTTTTGTAGATATTGTTTCAGTTTTAAAAAGTTGATTTGCATGCTCCAATTTACAGCAGATTAAATTATTCAAATTAATGGTAGATTTTGCATCTTGTCTATTATTAGCTTATTTACTGCAAAATAAAAACCCGTGCAAATATCTTCTAAGTGTGCTAATTCTATAATTTCTGCCAGGAATTAGAATGAGAAGGAAAACTTTGAATTCAGAACTATTGAAGTGTTGTTTGGAGAATCTGTGGCACATTAATGTTCTATTCTTCAGTTATCAGCTCATCCAAATGTCTCATATTGACCCTTGACCAAGCTATCAATCAGAGATGCACCTGTGTAAATAAGTGGAAGAAGATCACATCATCTAATCAGAAGTGGGCATTATGAAATAACATATGTAGATACCCATGGCAGTTGAGTCAGTTGGAGGCAGTGAAGGCCAGAGTCAGAGCCTACTTACAGTCAGTGAGAGCGCCCAACTGAGAGCAGTGGCCCTCAGTGGCCTCTAGTTGAGCAACTCCAGCCAAGATGTGAAAGAAGTGCTAAGTGGGGTCTTGAAGATAACACAGCATGCTTTGGTCAAGAGAAGAAATTATCAGTCAATATAGCAATGTGTCTTAATCTGTCCCTATTTTCATCTGTCTCTCACACACCACAGAGATTCAGTCCCTTTTGAGAATAGAGTTATGTTCTTATAAAGAGAGTTATAGTCATTCTTCATCCATGTATATAACACAAAAAGTGAGGCTGGTCCTATACCAGTTATCACCAAGATAAACAAAAATCACTTGTGTAAACAACCTAGCAATTGAACATCTTTATCTGAGAATTAATTTTTATTTATTGCGGACTTTTTGTCCTCATCTTGGCAGCTTTTTTTGTGTTGTTTCTTCTTTCACCACGTTTCAGTCAAATTTCACCTCTGGCCTTCTTCAGGTGATTTACCGCGACCTCGGATAGGAATGCTGAGTCTTGTAACCATATCCCCAGTAATTACTGCCTTCCATAGTTGTTGTCTATCGCACCAGGTGAAATTTGGCCGAAACGTGGTGAAAGAAGAAACAACACAAAAAAAGCTGCCAAGATGAGGACAAAAAGTACGCAATAAATAAAAATTAATTCTCAGATTAAGAAGCCTCATCTCAAAAATGATTCCAATTAAAGACATGAACATCTTTAATTGAACTGTTAAGCACTTACATATTATCTGTGATGGGAGAGCCTACTATTGTGATTGCATGCCAACAAAAGCAAGATGCAAAAAAGGAACTGACTAATACTTATCATAAATTAATGTATTCAAACTAATATCTTCGTCTGAGATGTTATTGTTAAAATGTTTCTGTTGTTGTACCCAACAGCCTTCTTTAAGTGCCTATTGCATTTTATAATGTTCTGTGAATTTTTAATCAATCTAGTTCAATCTTGTTCTTATTCGGCTCTTTATTTGAAATTCCCAAAATTTTACAGAACATCACAGGATCCTGAAGAAGGTTGGAGAGTACAATGACTGAAGCATTATGACTATAGTAACTAAGATAAGGGCACAAGTTCAAATATGTCAGTTTAAAATAATAATAATTCCTCATCTCAGAAATTCAGACAGAAATGAGAAATGGTGTTTGTCAATTGTTTTTGGCTCTGAATAAAGCTGAGGTCAGAAATAGTACAAACAAACAACTTTATGCAATAATCAAGATCCATTTCTTTCTTTCTTTCTTTCTTTCTTTCTTTCTTTTCATGCATTCTATTTCTATGGTGACTCTTATTTATCCTTTGTTTTCCTCTATTTCATGATTAAATTCTTTCTTTCTATTTTCTCCTCTGTATTTCTCAATAATATTGCTTCTCATCTGTTATATCCTTTCTCTCTCTTGATACTATAGCTCAATGGTTTATTTTTTTCATATAATTAATTTTCATCCATCATTATCCATTACTCCATCATGCAATTTCATTTTTGATTGTGTTTATATATCTCTCTTTCTTTGTGTTCTATCAAAATTTGTTCATATCTATCTATCTATCTATCTTAGTCAATTCCGATTTATCTTCCAACTTGGCTCATTTCAACTTATTTATGATAAAGAGCCTTACTTGTAATCAAAGTTTCTTTTCTTATATTTCTTTTCCCAAACATATCTCTCTCTCTCTCTCTCTCTCTCTCTCTCTCTCTCTCTCTCTCTCTCTCTCTCTCTCTCTCTCTCTCTCTCTTTAACAATAATGTCTCCTCTTATAAGAAGAAAACCGTTATACATACACATGCACTCATATATGTACATATAGTGTTTTTTTCTTATAATAGCATTTTACAAAATCCTTCTTTATATTCTCAGTTTTTTCCACTACTGCACCCTCTCTTTCTTTATAAGTTCATCCTTAACTTCTTTATTTCTATTGATCTTTCTTGTCTACCCACTCTCTGACTATATGTTCAACCTTTCTTACTTTACCTTTCTGTCTTCTTCACTTTTTCTTTCCCAAAATAATCAAGTTCTTTTTCTTTTGTCACACAATTCCTCACCCACTCATTTCTCATCTCTTTGTTTATCTCTGATTTCCTCACCCACCTGATTTTCTTCTTCTGAGCTTTTGTCTTACCTAAGACTTCATTTTGATCTTTTCATCAATCATTATCAATTTGTCAATATGTTTTTCATCTTTTGATAAATAGATTTTGCTTGTTACTCTCAATCCTATACACAATAAATCTCCTCAAAAGAAAGAAAGAATTTGAAATATTTCACAGAAAAAATTAATAGTCACAAGAGAGGATTTTCCACTACATGATAATGAAAGTCTTCGAACTTAACTTACCATCTATTCTGTTGAGCATGTAGTCTTATATCAATATTTTTAAAGTGAAATTAAGGAAAGTGCTAGTGTCAGAATTGGGCTATTATATGTACGTATAATGTAAATGCATTGATAATTATTTTCATATAAGAAAGTATTGCCAATAGAATGCTTTGAAAATAAACGAGAAAGAGATTTTCAGTGGACAGGTATTAAAGCAAGTATTACCAACAGAATAGGGTTATTATATCTATAAAGGAGATGCATTTAGTCAAATAGTTATCATTGGGAAAAATGGAATTGGTGATCAGAATTCAAATCCTGGATGAAACTGATTGTGTTTCCCTTTGTGCAAATGCTCTTGGGAAAGGTCTAAATCCATCAGTTCCCCCTCCAGTTATGGGTAGATAGTTGGGCAGACTAGGTTTTTTAGCCTTGGTTTGGTAACCAATCTAGTTGAGGCAAAAACTCTGAATTCAAACTACCCGTACTCCACTTAAAAACTAATCTCATGTCACATCCTGCTCATGATGGAGGGGTTGGGTAAATACATATTATATCTATAATGTAAATGCATTGTAAATGATTTTTCAAAATATTCATGGTTTTCCACTTTTGTAGTGTTTACCCTTTCACAAAGATCCTTATCATATGTGGTGGGCCAACTGTAGTCAAAATATTTTTATGTAAAAAATTAATTATCACAACAGTGAAATTTCCACTGAATCATAGAGGAACTCTCCAAGCTTTAAGTATTATCTTTTCTGTTAAGCAAATATTCCTATATTCAACAAGATGGAGTAATATCCCTAGGGATAGGATGACCCAAAATTTTGCAGATAAAAACTTCTATGGAATACTCACTAAACTCTAGGAAATTTCATGTGTACTGACAACTAAAATTATCCATTATCTCATTTGCTCTTCTCTCACCTTTTGCCTGTATCCTTCTTTGTGGCCTATCCATATTTTTTTAAATCAAAATATTATATAAACATTGGTTAGTTTCAGGTGTAAAAAGTTTAAGTACTATACAAATAGTTTCTACTGCGTTTTCTTCCCTTTGCTATATCTCAACATAAAGAAATGGAAGGAGCCCCCATGGCTTAGTGGCTAAAGTGTTAGACTGTGAGATCATAGTGTTTGAACTCCAGTCAGACTATAATATTCACTTTTGGACAAATACTGTTAGAAAAGATGTGAACCCCCTTATCGTGCCCCCAGCTATAGGTTAAATAGTACCATTAAAAGTAAAGTTGGCAACTTCAGTCGAGGATGACTCGAAGGCTACCTTTTCAATAGCTACTACTCTGAAGTGAAGGGGAGGGCACAACTTCATTCCCTGGATTGCTTCACTATACTCTTGATCTGTACCTTCTAATGCTGAGTGTTAAGCAAGTTGGCATCAAGTACCGTTTTTTGAGTCTTTGGTATGACTTGACCTGCGATTGAACCCTGGTCTCCCGGACCATTGGTGAGCACTCTACTCATTAGACCAATGGCCCAGTACTACCGTTCTCTTCTTAGGATGAATTTGGCATTATATAACCTGTAAAGGTTGATATCTCTTTAAAACAAAGAAACTAGACCGTAAAGAAATTTAATGATTTATAATGTTAAGGCCTTTTCACCATTTCTTGCAATTCTAATATTTCATACATTGTCTCTTGATATCTAGCCAACAATTCTGTCTTTCTTTTTCTTTTACTTCTACCTCTTCCCCCTTTCACTATATGTATATATTCATTTTTCCTTTCTGTTAGTTTTCTTTTCCTTTTTCTCTAAATTTCCTACCCTTAGTCCTCCTTCATATCTTCTTCTTCTTCTTCTTCTTCTTCTTCTTCTTCTTCTTCTTCTTCTTCTTCTTCTTCTTCTTCATTCCTTCCTGCTCAATGTTATTATTTATGCTTTTCAGTCAGAAAGTATAACAAATTCTAGTACATAAGGGCTGGAGATTTGCTACACATACTACACTCTGATCCTAGGCAGAAAAGGCATAATGATCATTCATACAAACAAGCAGAATAATAGAGTAGATTTTCTCAATTTCTTTCCACTTAAGTAAGTTTCTCAGTTAGGAAACATCACTGATTCTTGTTTAGAATGGCTGGAATTAAACAGATACTGTACTCCAATCCGAGGTAGAAAACTATAACAGTTATATATACAAACAAGTTGAATAATAGTACATATTAGCTAGAGCTGTGGAAATTTCATGGAATACATGTGTAATCTTCTTCATTATAAAGTCAAGATAAATATATCAGATGTATCTTGCTCTACAAATATGTTCATGCTATGTATAGTGTTAAATTGAGAATTTCAATATTTTTGTATTTAATAGAAGAGCTTAAAACAAATAATTGAATCAGTCAGGATTTTTATAACTATTTTCAAAACTTTTTTTCTAGCTTTGAATCTAATGCAAAAAAAAAACAGACATGAATAAATTCTTATATTTACACTATAATCAGGCATAACATATAATGATATATTATCGGTTGGTTGGTTGGTTGATTGGTTGGTGGCCTATTTAATATTCAATATTGAAATCAGTTATTTTGCAAGTAATTATATGGTTTCAAGTAACTAATAATAATGATTCCTAAACAATCACAGCTTCAAATAACTATTCTTGACGCAAATAATTCGAGTACACTTATATGGTTTTGAAATGATTAATCATATAATAAGTAAATGCAGCGAGTTAGGGCAAAAAAGAATATAAGATTAAACACAGCTGGGTGGGGAAAGTGATCCACTGGGATTGTACAAGAAATTTAAATTTGTCCATACAAACAACCTGGAATCCATCCTAGAGAATGCGACATACAAACTTCTCTGGGATTTTGAGATACAAACAGATCACCAAATCTTAACCTAGTGATAGTCAACAAAAAAAAGAGAACCTGCCAAACAGTGGACTTTGCCATCCCAGCAGACCACAAAGTAAAATTAAAAAAGAAGGTGAAAAGAGAGACAAATACCTGGACCTTGCTAGAAAGCTGAAGAAACTATGGAACATGAAGGTAACGAAGATACCAATTGTAGTTGATGCACTTGGATTGATCTCAAAAGGATTGGTAAAGGGACTGGAAAACTTAAAAATTAGAGAACAAGTAAAGACCATCCAGACTAGAGCATTTCTAAGATCAGCCAGAATACTGAGAAGAGTCCTGTAGATTTAAGGAAACTAGCTGTCACTCAGACTTCATTGAAAAACCATCAGCTAACGATTCTGAGTTAAACTCTCAAAGAAGTAAGATAATAAAAATAATAACTAAAAAACTATTGAACATCTGCCGCAACCTGCCCACAAACATAAACAGATCGGATTACTCGCTTGCCTTAGAAAAATTACATCCGGGTACAGCCAGAAATGACAAAGCCCTTTTTACGACCATGACCTCCCGTTACAGCCAAAAAAAAGGGATAAATTAAAATTAACAATATTTACGAAACACTCCTGCCAGAAATAACTTTATAAAAATGGAATTAATAATCTTCGCTAGCCTATAGCAGGCTAAAGAAGTACTTTATTTCTACACCCATTTTTTATAAAAGAATTTCCTATTCACACAGCTGGGGCAGAGTGTCATAGCACCTCTTTAATGTCAACAAGCATTTTTCCACTCTCGGCGGCACGTTCTTTGCGGAGCTCATATGAGGTCGGAATCCTATGTTATCATGGTTGCATTCACCTCACTGCTACTTCTAGTGGTAGATTCACCCTCTCCTTTTTTTTTTACAAATCACCTTGCTTCAAGGCTGAATCTCACTTCTAGTGGTAGATTCACTCTCCTTTTTTTTTCATCGCATTGATATGCACTAAGGGTCCTTTTAAGAACCATAAGAGGTCACCTTCTGCGGGTTGGAGTATCTCTGATGGTCCTTAATGACCAGTCGAAATAGACAGCCTGGAGGCAAACATGAAGAGGACTCACTAAGACTGCCTGGTCTTAACCATCGCTTGGTTCCGCTCATCCATTTGGCTGCGTAGCGCTAAAGGCACGGGTTAGCCTTTAGCTACCGGTTCGCAATCTGTGCAGTGCTAAGATAATGCCAATCTTAGCCTCGGCCTCCTGGCCTGTTGCTCGACAGTGCAGAGCTTTGGCGCGTAAAGCCTTAGATACTGTCCAATACGTCTGCACAGCTTTGGCGTGACACAGCCTTAGCTACCGTCCGATACGTCTGCACAGCTTTGGTGCAACACAGCCTTAGCTACCATAAACGATACGCCCACACAATTAGGGGCACGACAAAGCCCTAGCTTCACTGATCTGCTTGTTTGACCTCGTATATGCTAAGGCCTGGCAAAAACCTTAGCTATCATCTCGATACGTCCGCACAGCTTTGGTGCGAAACAGCCTTAGCTACTGTCTGATACATCCGCACAACTTTAGCGCGCGAAAGCCTTAGCTACCGTCTGAACGTCCGCACAGCTTTGTTGCGCAAAGCCCTAGCTACCATCCAACTGTCCGCGCAGCTTTGGTGTGCAAAAGCCATAGCTACCGTCAATGATATGTCCGCACAGCTTTGGCCCGACACAGCCTTAGCTACTGTCCGATACGTCCGTACAGCTTTGGTTCGACACAGCCTTAGCTACCGTCCAATACATCCGCACAGCTTTGGCGTGACACAGCCTTAACTACCGTCCGATACGTCCGCACAGCTTTGGCACGACACAGCCATAGCTACCGTCCCAACTCGTTCGCACGGCTTTGACACGGCAAAGCCTCAGCCATCATTCTCGATACGTGACACAGCTAGGGGCACAACAAAGCCCTAGCTTCACTGATTTGCTCGCTTGACTTTGTATGTGTTAAGGCCATGTTTTCCCCGTCTGTTCACTTGGTCCATAGTACTAAGACAACTCTCTCGACTCTACACGACCAAGCTGCCAACACCTATTTCAACCTCGACACTCCAGCAATGCAGCATCCAGTTCACGTAACAACTCGCTGTTACAGATTGCCCTAGCATTGCAACATCTGGCCCACATATGACTCACAGTATGGGCTAGCAACCAAATCAACACCCCCCCCCAGTTAACCCAACGTACTGTCAAAACCAAGACATCAATTTCAACGACTCGACTGACCTCAGCTACCCACAACGATCATCCAGCTGCATTCAACGACTCGACCGACCTCAGCTTACCCGCATCAAACATCTAGCTGTATCTCCACAACTCGACCTACGCCAGCTACCCACATCGAACATCCAGCTGTGCACAACTACGACTCGACCATACCAGCTATCGACATTGCCCATCTAGCTGAAGACATCATACAACCATACAACCTTTGTTTCCTTCATTGTCTTTGGCTGTCAATACTCGCACGCTTTAAAACATTTGTGGGGTCGACATGCTTATAGGCTCCGCAACACATCAATGTGACAGTGATACCAATTATAATTGGTCTGTTTGGAATGATCCCCAAAAGGTTAGTCAGTGGAATGGAAGAGTTGGAAATTGTAGGATGAAACTATCCAGACTACCATATTGTTAATATTGGCTAGAAGAGTGAAAAGAGTCCTGAAGACTAGAGGAGATTTTCTGTCACTCAGACTGTAGTAAAAGACCATCAGCCAACACTGGTGTGAATAACTCACAAGGAGTGATATAATGATAATAATCCATTCTTGTGAAATTCTATGGGATTTTTGATACAAATTGATCACCTAATCCTGGCCAGATGAGACTTAGTGTTAATTAACAGAAAAAATAACTTGCCATCTAGTGAAAGACAACCAGCTGATGCTGGTTTGAAAAACTTATAAGGAGTGATATAATGATAATTAAAATAACTTATCATTCAATGAATTTTGCTCTTTCAGTGGACCACTGATTAAAAATAAAAGGAAGCAAAAAGATGGACAAATGCTTGAATCTTGCCAGACAGCTGAAAAAGCAGTGGAACATGAAAGTGACAGTGATACAAGTTGTGTTTGGTACACTTGGAACAATCTCCAAGTGTTTGGAAAAAAAACTGGAAGAATTGAAGATCAGAGGAAGAATCAAGACTATCTGGACCACAGCACTGTTGAGAACTGCTAGATACTTAGAAGAGTGTAGGAAACCAGAGGAGATTTACTGTTACTTAGACTCCAGTGAAAAACCACAAATTAAAACTGGTGTGAAAAACTTGCAAATATAAAATAATAATAATAATAATATCACCAATCATAACAAAGCAAGAATAGATTAAAATGCAACAATATAGATTATGTGGTGATAGAGACAAAATGATCAATCCAATAATAAGTGAATGCAGCAAATTAACACAGAAAGAGTATAAAACTAGACACAACTCGGTGGGCAAGGTGATCTACTGTAAATTGTGCTCGAAATTTGAATTTGACCATACAAACACATGGTACATGTACAATGCTACATCTGTCTTGGAAAATAAGATGCACAAACTCCTCTGGGATTTTGAGATACAAACGAATCACCTTATCTCGGCCAGATTGTAATATAATGGCCGAGGGATTTCGTTTTATATATCTTGCTTTTTTGGCTCAGCACATGGGTTAGTTAGGTGCAAACTTGAGCATAGGTGTTAACACGCACGCGGGGAGGATGTGTCGTTCACAGATGTCAAAATAAAAATCCCAGGACCAGAGGATGTGAATGACATCATGCACTGGAAGTGCGCATGGAGGATTTTGGGGATTTTGAAAAAAGTCAGGAGTTGATTCTTGCAGTCCGAAGAAGAAGGGTGACTTTTGCTAGCTTGCAGTGGCCTTGTGGCGGGTGCCACATGTGTTGGGGGTACAAATGGAAAAGCCAGCAAAGAAAGATTGTGCCTCTCTCCTTATGTCGAAAAACCTTTTAACTCAAAGGTAATAAAACGTTTCGTACCTGAACTAAGAAGTCGTAAGTGTTTTTCGTGTTTCGGGATTCCTATATTCTATGTATATATGTTATGAACATTCTATGTACGCTTCACATATCCGTATCATAGGTATGCTACATGATCAGAACTTATAATAATCAACAAAAAAAAGAGAACTTGCTGAATTGTTGACTTTGCTGTCCTGGCTGACCATAGAGTAAAATTGAAAGAAAGTGAAAAGAAGGGTAAGTACCTCAATCTTGCTAGGAATGGAAAAACTATGGAATATGAAAGTGATGTTTATACCAATTGTAATTGATGCCTTGGTACAGTCACTAAAGGATTGATACAAGGACTGGAGGACTTGGAAATAACAGGACGAGTGGGGACCATCCAAACTACTGCATTATTGAGATCATCCAGAATACTGAGAAGAGTCCTGGAGACTTGAGGAGATTTGCTCAAACTCCAATGAGAGACCATCAGCTAATGCTCATGTGAAAAACTCTTCAGGAGTAACTAAAATAACACTAATAATAGGAACAGTCCCAAAATGATTGAAAAAGAAATGGGTGAATTTGGAAATCAGAAAAAGAACTGAGATCATACAGACAACAGCATTGTTGGTATCACTTAGAATATTCAGAAGAGTTCTGGATGCTAGAAGATTCTAGCAGTCAACCAAACTCAAATAAAAGACCACCAGCTGACACTGGAGTGAAAAACTTGTAAGGAGTGAAATAATAATATAAAAACTAACTGACCAGTGATTGAAAATAAAAGAAAACAAAAAATAGACAAATATTTAGACCTAACCAGAGAACTGAAAAAACTATTGAAAATGAAGGTGGCTTTGGTACCAATTGTAGTTGGTGCACTAGGAATCTTCCCAAAAGGTTTTGAAAAAACTGGAGGAATTGTCAAAAAGGGAAAAATTGTGACCATTCACATCACAGCCTAAGATCAACTAGAATACTCAGAGGAGTCCTAGAAACCTGCGGAGATTTTTGTGACTCATACTTCACTGAAAGACTTCCAGTTAATGCTGGTGGGAAAACTCACAAGAAGTAAAATAATAACTTAGTTTCAAGAATTCTTATTGGATACTAACAATTTTCAAGCAGATCTATTTGATCTACAGATGGGGCCCTAACAAGTACTAACACTCTGAGTCAGAGTGGACCTGGGAGTAATAGCAACAAAGAGGTAACTTGACATTCTCCACAGCTTCAAACTGAAGCATCACAACTGGATGAATTTCTGTGTCATACCCAGAACACCGTACATAATCTGTGCATTTAAAAGTGTATATAACCGATAATTAGATATCTGTTCAAGTAAAAGGTGAGTATTTGTAATTCATGTCTGAATTTTGTTATCTATTGTAATTCTCTATTTTTTAGACAGACTATTTTCCTCAGTGACAGGGCCATTGGCCTAATGAGTGGAGTATTCACCAGTTGTCTGGAAGATCAGCATTCAATCCCAGGTTGAGTTCAACCAAAGGCTCAAAAAATGGTAATGGTGCAGCCTTGCTTAACACTCAGCATTATAAGGTATGGATCAAGGATAAAGTGGAGAAATCCAGATAATGGAGAAGCGCCTTTACCTATACCTTGGTGTGGTAACTATTGAAAAGAGAGCCTTCAGGTCACTCTTGACTAAGGTCACCAACTTTACTTATTTTCTTCATCTTTGTCTTTTTTTATTCTCATTTTGGCTATGTACCCTCTGGCCTTTTGATTTATTTACTGTGGAATCATTGGTGTCTACTGTCTATTGTGACTTTTCATACAAATGTTAAGAATCTTACTTATTATTGATTAGTCATGTTACTAATGCTTTTCTTTTTTAAAATTATTTATCTATTCATTTACAATATACTTTTTTCCCCAAATGCTGTTTACTGGCTTTACTGATAGGTTTAACCAAACATTATGTATGGAAATTTCTTCAGGCATTTTATTTGCCTGTGTGTTACCTTGTTTATTAAGGAGGCATGTGACCTAACAGTTATCATCATAAGAAATGGACCTGATGACCCAAGTTCAAATGCTGAATGAGGTTGTTTTTGTTTCACTTTCATGCTAATGCTTTTGGGAAAGGCATGAATCCATTTGTTCTCCTCTTGCTAT
Source organism: Sepioteuthis lessoniana (assembly GCA_963585895.1). NCBI lineage: Eukaryota > Metazoa > Mollusca > Cephalopoda > Myopsida > Loliginidae > Sepioteuthis > Sepioteuthis lessoniana. The sequence goes on from OY757918.1 coordinate 76,597,387, forward strand.
AGGTATGTAGTTAGACATACTGGGCTCTTTAGCCTTGGTCTGGCAACCAGTCTTGGAGAAGGAAAAGTTTGATTTCAAACCAATTGTATGTTGTTTAAAAAATTGACCTTGTGTCACATCCTGCTTATGGTGGAAAGGTTGGGTAAATTCATACCTTGTCTCTGAGGTGAGTCTCATTCCTTTGTGTCAGCCTCCCCCCCCCGCCCAAGTGTGGTTAGCAGTGCTAGATTTGAAAGTGGCCCCTCATGTTAAGATTTTTCTTTATTTTTAGAACAAGACTGGTTTCCCCTTTTATAGTGTTTGTCAAAGCTACAAGGGGTGTAGCATTGTGTTCGACTGGTGGTTTCATTTTCGTGAGATTGTTGTGTATGTACTTACCAAACCTCTCTGCCTTAAGCAGGATGTGGTACAAAGTCAATTTTCAAGTGGAGTAGTGCTGGTTTGAATTCAAAATTTTCTTTCTCATAGACTGGTTGTCTTGCCAAGGCTAAAGAACCCAGTCTGCTATACATTGTTGTATAAGATTGTGTGAGATTGTGTAACATGGAGCCACTTTTGAATTCCATCTTGAGATTGTTTTTTTTAACAGGCTTTTAATGTATATGTAGAGGATCGTAGCTGTTTTTATTGTGCAGTGCATTTTGTTGCTTTTGTTGTTGGCCATTACTACTGTCAGTTTAGTTTAGTAGTTATTTCATAGGAAGGTTTCCTTTATGCTAAACATCTCACTGCATATTAGTTTCACTTACTATTGTTGGTGGAAAATGACTTTTTTATATTATTTTGGTGGTTGGAGTCATAGCTGAGGTAATGTCCAGTGGATATACATATGTAGTAAACAGTTGTTTTGAATTCCTGTTCTGTTTAGGTGGTACATCCAGGAAAGCTAACTTACCATTAGCTATTATTTCTCATGTTTGATAAGTTTATTACATTCGTTAAAAAAAAAAACAAAGAAAAAAGAACACATTCCTTGTTCAATTTACTTTATGATATGTAAATCCTTAAGACATATTACTCATGTAACAGTTAATGATATTATCAACTAATGGTATACTGAAATATTGAGATAAATATCTGAATAATGCAAAAGAATTCTAAACATTTGATAAGTTTACATAGCAAGTTTAAATATACTTTGTCCTTGTATAGTTTTCTTACTCACTCCTCTTCTTTTCACTCCTTCTTTTCCCTACCCTCTCCTTCTTCCTCCTTACCATTCCTTTACCTTGGCATATTTAAGATGTCTTGTTCTCTCTTCCTACTCTGATGAAGGATCTTATTTCACAAAAACAACTGCCTGTATATTTTTAACTGAAACTGTGACATACACAAAATGATAGATAGGTAGTTATGGGCATTTTAATATATCAACAGTGGGATTTTAGGAATTGACATTCCCAATTTCGAGTCAAACAAATCATCATGATGTAATGTACAAATCTTTTCAAGACACTGTCTTGCAGCAGAATAAGTAATGACTAAAATAACGATGTCTTCTTCACTAGAGGAGAAATTATAGATTACAGATCAAATGTTATTTTTAAAATGTCTATGAGATAATTCTACTCCATTTTAATAAGTTTATATATGATACAATTTGTAGTATCATTCCATCTCTAAACTTGTCTATTCCAAATCACCCCTTTTCTACTGTTCTGAGTCTTCCTCCTCTCACTAATATATACTAAGTAAAGTTGGCAACCGTAGTCGTGGGTGACCTGAAGGTGCCCTTTTCGATAGCTTCTACACCAAGGCGTAGGGGAGGGCATTACTCCTTTCCCTGAATTTCTCCACTTTAACCTTGATCCTTACCTTATAATGCTGAGTGCTAAGCAAGGTAGCATCAAGTACCACTTTTTGAGTAATAACAAAAGATTTACTCAAATGAATTATTTAGACTAACATTTGTTTCACATATACAATTGATTTGATTGCTTGATTGGGTTTATGGCATATCAACCTTTTTAGGTTATTTAATGCTAGATCATGTTTATACAGATATGAATATATGTGATTTGTGTGCAAATAGTTTAGTTTGGTTTGGTTTGGTTGAATGGCATATTAACCATTGTTAGGTTATCTAATGTCAAATCCTTTTTATACATATATATTGAATATATGATTCGTAAACACATTTTGTAGATAACATTTTTAAATGAGCCTGGGGTCATTTTTTTGGCACACAGTTAGATGGTTTCACTTGTTCCTATCTAAAAGGAATAATTTGATTAACAATTAATCATGTTTCCACTCAAATGTTTTCAAGTATTGCTATCTAACATTAACAATTCAATTAAACATCAACCATTTTTTTACACACAGTTAAATTACCAAACAGTTTTATTTCAAGCAATTCAGTTTAGTATAAGTCATTTTTTTGCACTCAGTTTAAATGTCAAACAGTTTTATTTGACCCATAGATTAGACTCTTTCAGGTGCTGCCACTTAGGGTCAGAGTAAACCTGGGAGCAATGGCAATGAAGAGGTACTCCTCATTCTCCAAAGTTACAGCATTACTGGATCCTCACTCTCAGATTGTCTAATGTCATATGCAGGACACTCGTTGGGGGGGGGTCTTAAACCTTGGTCTAATGCCCAGCCCCAGCCAACAGGGCTATCACATATTCAAAGGTTGACTGAAAAGTTTATTGGCTGACCAAGATACTCTCATGGAGTGTAACCAAATGAAGTTTATTTTTCAACATAGCCTCTGTTTTTCCATCAGTGTTGCAGTACTTGGATCCAATCAGTTAATAAAGTCATCAACAGCAGATATGATGTTATCACATCATCTTTTCAGCCTATGAACTTGTTAGCTCATCCTTGAAGAAAACTGGTTAATTTCATATTGGAAACATTCAGACTGCAGTGAAAAATCCTCTTTCATCATATTTTTGCTTGATTTAGACCATAATGCAGTGTCTATTCTTTGCTTTTAAAGAAGTGTGTAGATTTCTATTTACCAGAATTCTGAGTTCTCCTGAACTGTTTGTTTAACTAAGGCATAAGAACCCAGTCTGCTCAATTATTTACCCTTAACTGGCAGAGAACAGATGGATTCATGTCTTTCCCTAGAAGCATTAGTGCAAAGTGAAATGCAGACAGCCTCATCCAGGATTTGAACTTGGGTCACTGATTCCATTTCCAACAGTGATAACCATTATGTTTAGTGCACTTCAAGTTGGTTTTTATCAAGTAGAGTTGTTAACCCCATGCCCCCTGATTTTAAATTCAGAGTTTTCTTTCTCCTGAACTAATTTTCCAACCTACAAGGATAGAGAACTCAGTTTTCTCCACTATTTACCAGTAGTTACATCATCTATGTTTACATGGAAGAGAATGAGGAGCATCCAAAGAAGGTTGTACTGTATATCTGATGGAGATTCTCTACTTTACTAAGTTTTTTCTAGAGTTGTAAATGATTGACTCAAACAAGTAATGTACCCACTTAGACTAACTTAAGCCAGCTATTGACTAAAATCAATCAAATTTGACCAAGAAATTTAAATCCATCTGCCATATTCAACTAGATATCCTGTTTGATTTGGTTTCTTTATTCAATGGCATATCAAAATTTGTGAATTATTTAATGTCAAAGCCATCCTTGTCAAAGAACTGTAGTGGTACTATTAAAACCATTGCTAGGGGGATAAAGGGGTTCATACTTTTCACAAGGGTATGAAAGTGAACATAATAGCATGACTGGAGTTCAAACTCGCTTACTACTATGTTCAGCACATAAGCCACAATGCCACAGTGACTACCCCTCATCTGTCTCTTCTGAGTTCTGAGCCCACAAATTTTGATATGAGAAAATACACTTCTACCAACTTGGCCCTGTTTCAGATTTGATACCCCTCCTTACTGGACTTAAATGTCCCCCAACTTTAGTAAAAGCCTGGTGATGATGATGACTGCTATTAGTTATGAGAGAAAATCATAAAATCTACTAATAAAAAGTTATTAAAATTTATTTGCAAATTAATTAAATTCTTTATGGGTGGGGGCAAATTCATTGATCAGCACCATGTTCTACCTTCATCTCTCTTCAAAAGTTCTTTATTCATGGAAATCAAAATCAAATTATTTAATTGCTCTTCACCATAGGAACTAAATATACAGTTTAATTATTTTCATGCTTTTGAGAAGAAAATGATCTTCATTCATTTTGCTGACATGAACAACATTTGATGATTTTTACACAAAACAAAGAAAGAAACAAGATAAGAGAGCATTAGATTTAAGACAGAAATCTGCCAAAATTTTTACCCAAGATTGGCAAATTAATTTATTTAAAAAACAATATTTGGGACAAATAAGAGACTAAAATCATAACATTGTCATTCTCGGTCTCTTTCTAATCCTTATTCTCTCTGATAGTGTATGTGAGATTGATTAATCCATTTTCACACTCTGTATCAGTTTGTATGAGACATCACCTAAATAGGGCTACTCTATCTGGTTGAGTATTCCAACTAATTTTTATAAAAATCCATCTACCTATCTTGGAGAAGATAGCCAACAACATTAACTCAAACAGAAACAGATTTTCCTTGTATATGCATGACTTCTTATCCTAAATTCTTCAGTTCACTTAGAATCAATACGTACATTAATATTCAATTTCAAATCAATTTCTCTCTCTCTCTCTCTCTCTCTCTCTCTCTCTCTCTCTCTCTCTCTCTCTCTCTCTCTCCTATTGTCTTTTTTCTAGACTACCCAATATCTTTCTATCACTTTCTCACTACATATGCCAATCTGTCATCTCTCTTCCTCTTTCAGTCAAATTTTTTTACTTCTCATTGATTCTGAAAAGACATCATCATAATCATCATCATCACTTTCTATTACAGGACTCAGGTTTTCCTTAATGTCAGTAAGATATAGAGAATAATGAGCTTTACCCTCCAATGCTGGCTTATCATACAATAGCTAGGGGTTTGAATTCCGAATTTTCTTTCTTTTAGACTGGTTACACTAGCAGAGCTAGAAAGTCTTGTCTGTTGGCACCATTATTTTATCCACAATTGGAGGGGCATAAGTGCAAGGTTTGATTTTGTTATTTTCTTTGCTTAATGGCTCATTAATCTTCATGGTTTTATTCAAAACTATCCTTGTAGAAGGACATTAGAGGAATTATTGAACCCATAGTCAGGGGCATAAGAGAATTAATACCTTTCCTAAGGATATTAGTCCAAAAGTGAATGTAATAGCATAGCTGAAGTTTGAATTTCTTCACTACAATGTTGTAGCCACTATGCCACTGATATACAAGTGCAGTGCATGACATATCGTGCAAAGTTAGAGAGAAAAGTATTTTACCCATATATATATATATATATATATATATATATATACATATTCTCCTTTCTTTTTATCATAGTCTCTATTCTATAAACATTTTTCCAGTATCTATTCCTATTGATACATTCTAAGTCAAATCTTGTTATGATTCATAATCATGGTCAAAAAACAGAATATTCTGCAGATCATTTGATTCACTGTCCGATTTGATGGATGTAGTGGTGAGCAATCATTTGACAAAGAATTAAGCTTTTTGGGGACAATTGGAAGGCACCACAAAATGAAGCTGTGGATGCTTTCTTCATCTTATCAAAAACATCAAGATAAATTTGCATTCTACAATGCTCGCCTCAAAAGCCAAGCATGGATAATATTCAGAACATATCCTTTTGGGACCACACCACTCCATGTCACACATACTTAACACTTACCATGAACTGATCAACCATAGAACAGATATTTAACAACTTAGCTTCTTTGTAAGTCTTCTGTCCACATAAGTAAAATAAACTCTTATATTTCTGTGTATAAATGTCACCCAATTTGATGATTTTATAGTTGTTCCTTACCATTTATTTTATGCCCACTATCTAGCAGGTAGTAAAGTATTCATGGCCAACTTAGTTTCTCTTCTTCTTCTCTCTCTCTCTCACATACACACACACACACACACACACACACACACACACACACACACACACACACACACACACACACACACACTACTACTACTACTACTATACACAAATATAACGCTATCCATAACATTTTTTCTCTCAGTTCTAATATCTCCTCCTTTCTCTTTTTTTAATTCTTGGATTAGTTATGAATCATATTATGAATATATATAGTAATAAAAAAACTCACAACTTAGAGTTTCATTTTGTTAATCCATGGGTGAGTTTGTATTCAATATTACTAAAATATTTTTTCTCCTCCCTAGTATCACCACACATGAATGAAACACTATTTATAACTTTTTGTTGTGGCCTGTTAGGGGCCAAAAAGAAGACACGGAAGAAGAGAAAGTAGGTGGAACAAATGTATTGAATAAACAGAACACATATACAAAATAAGAGTGTTAGTACAGCAGGTAGAAGTGTCCGTCTGAAATTGTCAGGTTTGACTGGTGGGAGGAAATCCCTCTGAGAGTAAATAGTGTTAGTATTTATGAAGGAGAAAGAGTTCATTATCATGTAGATAGGTCACCATAACACTTTTGAAAACTAGCTCACCTGAGGAACAACAATGTGAAACTCTGAGTCATGTGTTTTTATCCTGTTTTATTATTATCTAATCTCATACTTGAAATATATTGTGATATTGCTCTATTTTTGAGTATTGAGCATTTATATAGATCAAAAATGTTTAAGCATTAAATTTTAATTATAATCATGTATATATATATATATATATTACACACTCACACACACACACACACACACACATATATATATATATATATATATATATATATATATACTACATACACGCCCATGTAATTGTTGGACTGTGACAGTAATGGCAAAAATCTCATACTGAGGTTGTAAATCTCTTGAAAGATTATAAATCTCTTGAAGAAATCCAGTGTGTTAGGATTTCACCACAGTTCACAGAGTTCATTTGTTTATTGATTTGAGTCGCCAGTTTTAAAAAATAACCCCACAAGACACCAACTATACGGCCACTTGTCTTTCATCACGAAAACTATACAAGTTAGACAAACCAGACATGCAGGACACTGCTGGAGAAGCAAGGACGAGCTCATAAGTGATGTACTCCTATGGACCCCCACATATGGCCAAGCAAAAGCAGGACAACCAGCTCGAACTTACATACAGCAGCTATGTGAGGACACAGGATGTAACCTTGAAGACCTGCCTGAGGTGATGAATAATAGGGAGAAGTGGCGAGAGAGGGTCAGGGATATCCGTGCTGGCTGCACGACATGATGATGATGATATAGAATGTTGCCTTGACTTTCCAACTGAATTTGATATCTCATCTTATAATTCAAATTAACATCATTGAATTAATAATTCATTATTGAGATTTTATATACTGATTTTGTACATGAATTTCATAGAAAGTCTATTTCCTATTCAAAGTATTTAAATGTCATCTAGTCAGTGAATTCAAATCTTACATTATTCACACACACACACACACACACACACACACACACACACACACACACACACACACACACACACACACACAGAGCTTTTATTATTTACAGTGGCTGAAAAGTTATGAATACAACAAAGGAATTCATGACATGGCTATATCATGACTTGACATCCCTATGATGTGAAAGAAAACCACCAAAGTGTGGTAGTATCATAAGGTGTCGCTGTGACACTCTGGGTTAGGAGTAATGATGCTTTAGGCCCAAAACCATATCTGTCTCAAGAGTGACCATATGATAAAGGCTTTGTTGATACCACAAGTACTTTTTCTGCACCATGTGCATATCATATATATATATGTGTGTGTGTGTGTGTGTGTGTGTGTGTGTGTGTGTGTGTGTGTGTGTGTGTGTGTGTGTGTGTGTGTGTGCGTTTTTATTTTTTTTTATGTACTTTCTAGTTTCTATTTATTCTAAAGCAGAATTTTCTGTACTTTTTGTACTGATTCTTCTAATTCAACCATTGTCTCTTTCTCAGTATATCTCCCTGTCTTACTGTTATGCATTTAGTCAACATCAAGTATCTTTTAGAGTGAAAATAAGGATATAGTATTTTCTCTTGTTCTTCATGAAATTGATATTCACCAAGACAACATGACTTGTACTAAGCATCACTTAGCACTATAAAATAGTTTGTGAAAACACTCAGTGCAGTTAGACTATTTTAACACCTGATTAATGACTGACATGTTTTAGTGTGACAGGTGTAACTTCAGCAAACCTACAAGAACCAAAACTGAAACAAAACTTTAATGGAAATACAGATTATGATTGGTTAATAGAAGCCAGTAAGCAAAATCTGAAGATTGGGTTTGCAGTAAGATTTGAAAGTTTCATCTCAGATATGAAAACAGAAATTTATTTGAAAGGCTAGAGACTTTAGTCCTTTCTTAGTCCATTTGGGCTTTCAAACTAAAGATGACTAGAGAACCTTTCTGTTCCACTTAATGACAGTTAGAAGCACCATAATAAAGGTTAGTCTTTGGATGTAAAAAAAAAACAAGTTTATAGATTAGAATGAAATAAAAATATGTTTGTTTACTTCTTTTCATTACTCAGATAGGAATGACAATCAACAACTTTTCAAACCTGCCCAGGAGATCCACTTGCGACTTAACAATTTCTAATGCTGTGTAAACTAAACTATATCTGTCTTTTTCTCTATGTTTAGGAATTAATTTCTTGTGTAGTAATAACTTTTTTTCTCAATTTCTACTTTTTAGACTAAATATCACTCCCTCTCGATTATTTTTCTATTCTTTTTTTATTTTCTCTTTTATTTTCTCTTTCCTTATTTAATCTTGCTTCAATCTTGACAGAACTAAATTTTCTTTTCGCTCTTTTGTCTCTATAATCACTTTTTTTTATTGATTTATATCTAATTCTGTATGTGTTTCTTTTTCTGAATTTTTATTCAGTGTCCATTTTTGTCACTCTCATCTTCTTTTTTTATACATAGACAAACAGTTAGGTGATAAACAACACTATGGATGCACCGAGGCACCATATAACAGAATTTGATCTGTATATAGATATTATATTAATAGTGTATATATTCTGTGCAAAGATTTTTTTTCTAAGGTTGATGCAAGAAGATGGTAAAAAAAAGAGATGGAAAAGAGGAGAGATACCCAAACAAATAATAATAGTGAATAATAATATTTATTGCCTGAAGCTGCTGATCTATCTTGAGAGAATAACTCACTTGATCCTAATCTTATACAAATATATTAATCCATGTCCAGTTACATTCAGTTTGTCAGCCCCATCCTTTGAGTTATATCTGCTTCTCAGACTTCAGTCGTTTGGTCACTAAAGAGAAATGGAAGATAGCTCAAGAAAAAAAGATATAATCTAAAATATATCAACTGTTATACTTACTGTTCATTAATTCTTTCTTTTTCTTTTTCTTTTTCTTTGTGTTAGTACTGTTATGAAAATAATCATAACATTTTTCCCTGGTTTAACTTCCTTTATAGAATTAAAAAAATGGATGTATTAAAGCAAATTCAAGTCTTTCTTAGTTTTTTTTTAAATTTGAAATAAAGGCATATAAGATAACCTAAGGTATTTAACAAGCAGTATTTCTCTTAACCACTAACAAAATTCTTTTTGACAATTTGTTTTCTTGTCTTCTTATAACATTTTTTAAGTTTGGTTCAATTTTATTCAAGATTTGTCCCAAATTTGCTTTTCAACCAATTTACACTATCATTGGTTATTTTCAATCAGACAATTTTTTCTTGTCATTGGAAATGACCCATGATAGTCGAAAGCACTTGAGAAGAAATTGTCCGATAATTTCTATATCAAATTTTAAGAAATCTTGAATGATTACAACAAAAAATCAATGAAAAATTGTTAAAAAGAAGCGTGTCTGAGATTTTTTATGAAACATGCTCAAAATATAATAACATACACTAACAAAAATCTATTGTTTGGCTGAGGATAATGTTAAGTGAACAAAAAGAGAACTTTGAAATGAGAAAGGTCAAAATATATAGAACTGGCAAAAGGAGTTCAAATTTTCAACAAGGCTATTTGTCATCTGAAAAGCCATGAATTCATCTCTTCTCTCTCTAGCTACAAGTAGCTTTTAGAACAGATTGGGCTCTCAAGCCCCTGCAGGGCAACTGGTGTAGAAGGAAAACTCTGAATTTAATTCCCCTATGAACATACTATGGGCTAATATTGCTGGGTAAGACTTATTCTCCATGTTTTACAGACATTGAGGAATGCCTGAGTTCTAAAATGGGCTGAGAAAAAGGCTGATGTGATAGGATAGTTTGAAGATAATAATAATAATTAGAAGAAGAAGAAGAAGATCAAAGTGAAAATAAAAGAAAATGGATAAAGAGACAAATACTTAGATCTTGCTAGAGAACTAAAAAAGCTATAGAACACGAAGGTTATGATGGTACCAATTAGAATTGGTGCACTTGGAATGATTCCCAAAGGCTTAGTAAACAGGCTGGAGGAGTGGGTACTGGAGGAGGAGCCAAGACCATCCAAACTACAATGTTGTTGAGGTCAGCTAGAATATTGAAAAGAGTCCTGGAAACCTAAGGAGACTCGCTGTCACTCATACTCCAGTGAAAGAACATCAGCTAACGCTGGTGTGAAAAACTCACAAGGAGTAATGCAATAATAAAAAAAACATCCAAACTACAGCATTATTGAGAACGGCTAGAATACTGAGAAGAGTCTGGGAGACTTGAGGAGACTTGCTGTCACTCAAACTCCAGTGAAAAACTATCAGCTAAAACTGATGTGAAAAACTCTCAAAGAGTAAATAATAATAATATACAAATACTTGGACCTGGCAAGAACACTAATAAAGCCCGTTGATCATGAGGGTGATGGTGATACCAGTTGTAGTTGGTGCACTTGAACAGTCCCAATGGGGTTGAAAAGAGGACTGGAAGAATTGGAAATCAGAAGAAGAACAGAGACCATCCAGACTACTAGATTGTTGAGATCAGCCAAAATTCTAAGAATACCAGAGACAAGAGGAAACTTGCTGTCACTGAGACTTCACTGAAAGACCACCAGCTAACACAAGAGTAAAAACTCACAAAAACTAGTAATAATAATTCTCTAGGATTTTGAAATACAAACATATCACTTAATCACAGCCAGAAGACCAGACCTAATGTTGATTAAGGTAAAAAAAGAACTTGGTTTCTTGTGGATTTTACCATCTTGGCAAACCACTGAGTGAAAACAAAAGAAAGCAAAAAGATAGACAAATACTTGGATCTTGCTCGAGGACTAAAAAAATGTGTATTATGAGGGTGATTTTAATATCAATAATAGTTGTCCCCAAAGGCTTTGAAAAAAAACTGGAGAAAATGGAAATCAGAGGAAGAATCAAGACTATCCAGATCATAGCATTGTTAAGATTGGTTAGAATACTGGGAAAAACACTGAAGATCTGAGGAAACTTGCTCTCAATCCATGATAGAGAGGAAATGATCAATCATATAATAAACAAATGCAGCAAATTAGAGCAAAAAAGAGTTTAAGACTAGTCATGACTGGGTGGGAAAAGTGATCCACTGGAAATCATGCAAGAAATTTAAATTTGACCATACAAACAAGTGGTATATGCACAATCAGGAATTTGTCCAAGAGAACGAGATATACAAACTTCTCTGGGATTTTGAGATACAAACAGATCACCAAAACTCGACCAGATGACTAGACCCAGTGATAGTCAACAAAAAAAAAGAGAACTTGCCAAATAGTTGAATTTGCCATCCTGGCAGACCACAGAGTAAAAATAAAAGAAAAAGAAAAGAGACGTAAGTACATAGACCTTGCTAAAAAACAAAACAACTATGGAACATGAAGGTGACAGTGATACCAATTGTAGTTGGTGCACTTGAAATGATCCTAAAAGGATTGGTAAAGAAACTGGAAGACTTAGAAATCAGAGAATAAGTAGAGACTACCCAGAGTACAGCATTACTAAAATTGGTCAGAATACTGAGTTGCTGTCACTCAAATTCCAGTGAAAAACCATCAGCTAATGTTGATGAGAAAAACTCTCAAAGGAGTAAAATAATAACAAAAGTGAAAAATTAAATAAATAGTGAAATTAAAGGAAAAGGAAAAACTGAATAAATATCTAGACCTTGACAAAGAACTGAAAAATCTATGAAATATTATCAAAAGGACAGTACTACCAATCATAGCCTTAACAATCTGGAAAAGAAACTGGGGGGAATTGGAGATCAGGGAAAAGATTAAGACTATTGAGACCTCAGCACTGTTGAAATTGGCTTGAATAATGAAGGGAGTCCTGTTGAGCTGAGGAGACTTGCTGTCACTTGGATTTCATAAAAAGCTATCAGTTAGGTTTTAAAAATAGAGTAAATAACAATAATAATAATAATAATAATAGGTTGGATCATCTAATCTTAGCCAGACTACTAGACCTAGTGATAGGGGAAAAAAAGAGAACCTGCCAAATAATGGACTTGGCTGTCCCAGCAAACCACCGAGTAAAATTAAAAGAAGGTGAAAAAAGTGATAAATAACTGGATTTTGCAAGAGAGCTGAAGAAGCTATAGAACATGAAGGTGACGGGGAAACCAATTGTAGTTGGTGCACTTGGAATGATCCCCAAAGGATTGGTCAAGAGACTGGAAGACTTTGAAATCAGAGGACAAGTAGAGGCCATCCAGTATTACTAAGATCAGACAGAATACTGAGAAGAGTCCCAGAGACTTGAGGGGATTTGCTGTCACTCAAATTCCAGTAAAAAACCATCAGCAAATATTGGTGATAAAAACTCTCAAAGGAGTGAAATAATGGGTAGAAAAGATAATCCACAGGGAATTGGGCAAGAGATTAAAATTTGACCATGATACATGCATAAACCAGAATCTGTCTTAGAAAATAAGGTGTGTATAACTCTCTTGAACCTGAAGATACAAATGGACTGCCTAATCCCAGTCAGAAAACCAGATCTAGTGCTATTTAACAAGAAGAAAAGAACTTATCATCTAATGGTTTTTGCCATTCTAGTTGACTATAGATTAAAAATTAAAAACAGCAGAAAGAAAGACAAATACTTGGATTTTTCCAGAGAGCTGAAAAAGGTATGGAATATGAAGGTGATGTCTGCATTATAGGGATTAGTTGATTGGTTGGTAGAGTGGTTGGTTGATTTTACTGACTTTGGCATTGAGTAACCCTTGTTGGGTTACTCTATGCCAAAGTCAGTTTAACAATTATGGTCTCCAAATATGTATGGTACAAAAAAGTATCTTCCCAATCATTTGAAACCAGTAAACACTACATACTTAATTGCAATATCAGTGTTTTAAAAGCACATGTAGTCCAAAATCCTTTTAAACATTATCTAAGATCTATATAACCCATAGATAGAACACTAACAGGTACTACCACTCCAAGTGAACCTGTGAGTAATGGCCATGAAGAGATGACTCCACATTCTCCAGAATTACAGAACTAGAGCCTCATCACTTAATGCAGTTTAGTGTTATATACAGGTCATGCTTTTTTTTAGGGTGAGGGGTCATACTACTCTGCAGGGTATAGTCAGCATATTCTGAGTTCCACCAACAGAGTACGACCCATAATGATCTAATTTCCATGTCTGTTGATTTGTTACCTAACACAGCAAAAATGGTACATTGTAACACAATTTTTGTTTGTGCAACCCAGCTAAAATCCTCTAAATTGTAGGATAAAGCAATTTCCAAACAACTCAAGTGACTAAAAGTTTATGACTAATTTTGATTAATTAAGTATAAATAAACAAGAAGAAAATGTATGTTAAAGAGAATAACTATGGGTTTATTAACTGCAAATTACAGAATCTTTTGCCTTAATTTTCTTAATAAAAATAGAGAAATAAACAAGAAAGAATCTTTAACTTGTCTGCACTTCTTTTGTCAGTCATAGTTGTATACCTGTGAAAATACTTTGATAATAATATTTAAGCTTAGAGATAATTAGCATTTGTTTATACTTGTATTTATATTTAGGAAGTGACTAGGAGACCATCAAAGGCAGCTTTTAAGTGAATTTGAATAGAAAAATTATAACAATAATTTTTACTTTGTTTCTTTACCTTACTCAAAATCCTATTAAGCTGTTATATTTTTCTACTCTATATATTTTCATGCGGAACTTAGACTTGTGTAGAAAATGTCCAAATCAGAAACTAAACAAATGAGATAAACTTTGAAATTAGTTCAACTAATTGCATTCATCAACCTTTGATATCACTGCAATCCATCACTTCATTTATTTCATTAAAGTTTAGACAACTTTCCAGATTTTCTTCCTAGTATGTTTTTAAATAATCATTTTACAGAAAATTTGACCCTAAGACAAATGTATCAACTTTTACAATTATAAATATGATTTTTGAATAACTCATATTTCACCATTCAATAAGATTGTGTGTTTTTTCTTTCAAGTGTCTCAGTTGTTCATCTGTGTTAATCATCTGTAAAGGCAAACGCGAGGACATCTCCGTGGTGCAGTGGTTAATGTGTTCAACTGTGATATTGTAGTAAGTGAGTTCAAAATCCAGTCGGCTATTAGATTCCCTTTCAGACAAATACCTTTTGGAAAAGTATGAACCCTCCTAATCCCCCCAGTTTGTTCTTCTACAAGTATGGTTTGGCATAAAATAACCCACAAAGGTTGATATGCCATTAAACAAAGAAACCAAATCAAATGCAAATACACCATGTGTGTGTGTGTGCGTGTGTGCGTGAGTGTGTGTGTTTTTTAATATTCACAAATAATTCAAGAGTTTTGATAAGGAAGGAGATTATGCTGAAAAATAAATATTTACAGGATACAATAAATGCTTTTTCATTATCAGATTACTGACATGATATGTGTGTGTATATATACAGACCTGTGTGTGTGTGTGTGTGTGTGTGTGTGTGTGTGTGTGTGTGTGTGCACGCATGTGTATGTGTGTGTGTGTGTGCTTATATATCTATTGATTATCAATTTATCTATTTAACAACACACACACACACACACATACATATATATCATGCTGATAGTACGGAATCCATTGACTCTCTCTTGACATTGCTCTTGGCCCAGTCCTGTAGACTGCATCTAGTGTCTACCACTGTCCCTATATATATATATATTGTAAATATTAATAAAAAAAATTGCTTTAATTAGTCAAGAATTCAAACTGTTTTCTTTATTTCAGATGAATTATGTTAAAATGTGTAATTGTATTTGATGATTTTGCCACTGGTGCAGTCAATTATCCACTTTGAGTTTTCTTTAAAGTTTTGCTTGGATTATTGTGTGCATGTATGGTGTGTCTGAGCAAGTTATATAATAAAATCATGACGTCTAGACAGCTGTCTACCTGTCTAAACTTTGTGTTGATGACTCAGTTTTTGTCTAATTGGCACAAAATATTATGATGCTTTATTCAGTACTTTTAGAATAGAAGTTTATGGTAAAACACTTGATTATTCAAGTCCAGTACCTTCCATACTCTCCAAATCCAGTATTTAGTGAAACACAGGATTGTACAAATGCAGCATAGTCCATATTCTACAGACCTTGCTCTGTGCTACTTTTTCTTATTTTTTAAACTAGAAATTCATATCAAAGTTAAAAGGACATTTGAAAAATACAATGCCACACTTTATCAAAGGAGAAAATTTGAAGGTGTATTGACTAATAGATTGGTTTGGTTTGGTTTGGTTTGGTTTGGTTTTATGATATATCAACCACTACAGATTATTTAATGCCAAATCCAGTTTATACATATATATTAGATATATATGATCTGTAAACATGTCAACAAAGTTAAATGGTTCCAAGTATCGCTATATCACAGTAAGAATTCAATTAAACATCAGTCATTTGTTTACACGCAGTTAAATGATCAAACAGTTCAATTTCCAGTAATTCTATTTACCATAAGTCATTTACTTGCACACAATCTAAATGCCAAACAGTTTTATTTGACCCATAGATAGGACTCTTTCAGGTGCTACCACTCCAGGCCAGAGTGGACCTGGGAGCAATGCCAATGAAGGGGTACTCTGCATTCCCAAAAGCTCCAGCATTATTGGTTCCTCACCATCAAATTGTTTAATATCATAATGACACTCATTGGAGTGATAGAGGTCTTCCTCCTCTGCAGAGATGCAGTTGGTGTTGACTAATAGAAAACTCAATTGAATAAGTGTGATGAATGTTAAGAGGACTATTTTGAAGAAAATTAATCTTTCATTGTCTTGATACTTTTTTGACACACCTTGTAAGTTTCAGATATTTTTACCAACAAATGTCACCCTACTGTCAAAAATGCACTAAGGCAGCTGAATTATATATCAGAGATTGTGACTTCTGACATTCTAAAAAAAAGAATTCTGTAGAACACCACAATGTCAGTGAGGAAGTTAGGACATCATAGATTATTTTGGTTGCCCAACAACCATTAGCAATTGACAGGAGAGTGAGTAAACAGTTCAAAATACTAGGAGGTTGATTGAATAAAGAAATAAATCCAGAAAATTCTTCTAAGGCCATATGATAGAATAGAAAAAAGAAATGCAGCAAAAAAAATAAAATATTGAGATTCAATATTTTTCACATAAGGAAACAAAGAGTTAAGAAAATTGTTGAAAAGGTGCTAATCTTAAAGAATGTGATCTGTGGGAGCTGGACATTTTCCAGCTCCCTTTCTAAGTGTCTCACCATGCGGATGCTATAAATTTGTTTTTCAGCTTTTTTTTGTGTTGAAATTAAAGTGAACATGGTGCAATCTATAACTGTAATTTAAACATAGATTAGTGGCTCTATATATATACAAATATATGTACAAAATCATAGATACAGAAGCACTAATAAGATTGATACTACTATGGAGACACAGTTAGTTTTACAGTTATCATCATAAGAAATGGAATTGGTGACCCAAGTTCAAATCCTGGATGAGGCTGTTTGCATTTTATTTTATGCTAATGTTTTTTGAAAAGGCGTGAATTCATCTTTTCATCCATTAGTTATGGGTAAATAATAGAGAAAACTGGATTCTTTAGCCTTGGTTAAACAACCAGTCTAGAAGAAGGAAAAACCAAATTCAAACCAGCTTTAATCCACTCAAAAACTGACTTTGTGTCACATCCTAAGCATATATTCAACCACATAAAATAGATACCCATGGTGTGGTGATTAACACACTGGACTGTGACATCATAGAACTCCAGTCATACTATCAAATTTATTTTCGGAAAAATACTCTTGGGAAAGATATAAACTCCCTAATCCGTCTACGTATGGGTTAAATAGTACCACTACTATCCTTTTACAAGATTGACTTTGGTATCAAATAACCAATGAAGGTAAATATGCCATTAAACAAAGAAACCTAAACTGAACATGAAAATAAAACTTCAAAGTTTCCAAGAATGGTAGTACCTGTTAGAGTTACATCTATAGGTCAAATAGATCTGTTTAAAAATGATTTATATTTGATAGGAATACTCGATATCACATAACTGTGAGCAAATTATTTGTATTAAGAACAATAACTTGAAGCTATATTTGTTTAGTATGGAATACTATTATCATTTATAGTTATGTGAAACCATATAGTTGTATGCAAATTATTTGCATTAAATAGGAATACTTGATATTGTAGGGAGTAAATAAATAAAAAAAAGAATTAAATTGAATTAAAATAATTATTAAAATATGCACAAACTACCTGAGGCCTCTGACTGGAATAGGGGCGACGCATGCGCAAAGAAAAGGGACCGTCCCAACAAAAGGAAGAATCTCATTCTCTTTCAGCAGTGACCAGCAGAGTGACAACATCTAAATCTCCCTTGCTGCTAGTGGAAGGCTATGTGGCTTCTCTAAAGTGCCACTTTGGCTAACCTTTCACTAGTAGCAGCCGTCTCAGTTAACAGAATGACAAAATATAAAAAGTATCAAAATGGACCTATCGAACTATGAACTAAAACACTGGACTTGGACAAACTTCCCAAAACGATGAACACATCATTGAAGCTTAATATAACAAATACATTGTTAAAGCTTTATATACTGAATAAGGACATATATATATACCCAAGAAATGACTAACACATTTTTAACACCTTGACTAGGGGACTCAACCATTTCAATTGTATTCAGGGAGAATTTCCTCACCCATTGAATGGTTGTTGAACCTAGGGATAAAAGAAAAATATTAAAAAAAACGTCTTTATCTCCTAGCTGTTACTATCTTCTTTCATATAATTCTTTTACAGCCTTCTTATCCAAGGAGTTACACCAGTAAGATGCTGTGGGGTACATCAGAATGGAATCAGATAGCAAACATCAACACAGCTTGCCCTGGTACCTCCATAATATCATAACTGTACGAAAACACATGATTCTAGACAAATAAAAGCTTTATTCTAAAATGCAATGAAACATTGATAATACAATTATGATTGCAATCAACATTTACAAATAAATCAAATTTGAGAATTAAATAACTCATAAGGAGTTAATATGCTGTTAAACAAATAAACCATACCAAACCAAAACCTAAAATTTTAGCTATTTAATACTGATATCCTGTTCTTTTCTGCACCTGAAAAGAATAAAACAGAATAATCTCCCAAGAATGACTGGTCTTTAGTGAAAGGATGATTGTACAATGTTATAATGTAATGAAACCATTAAGTCTTGTAAACAGATGTTAAACAAAATAATAGAAAAGAGTAACATTGAAAATTAAACAAAATGACAGAAAAGAGTAACACTAAAAATTTGGATAAGGGAGTTCATATCTTTCCCAAGATGAGGTCAATAATCCATAATAAGTAATAATAATTATCAAGCTTCACCTCAGAAATTTAAACAAACAAATCAAAGATCAGAAAGCTGGAGAGAAATAACAAAGTCCTAAATCCAAAAAATAACTTTTTGCCATTAGTTACAAGTTACTAGTAACTCTTAGATTTCATGTTTCTAAGAAACTCTAAAGGGTCCAACAAGGGTCCTGTGTTTAATGAAATGATTGTTGGGGTTACTGATTTGCTTCCCCAGAAGACAATCATCCTACTGTTGATCATCTGCTTCTTTCAATTATTGAATAGTCTCCTATGGTAATTGACATCCCTTACATAATTACCAAACAACAAATTCAATAGAGAACACTCTGTACTCTTGATTACTTGCATTTCTTGAAACATATTTGAAAGAGAACTTGTTTAAATACACAGCAAAACATATGTATACATATTTATATTTACATAAATGCATCAATAAGTTCAATGAGGAAAAAAACATTTATTTTATAAGATAAATATTCATTTCCCAACATGATCTCCTTCCTTGTCAATGCACTTAATCTAATGAATATTAATCACATACATAGGTAAATCAATAAGTCCATGATCTAGTGATGATGAAAGCAATGATTTTACATAACAAATATTTATTTCCCTACATAGTCTTCTTTGTCAATGCATTTAATTTACCTTGATTATTGAACATTATACAATGAAAATTTCAAATAGAAAATCAATTATGCGTCAGGCTGAAGACTTGCTTATATAATCTTGCACATATATATATATATATATATATATATATATATATATATATATATATATATATATATATATATATATATATGATTGCTCAAGTGCAAAATGTTCTAGTTAAAATGCAAGAGGGCTTACTACTTAAGTTGAACAGTATAAATTACTAAGAAAAGCAATCACTTACAATAGTATTGTTACTAAAGTTCTATGTAAAAAGCAATCTTCAGATATATATCTATATCTATATCTATATCTATATGTTTGTGTGTGTGCTTGTTACACAACACTTTTCTGTTGACATGATTCAGTCAATGATCTGAAACAAATTCAAAAATAAGTGCTGAGATTCAGCAAATTAGCACTTAACAGAATAAAAGAACAGTCTTTCCAGCTAAAGTGACAAATAACATTTTTATTTTGGGAAGTGGGCCTGGCAATGAACTTTACAGCATTTTCTTTGTACTCACACACACACACACACACACACACACACACACACACACACACACACACATATATATATATATATATATATATATATATATATATATATATATATATACATATAAATATATATATATATATATATAATTTTGGTCTGATGAACACATCAGCAAGAAACTGACTGTTATCCAGTGCCACTGATTTTGTCTATGCTATCTAAACTTAAATCTACATATTTTCAATCACTGATATTGAGCTCTATATAACATTCTTATTTATAAATAAATATAGCAAAATACATTATTTGTATAGTAATATATATATGTGTGAAGGGGGGGGTCTAACTTGCATTGTTTGCTTGTGTGCTTGTTTCTTATGGACCCCACAGCTAATAGCCCAATCTTAATAAAACTTGATGAGTGCATTAGACTAGAAAACTTATCAGCAATGATACATTTTATGTATCCTTTGGCGAATGGATAAATCTTGATGAAACTTTGCATATGAACACCCTTGACCTAAGAGAGTGTTTTAATTCATTTGTATAAAAACATTATCATGAATTTTTGTTTAACAAAATGTGCTTTAGTATAATATTTCTATACCAGACAACACAGTGTTTTTACACACAAACAGGGTGCTTTGTAGTGTAGTGGTTAGAAATCTAGTCTCATTGTTCTTACTGAGTTTGACTCTATGTGGGTGCCTCATATTTAGAATATAACTATATGCATATACAAATATTTACATGAATTTTATAAGTGAATTTTATTATGTGACAAATAGGTACTTCATATTATGAAATAATAATCAAGCTTGGTTAACAGATTATTACGTTGCCCTGTCAGCTGGGGCTGTAGAATACACCAACTGCACCTCTGCAGAGGGGTAAGACTCCCCCAACGAGTGTCCTGATTATGACACTAAACAATCTGATGGTGAGGTTCCTGTGCTGCAGGAACTTTGAGGAATGTGGTGCACCCCTTCATTGCGATCACTTCCAGGTCCACTCTGGCCTGGAGTGGTAGCACCTAATAGGGCCCAATCTATGGGTTAAATAGAACTAATCTGAGTACTTACGCTAAATTAAATTACTTGAAATAGAACTGTTTTGATATTTAAACTGCGTACTTGTGCTAAACTGAATTTTTTTTATATAGAACTGTTTTTGATATTGAAACTGTACTTACAAGAACTGATTTTGATATTGAAACTGTACTTACACTAAACTGAATTGTTTGAATTAGAACTGTTTGACGATACTGAATAGCTTGAAATAGAAATGTTTTTGATAATTAAACTGTTTATTCATGCTAACTGAATTGTTTGAAATGGGACAGATTATTCGTATAAAAATGGATTTGGGATTAAATAACCAACAATGGTTGATATGCCATAAAACCCAAACAACCAACCAACAGATCATTACAAGTGAGTTTAATTCTCACTGGGCGGGTCATAAGTTTTGTCAAGTACCACAACAAATCTAATCTTAGCAATCAACTATTATATGGCATAGGCAAATCACAAAGTTAGTGAGCTAGTCTTTAGTAGACCATTGTTTGTAAATTTGATTCTCACTGAGAGAGCTCTTATTTTTGACCTGGTGCTAAACTAAGCAAAGCTTAGTAAATGACAACAATTATATGTTATGTAATAGATACATAAATTAATTTTCTTCCCTCTTCAAAGTTGTATTATGAAAAGGTGTACTAATATAAAAGATTTACAAAGAGAAGTACTGTCATATGTTTAGGATGAAGAAAAAAGTCAGTTTGAAATGAAAACAATCTGTGTGCATGTACATATATATATATATATATATATATATATATATACATATATATATATGGGAGGCATTTTTAGCATGATGGCTATTTTTGTAGGAAATGGAATTGACTACTCAAGTTCAAATCGTAGACGAGGGTATTTGTATTTTACCTCTTGCTAACATCCTTGAGAAAGAAATAAATCCATCTGTTCACCTCTCAACTTTGAGAAAATAGTTGGATAGACTGATTTCTTTAGCTTTTTTTAGGCAACCAGTCTAGGAGAAGGAAAACTCAGAATTCAAACCAGCTTTAACCCACTGAGAAATTGACCTTGTGTCACATCCTCCCATGCTGGAGGTGATGGGAAAATATATATATATACCTCTGTTGTGTGTGTGTGTGTGTGTGTGTGTGTGTGTGTGTGTGTGTGTGTGTGTGTGTGTGTGTGTGTGTGTGTGCACTACTCAATATTCCTTATGATAATAGTAAAGAAATGGTTGAAATATTGAAAAAAGAAAGAAGAAAAAGCTGAGATTTCATTCAAAATTGCTTCTTGAGACATTTATAGCATGTGCACTCAGCATATGTAACCTTTGACCTTGATAAATCTATTTTAGGAAGAGGTTGTTCAGAAGTCTGGAGGCAGTTTTCTTCTCTGTGTGTATATTTTTTTAATCTCTTTAAAACTGAAGAAGATAAATGAAGAGGGATTATTTCAACTTAAAAGAATTTCAGGTTTTAACTGTGACTGGATAAGGTATGATGTAGGAAAAGTAGAATAATTAATAGACATGATGATATGTGGGGAGTGGGAAGAAACGTCTCAGTTAGGTGTTTATAGTTATACTGGTGAAGGCTGATGATGCAGTGGAATGAGTGAAGACAGAAGTACAATACAGAACGAAAATTATTATAACCAACATCATGTGCATTACTAAAACATCTTGGATTGTGTAGAACAGATATTTGCCATGTTATAGACGTATGAGCTGTTATAAAATAGTAACAAGATTGAAGTATCATTTTTTTTAATTATAAGATTTAAAATTTGAAATTCAAATGAAGATGAGTGCACTGCTGAACAACTTATTGCATAAAGTGATAATGTCTAGATTAGTCAATACCAATTTTTAAAAAAAATGTTGATACTTTTTGAAGAAAATTATTTTGGAAAAATACAAGATTGTGTAAGTTTAAAAATCTCGATAATCATCTGACCTTCAGATCTCTATAACTTTTTCTTGTTTCCAAAACTGAAAATTCATTGTAATGATAAGATTTGAGGAATTGGTTTGGTTTCTTTGTTTAAAGACATATCAACTTTTATTGGTTATTTAATGCTAAAGCCCTCCTTATAGAAGAACAGTAGTAATACTATTTAATTCATTGTAAGGGGGTTAGAGAGCTCATACCTTTCTCAAGGGTATTAGTCCAAAAGTGAATGTAATAGCATGACTTGAGTTGGAACTTGCTCATTTCAAGGCCACAGTCCATTTATTCTATGGAGATTCTCACTGAGGAATTGGAGGACATTTAAGAATATGATAGCACAGTTTCATACAATATCAAAAGCGAAGCTTTAATGATTTTTTGAATTTTAACATTTAAAATGAATGATTTAAGATTTAAATGAATGGGTGTGCACAGCTGAGCTGCTTATATAATAAAGTGATACTGACCAGACTGCTGTCTAGATGAGTTAGTACCAGTTATCAATTTATTTCTCCCTGCCTCCCACCAGACAAGACATGACACAAGGTCAGTATATAGTGGGGGGTTAGGGAAGGGGAGGTCAGGCACAAACCAAGGATTGAGCCCCCTGGACAAACTGGTCCTCGGCTCGCTTAGTGCAATATGAGCTAGATGAGCCAGCTGGACTTGGACTCACTCGATATATATTACATGAGTCTGGCATGTATGCCTGTACATAGCTTAAACTAAACCAACGTGGTCTAGTATTATGCTGCACTATTAATGCAGGTCACCCACCTGAAGGTGGCCCAGCCAAAGCCTGGGGCCTTTTGGCCTCAAATCTGACAGTGGTCTTAGATGCCCCATCTGGCACGAATGCCAGACAGCCCAGCAAAAAAGTATGAATTCTTGATACTTTTAGATCAACAGTCTTAATACTTCTGATCAGCAGTTTTTGGTGAAATGCAAGATTGTACACGTGCAGCATTCTCTGTACTCACTAAATCTTGCTCTGTGTGACTTACTTCCTAAACTGAAAATACATCTCATGGGTAAGATTTGAGGATGCTGAGGAAATTAAACAAAAAACAACAGTGCAGTTGTACACCTTATTAAAAGAGGATTTGCAAAGATGCTTTGACTTATGAAAGACTTGCTGGAATAAGTTTGTTGAATACCAAGGGGACAATTTTGAAGAAAGTTAATGTTTCAATAATTGTTCATTTCTGTCTCAGTAAATACAGCTTTGGTCTTGATACTTTTTGAACATCTCATATTCTTGAAGTACCTATTTGGGAACATGTTCTATAAGACTACAATTCTGGACATTCCTTGGCGGAAGTATATTCAGCAGCTAATATTACATAATGTTAACAAGAAACAAATGAGATTCATAACAAATACAGACTTAACAAACTGGGGTTGTCCCTCCAATCCCAATTTTAAAAATAAATCTGTGGTTTATATACAGATGAATAAATAAGTTTGTAATACCCAGATTGTTGGTGCTAATTTTGACCTGGGTGCACTATATGTTTGATATCTGAATACATTGATACACCCCTTATTTTGGAGCTTGTGCATATATTCATCAGTATTATTTACTGTAATTTAACTGTATTACTTGAGTAAATTGAAAAACTGGGTGTTGCAGATTTAGTTTCCCTAAATGTATTTCAAATGAAGTCATGCAAGGTGTCACCTAAAAATGTATGGAATTTGAACAACACAGTACAACAATATTGTACTAACCTTTGTCAATAATCTTTGTGAGCAATTGTGTGACTCTATATGCCCTTCTGTCTTTAGGTGTATATATTTTGGTATAATAATGCATATGCATGTAGGTGCAAGTGTGTCTATATGAGTATGTATGTGTATAGGAGTAGCATATATGTACATATATGCATGTGAATGTGATTGTTTCTATATGAGTGTGTGAGCATAAGTAGCATATATATATATATATATACATGTCAGTATGAGTGTATCTTTATGGGTGTGTGAGCATTTATCAACCCTTTTGTATGGGCAGGATGTGACACAAGGTTAATTTTTTAAACTGAGTACAACAGGTTGGAATTCAAAGTTTTCCTTTTTGTAAACTGGTTCTCATATCAAGGTTAAAAAGCCTAGTCTGCTCTACTATTTTATCCATAGCTGGAGGGAGAATAATTGGATTCATACCTTTCCGAAAGGTATTAGCACTATATGAAATACAAATAACCTCATCCAGGATTTGAACTCAGGTTGCCAAGTTCACTTCCTACAACAATATATTTTTATGAATACTTATTCAATTTTTACCACATCTTTTAAGTACTAAAAATTTTGAATTATTATCTATGTTATAAAGTTCACAAAGTTGTGACTTGAAAGTGAGTAAAGATGCATTTTATCCATTGAGTTTTATTCATTTTATTAGTAAGTTATTTTTTTCTTTTTAATCTAAAAAAATTTTTTTTGTTGTTGTTGCTGCTGCTACTGCTGTTGTTATTGAAGGAGTGCTCTGGGAAGTTATCATGATACAGGTTTGATTTTGAGGGAGTGACGATTGAAGATGAGTACATTCGTGAGAAGTTCAAACTTCCCATTTCCAATGAAGCATTCTTGTCTGAGTTAAGAGCTATTGAAGTGGTGTATCAGAAGGTTATATTTGTGTTCCATCAGGGTTACCAACATCGTAGTATGAGTATTTTCTGGAGTAGTTTTTGGTGTATGGACAGTTTTAACAGAAGGACAAATGAAAAGGCCATAGTTGGGATGGTTGGTGAACAACAATATTGTTTTAATTCCATTTTATTCCCGCATGATTGTCCAGTTAGTAGGCATTACTTCCTTTGGTTGTTTGCATATGTTTAAGTTAGATTTTATAGCATATTGATCATTGTTGATTATTTAATACCAAATTCTGTTTTTACACACATATTAAATGTATGATTTGTAAACACATTTTGTAGATACAACCAGTTAAATGATCAAATAGTTCTATTTCTAACAATTCAGTCAACAAAGTTAAGTGGTTCCTATATCATCATCATCATCATCATCATCATGTCATGCTGGTAGCATGGATATCCCTGACCCTCTCTCACCACTTTTCCCTATCATTCATCGCCTCAGGCAGGTCTTCTGGACAACATCCCGTATCCTCACATAGTTGCTGAATGTATGTTCATGCTGGTCATCCTGCTTTTGCACGGCCATGTGTGGGGGTCCATAAGAATACATCACTTATGAGTTCGTCCCTGCTTCTCCAGCAGTGTCCTGCATGTCTGGTTCGTCTAACTTGAATAGTTTTCGTGATAGGGGGCAGGTGGCCGTACAGTTGGTGTCTTGTGGGGTGTTGCCACCAGGACTTGTTCAAGATTGCTCGCAGCATTCTTGTGTAATTGTCGTCTAGCTTCTTCTCCAGCCATTTTGTTAGAGTCCATGTAGTGCATCCATATGGCAGTATCGATGCGACTGCTGCCTGGAAGAAACTGCGTTTCATTTTATCGGTTAGGTCTGATTTCCATTTAATCGATAGCCTATTGATAGCTGTCCATGCTTTCGTTAACCTCGTGTCGATGTCCTTTTCGGTTGATGCGATGCTGCTTCCTAGGTAAGTGAATTTGTCTACTAGTTTAAGAGGGGTTCTGCCTAGAGTGGATATGTCACCCGTTTGATTATAGCACATATATTCCGTTTTGCATGCATTGACGTAGAGGCCTATGCCTGTGGCTGCTCGTTCCAAACTATGCAGTAGTGTTTCGGCTTGGTTGGGTGTATTTGCCAGTATCACTATGTCATCGGCGTAGTCAGTGTCGGTAATTGTTTTTGCGGGGTACCTTCTGCTTCTTTTCTTTGTTAGCTTGAAGCCGTTCTCTCTGATTTTGTCAATCGATGTTCTAAGTACATAGTTTAGACAAATGATAAAGAGGTATGGAGCTAGCGTGTCCCCTTGTAGTACTCCTGCTAAAATGTCGAAGTATTCTGTGTCTCCATCTGGTAATTGTACTTTTACTTTGGTATTTCTATAGAGAATCGTTATTATTGCTATGGTTTCTTTAGGTATGCCGTATGCTAGTAGAATTTGTTCCATCTTTCCTCTGTGAATGGAATCAAAGGCCTTGGTAAAGTCGACAAATATCAATGTCGCTTGTATGTTTTTTGCCCGTACACCTTCAAGGATTCTACGGATGGTTATCAGTATCAATTCAATTAAACATCAGTCATTTGTTTAAACAAAGTTAAATGATCAAACCGTTCTATTTCAAGTAATTCAGTTTAGCATTAGTCATTTGTTTGTACTCAGTTTAAATGTCAAACAGTTCTATTTTACCCATAGATAGGACCCTATCAGGTACTATCTCTCAAGGTCAGAGTGGACCTGAGAGCAATGGCAATGAAGGGGTACTCCAGCATTACAGAAGCCTCACAATTAGACTGTTTAGAGTCATATGCAGGACACTCGTTGTGATTGGTCCTTACCCTTCTGCAGAGACGAAGTCAGGGTATTCTACAGCTTCAGCCGATTGGGCTGGTTTGCATATGAGTTGATTGATTGATTGATTGTATGTCAACCCATCAAGGGTTATTTTATGCTCAGAACTTAGAGAATCATGTTCATTGTATGTTTATATTTAGATATTTTATGCAGTTGTTAAATAGAATTTCTTTTTACTCGTGATTCTATCAAATATGAATAATTTTTAAACAGATCTAACTGACCCATTGAATTCACTCTAATAGGTACAACCACTCTGGATTAGAGTTGAACTGGAAGTAATGGCAATGAAGAGATACTCCACACTCCCCAGTTTTCTAGAACTGAAGTCTTGGCAGGAAATGCAGTTTAGTGTCATACCAAAGATACTAGGGGGAGTCTCCATGGCATAGTGGTTAAAATGCTGGACTGTGACTTTATAGTTAGTGAGTTGGAACTGCAATGGTGCTACTGCATTCACTTTTGAACAAATACCCTTAGGAAAGGTATAAACTCTCTTATCCTCTCAGCTATAGGTTAAATAGTACTATTATCGTCCTTCTAAAAGTATAGCTTTGGTTTTAAATAACTCGCAAAGATTGATATGTTATTAAACAAAGAAGAAACAAAGAAATTAATTCTCTTCTTTTCTTCAGCTATGTATAAATAGTATAGTAGACTAGGTTATTTTGCCTTTGTAAGGCAATTGGTTTGAGAATTCAAAACCTGAGGAGTTTTGTCTTGGGAATCTTTTATATATTGGTGCTCTATTCTTGTTACCCACTCTTTTTGTCTTGGGAATCTTTTATATATTGGTGCTCTATTCTTGTTACCCAAAAAGTGAGACTGGTCACCACTATAAACAAAATCATCTCTATAATTAGCCATGCAGTTCACATGTTAACTGAACTGTTCACATGTTTAGTAGAACTGTTAGTGAAAAAATTAGGTGTAGACTATCCAACCACAGCCAAATTTACTAATTGATTTTAGGGTCATCATTTGTCAATCAAACTGAGTTGACACAAGATATTTTTCTATGAGTTTAGTGGCTTAAAATTTAATTTGAATGTTACACTACATGTCAATAATAGATCTTACCAATCTATTATGTAACAGTAGACAGTCGTATTTTGACATCGGCCTTTATAAGAGAGAAAAAATGCAGAAATCTAATTGGTCATTACACTGTTTTTTAGTAGCCAGTGTTACAGTGTGTGTGTGTGTGTGTGTGTGTGTGTATGTGTGTGTGTGTGTGTGTGTGTGAGGGCGGGAAAGAGAGAGAAAGAAAGAAAAAGAGTGATGATTGTCTCCATACCTTTGTCCACCCCATGTTAAAAAGTAAAACTCTCACATGGATCCATCGTCTGCAAGAAGAGAAATTAAATTCTTGTCTTGCTTTGATTTGGTTTGGTTTGGTTTGGTTTGGATTATTTCTTGATAGCATATCAACTCGTTATGGGTTATTTAATGCTGAAATTTGATTCAGTTATAAATGTTTGCGCACAGTTATATGATATCACATATTCTTATCTAATTCAAATAATTCACCCAGAATTGTATGGTTTTGAGTATTTCTATCAAATACTAATTATCTATGAAAATCATTTGGTTTAAAGTAACTATTCCTATTTGATAATAGCAATTATTTGTTTGAACAATTATACAGTTTCAAGTATTCTGATCTAATACTAATAATTTCTGAAGGAATCTATTTGACCCATATATGGGATCCTAACAGATACTACTACTCCCCAGAGCTCCAGAATCAAAGTATCATTAGATGCAGTTTTGGATCATAAACAGGATATTCCTTGGCTCTTACCCCTCAGCAAGGAAACCGTCAAATATTCTTACCCCCTCTGACAAGGTGGGCAAGTTTTTGTTAAACTGTCATTGTAACCAGATGAACTTGCTGCTAATTCTAATATTTTAAAAGTAGTCAGATAAATAAAATTGGCCTACACCTGTCCCCATCTCACAAACCAACAAAGTAAGACAAACAAGACATGCTGGATACTGCTGGAGAAGTAAGGAAAAATTCATAAGTGACATTTTCTTATCAACTCCTATACATAGTAATACCAGTGTTGGTCAATCAGCAAAGATTTACATATATCAGCTCTGTGTGGACACTGGATACAGTCTAGAAGACCTAACAGGAGCAATGGATAATTGGAACAGATGGTGAAAGAGACTCAGGGAACTCTGAGCTCTCAGTGTAACTTGATGATGAGGATGATGATATCTGTCCCATAAGTGTTATATATGGTGTATGAAATTTTATATATAAATGTAATAACTATTACAGAACAAAAATAGTATTAATTATTATTTATTTTCATTTTTCAAACCAAGACAAACCACAATTCAATTAAATTTCACTACATGAAATATATTAATGGAATACAACTAACACAATCTATAGGAGCACAGAAATTTGAAGAGAAAAGCCTCTGGATAAATGCTGAATGAAACTGTGATGGTACAGACACCTAGAAAAATCATATAGACTCATACACAAATTGGGATTGATGATCATGATTTAATCACTCATAATTGATGATTAGAAGTACAAGTTTTTTAATTGCCAAAATTGATGATAATGATGTTCTTGGTGCCACAAGGCTTATACTATCATGATCTAGATGCAATAAAGGTATGTTGACAGATGAACAGGGTTTCATCTGGCTGTGATGATATAATTAGAGCTTTTAGGTTCCAGAAATAGAACAGAAAATGTAATGGTTCAATTGGCCATGCTATGAGGATTTAAGCATAGTTTTAGGATCCTAAAAGAGATGCAATGGTATTTGGCCCAGGGCCAATCAAGGGTTTTTTGGCAGCTGTACGTAAGGATATCATTATATACATGGCACATGCATAATTGTATTTTAAGTTAGATAGATAGATAGGTAGATATTGTATTGCCTGACACAATTAATAATTAAATTTTGATATGAATGTTCCTTGTATTCTGAATATATATATATATATATATATATATATATATATATATATATATATATATATATATATATATAATAAATGTAGAAGCACTGGGTTAAATAGATTTCCAATGAAGAAGACTGTTGAAAAATTAATATTTTTGTAAAATGTAAATAAACATTTATTAAACACCACCATTATGACCAGAATGTGCCACAAGGCTAATTTCTATATGAAGTACAGCTGGTTTGAATTCAGGGATTTTCTTCTCCAAGACAAGTTGTTACATCATTGCTAAAAATCCCTCTCTGCCCTACTATCTTACCCATAACTGGGGAGGAAAGAGATGGGCTCTTGCTTTCCAAAGGGCATTAGCATGAAGTGAAACAAAATTAGCCTTGTCCAGAATTTGATATATATATATATATATATATATATATATATATAGATAGATATATATTAAGCAAATAGTTTGTAATTAACATTTTTAAATACATTTTTAAGTATAGTTTCATGAGCTACATGATCTTAAGCAATGACGTAGAACATGATCTTAATGGGACATTCACATTGGAATGTTTTCTGTACAAAATACTAAAATTTTGTTTTGGTTTGGTTTGGGTTCTTTGTTTAATGGCATATCAACCTTCATGGGTTATTTGATAACAGAGCTATTCTTGCAGAAGGACAGTAATTGTACTATTTAACCAATAGCTGGTGGGATAAGGAGGCTCATACCTTTCTCAAGGGTACTATATAATAATGTTGAGCACTTTTATCCTTAATTCATCTTACTCATCTTATTCTTTCATTTATAACTTATGATTATATATATATATATATATATATATATATATATATATATGACATATATATTATATATTATGTATTTATATATTTATATATTATACATATATATGTTATATAGTGTCATCCACAGACAGACTGTTTCGTTCTATCAGAACTCTTCAGTGTGGCTAGACACGCAGGACGCTCGAAGCCGGGATTGAAACCCGTCCAACTTTACGTTAAACTGTGCTTCAGACCACTCGTCCACCAAGCGGACCACGTTGGCTAAGTGAATTTTAAGGTATTTTTATTTTTAGAAACAGCAGCAGCAGCCTTTGTTTACATTTTTTATACCCTATCGGCTACCAGAGTGCTCAATTCTTTTGAAGAGCTTTGCATTACGCTAGCAGCGGCCGGCAATTCCTTCACCAGAGAGCTCAACCCCCAAGGGGGAGCATATATTGTCATCCACAGACAGACTGTTTCATTCTATCAGAACTCTTCAGTGTGGCTAGACACGCAGGACGCTCGAAGCCGGATCGAAATCCGTCCAACTTTATGTTAGACTGTGCTTCAGACCACTCGTCCACCAAGTGGAATGTTTATTTACATTATTTTTTCTCCTGACAATGACCTAAAGTTGAAACTAGCTGAGAACCTTGAAAAAATAAACACATAAAAATATTCCTATTGGTCTCATCACTTTTATCCATCTTTTTAATACATATTGTATACACACACACACACACACACACACACACATGGGGCGGTCCTCATGGTGTAATGGTTAAACCGCTGAACTGCATAATCGTAGTAAGCGAGTTCAAACTCCAGTTGTACTATTACATTCACTTTTGGACAAATACTCTCGGGAAAGGTATGAACCCCCTTATCTTCCCAGCTATGAGTTAAATAGTACCACTTCTGTTCTTCTGAAGGATAGATTTAGCATTATATAATCCAAGAAGGTTAACATGTCATTAAAAACAACACAAAACAAAACAAACAAATATATATATATATATATATATATATATATATATATATATATATTGAAAAAAATGATTAGACAAACAAGAATAATACTTTTTTGAATTATTTCATTTTTTAATTTTTAATAGGTGTCTTTAAAAATTGTTCTAAACTAGTTTCAACCACTGATCATCAGAATAAAAGTTTTTAAGACAAAGGTTTTTTTAGAAAAAAATATTTTTTTAAAATCTTAAAGAAATTTTTAAAAAGTTTTTTAAAGTTTTGATAAGCCGTAGAAGAAACCATGAAAAATAAACCAGTAATATAGAAAATAGTTCATATATTAAATATAAATCAAACACACACGAATACACATTTACTTACCTATATATCTATGTATGTATTTATGTACGCATGTATGTATGGTTTGGTTTCTTTGTTTAATGGCATATCAACTCTTTTTAGGTTATTTAATGCCAAAGCCATTCTCTAGAAGAACAGTAGTGGTACTATTTAACCCATAGCTGGGAGGATTAGGGGTTCATACCTTTCCCAAGGGTATTTGCCCGAAAGTGAACGTAATAGCGCGACTGGAGTTCGAACGTACTACGATTCCGCAGTCCATCGCTTTAACCATTACACATGAGGACACCCCCGCATGTATGTATGCATGAATGTATACATGTATGATTTATTAAAAAGTTTTTTCTAGGTAGTGATGAATTAATAAATATGCTGGAAAAGCAAATAATGTTGTCTTTTTTTACAAAATGCATATAATCATTCTATATTTACTATTCGTTCTTAACAGATATATGTGCTTCAAATTTTTGTGGTATCATTAACATTTTTTATGTAGGATGAACAAAACATTTCTTTTGTGCCTAACTTTTTGCAGAGTTTTATTAGAAGTTGTTATGAGAAAATATAACAAAACTGGGATTGGTTTTGCTGTCTAGGAGATAGATGTGTAGACCACTGAGTGATAACCATTCCTTCTTACTTCAAACAGGTGTACAGCCGACAACTGTGTTTTTTTTTAAAGTTTTGTCTGCTAAAATAAGTTCAGGTAAGAAAAAGAGCCCCTCAATGTTAAAAAAAAAAAAAGAAAATAGAATAGAGTTTGCTTTTTTGCACTTTTAGTCTTAATTTCAGTTAAACCTACTTGATTCTGCAAATGTATATTTCATTGGTTGATTTTACAGCTTGTCAATCCTTGTTGGGTCATTTGATATTGAAGTCAATTTTCTTTTGGTTTTTTTTGCAAGCAATTATATAGTTTCAAGTACCTAATAATAACAATCATTTGAAACAATTATAGCTTCAAGTAACTATTCTTAATGCAAATAGTTTGCTTACAGTTATATGGTTTCAAATATTCCTCTCTAGTACTAATAATTCATACATAGTTATATGGTTTCAAGTCACTATTACTTTCGAATAAGAATGTAAATAATCATAATAACTAATATTACATAACAATACTTGAAATTAAATAACTGTGAACAAATTATCTAAATCCAAATTAAACCCTGACAACAATAATATAAATAAAAAGATGCACAAAATTCTCTGAGATTTTGAAAAAGATGCACAAACTTCTTGAGATACAAACAGATCATCTAATCTTTGTAAGATTAGATCACCTAGTAAGATTAGATCACCTAGTGATAGTCAACAAAAAAGAGAACCTGTTGAATAGTGAACTTTGCCATTCTGGCTAACAACAGGGTAAAACTGAAAGAAAGCAAAAAGAAAGATAAGTACCTAGAACTTGCTAGAGAACTAAAAACACTATGGAACACAAAAGTGATGTTACTGTCACCAAAGAATTGTACAGGAACTGGAGAAATTGGAAATAAGATGAGTGGAAACCATCCAAACCATTATTGAGATCAGCCCAGAATACTGAGAAGAGTCATGGACACTTGAAGAAACCTTCTGTCAATCAGACTCCAATGGAAAACCATCAGCTTCTGCTTGTGTGAAAAACTCTCAAAAGAGTTGAAAAATAATAATGATAATAAAGCAGTGGAACATGAAGGTGACAGTGATACCAATTGTAATTGATGCATGTGAAATGATTCCCAAAAGCTGAGTAAGAGAACTGGAAGAGTTAGAAATTTGAGGAAGAGCAGAGACCATCCAAACTACAGTATTATTAAGATCGGGCTGAATACTGAGAAGAGTCCTAGAAACTTAAGGAGACTTGCTGTCACTCAAACTCCTATGAAAGACCATCAGCTAAAGCTGGTGGGAAGAACTCACAAGGAATAGTAATAATATTTTTTAGAATATGTAAATGTAGCAAACTAGCACAGAAGGAGTACAGAACTGGGCATGACTGGGTGGGAAAGGTAATTGACAGGAAATTGTGCAAGAGATTAAAATTTGGCTATACTACCACAAGGTATATGCACAAACCTGAATCCATCTTAAAGAATCAGATACATAAAATTCTCAGGGATTTTGTGATACAAAAGGATTAACCTAATCCCAGTCGGGAGACCAGACCCAATATTGATTAACAAGAAAAAAGAAATTACTATCTAGTAGATTTTTCCATTCCAGCTGACCACAGAGTGAAAATAAAGCAAAACAAAAAGATAGAAAAATACTTGGATTTTGCCAGAAAAAGAACCTGAAAAGACAAACTTTGGAACAAATTGTAATTGGTGCACATGGAATGATCCCTAAAGGTTTGGAACAAAAATGGAAAAATTGGAAGTCAGAAGAAAGTCAAGACCATTCAGACCACTGCATTGTTGAGATCAGCTTGAATACTTAGAAGAGACTTGGAGATTTGATGAACTTGCTGGAACTCAGACTTCAATGAAAGACCACCAGGTAACAATGGTGTGAAAAACTCACAAAGAGTAAAACAATTATAATATTTACTTTGCATACAGTTATATGGCTACAAGTATTCTTATTTATTATTAATAATTTGTACACATTATTTTATAACAGAGAAAGACAACATTCATGTATGAAATATAATCTGCTTCTTTTTTATGACTCAAAGAATGGAGGGGTAGAGTAAAAAGAGGTTCAAAGATGTTTGAGTTGCATGTACAAAGAGCCAACAGTACATATCTTCAGTGAACCTCTTCTCCTCTTGATCAATATCTTCCTGGTTACATAACTGGACACTCATGCAATTAATGTGGCCATGCCTCTCTCTGGTATGTCATCCACACAAATTCTCATGGTCACACCTCTTCCAGCCTGCCACCTACACAAAGTATGTGGACACACTTCCTTTCAGCATGCCACCCATATAATTTATGTGGCATTTCTGCCTAGAACACTCATGTCCTGTTTATTTTAGGTACCAGGTGAATTTCCTGTTATTTTTGTTCAACCTTGGTCTGAATTCCTCCACTGCATCAACAGATGTCAAAAAGAGTCTTCAACATGATTTCACTGCTCTGTTAGCAGGGTTTAGAATAAACTGACTGACTCCTCTGCAGAGAGCTAAGACCCTCCAAAAAGGGATGTCCTGGGTATAACACTAAACTGCATCTAATTGTGAGGTCCAGTTCTGGATATCTGGGGAGTGTGAAGTACTCCTTCATTGTCATTAATTTCATGTCCACTCTGACCCTAAGTG